>JAWNNK010000813.1:10182500-10870903 GCA_035045065.1 Hirtodrosophila trivittata
TTATTGCAATGAAATGTTACTTACTTGGACCCTATATATTACATATATGTTATATATTCTTGATTTAATAGACGAGTTGATCTAAGGTTCTGTCCGTCTATGTTTCTGAGCTCTATGATGGGTTACAAAGCTTTAGAAACTGCAGTTATGGATTATTATCTACCAGATATTATGCAAGGGCTGTCGCAAAGGAAACAGGACTTTTTAAATATAACTGTTTCTGGTGGCGCCACCTATTGGTGGGTATATGAAATAAAATGTTTGATCTCCTTTTGACAATTTTAAGACAATTGGACAACTACAATGGAAGTTTTCGGTCAAAAAGTGACAGCAGCTTTTGCTCATCGGTCGTAAAATGCATTTTGAACAAAGAGCAAATATTAAATTTTGTTTTAAACTTGGGAAAACGTTCACTGAAACATTTCAAATGATGGAAATAGTTTATGGTGATCAGTGCCTATTCCGTAGTGAATAAAAAATATAACTTTTGAAAAGTATTAATTTTTTGTTGTTTTTTTTAACAGTCCTGTTTCTTCTGCGAAAGACCATGTATAATATATAATCTGCGGCTTTCTAGCTGCGTTTGTCCTTGTTGAGTATTCAATTACATACTGGGAATTAAAGTTTGCTTTGGGCTATATTCTAATCGATAACTGGACTTAGATATATATATTCATATATATATATGCACATATATATCATATATTTGCTTTTAGACAAGATTAAGTCTCAAGCCATAAATCATGCAGAATTTACAAACTATTTTGTGTAAAACAAAATCCTTGTTGATTTTTAAACAATTTTAAGTGCCAGCCTTTGACTATAGTGCACCCTTCTATGGTTTATCCTTCCATGGCATATCCTTCTATACTATATCCCTCTGCTGGTCGCATAGCATCCAAAGATTGAGTGCATTGTTGGTGTTGTTTGAGTTTGTTGTACGGAAATTTATGACTAAAATAGTTAATGAATTGAAAAAATGGCATGTGTCAGCACAGCGCATGAAATGTTTTTTATACAAATGTCCAGCCTGTGGTGCCTGGTGTCGATGTGTGGCTACCGCTGCCCCGCTCCCCGCTCCCCGCTCGCCTCTTCTATCGCACCACCCACTGCTGTCATGTGCTTCTGACTGGGCTTGTTGTAGTTGTGTGCGGTCGCCCGGCTGCCTCTGTGATTGGCAGTTGCATTGATAAGTGCCACAGGGCCATAAAAATGTGCATAGCCTGGAGTCCGGCTGTTGATCTACTTATATACACACATATATATACATATATATAGACTTGAAGGTTTGGTGCTGGCTTGTGCTGTGGTAAGCTATTTCTGCGATGGCTAAAAGCAAGAGGCAGCCATCTGGTTTTATGGCTCTAGTATAAATTGGTGTGACTAACTGAGGCCTGCTTTGAAATGATTAAGATGCAGTAGTTGCAGCAGGTTTAATTAAGCTCTTGGGCTCTATAAAACATGGCATAACATTTTGTTAACTTCAGTGTGAGTTTCTGTTTCGGCACAATGCATATCCTTCAGCTGCTTATTCTCTCGCCGCTTATCCTTGCCTTTGCCAGGGCTCAGAACTCGTTCGATGACATCCGAGTGCATCGCGATGTTGTCCAACCGTTGATCTACCTGAACAGAAATGCGATCAAGTCGAATTCCACTGAAACCAGCACAGGATCACCTACTAGAAGCTCAACTGCCATCACTCTGACAACAAACATCTTCGACAGGTTCAGGACCAGATCCCTGTTACTGCAGAGCACTACACGATCCCCCAACGAGACACGTCCCGTCAGCCATCTCTGGATACCCTCAACCACCAAGTCAACCACCAACATCCCAACCACCACATTGTCCACCTCCACAACCAGCACACCCGGCACACCCAGCAGCACCTCCAGCTTCCCCAGTTCCAGCAGCAGCACCACGCCCAGAACCACGACTCCAAATCGCCTCTTCTTTGCGACTCTATACCCACTGCCAACCCCAAGCACAACAACCACAACAACAACTACAACAACAACAACAACAAGTGCAACAACAATATCTGAGATCGATTCAACCGAGACACCAACCACCACAGGCAACCCTCATGATCCTCAAGCCCATCACAAGGCGCATCATGTGATGAAGGCGTCCAGCGGCTGCGACAACCTCAAGCTACATATATCTTCTATATTCCTTGTGATTCTGTTTACCTACGGATCCTTAGAGGAATACTAATGAGAGATTTGAGCTGGTGAAAGACATTATATATACTATATATACTAGACATATGTTTATTCCTATATACGAGTATATACCATAAATATATATGGAACAATTGCGATAACTGAGCAGCTTTTGCTTGACATTATGTATAATTTAATATGTATTCCTTCTATATAAATATAAATTAATCTAATTCACAAAGCCGATTCATATTTTTCACTTTTAATTGAGACCAAGTCAAGATTTCCTCTGCAGTTTGAACACTATTTAAAAGTTGGATCTCAGCTTTAGATGAAAGCAGCTCCTCAACTTTTATTATAGTTTGGATGATTTATAAAAGATCGAACTCACTTTTTTCTATATATAGAAATAATATATAAATCGGGTTGCAGCAGAAAAAAAGCTCAGTTGAAGGTTCTACTTTTGATTTTATTTCATCAACTTTAAAGACACTTTTTTCCTACCATTATTTTCTTCATTTTATAAGTCAAAACTCTAGAATATATTTGAAAGATTCAAATGGATTCGACTAAGACACATCTTCTATACCTTAATAAATCTCTTATATAAGATTCATATAGAAAGCCGATCCCAATTGTAGCATATAGTATTCATATATATATATTATATAATACATATATCCATATCTATATATCCATATCTGCCTTATGCGTTGACATTGAACATTTTGCACAATGTTTCATTAAAAATTTTAATTTTTATTTTTTGAATTGTGTGTGCGCAGTTTTCATGATGATTTCAATTAAAGCGTAAGCTCATTTTCATTCTCATTTTCATTTTCGTTTTCATTATTATTTATACGCTGTTGAGCGCCAAAAAAAAGTGAAGAAAAACTTTGGCGCAAAAATTGGATTAAAGCAGCGCAAAAAATTAGCTCAAAAAAGGCTAAATCGAAATGTTTCCACGCGCACAACAGCTGTGCAGCTTTTTTCTATATACATATACATATTTATACATATATATATATATATATATATATAGGGAGTATTTCTATATACTGTATATATCAAGTGTATATTAAGTAAAATATGTCACAAGCTCTTCATAAATTCATTTTGCGTTCAAAATTGGCCTCACAGCGAGTGCAATTGCCAGTGAATTATTTAACGTTTAAAAGTGCATTTTATATCTGCTTTTTTTTCTTTATGTATATTTTGGGTATAACGGGACTCTGGCAGTCTCCAGGCTATACATATGTATATACATACATATATATGTATTCTTATCAGACGAGTTCTAAGTATTTTATGCACGTTTGCCATTAGTTGGCGCGTGATGTCATCGATGGGCGTTAAAAGTTTTACCGATTCGGTTTTTGAGTGTCAAGTTCAGGGCATGAAGTGTGGCAAGTTGCAAGTGGCAAGTGGCAAGTTTCCTGGCTAAGCGGCCATCAAAATATCATTCGACACACAACACTTGACAGCTGCGTTACGTATACGCCATGTGTGCAAGATAAGAGTGAAAAAAACTAGGAAAATAAGTAAAATTGAAATATGTAGAGCTCAGTAATTGTAACAGTAACCGAAGATTTGATACTCTTACCAGATATATATAATTGAGCATATATAGCTTCATAATCAATCGATCTATAGATATGTTAAGCCGATCTTCAGGCTTCAAGTAAAATCGTCTGATTTAATTGCAGCTTCAAGATCAGAAGATAAAACTAAGCTTAGCATCCATTTCTAACTATCAAAAGTAATGAAATTTATATGAGATACACTATCCTTGCATTATCGTTAGGAATACTTTTTGTCAGGGTATAAAAAATTCACAGAAAAAGAAAATTCTGCACACAGCTGTTGCGATTTTCACCTTGCGGAAGTTTGCGCTTGCTTTTAGCCATTTCTAGACGTCAAGTTCACACGCTCTGCTCTTGGCCATGTTGACACAGCTGACGGGGCAGAAAGAAACAGCAGCAACTCCAACAAACAGCTGCAACATTTGCAACATGACTTGCCAAAAAGAAAGTTAAGCCCGAACTTTGCATAACACAAGGCGTCCAAACTTTGACTAGACATCTTCAAGCTATTTTTGAGATTTTAAATTGTTGTAAACAAATCCTTAAGCATGGAAAAGAAAGCCTCAAATATCTGAATACTTTCTAAGCTAATTTTTATATTTATTCAATAAATTTATAAATTATTTAACTCCTGCTCGATGGAAGAGCCACAGGTCTCAGTCTCATTCTCTCCAGCATGGGAGGCAAAGTGAGTAGAGTCTCAGCTTCTGCAACCGAGTCGCCGTTGGTTGTGTATATAACGATGTCCTCGGGAACAGTAGCATCGGTTGTATATGCGGAATCATCATAGCTACTGGTGGACGGTTCCGGGTCTGAGGAGTCACTCGAGGGCGTCGTGTCAGGAATTGCATAAGCTTTTGCTAGAAAAAACAGTGCAAGAAATGCGAGGAAACATTTTTCAGACATTCTTCAAATTCTTTCGATTCTCTTCAACGGGATGTTGCTTTTCCACTTGATTCTTGCAAACTGTTCCCACTTGCTATAAACTACTCGGTTTTTATACCATAAATATTTGCATTTAAGCTTTTGGACCTTCTGTTTTCTACAAGAATTCTGTTGACTCACTTAATTTACCCATTCTAATCGCAATACGTGTTCTTAATAGGGCTTAAATGTTCTCAATTGAGCCTTAAGTGTGTTGTATTTAAATTGTTAAGAATTTACCTCTAATTGTACATCTAAATATACATTGTTAAACAACTAAAGTCAGCTTAGAATTATCCTCAGGCTGCACATATGGATCTATGAGTCAGAACTGTCTGCTGGGCTACACTCTCTGATTTCCAAAATGATTAATGATTCGATCAAAAACTTTACTTGGGAAATAGAAAAGGAAACTGAAATATAAATAGAAAATATAAATAGTACAATATACAATACCTTTTATTCAAATATATGTTATGTGAGCTATATATCTAAGACTTGAGAAATTCAATATTGTTTTTGTTAGCAGCAATTTTTATGCACATAATTAGAAAAGTACAATAGATGTTTAAAGTATCAATTTATTTTTTGAATTTCTTATTATATATTTTAATTTATATTATATTTATTATTATTTCATATTTAGTAGAAGAGGACAGTAAATTCTAAGGGCCAGCATCGAGCAATATTCGCTTAAAATGTCAGAAGAATTTGTCACTTGCCCTGTGTGTTACAGCCTATTGTTTCATAGGATTAATCCGAAGAAACAAAAGATGTTTTTATTTTATATATTAGTTTATATTTACCTACATAAATTATACATAATATCAAACAAAGACTTTTTAATCTATTCTTATATTTCTACTATCTAATGAATGCAGCGGCTTTCTAATCATATTTATTATTTTATCACTCATATTAATATGCTTAAATTTCATTTAATTGTTTCTTAAACACATATTTCCAATGTAGATAAGATTTGTTTGTATCTCAGTTAAAACATAAAAAAGCATGAAAAAATATACGTAGAAATATTATATGTTTCGTTCGATCGCTTCTCACAAAACATAAATCGACAATTCTCAGCGCTTCTCACTTAACAAAGCTCAAATATCTATTAGAACTTCTCACATTTCTCTCACTTTCTTGTATTCACATATTTACATATATATATATATTCTTCCATCTGTATTAGTACAGCCGCTGTCAATATCAGCCCAGTTTATGAATCGCTTTGGCATCAAGTTTCATTGACCAATTCGGCCAAGCCTGGCCTTAAAGAGTTCATGATCGCCTAACAAGAGTTGAATTGGTTAATTCCGATCTCTTGACCAGCTGTTGGAATGCTTCCCATACTCTTTTTGTTCCCATATCAAATCTTGGTAAAGCGTTACAATTAGGAATAGGAATAGGAATAGGAATAGGAATAGGAATAGGAATAGGAATAGGAATAGGAATAGGAATAGGAATAGGAATAGGAATAGGAATAGGAATAGGAATAGGAATAGGAATAGGAATAGGAATAGGAATAGGAATAGGAATAGGAATAGGAATAGGAATAGGAATAGGAATAGGAATAGGAATAGGAATAGGAATAGGAATAGGAATAGGAATAGGAATAGGAATAGGAATGGGAATAGGAATAGGAATGGGAATAGGAATAGGAATAGGAATAGGAATAGGAATAGGAATAGGAATAGGAATAGGAATAGGAATAGGAATAGGAATAGGAATAGGAATAGGAATAGGAATAGGAATAGGAATAGGAATAGGAATAGGAATAGGAATAGGAATAGGAATAGGAATAGGAATAGGAATAGGAATAGGAATAGGAATAGGAATAGGAATAGGAATAGGAATAGGAATAGGAATAGGAATAGGAATAGGAATAGGAATAGGAATAGGAATAGGAATAGGAATAGGAATAGGAATAGGAATAGGAATAGAATAGGAATAGGAATAGGAATAGGAATAGGAATAGGAATAGGAATAGGAATAGGAATAGGAATAGGAATAGGAATAGGAATAGGAATAGGAATATATTACATTTCATATCATTCATTCAACCTTCAAGCATTTTCAAGACTGGAAACTGAACTCCGAAATGCAATTAGCTAAATGTATTTTAAGTCCAAGCTTATTAAAAGATACATATAATCTCCTGTTGATACCAAAGATATCCTTATTTATAGACCCATCCTTTGGAAACAGTTTCATTAAAAGAGAATTTTTTAGATTAGAAACATGAGTTTATTATGAAATAGTTTAAGTGAATATAGAATCATGTTTTATGTCATAGATTTGTTCAAATAGTTTTCAGTTATTTCCAGGATCTGTGCTTCCTTCCATGACGCTTCTTCTTCTTGGGCTTGTCCTTGGACTTGGTGGTTTGCACAGTGGTTGACTCTGTTGTTGTGGTTGTTGTTGTCGTCTCAGTTGTGGTTGTAGTTGATGTGGTTGTTGGCAGTGTTGTCGTCTCTGTGGTTGTTGTGCTCAAGGCATCGTTCTTCAGGTTCTCAAAGGCCATGTCGTCGAAGCTCATGTAGGGCACATCCATGTTCTGGTGGAGGACACTTGTGGACTTGGAGAACATCGTCATGAAATCCTGAAAGGGAGCAGACTGCACAGCCAGGGTGCCCACAATGAGCAGTAGACAAAGTCTGAAAGTCTTCATTGTATCTTTTGCTTGGTTGGAACTGAGAAACAAACTGAATTTCCATTTGCGATTCTTTCTTTTTATATGGTATAATGAAAATCTGTTTTATTTCAAGACTTAGATAAATTTGTTTTCATAGTTGTTAAGACTATCGCGAATGCCTAGATAAAACAGTTGGCCATTAACAGCAGTGAGTCAAATAATTCACTTTAGTCCACCAATATCGGTATATAAGCAGAGTCGCTTCCAGTTGGAAGTCAGTTCACTTCGAGCAGTTCTTTGATTTGAGTTAAGTGAAAACAGTTAAAGAAAAACAAACATGCGTTTTCTGCCACTTGTGACTGTTGCCGTTGTGCTCACTGTGGCTCTGGAATCGCTGCCTAGAGTCGTCCAGGCTGAGACTCTACCCGAGGCAGGCTGGCCGGAGAGCGCCGATCTGAAGAAGTCGAGGACAGTCAAGCCCAAGGCGACCACTACCTTGTCACCCAAGGACCTCTTCTCATGCACGCCCAGCAATCGACGAAGACAGCTCCCAAAACCGTGACAGTGGCTCAGAGCGCCTCAAAGAAGACCACAACCAGCACCACCACCACCACCACCACTACTACCACCACCACCACGGCCAAGCCCGCGGCCAAGGGCAGGAGCAAGAGCAAGGCCAAGCCCAAGGCCAAGCCCACCACCCCAAAGACATGCACCCCAAATCACGGCAAGGGTGACCGCAAGGGACGCGCCCACTGCTCGAATGCGCCCAACACCACAAAGAGCACCGTCGTCACCCACATGGACACCACAGCCAATGACACAGCTGTCCTGACCACCATCAAGCCAGAGGCCACCAACGAGACCAAACTGATTGAGCCACAAGTTTCCCTGAACAAGGGATTCGTCGACGAGGAGACCTACTTGGAAATGGAGGCCGATGAGCCATTGCCAGCAATTGCTCCATTGGATAGTATCAATGCCACCACCACATTGCTGGCCAATGGCACCCTCACCGAGATCAAGACCAAGGCCGATCTCATTGCTCTCGACACCGTGAATGGCACCAACGATGAGCACAACGTTTATCCTTAAGCCAGCACTTACACTCACAGGATTGCAGCCACATTTCATGGATTCATTTTTTTTTTATATAGGACTTTTATAGTAATAGAAAATATATACAAATTGCAGACCAGCTGAAAAGTCTTTAATGAAATATTACAAAATATATAAAGTATGTCTTTAGGTGGAAACAGATTGAAAGGAAACTTCTCGATCGGAAATAAAATAAATGATTTTCAATAAATTACTGGGAGATTTATCAACAGTTGCGATAATAACAGATTTAGTTTATAATGATGCAAAAATTATTAAAAATTCAAGATCAAATGAAAAATTTTGATGAAACCTGAAGTCAGTATATCTTCAGGTGGAAACAAGTTCTTAATCCGAAATTCTGAAGAGACTTTTTTACCTTATTCTGAATGCAGTTGAAATAATAACAGATTTTATCTATATCAATGGGAAATATATAAGAATTGCAGTTGAACTAAAAAGTCTTTGCTGAAGTTTTAAAAAATATCTTTATAAAGTATGTCAACAGGTGGAAACAGATTGAAAGGAAAGTTTTCAATAGGAAAAATGTGTTCGAGACTAAAAAAAATCTAAAAAGACTTTTCAACAGTTGAAATAATAAAAGATTTCATTTATAACAGTGGAAAGTATATAAAAATTGCAGATCAAATGGAAAATCTTAAATGAAATATTAAAGAAATATTATAAAATATATAAAGTATATCTTAAAGTGCGAACAACTTTCCCAATGGAAATATAAATAATATCGAATAACAATACAATTTTTCTAAATATATTCCATATAATAGATATATATAAATATGTTCTTATGATCTTGAAACCATTCGAGTCCTAGATTCATATTATTTTAAAAGAAAAGGCAACTATTGGAATCCCTTTGGATGTTCCTTTGGTTCCAGCGATGACTGCAGCTCATTGAAAATAAATGTTGGAAATTTTAGACGTAAAGAAAAGTTGAAACGATTCGAGCAACTCATTAACATTAAAATGCAATTGAGCGCAATTAAAGCACTTTCGAACGTCCCAAAAATACTGGAACTGTATCCATTGATAATAAACATGCAATGACCTCGACTTGGACATGGACGTGGCTATATATGGATGTGGATATGGATATGGATATGGCAAATGCGAAATGGAAAATGGAAAATGTTAAATGCAAATTCCAAATGCGAAATGCAAAATATGTAGAATGCAATGCAAAAGTTGACCCCAAAATGTGTAGATACGACTCACATATATATAACATATATGTATATATAGAAAAATCGAAACCAACCAAAAAAAAGAAAAATGAGGAAAAGTTAATAAATGCCGAAACGTGGCCATAATTTCCAGTTACTTTCTAATCTGCTGATAATATTAGAGGCCATAAATTTGCGCATGCTTTCATAAATTGTTCGTGCATAAATTCTTGCGCTGAAATCTCTGCTACTGGCCCACAGGTCCTGCCTCTCTCTCCCCGCGCCTCCCTCTGCTGGCCCATTTTGGAGCAATGAAAATATTGTTGGGTCCTGCAGCAGCTTTTCAAATATTCATTCATGCAAATTCATTAACGTATTTTTTTTTCGTGCCTTTCTTGTATTATTTTTTTGCTCTGCCGACGCCGTCGCGTTATGAATGCAAAGGCTGCACATTGAGCAGACAGCAAAAAGAATATTACGTATACGTATTGTGTATTACGTATACGCCACCGCAACGCGCTACAAAACAAAATAAAGCGTGCGGCCATGTAAAGTGGTTTGTTTTCTTTTTTTCCCCCTTTCATTTTCTTTTTTTGTTTTTTTGTTTTTTTGTTTTGTAGCTGCTGCAGACGATTGAGTTTTCTTCATTTTGTTTGCTTGAGTATTTTTTGTGGTGTGTGTTTGGTTGGCCAGCATTTTCCACGTAGGCAACTCTTAAGCATCGCGGGAAATGTGCTCACAAAATAAATTTGCAGAAAAAGCAGCTGCAGCTGCCTCTGCCTCAGCCTCAGCCTCAGCTTCTGTCTCTGCCGCTGTTATTAAAAATACAACGTAGTAAATTAAAAAAGTGCAGAGAATACGGGAAAAATGCAAAAGGAAAATAGCAAAAATATTAGAAAACGCAACAAAAGCTGGTGAAAAACTTTCGTCTGGCCGTCGCCGTCTTGGCTGTGGTTTTTCTCGAGTTCTTTTCCAACACTCTGAGCTTCACAGTTATTTGCATTTGCCGCTCGGTTTTCCGTTTCGTTTTCGTTTACGCTTTTGTTTTTTTCTTTTTTTTGCTGTGTGTTTGTTTTTGTTTTACTTTTTCCGCTTTTATTTTTGTTTGTTTTCGCGCATTTGCCGCTTTTTTAATTTCTCAACAAGCTTTTTGACGTCAAAATAAGCGTAATATTTAGTTGTACTCGGAAGGTAAAATAGGAAGGAGAAAAGAAAAATTATGTTTAGCAATGCGGAAGTAAGCATATTATTTCGCTATTTTTCCTAGAGTCTGAGAGTTGCGTTTTTTCTTCCACTGCTTTTTTCTCCACTTGTTTTGAGGTTCTTGTTCTGGCTATACTTTTAATTATGCAAGTGAAAATGTAAATTTCCGGGAAGGGAAATAAGCATAGTTAAAACATTTCGTCTGTGTTTATGAGTTTCTTTTGATTATTAAAAAAAAAACAAAAAAAAAAACAAAACAAAAATACAAAAACAGAGTAAAAAATATTTTGAATATGAACTGAATATAAACCTATTTAAATTTTCATAAATAATTCGCTTTGAATCACTTTACTATTTATTTCCTTTTCTCTCTCTCTCTCTTTCTTCCAGGTGAGAAACTAACTTAAGGAAGAATTAGCTGACATTCAGACATTTAAATAATGTAAGTTGATAAACTCTATGAAAGTTTCTTGAAATTATTGTTCTATCTAATAATAACTTTTATGTTAAGTATCTTGTCCCTGCCATAACTTTCCTTTTACTTCAGCCATTTCAGTTTTTTTATAGACTTCAGAGGAAATTTCTTAAAAAAGAATGGAATAGATCCATTGAGAGTCGGTTGAAATTGTCTATTTTATTTATTTATTTATCCAGAGTACATTAATAGCATTAAAAATGGATATTTATAAATATTTAAATTAATTTATATAAATTTATAAATATAATCAATGTAATTTATTTATTTTATTTATTTTGTTTATTTTATTTATTTTATTTATTTTATTTATTTTATTTATTTTGTTTATTTTATTTATTATATTTATTTTATTTATTTTATTTATTTTATTTATTTTATTTATTTTATTTATTTTATTTATTTTATTTATTTTATTTATTTTATTTATTTTATTTATTTTATTTATTTTATTTATTTTATTTATTTTATTTATTTTATTTATTTTATTTATTTTATTTATTTTATTTATTTTATTTATTTTATTTATTTTATTTATTTTATTTATTTTATTTATTTTATTTATTTTATTTATTTTATTTATTTTATTTATTTTATTTATTTTATTTATTTTATTTATTTTATTTATTTTATTTATTTTATTTATTTTATTTTTTTATTTATTTTATTTATTTTATTTTTATTATTTATTTTATTTATTTTATTTATTTTATTTATTTTATTTATTTTATTTATTTTATTTATTTTATTTATTTCATTTATTTCATTTATTTTATATAATTATTATATAAAGATACCTCAGAGTATGAATTAAATTCTCCAATAATCAAGGCTTATACTTTAAGCCACTTATTCAACATCTTTAATACTCAGTTATTCGTTTTCCTAGTTCTTTTCCCAATATGAATAATATACTCATTCATATTCAGATACTCGAATGAAGTTCAGGCTTACTTTTCAACAAGCTGCGTATCTTTTTGTGGCCTCCTCTCTTGTGAGTGTTTGTTGTTAAACAATTTGATATCACTTTAGCTGAAGAAGTCAAGAGATGCCAATCAAGTTGTCTAGAATGCAATTCAATTCAATCTAATTGAAGCTTTAATTCCAATTCAATCGCAATGCTGGCAAGACATCGTTTATTTGCAATCTCAAAATCTCAGCTTGAGTTCTATTCGAACAATAACTTTGAGTCATCTAAATTTTTATGTGGAGACCACAAAAACTGGCATTATGAGTAGCAGTCGTAGCAGTCGTATCTGTCGGCTGGCATCGTAGACAGGAAAATGTAAATAAGCGATTACCACAGGCTTTTATAAGCATCGAAACTATGAGAGTGTAAAAGGATAACGAGTATGAGAGTATAAACCGCAATAAGAGGACTTGTCTATAATTTGGTTTATAGTTGGAAATGGTTGTAAATTTGCGTAGATTTACTAGCGTTTTATCATTTTTAAAAACCTTTTCAATATATTAACTGCCAGTCGGGTAAGAATTATATGCCACACACAAATATGATAGAGAGATAGAGAGAAGGAGAGAGGAAACGAAACGAAAGCAGAGATTGAGATAAATATCGTGCATAAATATCATAAAAGAAAGCGCCATAAAAACGCGCAGATTATCTCAGAATATTGGATAAGGGTGCAAGCATAAGTATAGGCAAAAGGCACAAACTTTGAGTTTAGATATCAGCGACACTTTATCTCTCGCCATTTCTGTGGTAAAGCTCCAACAGCAGCTCCAACAGCTCCAGCAGCAGCTCCAGCGCACAGGCAATGTCAAGGCATTATGAAAAATGTAGCACGCCTAAAAATATGTTCGAAGCAAAAATGCAAAGCAATTTAGCGTAAAAAGGCAGCTACAAGAAATTTGGGGATGGCTGGAGGGGTGGAGGGGTGCTCTGAGGGTAGGCAAAAGGCAGGCAAATTTCGAATCAGCCTGGTGGAAACGTTGGGCGGCTTTTGCCTCTGTGGAATGCCTTTGTGGCTGGCGTGAAGGCTTTCAAATCAAATGAGTGGGCACAATGTGGCTCCATATAAGAACGGAGAACGGGAGCTGACAGCAAGAGGGAGGGTGCTGAAGGGGCTCAAGGAGAGCGGGGTGGCAGGGGGTGCTGAGGTTGTTGGGCAGATTGTCATGTCGAGGCACGACGCACGCCCAAACTAATTTATTACTTTAATTCGCGTTCAAAGTGGCTGCCGTTTGTCTGTTCCTGTTTTACAATTTTTGTTGAGTGCCAAGTTATAAATGATGCGTCATTCAGAACTTATCCACATCCCTCCACCGTCCACCAATACTCCTCATCCCCCTCCCAAGCCGATGTTATATCATATTATGCGCAAGCATGGCGTCGTAAATCGCTTTTCGAATGTTGCATCTATTGGCATTTGGTAGATCGTGTGAGGCATGGGTTCGATTCGATTTTTATCAGTTTTGTGGCATCATCTAACCCAGTTTCCATTCTGTTGAACTAACCTTGTAAGTGAGCACAAATTTCTGTGTATGAGGCAGCCTCCTTCTGCTCCTTCTGCTCCTCCTCGCTTTTCACTTCCTTATTCTACTGTCTGCGTCTTTGTGTGCAGCATTTGTTGTGATTTATTGCATACTTCTTCGCGGATTTCTCTGTTTTGTACAACATTTCTTTCCATTTCCTTTCCTTCTTTTTTTTTTGGCAGTTGATATTATTTTCGTCCTGACTTGCCAAGCAGCAGGGCTTAAAGAGATTGCTAGTTTTTCATACATGTATCTGTCTGTCTGAGTTCTCATTTGATTTACTATTTGTTATGATTTGAAACTTTCGTACGGCAATTGCCAAATAAAGTTGTCTTTCATGGTCAGTTCCCAGCTGAAAGGGACCTTGAAAACTGCAGCAAATGATTTCCAAATTAAATTATACCCAGTCTTCTTCTTAGGCAAATGCACAATTTGCCGCTAACAGCTGAGAATAACTTCAAGGATACTGGCAGACATTATCGTAAAGGAATATCGTTTATGTCAGTTGAAAGTGCTGTAAGATTACACTCTGACATCGTATATATAGTACTTGGAACTCGGGAACAGGACTCGTTTAATCGTATTGGCCATAATTTTGAACGTATGCGATGATACTTTAAGAATTTGAGTTGAAGTGCCCTCAGCTTTGGCTGGAGTCCCTCATGTCGCATGTGTAATATCAGTATAAACAAAATCTAATGCAAATATCACTTGAACTCTGCCACCTTAAGCCCTGTTACACTCGCACACACTCGCACACACACTCGCACACACACATTTTGCAGGCCATCCGCAAGCTCCGCTAGACCAATAACCACTTAACACGTACACGACATCGTCCTTCTCGTCCTTGTGCTCGCCGTCAAAAGCGCAAACAGCGCAGAGCACAGCAAAAACGTCGAGGCTCCAATAACAATCATACGCCCCATTGTGCAGCTCCAGAGCAAAAAGAATGAACATGAGTAAAAAGAAGCAAAACGTAAAAAAAAAAGAGCTGAAATCAAATTTTCAACCTTCATTAAACGCTTTGTTGACACCGGGGCAGCAACTTTAAACAGGTTGCCTTTTGGTCCTTGGTCCTTGTGTCCTTGTGACTTGCTGCTGCTGCTCCCGCTGCTTAACACTTTTTATCATTTAATCCTGCGGCCGCAACAGGACAATGTCAAGCCGGCTGACGTTTAAGCCAACGGTGGCTTGGTAATAAATTTTAAGGACATTAAATTTGTTAGCAGCAATTTAACTATTAACGACAGGCAAAGGGCACCAAAGGGCTGCAAGCAACCACTCAAGTAGCTACACTTAGAGAAAAACTCTGCGGGTTTCTAAGAAAGTTATAGAAATGTTGATAGAAATGAAATTTTGTTGATTGAATCTTCTGTTTGTTGTTGGAAACTGATATTCGGAACTATTTCTGAATATCAGGATTTATATTGAGGGTTATATTTGGATTCTTTGAGTGCACTGACTCATCCATTGACAAGGATTATCTCCAGGTTCGCCTCCAGCTCGTTTTTCAAGAAACATCGCGCAGCGTATGTGGAATTTTAATTCGATGCAAAAGGCGGAAGCAGGCACAGCCTGGACGGAAGTGGGTTAAAAGCGTTTTACACACACACACACACACACGCAGTTGTTTGTTTACTATCTGTTATCTTCCTCACTCACACTCTTTCTGTCTCTCTCTTTCTGCTCCGTCACGTTGGTTTTTGTTACTGCTGCCATCTTGTAAGCCATAATATCGATTAAGGATTATGATAATGATTGTGTGCTTAAGTTGTAATTGCAAAACTCAAACAGCTACCGATGCACACACACACACACATATACATACATGTATACTGTATGTGTGTGTGAGAATTGTTGTCGCGCAGGTTTATATGCATGAATAAGTCGTGAAGATTGATTAGGAATTTGTGTCATGGTATTAATGCGCCTGTTGTCGTTGTTGCTGTTGTCGCATATAATTGCTCAATGTCGCGTTGTCGTTGTCAGGCTTATGAAAACACAACACAACACACACACACACACACAGACACACTGATACATACGCATAGAATGTGTCTCACTCAGACAAAAGCTGGGCACAATTGCTGCACAATCCGCATTATGGTTAACTTGACAGCTGTGCAAATCTGCTACCAACCGTATGTTATCCTCTTACTCTCTGTCTCTCTCTCACTCGATTGCTTCCCTTTCTTCGTCGTAATTCCAAATTTAATAATTTACAGTTAATTAACTGTTGACTAAGCAACGATTAGCTCTAATTTTGCTGTTTATCGACAAGACAATAGCAACAGCCTTCTCCCTTCGACAGCCAAAGAGATTCGAATTTGAAAATTAATTCTATTACCAATTAGGCTCAAACTCGCTTCATCAACTTTTCTTGCAGCTGACTAACTTTGCATAATCTTAGCTTGGACTGGTTTATTATTATTGTAAATGCTCGGTATTGCTACTCGTTACTTTTAGCTTCAACTCTTTACTTATCGGATTTGTTAATTGCAATGAATTGGCAGCTATTGCTCCTTCTTACTTCATTTCTTTCTTACTAACTTATTTTACTTATCCATTCCTCTTACTTGTTGCTTTTACTCGTTTCTCACACTCGTTTCTCATTCTCGTTCTTCTCATTCTCGTTTCTCCTACTTGTTACTCGTTATCATTACTCGTTGCTCCTTCGGTATTGTTACACTTGATTCTTCTTCTCGTCAATTCTTTTAGACTCTTGTACCCATCGATCGTTACTCCTTCTTATTATTTCCTCCCGTTTCTCCGACTCGTTGCTCTTTCTCGTTTCTACTTTCTATTCGTTGTTCCATTTTATTCTCCTTCTGGTAAAGCATTTTCCCTTTCTCTTTCTTTATACTGGTTACTCGCTCTCATTGTTTCCTTCCATTTTTGTGATTCATTTGCCCTTCTCGTTACTTTTTCTTGCTGCTCCTTTTTATTACTCGTTGTTCTGTCTTATTGTACCTTCTCGTTACTTCTACGCGTTGCTCCTTCCCGATGGGGACTATCATTACTTGTTACTCCTACTCGTTGGTCCTTCTCAATTTCCCTTCTATATGTCGTTGCTTCTTCTCATTACTCGTCACTCTTTTTCACTACTTCTCATTTCTTGTTTCTACTTCTCGTTACTTTATCTCAATGGTCCTATTCATTGTTCGTTAGTTCTATATGTAGCTTTTTCTCATTACTTCTTCTCGTTTCTCCTCAGATTGACTCCTTCTCTATACTCCTTTTCCATACATGTTAGTCTTTCTCGTTGCTTCTTCTCATTGTTGGTTCTCGTTTCCTTATATGTTTCTTCTTCTCGATGCTCTTTCTCGTTACTCGTTGCTTCTTCTCCTTTTCCCTTCTCGTTGCTCTATTTCTATACTGTTTACTCTTTTTCATAGTTCCTACTCGTTTCCCCTTCTCTCTACCCATCTCTCTATCTCGCTGTACCCTCTTATTACTCGTTAGTCCTTCTCGTTACTTCTTCTCAAAGATCCTATTCATTGCTCGCTACTCCTTCTACACGCTGCTTCCCATTTCACGTTGCAACTTGTCACAACTTGTTGCTTCTCCTTATCGTTCTTTCCCTTTCTGACTGCTCCACCCCGTTACTTAGTAGCTCTACTCGTTGCTTGTAACCAGCTTTTTGCCACTCGGTCACCAATTAACGAGAGGTGGCAGCATGTAAAAAGTTTGAAAGCCACTGCGGAGGACTGTATTATTCGCAGAAGTCTCAACATGTTTTCACCATTTATGGCACTCTGCTCCTGCCTTGTGAAAGGCTTTTAGCTTAGTTATTTTTGTTGGATTTCTGTATATTCCCCCTCTTCAGTTGCTGTTATATTTTCAGGATTTTAGTTATAAACAAAAACAGTGGCAAAGGCAACTAACTGACAGCTTCTTTTGTCACTTTTTGCTGGCTGGTGCGAAGACCGAACCACGGGGAATGCCACACAAAAAGCCGGAAACTTTGTTGTTAAGCAGCCAAACAAATAGATATGAATATACGTGAGCTGTGAATGTGTGTGTGTGGTTGCCACACAGTTTTTGTCCCATTTTTTCCCCCCACCGGTTTAAAGGATTTTTGTTAGTTTTTCGCTTTCTTCTTTTGCATTCAAACCATTTCGTTGCTGCATTGTTTTTCATTAGGCATTAAAAATTGTTTTCCCTGCGTTCTCGACTTAACGCGGCTACTTTGTACTCAAGCGAGTTTTCTGTTTTCTGTTTTCTGCAGAGTTTTCATTTTTCAATGAGGGAAAACGAGACACACATTAACCGACGGGGGACATGTGGAAGATGCGCCAAACGACGATGCACTTATTAAAGTTTTTCCAGGGCCAGTGTCCCATTTTCTTTTGCTCCTCGTGTTGCAATAGTTGGCAGCTGTCGGGTGGCTGGCGCAGCTCTTAGCGGTAATTAGATGCAGGATAAGGCATGTAAATTTAGTTAACAACCCGTTGTGCTAATTTGTGTGAAGTTGAGAGTGTAGAAGCCACCACACGCTGAGATTCCTATGAGATTATTAGTTCTGGACTTATCTGCTGCTAACTGAATAATCTCAAGTTGCAAGTTGCAAGTTGCACAAATTACGAACTTATCTAAGCGCTCGAAACTCGATAAATATTCATGCTTAACTTACAGTTTTCAGCCGAAAATAAAAATTGTTCTTAAGCAATTTTCCTCTCAGCTTTCACTTGATTGAGCTTAAGGCAAAGTTCAGGTTTTCCCTCCCGGAAGTTAAGCTCGAAGGAATTTAATGAGAGCTGAGAGCGAGGGTAGACTTTGTATTTGATTTTAATGAAGGGCAGTTCACTCGAATGCAATGTGACCTTCATAGCCGAGCATATAAATTATCTCATAAAACAAGGACAATATACGAAGGATATACGAGACAGGGAGCTATTTTAAAAATGTTGCAATGTCTTGTGGCAGAGTCCTAAACGCCGACACGTGCCTGACATACGGCAAATTATATCGATTGTTGCAAAGGAATAGCTTAGGGAAACGAATGGATGGAGAGCGGAAAGGAGCGAACGGAAGATCCTGACAAAGGACACCTTGGAGCTTTAAATAAATAAAATTGTAGAGTTTATTTTGCGCAGCGAACAAAAATCCATTCCGTATGCCAAATTCAAGCTGAGAATCCAGAATGCGCCTTGAATCCTAAACGCAGCCAGAATCACCTCCGATGATAAAATATCATATAAAAAATATTTGCTTTATGTGCGCGCCGAAATGTCCCACTTGATGTCCTTTTTTTCCCTTTTCTACCTACCTAACGGTAAGCGCCTGGCAAAATGGCGACACGACGCGTCGCGAGCATTTAGCAGGTTCCAAGAGGTAAATTCCTCTGCTTTCCCCCCACTCCTCGCACAACAACAGCGAAGTGTGTGTGTGTGTGTGTGTGAGTGTGCAAATATTATGCTATTTCCAGCCAAAGTGGTTTCTGATAGTCATCCAAACCAACAACTTGCTCGCTCGTCCTCCCTCTTCCTTGTTGTTGTCTGTGGGCGCACTTCAAAATATCGATTTATGTCTTGAGTTGAGTTGAGTTCGGCCCACGAAAAGTTTTTTGTTTGTTTGCATATAAGGAAATTCAAATGGCTGGATTAAGTCACAGTCACAGCCACAGCCACAAGTATGAGCCATGGCCAAGAGCCACCAATGCCAATCGATTGATGAGCAAAAGATTTCCACTCGCACTTCTTACTTTCGTCTTCCACCTCTACCTCCACTTCTACTTCGACTGCAAATGTTGGTTAAGTTTGTAGCACGTGTCTGAAGAGCATTTGCTAATTTGCTCAATATGCTGATGGCTTTTAGCCATTTAGTAACTGCCGAGTGCATTCTTTTGGCATTATATAAACTACATTTTAATACTGCGCTCAGAGATGCGAGGCACGTGTCGAATTCGAAAAACTTTCTGCGCCAATGCAATCTCCTGGCAAAATGTTAAGAGAAGCTGAAAGGATCAATGCGTTCGATAAATGCACTTATATCGAAAGGAGACGATAACAAAATGAACTGAGAATATATATATATATGTTCTGAATAGTATATAAGTTATAGGTAAAGGTATGTATGAGTATAGAGTCTGCTCTTAGATCGTAACAGAACTGGTACTAAAAACTCATAGACAGAATGCAAAGCTGAGTCTGTTCTCAGATAAATGCACTCATATTGAACAGAGACGATAACAAACTGAACTCAGAATATATATATATACATATAGAATACTTTATATAGTATATAGGTAAACGTATGTATGAGTATAGAGTCTGCTCTTAGATCGTAACAGAGCTGGTAGTAAAAACTCATAGGTAGAACGCAAAGCTGAGTCTGTTCTCAGATAAATGCAATCATATAGTAGAGAGACGATAACAAAGTGAGCTTAGAATATATATATACATATAGAATACTATATAGTATATATTTAAGGGTATATATGAGTATAGAGTCTGCTCTTAGATCGTAACAGAAATGGTACTAAAATTTCACAGATAGAAAGCAAAGCTGAGTCTGTTCTCAGATAAATGCACTCATATTGAACAGAGACGATAACAAAGTGAATTCAGAATATATATTTATACATATAGAACACTATATATAGTATATAGGTAAGGATATATAATAATATAGAGTCTGCTCTTAGATCGTAACAGAGCTGGTAGTAAAAATTCATAGAGAGAAAGCAAAGCTGAGTCTTTTCTCAGATAAATGCAATCATATAGTAGAGAGACGATAACAAAGTGAGCTCAGAATATATATATACATATAGAATACTATATAGTATATATTTAAGGGTATATATGAGTATAGAGTCTGCTCTTAGATCGTAACAGAAATGGTACTAAAATTTCATAGAGCGAAAGCAAAGCTGAGTCTGTTCTCAGATAAATGCACTCTTATTGAACAGAGACGATAACAAAGTGAACTCAGGATATATATATATATACATATAGAACACTATATATAGTATATATACATATATAGTATATAGTAAAGGTATGATATATATGAGTATAGAGTCTGCTCTTAGATCGTAACAGAAATGGTAGTAAAAATTCTTAGATAGAAAGCAAAGCTGAGTCTGTTCTCAGATAAATGCACTTATATCGAAAGGAGATGATAACAAAGTGAACTCAGGATATATATATATACATATAGAATACTATATAGTATATAGTATAAAGTATATAGGTAAAGGTATGTATGAGTATAGAGTCTGCTCTTAGATCGTAACAGAAATGGTACTAAAATTTCACAGATAGAAAGCAAAGCTGAGTCTGTTCTCAGAAAAAAGCAATCATATAGTAGAGAGACGATAACAAAGTGAGCTCAGAATATATATATACATATAGAATACTATATAGTATATAGGTTAAGGTATATTTGTAGTCAGTATAGAGTCTGCTCTTAGATCGTAACAGAACTGGTAGTACAAATTCATAGATAGAAAGCAAAGCTGAGTCTGTTCCCTAGCAGATCTCAATAGAAGCTTAGTAATTATCCCTATCGATTGTATCTAACTGTTCAATTGGTAATTAACTTAAAAACAGTAGTTGTTAGTCCTGTTTGGTACTTAACATTATCAGCTTAGCTGCCTCTCAATGACATACTCGTATTTGCCGGGTTAAGAGGCAACGTTTCAAGCTGCATCACTTGTTCGTTATATCCTCTCGACGGTTTGGCATAATTCCACCTATTTGAACATATCCCCAACAGCCGAAATGCTGGCAATTGCAACAGAGTACCAGGAGCAGTGGCAGTGGCAGTGGCAGTGTGGCAGGAAGAGAAGGACAACAACCGATGACTGGAACGATGCTCAACACATTTTTAGCACGTATTTCTAATTAGCACATGAAATGCGCCACTGAGCCCGGAAGCAAATGCCAGGCAGATGGTGTTCCCATTCTTCCTCCTATTCTTGCCTGCTTCCTTCCTCCCTTCGCTGCTTCCTTCCAGTCGGGGGAACATACGAGCGAACGAGGATAGCTTCAGCTGCTGCGCACGCCAAATAATATCAGCGTCATTTTAAAATTTTTGACATTAAACTGCAGCCAGCTGAGGACGGGGGGAAAGCGTCTGAAGGGGTGGGCTGAAGTCTCTGGGGAAATGGAGTGAATGAACCATTTGGCGATGGCGATGGCGATGGCGTTGGCATTGGTTCGGGACGTGCC
This sequence comes from Hirtodrosophila trivittata, assembly GCA_035045065.1. NCBI lineage: Eukaryota > Metazoa > Arthropoda > Insecta > Diptera > Drosophilidae > Hirtodrosophila > Hirtodrosophila trivittata. The sequence continues at coordinate 10,204,441 of JAWNNK010000813.1, forward strand.
TTAGCGCCTGTCTTCTAGCTTTCAAGTTTGTTTAACCCAATGCAAGCGGTGACTGTTTGCCGACAGAGGATCAAGTTTGAGTTGGCCAAGCCTTGGCACGTGTCTGCCTAGCCGGGGGCAGCATCTCAGACTTCTCCAGCTTGCAACTTCCTTGTCTGTCTATTATACTCGTGCACTCGCCCCGAGCTATTCAACGCAATTTAAAGCGTGTCCTGCTTAATTGCTCGCAAAATTGACCCACAAATGGCGACTGACTCCGCCTCCGCCTCCTCCGCCGCGCCAATCAATTTTCATTGATTTTGTTTAACAAATAAATAAACAAAATGCGAATTCCAACGCGGCATATTAAATAAATTAAAAAAATGCATGCAAAAAAAGGACTCAGTATATTTTTTATTTGCGCCATTTTAAATTGCAAAAAACAACATTGTCCGGCACCGCCTCCGGCCCACTGTCCGTGTCCGTGTCCGTGTCCGTGTGTATAAAACCAATTGGCTTTTGCATAAATATATATACAAGTTTGTTCCGAAAATTGCGACTGCCTGTCACGAGTTGCCGTCGCCGTCGCCGTCGCCGTCGCCGTCGCTGTTACTGCAGAAGTGACAGATGATGTCATATGGACGCTGTTCATGTCGACAGTTCTCGAAATTTGGCCGCAAAACTTACAGAAGCATAAATTGAATTAAGCTGCTTGCAAAAACATTTCGCCTCTTTTTTCTCTCCCCTCCTCTCCTCTCCTCCCCCTTCTCTTCACTGTTAAAACATATATGAAAAATGTTTGCTTAAATATATATAAACAACACGCTGAATAATCAATTGCTATGAATATTTCCTTGAACTCTCCCTCTCTCTCTCCCTCTCTATCTCCCTCTCTCTCTCTCTGATAGGCACTATAATTGGTATTTAACTTTTATAGAACATATATCTCTCTCTTTGGGTTTACTGGGAATACTCTCTGCAGATTTCTCCATATGCTTTTCAGATGCTTCTAAAGTTGTTTTACTGCTTTTACTTATTGAAGATGAAGATCTGTAAAGCGTGTTGAATGGGTTAAGATATATTTACACTATTTACTGAGTGAGCTTGGCTGGGAACTTTTGATTTAAATCTAAAACTGGGGAATAAAACTATAAGAAAAATTGATTTATTTAAATCGATGCAACATTTGCTGCAAGGATTGCAATCAGATCAATATATTAGTATTGAATAAAACCAATGTTCATTCGTGAGCAACTCGAAGTGTACTCCTCTCGGGAGCAACTCGAAGAATACTTATTTTATTCTTACAATCCTAGTTCTTATATAGCAAACACCGATCGTGCTTACTCTATTCTTATCGCTACTTTGACAAGACCAACGAGTGTTAGAATATTGACAATATACTATTACTTACGTATTTGCTATTAGGCGCAATAGTATATAGAAGCAAAGTATGTTAAGTATTAATGTAAAGGAGAATTAGTAGCTGCTACTAATTAATATACTATTAGAAGTGATAGTATATAAAAGTAGCAGCATAATGAAGAATCAAAAGGAAGTAAGATAAATTGAAGAAATGCAGCTAGAAAGGAGGTTTATTGTTTCTACTAAGATATAGGAAAAGAGAAGATATCAGAGAAGAAAGAGAAGATGCATTTGAGATCACGTTGTGTAGATTATTATAATTCACACATAAAGCGTGGAAAAGCTGTGTAATGTATCATCTGTTATGCATGTAGGAAGGGATAAGGGGATATAGTTCCTAGTACAACGACGAGGAACAGCAACCTAAGAAGACCTGAAAGGAAGGCAGAGTCAATATTGCTTATAATCAGTTTGTGTAGAAGAACAGCATTAAGAGTTTTTCTGCGATTACCTAGTGAAGGAAGATTAAGAAGAAGTAGCCTACTGGAGTACGACGGTAAACGCAAATTGGGGTCCTAGTTTAGTCCACGTAAAGCGAACAGCACGAATTGCTTTTCAACGGATTCAATTCGATTGGTTGAATCAACAAAATAGAGCTTAAAAATTATATATTGTGTAGCTCTCTAGATTACATATTTTAATTTTGTACTATCTTTTGTCTTTTAATATTATTATATACCTTTCTTTCTCTTGAATTTTTTAATATATTCAATATTAATATTATATATACATTTTTTACAATTTTTTTGCATGCTCAACTGTAGTTATTGGGTTGACCGAAAAGAAACCGGCGACTCTTTAATTGTTATCAGCTCAGTTAACAGATATTTCCAGTTAATAGAGCTCTTCATAATACAGCTTCAAAATCTGTTCACGCTCTGCAGTTTAAAGGCTTCAACTTTATTTAAATATTATGTGGATATCTTTGAAGTTTTATTGGGCTGTTTATGCACTAATTTTCTAATAGGCGGCAATTAAAATGGGGGATAAAATCAGAATTGGGTATCATAAACGCACGTGTATTAATTAAAAATGTATTCCGATTGCTATTTGCAGTATATTAAAATGTTTGCATAAACATTTATTGGCAATTTGGCTCAACCGAACTTAACTATCAAAATCACAATATTTAGCAACAAATTTAAATGTAATTAGCTTTCAAATCCAATGTAAATAAATGCAGATGTTTGGCTGCTAAAATATATAGGAATAGATATATATATATATAGTATGTGTACATATAATTATGATAACTGAAAGTTTAAATATTATTTTGCATAATTTTTGGCTAACAGAGAGAGAGAGAGGGAGAGGGAGAGGGTGGGGGAGTGTGGAAAAGTTTTGAGCTAGAGTTTCCAATTGGATGAGCTGCTGCTGCAGTTTTCCACACCATCAATTCCAAATCAATCAATGTCATTCTCCGTATAAATCATGCACATAAATAAAGGTGTACAAAAACTTTTGTTATACACACACACGTATATGTATGTGTGTGTGTGTGTGTATATAGACACACACAAACAGCTGCTGCATTATATATTATTAATAATAACATGTCGTCTCTGTGTTTGTGTATATACTATATATATATATATATATATATATATGCGTAGACTATTTCCATTTTAGAAGCAGCAAAACTTTGTCTACCAAGATTTTTGCCAAGTTCGAGTGTGTGAGTGTGTGTGTGTGTGGACGCATTTTCAATTAGTTTCAATGGCACTCAACACGTGGCATCGCACGTTGCCAGCCGGCAAATGTATCAACGTCATCCACAGGGCGGGCTAGAAGAGGCAGGCAGCAGATAGCCGGCAAATAGATTGGCAATAAATGCACCATTAAATCAGCTCCATTGTGGCAATAACTAGACGGAAAAGTTGCAGGTGGAAGACGGCAGGTGGAGAGCGGGTTTGAGTGTTCGAGTACTCATGTCGCTGCTTTGGCAAACTTTTGCATGAATAATGAGCTTCAAAGGACATGTGAGAAAACTGAGAAAAGTGAGAAAAGTGGCAAATATTCTCGAGGAAAGGGTCCAAATTTCAGCCAGAGTCTTTGGGCTTAGTTTCATTACGTGCCTTGTTTCGCTGCAAGGACTAAATCCGGCAACGTTGTGAGCGAAGCTCTTAAATATTTGATTTTCTTACTTTTAATTTCGCTGATCCGAAAAACTTTTTATACATATTTAAATTGTGTTTTCCATCATGTTCTATCTCTCACACTGGATACTGGTTACTGTTGGCTGTCAATTATCCTTTTAGTCCTTAACCAGCACTAATTCGACGTTTACCAACGATCAACGTTAAATTATTAGGCTTCGCTTATTCATTAACCATTTAAGTGAGCCGCTTGTTTGCATAAAATTCATTTTGTAATTTTCCCCACACGGACACACGGCTCTTTTTTAATGTTTTAAATGTGCTTTTAATTAAATTCTGTCCGTTGTGCAAACTTGTAAAATATAAGAAAAAACATACACACATATATATATATATAGAGAGAGAGAGAGAGAGAGAGAGAGTTGAACACACGTGGACGTGTTTGCTGAAGGGCAATTCAGAGCACATAACCGCGGGCCGACAGTGTTTTCATATAAGTAAATAAATATTTTTTTATACTTTTCATTTTTGTGCACTTTGAAGCCTCATTTAAAAACGAGACAGAGCGACAGGTTCGGGCGTCTCTCTGACCCTCTAGGACATACAATAGGTAAGCATTAACTTTTAGGGGCTTCCCGCAGTCGTGCTGACTCCATTATGGAAATGCATAAAGCTTTTCATTCATTTAATAGTTTAAGCTGATGCTGGAGTTAAGCTAGTTGCAAAAAATTAAAAACCTTTCAATTGGCTTCTCTCAGACAGCAGGAATATAACGTATTTTTCGACTCGGATCAACTCCGACTTATATATATATATAACATACGCATAATATCGACACATTAACAACGTGACTCGATCCATTCAAAAGCATTTGTCTGAACCCGTTTGCTCCATTGCCACACAATCCCCTTCAAATTGACCGGCAAAACAATATGCAATATGCAAAATATATTTATATTTATATTTATTGTATATACACATATACATATATATATATATATATATGTGTTAAAGTGCTCACGTATGCATTTAATAGCCGTATAGTTATTTAAAGTGAATAATCGCTCGGCAAAGAGTCACAAAAAATTGGCTCTGTTTGTTTTTTTATGGAAAATATTGTGCGCCACTTGTGGAAACGCTAGAAAAATTGTTGAAAATGTGTGGGAAATCGTTGGCAGAAAATGTGAGCGTCAAAAGTGGATTCCTATAATCAGACTTAAGCAGACCTGAGACCCCTTTAAGCCTTATATAAGGTTGATGACTTCCCTCATGATATCCCTTCTCACATTCTGTTTAAGCAGAGGGCACTCAAAGTGCTCACAACACAGCGAAAAATAGCTTAAAATGTGCCAGAAAATAGCAGAGTTATATTTAAAAATATAATTATATTTTATTAATTAATTTATTTATTTATTTATTATTTATTTTACTAATATTTTTATTTATTTATTTATTTATTTTATATTTATTATTTATTATTTATTATTTATTATTTATTATTTATTATTTATTATTTATTATTTATTATTTATTATTTATTATTTATTATTTATTATTTATTATTTATTATTTATTATTTATTATTTATTATTTATTATTTATTATTTATTATTTATTATTTATTATTTATTATTTATTATTTATTATTTATTATTTATTATTTATTATTTATTATTTATTATTTATTATTTATTATTTATTATTTATTATTTATTATTTATTATTTATTATTTATTATTTATTATTTATTATTTATTATTTATTATTTATTATTTATTATTTATTATTTATTATTTATTATTTATTATTTATTATTTATTATTTATTATTTATTATTTATTATTTATTATTTATTATTTATTATTTATTATTTATTATTTATTATTTATTATTTATTATTTATTATTTATTATTTATTATTTATTATTTATTATTTATTATTTATTATTTATTATTTATTATTTATTATTTATTATTTATTATTTAATATTTATTATATATATTATTTATCCACCAAAAATTTGGGAGTAAAAAGATTAAAGTAGAACTGCCATAAATCATATTAAATAAAATTGAAATTAATAATTTAATATTTAGAAGTTTTCAGTTAAAATTAAAGTTAAGGTCTGGGGTGTTCAAAATGAATGAATTAAATAATCCAACATTTATTGAGAGGATTGTGATAAGCCCAGAAAAACGCAATCGGATCAATAAGATTACTGAAAATGTGCCTGAAAATGGCAAAAGTATGTTTTAAAATAAAACAATATTTTAGTCATTTATTTATTTTATTTATTTATTTACTCTATTTATTATTTGTTTAATTATTATTTTATTTTTTAATATATTGGGTTGACCGAAAAGAAAGCGGCGATTTTGCAGACAATTTTTTTGAACGGCTTGTGACTCTGTAATTGCATTAAAACTAAAAGTATTACATTTAAATATAAATTAAGAAGTAAATAATTTGAATTTAAAATTATTTTTATAATTATTTTAATTTTTAATATTTATTTAAATTTCCCTGCTTTTTACTTCACGCAGCAAATTATTATCCCGAATCACTGAAAAAAGGAAAGAACTCTTTGTTTTTGAAACTTTAAGGTATATTTTAAGCTGCATTTCACATTTCGCACATTTGGTGGGTGGGAAGAAGGGAGGGAGGGAGAGAGGGAGGGAGGGAGAGAGGGAGGGTTAATAAAATATGAGAGCTTTCCTGTTGTTGCGCTTCCGGCGAATGAATTGTAGAACCTAAGGAACACGCGTCGTGTGGGAAAATGAACCCAAAGCACAACACGCACTGACCCACAGGACACAGGAATAAAAATAAAAATACGAAAATACAAAAATACAAAAAAAAAGAGGAAAGAAAACAAAACAGAATGGAGTAAAAAACCCGAAAAAACCGCCAAAAACAACCCAAAAAGTGTGCAATAAAATAATGAAAATCTAAGCAAAACTTTTTGCAATTAAGCGACATTTTTATTGCTTCCTCAATGCGTTGAGAGAGACACGGAGAAAGGGAGAGAGAAAGGGGGAGAGAAAGGGAAAGAGGGAAAACGTTGATGGCGTACAAATTTTTATTACATTTTCTTGCCATTTCTCGCAGCTTTTCATTGACAAGCGGCAAAAGGGAGCCAAGCAGCTCCGAAAACTTTCGTCCTTTTTTTTGGGTTGCGCGTGTGTACGTGTGTGTGTTGTGTGTGTGTGTTGTGTTTTTGGTCCTGGCTGTGTGTCCCTTTTCTCGGCTTGACACTTGTGTTATGGTTGTTATGGCTTTTATGGCTGTTGTTGCTGCCCCCGTTTCATCATGCCAACTAGTTGAGCCTTTTGACAGCGTGTGAATCTGTCCAGGACATCCTTTGTCTCTGTGCGCATCCTGTGCGGCTGTGCATTTAATTTGAGCTAAGTGCTTCTTAAATGCCAGCCAGAAGATAGTCTCCGATTCCAATTGCAGCTGGCTGCTTTATTAATTAAATTAGTTCACAAATACTTTTTTTCGTTTTCTTCTTTTTAATCTTATATGAATAAAAACGCTTCTCGCTTCTCGCTTCTCGGGTTGTCCTGGGCGATTTTCCATGGTTGTTTAGAGGCAGCTGTCGCAGCTTCAATGAAAGCGATTAATTTCATTCGTGTGAATTGGGTTCAGGACTCTGGGTTCAAGGTTTACTTGCAAATTGCCAGACACTTGGCGAAATTTCATAACAAACTTTGCGTTTGAACTTTAAAAAGAATTTCAATATCGACAGCAGCAGCAAAATATCGAAAGGTTTCAAGTGGCAACCCTGAAGAGAGAGGAAAAAGAGATTTCTTTTAAATTAATAATAATCATGAGTTGAGTTGAGCGAACGAAACAAGGATAACGGCAATTAAATTCATTAAATGCTTTTCTAGTTCTTTAGGCAATATTCCTCTCAAAAGAATGTGACCTAAATCAAAAAGTTTCTTTCAGAATTCTTTTCGAAATAAATCAGGGCCTAGGCCAAGGTTTTTCACTTCAATACGAGTTCACCTTAAAGCACAACTTAAAGTGCTTTGTTATTTAATGAACCCAAGCCCGAAATTCCAGGAAAATCAATAGGTTACGAGCGAGAGAGAGAGAGAGATAGAGTGGGAGAGGGGTGGAAGTGAGATGGAGAGGACCACTAAACGTGGTCGTACATAAATATAATTTCGTCGTTGTCGTCCGGGTCGTTACTTCAATGTAACAACACACAAAAACTGCGCTTTCACTTCCGTTTCCGGTGTTTAGCCACACTTTGGCGAACGCTGAACTTCGCGCTGAAGCGTTCGCTGAGTTTGCCTAGTGAATGTGTCTGTAAAGGTCTAAACGATTATCAGCTGAATAAAATGAACGGCACATGAAATCCCGTTAGTTAGTAGTGTGCCGTTCACGCACAGCAGCAACAGCCAACAAAAAACAACTACCAGCAGCAGCAACAACAACAACAACAACGAAGCAACCGAAAAGGGTTACAAAACAAAAGCCAAGCCCCAAAACAAAAGGCATAAAAACGTCTGAAATAACTTCCGTTGCTCTGGCACGCACACTTGCTGCAGTCTGTGGGCAAGGGGCTGAAGGGGGGCTGGCAGGGGTGGAGGGTGTTGCATAGCTAATACAAAGCACACACACACAGAGAACAAACTGAATGCCAAACACCAAAGACCATTAGGCGGCACCTTATCAGATGGACAAAGTGCAACAGCCTAAAACTATGCAGCACACGCAGACTTCCAGGCGCAGCACAACAAACGTTGCATACTTTTCGGCTGGCGCCACGCGGCAACCACTAAACGGGTCAGTTGCACTGCTTAAAGTGCTAACAAACTGGGCCCCAATAAATTTCCACAAGAGCCGCCAAACCAACTCTCAACTTTGAATAAATATACTCGTACAGAAGCATTTTCTCTTCTATCTATTCAACCAGATTCGAGTTTATATATTTGGTAGAAGTTTGAGTTTAAACCTGGAACTGGATTATATATATATATATATTTAATTTATTTATATTACATTTTGTGTAAGTTTTGACTTAAGTTTCAATAATATTGAGAGTAAGTTAGCTATATTTTTGTTCTTTATTATATTTTTTAATTAAGTTGTAAAATATTATTTTAAAAAATTAAAAAATTAAAAAATTAAAAAATTTATTAAAGTCTTTAGAAAATCTCAGATAAAATAGGGATAAATTTTTTTGTTTTGTATTTTTTCCATAATTTTTTCATTTTTATAGCCAATTGTTACTGTTAATAGCAACTTATATATAGTGAAATTATACTTAAACCTAGATAATAGGATACATGACTGAGAAATTGGCGGTTAGATGGTTCTGCTGGGTAGGTCAGTTGGGTGAACTCTCAGGAGTCTCCTGCTTATCCTTGCTCTGAAATGCCGACAAATACAGTTGCAAGGCTTAGATCCCGGTGGAGAGTCGAGTTCCTTACGAACCATGGGCATCCTGTGATGAGCCGCATGGCTCGGTTCTGCAGTCTCTGCACGATTCTCCTATTGCTCAGGGAGGCGGTACCCCAGACCCGCATCCCATATCTCCATATTGAAGACACAATTGCTTGTAAGATAGTGCGCTTACTACGCAGTGGTAACTTGCTGTTCCTGCTGAGAAGCCAATTCACTTGGCGCAGCCTGTTACGGCATGTTGCTACCGTTTTTTGGATATGGGCCTTAAACGTCAACCTTCTGTCCAGTGTGACTCCCAGGTAGGTGACTTTTGTTGGTTGGAGCAATGGCACGCCGTGAATTTGTCCAATAATACTTGGGTTCTGTTTTACACTCAATGCAGGCAACTTATAAGTGCTTCTCAATTGAATGTGTTGCCTATAGATCACTGATAATACCAGCTTTTATTCTTTTTAAGATATTTATGCTTTATTCGAATAACAAAAACGATTTGCAGTCAGTTTATTTCGTTTAATTGATTTTGACGCTAATCCAAACACAAAATTGTTTCTGGTTAGAGAAATCGCATTTGACATTGACATTGTGTAACCCTTTTTAGCGGGAAACAAACACGTTAAGCTCCTGCCTATTCGCCGCTTTTTCAAAGGGCATTAATTTTCCAATCCTTTGAATAGAAAATTGCTGTGAAATTATCGTCTGAGCGCCACATTTGAATAATAAAGCAAATATGCTGGGAACGCGACATCAAACGTTGTCCACAATTTCCAGTATTACGCATACGCCCCGAAATCGTTTCACTCATCCTCCAGCACACCTGTCCACCCCGTCCACCCGGTCCACCTGGCCCTTGTCTAGCACTAATTATACAAATTGTCAGTTTTTCGGTACTCTGTGCTCTGTGGCTTGACGGTTCTTTTTAATTTTCATAAATGCTTCGGACTAAAAATGTAATTGAATGTCGAGCGTTACAGCAACAATGCGAACAATGGACAACAAGAGTGAAGAAATTAATAAACACATCACGCACACACGCAAGCGACAAACTTCAGCGAACCAAAAAAAAAGAAGCATAACAAAAAAAAACACAGAAAGAACAAAAAATGGGGAAAATTATAAGGGTAAAAATATGTAACAGAGCCGTCAAAGGTCAAACATAAACGACGTTATTCATGGACTCCCACGCAGAAAAAAAAGAGCTCAGAAATATAGAAAAGGGAGTCTACTTTTAGGCGGGGCCCCGGCTCAGCATTTCGAAATTTCAGATGGGCGTTACACGCGCTCCGAACCGAAAGCGCTACGTCCGATTATTATTTATTGATGTACTATGCGGGGGCTGTGGCAGTCCTAAGTACTTATAAATTTATTAAAGGTTATATGAAGTCTTCAACTTGGAGGTTAACAGAGTCATTCGAGGCGCCAAGACAGAAAAGAACGAGCTGAGAATGAACTCTTGAATATTATATGATAAACTTCTATATATAAATATATATTTTGGATAATTGCTAAGAAAGGGCCAAAGCTTAGACACAGGAATTTATATGTTAAATAATTGATCAACTCAATCAAAACCATATAATAATTTCATTAATATTTCTTACTCATTTCGTCTAATTTAAATATAAATTTAAGTAATTATTGTTCTTTTGTTGAGAGTCAATAATTAATATTTATATATAATATATAATATAAAAATGTATGATGACTATTTGCTAAGACTAGATACTGATCTATAAAACCTGTTTGGCTCCTGTATGGCGCTACGGAATCCAGGTGTATGGAATAGCAGCTAAATCTCGCCTGGCAAAGATTAGAATCTTCCAGGCTAAGACCTTACGTATGCTCTCTGGCGCACCATGGTATATGCGAACTTCCGATTTAGAGAGGGATTTGGGTATTCCAAAGATCGGCGATGTCATAAACTTGCAAACTGAAAATTATATCAACCAAATAAGAAATCACCCAAATCCACTGGCAAAACGTCTCTTGAAAAGAAGGAGAATACGAGGAGTTCGAATGCGCAGAAGGTTACGCAGAAACCACCCTATTGACCTTATGAATAGATCCTTTTAAGTTTTTTCTACTATTTTTATTAGCAGATCCATTTAAGTAATGTGGATAATTTTAATTTTTCTTTTCCTCCTACCAATTTAATTTAAGTTGTTTAAGAATAACAGTACAATTAAATAAATAATAATAAGTAAAGAATAAAAAAAAAGCTAAGACTAGGCCAAAGCTTAGTCACAGCTATTATATTTTAAGTAATTTATAAAATAAATTGAACGAATTATTATCATTATTTATATATTGTTTTTATATTTATATTTATTTATATTTATTTATATTTATATATATTTATTTATATTTATTTATATTTATTTATTTTTATTTATATTTATTTATATTTATTTATATTTATTTATATTTATTTATATTTATTTATTTTTAGTTATATTTATTTATTTATCTTACTATTTTCTTCACATTTCTCCTAATTGAAATATAAAATTTAAAATTTATTATAAATCTTTTTTCCTAGCTTTGAGCTGATTGTTAAGAATTCATATTTAAATATCATATAAAAATATTTATTAGGGATAATAAAGGTTTTTTTTTAAAGCCAAACATATTATATTTTTAATAAGTGTTTCACAATTTTATTATTATTTTTTGGTCTTGCCACATTTGCTTTATATTTCTCTTAAATTGAAATATAAGCTTAAATAATTATGAATATATTCATTTATTTGTCAGTTAATAATTTTTATTTTTATTATTAGTTTTATTAAAGCTAATATATTAAGTATAAAAATATTGATTATGGCTCAAGCTGAGTTACAAATAATATATTTTAAATTATTTATAAAGTAAATTTATTCTTTTCATAAAATTATTTATTATTATTTTCTTAAATAAATAAACATAATTCAAATCCGTTTTTCTAGTTTTAAATCTAACATTTCATAATTTAATAATTTTTCTTTTAAATTTTATATAAATTTTAATAATCTTAAATATATTTTTCTGTTGGTCAGTTGAGAGTCAATGATTAAAATGAAAATATTATATATAAATATATATTATGAATGCTGAGACTGAGTCAGGCAATATTTTATATTTAAAATAATTTATAAGCAAAATCAAAAACATTTCATAATTTTATTATTATTTTTCTTACATTTTCTCTTATTTAAAATATAAATTTAGGTAATTATAAATTTATTTTTCAGCTGCTAGTCAACAACTTCTGTTTGTTCTCTTTGCATACGTTCTGTGCTCAGTTCTTTGGGCTTCCCATTAAATATTATCAATTTCCGCTTTTGTTATTAATTAATTACAAATTTTCCAGTCGAACGCGTCTTTATTTGCGAGTGCTTTACGCCCTTTTGTGATTCAAATTCAACTGGGTTAGATTTTTAATCAATTTTATTTTGATTGAAAACAGCCTTGTGCATTATTGATGCACACTCTCTGGCTGGTCCTGGTCCCAGGTCCTGGTCCAATCCTACAACTCCCCCCACCTCCAAGCCCACCCTCCAATCGTCGTGTCCATTGGGGCGCACTGAAGTATGCGCATTGAAATTAATTGCATAACTGTAAATAATGCCCAAATGCAAAATGACAGCAGCATTAATTTTTAATTAATTTAAATGCTAATATCCACAATATCAAAAGGTGTCCGCGCGCCTAAAACTATGCCAGGGGTAGTCGGTCTTAAAGTGAGGCAGAACTAAGGCTTAGACGAATAACAAGAGGCGGCTTTAAAGCTGAAGCATATAGTTAGTATTTATGTAAAAGAAACAATGTTAATTAACAGAAATGTTAGCGTAGTTACAGTCTGTTAAGCTAACAGCTGTAACTGCCAGGAGAAACCACTTGTTGCATTTGTTTTGACAGCTTTACAGTTTGTGACTTTTCATAAATTTTCAATTTGAAATTGTTTTCTTTTTTTATATTGAGATTATATTTTATTTAACTGAAAAGTGTAACTTTACCTTTTGTGGAAAGTTAAGTTAATGCGAAATTATTGTAGGAGTGATACTACGACTTAATGAGCTGGGATACTATATAAAGTTATACACTCCAGATAATGTCTAGTAAAAAAGCTATGGAAGGTCTTGAAGGTGGTGCCGTTTAAGTCTTCTCTTGACTCTTCGCCCGCATTTGAGCGGATGCTAATCTCTCAGTGTATTTCTGAGCAGTACATTGAATTCTGTCTCGAATCAGTGAAACGTTGAGGTCTCGTTCGATATCCCTAGTTCTACCTAGAGGCTCCTGAGATTTCTTCTGGCTCGGCATACGCAGAGTTCCTTCAGGTGTGTTCCAGCTGGGCTTACCCTCAGCTAAATATGTACAAAGATATATCTCCCTTCATTGATTATATTCCAATCCTCTAACCTCAAAAGATTCCTTGAATATACAAAGTTACGTTAAGAACTTTTTCTATAATATGTTTCTTCTTCAGGGATTCTTGTGGCACTTGAAAGTTATTCCATATAAAAAGTTTTACTTCTATTCTTAAATTCCGTGCTGAAAATAAGAAGCAGCAGAACTCTTAGACGAGCAACTCGGCTATTACTTACAAATATTTTCACCATAATATTCTATTAACAGAATTTGTTAAATTAGCAGCGAAAAAATACGGGAAATCTCATTCTCCAGGCACGTGGCTCACGTAGTGCGCCGAAAAGTAGGCAACACAAATCAAAGAAATGTCAGACACATTGCTTTCATAGAGATATAAAAAGAGAGAGAGAGAGTGTGTGAGAGAGAGGGAGGGAAGGAGAGTGAGGCCTACTCGCTCTGTTGTTCTACAAACGTAACGAAATTCATGAGCTGCATACGAAATTATGTTGATGCCTAAAAGTATGCCATGAAATTAAAATGCCACAACATGAAATGCTGGTCAAGAGTCACAGACAAAGCGCCGCAGCCTCACACACACACACACACACACACTCTCACACACGCTGTGTTTTTGTGTGCAGTCACTTGAAATAAATTACGTTACATTTTTTTTTAGGTGACTAGCGCAAAGTTTTTGCCGTTTGCTGACGCAACGCTTCAAAAGCCAAGTCCACGGCACTAGGCCAAAGCATCGGAGAGTACACCCTGCATAATCTACACCACCTTTACACCCTCTCCTCAGCTCATATGCATGTGCATAATTCACTTAATTATATGTGTGTACACACAAACACAAGCATATCCACAGGTAGACAGACCGGAAGAGAGGAACCTTCAGTCTGCAGTCCGCTAACGATTTTAAATGCTGCGGCTTGCCGCCCACCAGCTCACACCTCCTCCACCCACCACCCACTAGTATGTTCAGCAGTTGAATCTCAAATTAAATTCAAGAGCAGCTCGCTAAAAAATCTAATTTTAATTTCAAAGCGGCGCTCATTTAGAAATACTTAATGATGTTAAAATAAAACCAAGCGCCATGAAGTGCGTGCGCTCCCTCTCTCTCTCGCTCCCCCCTCTCTCTCTCTCTCTCTCTCTGCGCTCCCGCAAATAGTTGGGTCCAACGTTTGAGGTAAATGTTGCACGGATCTTGCATTTTTTGGTATGAAAAGCACGTACACGAAATACCGCAAAGCGCCGCAGGGCTGGGGCAAGCGGCCACCAGAAAACTTCGAGGACTCTAAGATTTTCCGGAGAAACTAAGAAAACCGCACGGACTGCACTTGTGCGATACATTAACGATGGGGCCAAAAGTGAAGTCGGCAGCGGTGCAAGGGGCTCTGGCCACTTGGCGGTGGGTCGGGTCATTGCTTTTAGCGCGGTGATTATTTTTCCACCTAAAAAAATACCAAAGAACTTCGATGCTCGCTGTCGTTAGCTGTCAGAGAGAGAAAGAGAGAGAGAGAGAGAGAGAAGTGACCAGGCAGAAAAAAAAGGAAAATACTATATATAAAAAATTGGTTGCCCTTTGAAGTTCTTCTACTTTTTTGTACGTTCCTTCATGCGGTCTGCTAATGGATTTGAGCCAGGAAAACTTAATTTGAGGTCAAAGCTGCGGCTCACTCAAGTGGCAAATATTAAGTGTGAGCTCAGGAGCTCAAATAATTCGCATATCATCGTGATACAGTTGAAAACTCTTTCAATTTAAAGGTAACTTTCCAGCTGAAAATCTTTATTAGAGAACGAGGCTCTGGCTTTCTATGGGCTTTCCCCTAAAGTATAGTATATAGTATATAAAGTAAGCGTCACCTGCAGATCATCCTGCGGAGTATCCTGGACGCTGCAACATTGTTATTCACAGTCAGCCTTAGAGCTCCATCTCCTGTGATCATCGAGGACGTGCCTGTCCAGCAATCCAACTCTGAGAAATACCTCGGGGCTACCCTGGATCGCAGACTGAGCTTCACGACACACGTGACAGCACTTCTGGCTTCTCAGGTCAAATAGCAAACTGTCACTCACTGATAAGACAATCATATATAGAACCGATCTGGAATCTGACTGGGGACAGCCAGATCAGGCGAATCCAAGTATACACAAAGCCGAGTTAAAAGGCTCCTCACAGTCATCAGTCCTGCTCAGGGACTTAGCACGATCTTTGACCAAATTAACACCCACTTCAGCCTGTATAATGACTGACTGGAACCCCACAGCAACCGATTAGCTAATGAGCTGACCAGGAGAAGAGCCCCGCTTAGGCTTAAGAGAGATCTAATACTTCGCTCTCCCAGAAGAAGACTTCGCCAGTCTATTTAATGTCTATAGTGAAATTTGCTATTATAATTCGCTCAATAATTATCCATCAAGCCAGCGCGCTCCCTTGGGCTGAAGGCAGAGATTATAAGGCTATAAAAGGAATGAAGATATCCCGGTTTATCCAAAAGAAAAGATCCTCCAACTGGGTCTTCTTCAACATGATCTAAGCTCCATGCAACTTTGGTGCTCAGCCAATCATCTTCCTCTAAACTGCTCTAAGTGCACGTTTATGACTTTTAGCCGATTGAAGGCACAACATGGTTCATAGACTCCTTCAGAAGCTCAAATTTGCCTTACTTATCGCATCTATTGTTGGTCCTTTACTTTTCGTATCACTAGTACGTCCTATTCTCGTCCTATTCTCCTTTTCAGTCCAGAAGCAACTTCTCCTCCTTGCCCTTCGTGGTCTCAATTGGAACCCCAATCTATGCCTATCGTCATACTCCAGTAGGCTTCTTCTTCTAAATCTTCCTTCATTAATAAATCGTAGAGAAACTCTTGGTGTTGCCTGTCTATATAAATTGTTTATTGGCAATATCGATACTATATATATAGTATATGGAATTATATTCCACATTCACTTCCCACGTGCACAAAGGATTAGGCTTTAAACAGCTCTTTCTACGCCTTATGTGGGTTTTTCTGTGTTTTTCCCAATCCTCGCAACAAATGTTGAGACAATTTAAATTTAAATTTATATTCAAATTTAAAATCATTTTTTATTTTCCCAGACTTCTTCTTTTTTTTACTTTTTACTTATTTTTACTGTTAAATTTAATGATTTTTAATTTTAATTTTAACATAATGATTGATGCTAATGTCGACTGTTCTTAGTCGTCTTTCCGAATAAAATAAATGCAATAAAAATAAATATACTAGCCTTTACATCGTTTTCATAAAACAATCTTCTCCTTCTTCTTTAAAATCTTCTCTTTCCTATATTTTAGTAGAAATAATTAATCTCCTTTCTAGCTAAACGATTTTTTGTATTCTTTACTTTCTATTCTATCCTTTACTATTCTCTTACTTGCCTCTTTCTCTCTCCTCTGCTTTTTAACTCCTGTATCAATATATTTATAAAACTAACAAGCTAAAACTTATACATCTGTTTGGGTTTTTCTGCTTTTTCCCCCACGCAGGCAATAAATATTAGATTATTTTTAATAAAATTTATATATTTTATTTCTTTAATTTTTTTTTATATTTATGCTTATATACTTAAGAATAATATTTTATCTTTTTAATTATTTTAATCTTATATTTATATATTTTTTTATTTAATTTTCGACTGCTTTTAGTTGACTCAAAATAAATGAGAATCGTTTTCCCTTCGATATAATTTTGACAGAACTCCATGCGAGCTCACGCTTCGTACTGAAGCTTTTAATATTAAACAGATTCTATTATTAAATATTTAATCCGTTGAGGAAACAATCTAAAAATGATTAAGGACTTAATCCAGAGTGCGGCATCAATAGGAAATCTAAAATTGAGATCCTTGCTCAGCCGCTTAACCCGTTCAACTTCTTCTTTATCGAAAACCCTTTCCATAACTTTGTCAAGAGAGCATGATTCGTGCCAGGACCAAGGATGAGGGGATTAAGCTGAAATCCAAGCCCCTTTAAAGAGATTAATTGCATTTGCTGGGGAGCAGCAAAATTTTAACTGATTTAATTTTTCGCTCATCGCTTAAGTAAAAAGAACAACAGAAAATTATAGGGGAAATGCCTGCGAAAAGTGTATGATATGCCATGCATGTATGTATGTGTGTATATCCATGTGTGTGTGCGTGTGTGTTCTAGGAATGAAGTCAAACTTTAGGCAAACAATTTTTGTAATAAACCAAAGCAGCGCGCAAACAAATTTTGCAGTCTAGACAGGCAACAATTTTGATGATGCACTCGAGTTGCTGTTCCTCTTGTTGTTGATTTGCTTCACATTTTGTTTTCTTCTTTTCTCTTTTTTGTGCAACACATTCCACAATTTTTATTGGCAAAGTTTAGGAAAACTCCGGCTTAACGGTAACCTTAAATTAAAAACCAAAATATGAAAATCATTTGCCTCAACTAATAAGAACTTCAGGCACTTTAAGAGACAGCCACACATTTCGTAGCCTACTTTTATTTTTTTGTGTGGAAATTTTCATCGATTTTCATACATTGCCCGTAGTCTGTTGTGGGCGCGGCCACGCCTCCACCTCATTTGATTTATGCTCAACTTTCGCCGACTAACCAAAAAATGTATGCCACGCTTTTTCCTGGGGGCTCCCTGACTAATTTTTGACCGCAAAATCTATAGAAACAGTTTTGCAGCCGAGGCCCAAAGCACTCGAAACAACAGCTGAAAAAAGTTCAAGTGTTTGACCTGAAATATTTTATTTCAGTTATGTTTTGTTTTTTGTTTTTGTTTTTGTTTACTTTATGATTTTGAGTTTTTTTTATTTATTTACCTTTTACCGTGTGCTGTTCGATGGTTTAAAATTGAAAATTTCGTTCCCTTTTTTTGCTGCTGCTGCTGCCAAACAGTTTATTTTCGGCATAAACTGCGCCTGACGTTTCCAAAGTTTTTAATTTTGTATGGACAGCCAGCCGGAGTTGGCCATATCCCAAAAAATAGAGCACAAAGATAGCTGCAACTGAACAACGGCTTGTATTAATTACGGTATGCGCCCAATGAGGGTAATGAAAAACAGCTTTACGATATTAACCTGATATGGAAATCGTCTGGGTCTGGGTCTGCGGTAAATGGGGAGCATTTCATTTCGTATATCTCTGCACGGACACTTGTCTTGGCGCGAAAGATTAATTACTTCGGCATTTAGCAAAGTTAGCCAACACTTTAGATAATTAACTAACTCGATATTTGCGGGGTACGCCGAAGGTATCAAGTGTTGAGAAATTACTGCCACTTGCTGAGAGTGTTGCTGGTAGAGCAAGACAATACGAGCAAATCTACATAATTGGCCAAATTAACAGAGCTCCTCCATATTGAATGACACTCTGGCTAGGTGTGAGTACAGCTTAAGGATCAAGGATCATATTTACACATCGCACTCAGCACATATCGTGCACTTAATTGCCATTTTACCTGCTCGTATATCGTTTGTGTGTACTTTATGAGCTGCTATTAAGATTTGACGAATGTGGATAAGGATGTCGTATATACTGCGATTGGGATGCTTAAGGATGAAAGATCATATATATTATATATCGTACTCAACATATATCGTATACTGTGTACCTAATAGTTATAAGTCTTGCCTATGCTCTCTGATATCGTATGTGTGTGCCATATGAGGTGCTGTCAAGATTTGACGAATGTGGAGTATAAGGATATCTGCTTAGCTGGGATATCTCTATATGAATGGGATCATAATGAGATGCAATATGTTGAAGGATCAAAGATCAAAGTAACATATCCTACTCAGTATATATCGTATATATACTTTATATTTCACAGTTATACAATATATATTGTACTCATCATATTCGTACCTATGTATAGAATTTAGATATGATATATATATGGATTATAAGGATATCTCCTATGCTACATGATATATCTATATTTATGGGATCAAATGCTTAAAGATCAAGGATTCTTGTAACAGATCGCACTCAGCATATTTTGCATACTATAATATACTTTGTAGTTAACATAATTGAATATCGTATGTTTGTGCTTTAAGTGCTTTTATCTTCTATGCTGGGATTGGGATGTTTAAGGATTAAAGATCATCGTATTCAACACATATCGTATATTCTATACCAACCAGTTATTTGTATAGCTCACACAATCTTATATCGTATGAATGTACCTTAAGATCTGCTGCACAAATATGAACTATAAAGAGTATAAAGATATCTCTTATGCGGGATATAGCTATATTTAAGGCAATATAATATCATGCCAGATGTTTAAGGATCAAGGATCATAGCTACACAACACACTCAACATATATCGTATACTTAATATACTAAATGTAGTCACATGTCTTACTCAATGTACATGAATATCGTATGTGTCTTCCTTTGGAGTTAAATATGTTATAAATGGACAACAAAGAGATCTCCTATGCCATATTATGGGATCATAATGTGATGTCACATATTTAAGGATCAAGGATCATAGTTAAACATCGCATTCAGCATATATCGTAAACTTAATATACCTTATTCCTTTGCATATATCGTGCTTAACATACTATTGTATAATATCGTATGTGTGTGGACTTAGAGCTTCTATTCTGATACGACATATACGGAGTATAAAGGGTATTTCCTATGCTAGGATAACATAGTTGTATCCTTACCCAAGTCTTTTCCATATAGTATTCCCTCGATATAACTTATAGTTCCTTAAATTGGCTACAAATGAGTCCTGATTTCCCTCTTGATAGTTTTGTAAGTCAATTAGCTTCCATAGAAACTATTATACAGTTCAAACTTCTTATGTCTGTTCCTTATGCTTACAGCCCTACCCCTACTTACTCCTATATATATATATATATATAGGATATATATATAATGTGTGTATATACTGACTCACCTCGATTTCTTTTGTGAGTTTTACAACCATTAATCACGTCACAAAGTAGGCAAATGATTTATGGCCCGGCCAATGCGACAACGCAAACAATTAACGAGTTAAATATGCCACTTACATGCTATATTCATTAATGTAACGCCAAGTTCAGAAATGCAATCTTTAACGCTAGATGGCGCTGCAGTAGAGCATAATACAGAGATATTGTCTGAGGTTGGGAGAACGTTAAGTTTGAGCGCTGAACAGACTATGTTAATTATGTTATGCGCTGCATTAATCGCTCAAAATGAAAAGAAGAGAAAAGGAAGCGCCCAGTTGAATCATTTACTCAGTGAATGAGTGACTCACTCCATGAGGCTGCTGGCAGTCTGTGTGTTGTGCTGTGTTGTGCTGTGTTGTGTTGTGTTGCCTGCCCCATGACGCACAAAGTTGCGTGCTCAACGACCATAAATTATCAACAAGCGTCTTCATTAGTTCTCAAGCGACTGGCAATAGAACTTCTTCCACTTGGCAGTGCCGTCGTCTCAGCATTTAAAAAGTTAAATGCCACAAAATGTAGCTCGTTGATGGAACTTGATGGCTTAGCCGTCAGGTGAAGCGCCCTATCCTTAAGCCAAGCACCCCCATTGCTTTTTCCCTTTTCCCAGTCCAAAAGGCAAAGGCTCATGCCCAATTGCGTGTGCTTTGTTGTGGGCCATATTTGAAGCGGGCCAAGCAACAGTTTTCCTCAAGCGCTTTTCTTTTCCTTGTCCTTGTCTGCCTCCCCTCCCCCTCCATATCTCTGTCTGCGTCCACGTTGAAGTCCACGTCGTCATCGTCATCGTCTTAAGTGTCCCGCATAATTTTTGATAATTCAATTAAGATAAGTTTATGCTCTCTTTTGCATGAACATTCCCTGTTTGAGCCCATCCCCCCAACCACGCCCCATCCTCTTCTTCTTGTTCTTCTCTACGGGCATTTCATTCAATTTGGTCAACCTTATTCCTGTGAAGGCAAGTCGGCCGACTTTAAGTTGACATTCAAGTTAAGACATCAAATTTCATGTTTATTTGCTTGTTTTGCATATTAGCAGTCTCTTTATTTTAAACTTAATTTTTGTAGGCCAACTTTGCCCAGAGGGTCCACTGCCATTTCTAGCATTTATTTTACTTTTACATTTGGCGGTAGTTGAAGAGATTTTTAACGCTTAAGTTTTACGTTTACGGTCTTCATTTAAGCACTCGCCCAGTGGAAGACAAAAAGTCACACTAAAAGTAAAAGCCTGCCTTAAATAAGACTTTCTTTAACAGAGGAAAGAACATGCTTGGTAAATATAAAAGAGAAAGGTACAGAAGGGTGTTTAGTGTGCGGTTTTATTAAACATACGTGATGCATAGGCTTCCTTTTTCTAAGGCTTATGAGCTCCCTATACGAGAGGTTGAATGATTTCTGTGGCAGATAAGTTGGCAGCTCAACGGGGCATTCAAAATTCAATTAGCCTAATTAAATTATATGATTTTGATCGGTTCAGTTCACATTAACCGGCAATACCGAAGGCAATTCGGATGCCGGGCCAGGCTCTAATTACATATGGCCGATAACAAAACCCGAAAAGCCGCAACGGTGCCGCCTCCCAAATAGTTTTTCCAGCCTTTAAACAATTTTGTTACAGATTTTTGTGGTACGCTCGCATTTTTGCCGCAAAAATCACACACTCGCCACACCCTTTTATCATAGCCCCGCCCCCAACCCCTTGTCAGTCCTGCACATGAAGTTTGCCCTGCAGCTATAAGCCAGGTTAAGCCTTTCGTTGGAGTTAAGCTAATAAAGTGTTAATTAAGCGTTCCAAAGTGGCCCCCAGAATGCTTTTAACTAATGCGACGACGACTACGGACCGGCTCTGCCTCTGCCGCTGTCTCTGCCTCTGCCTCGGCCTCTCTCAGCGCTTCTCACACACAACTTTTCTTTTCGGGGTCGTAGGCATATCTAAATATTTGCTGCATACTTTGCGGCTGACGCATAAACCCAAACTACAACGATAACTACAACAACGTCGACTCACCTGTGTGTGTAATGGCAGGTAAAGTTTTCGGCTCCATCTCTAGTTCCAGCTCTGGCTCTGCCTCTAAAGTTTCGTCATCGTCCTGTTTGCATACACACACACACACACAAGAGAGAGAGAAACTGCCCCCTAGCGGTAATTAATGGTAGGTAAACTATTTGATTTCCTTGTTTTCCCCTTTTTTTTACAGCTCCACACATCGAGTTTTTCCATTGTTGTTGCTGTTGCTTTTGACTAATGGCATGTTAGATGAGGAAATGTGTTAATGCAGACATTTGCATACTTTTTGGGGCGCTGCTGAGTGGAAAAATTGAAAAATGGCCACAGGGCCATGGCCGGAGCTTACTGGAAAAAGGTATTTAACCCTTTTGTAATCCATATTAAAAACGTAATTATATATTTAGCAGGATCTACTTTTCTCTTTCGACTAGGCCCAAACTATTTTTATTGACTTGCCAAATTCTCCCTCTCCTTCTCCCTCTCTCTTTCTCTTTCGTTTTGTGCAAATTGGTAGCACAATTTGTGCTACTAGTCGTAAAATATTTAAGCCCTTACAAAGAATCCCAAAAGGAATTGGCCATTCGCCTCACATGCGGCACGTAACAACTGCAAACTGCAAACTGCAAACTGCAAACTGCAAACTGCAATGAAAGAAACTGAACAAGAACCAGAACAAGACCCCAAAGCATAAGCTAAGATAAAATTTATTGAGGCGCATTTTTTTTATTTGGACCACTGCAACAAAAGGCCACTAATCACACATCCTGTGACAGATGTGCTTAATGCTCACTCGTGATAGGCATAGAAATATGATAATTATGATTTTCACTTCCAACTCGCCAGAATGCAGTATGTTGCTCGACAAATCGCTGTGTGTGGCATACTTAAAGCGACTTCTTCCCTTCTCAATGTGTAAAACTACTATTTAACCAGCTTCAAGCATTCTTTCCCTTCTTTTCAGTAACTCAAAATGTAATTTCATGACCTTTAGTCGATTATTCTTTTTGATTATCACATTGACCTTCAACTGTCAGTTTGAAGTATTTTCCAATAAAGTTTTGCTAGACAATTTTTTTCCTTTCTTTGTTCTTCAGAAATTATCATAAGTTGCCTGCAAGGTGCCTCTCCATTAAAGCTCCATTTCTTTATCGATGTCTTACTCTCTAAGTATGCGATATTACTATCGGTATATTATACGTTATATTACCAGCAACAATACGATATCACTTTCAGCCTGCTACAAAGTCAAAAGTGTCCTTGGCTTTATTAAACGTTACTCCAAAGGATCCTCTGGTCCAAACAACTTTTTGTCTCGCTGGTGAGCTCGATTCTTGAGTATGGATCCTGTGTTTGGTCGCCTTGCTTCCAAAAATATCGGAACCAATTGGAATCGTCTCCTTATTTTCGCTCTTTGAAGCTTGAACTGGGATGGGAACAGCGACTCCGTGTGATTGACCTTTCTTAACTCAAAAGCTGTAGAATTCGTCATGGAGTACTTCTTCCATAAACTACTTTTGGGCAAGGTCGAATCAGGGTCCCTCATTAGCCTTTTTGCATTTTGAGTACCTTCTAGATTCACTGCAAATGATGTTTCTCTCCATCTCCCATCCTGCCACTCAAGTTAAAGGCAACTTGAATCCTTCCGCAACCTTTTTCTTTTACTACAATCAATTTTATCATATTTTCCTTGCTGTTTCTAATCCTCTCTCAGTAAAAATGGCGCCTTTTTTATATTATTGATTTAGATAGTAAAATAAGTTTAAATATAAAAAAATATATATTTAGTACTCTGGCTGCAAATGTACTTATTAATATATCCTTTGCCTTTCTGTATGTAAACGCTTTATATTATTTGTAGAATATACTTATTGTAACTCCAAGGACTCGTGACTAAGCTCTAAGGTAGAAGTGTGGCTTGTATAAAGATTTCATTTAATGAATTTCTAGATTGTCTAAGTCTAAGCGTCGTATGGGAGTTGTATCAGGCAAAGTGTTTGCCAGTCGATTGCCATGCCTCAACAGCCTTTGGTTCTATCGAAAAAAGTCCTTAATCAATCTTAAATTTTGCTATACTAACTACAACTTTTTGATTGGGTTCTTCTGGATTTTCCGCAATTCTTTGAGCAAAAGCTGCAACTAAATTATAATTATATTATTATAGAATTTATTATGTTTATTAATTACAAATTTTGCTGCTAATCAATTTTTGCATAGTCATGTGATTAGTTGACTCCAAATAAATAAATTTAAAAAACAAAATAAAGAATCCTTCAACAATTTTAAATACGGGTATCGATGGCAAATAAAAGCGTAGAAATTAGTGTAAAAAATAGAAAAATAAGCATAATTAATTGAGTGTAAATTGGAGCGTCTAATTTATGCGATTAGTGTTTCATTTAGTGGAAATTCGATGTTAATTTGAATTTATTTTGAATTTAATTTAGGGGAAATATAAAATATATTTGGTGGAATTTAATAATTCGCACTCGAGTAAATCTTGCGAAATGAATAATTAACAATTTATATGAACATAATTGAATACTTAAGGGTCAAAACAATAAGACTAATTGGCTCTTGAGAAGCAATTGAATAGTTATCCTTGAGTGTCCTTGAGAATTTAATCAGTGAAACTATTTGTGACAGACTTCAAAGCGAAAATGCAGCTGCAGCTCTCTTCAGATGGTTCCAATTTTTCGTAATGGCTTAGGTATTCATTTTCCGCTGACTCTCAACACACACACACACACACACATATAAACAGCTAATTAGTAGACAAGAATGTGGTGGCAGCCACCCACACACATAGATGGGAGACTGAACCAATCTGAACAGCTTTGGAGCTGGCCTTATCACACACACACATCTAACACCAAAGTGCTTTTAAGTGCGCCGCACAACAATTTCGAGTTTAATTAACAGTAATTTGTTTGCGCTGCACTAAGTATGTACGAGTAATCCTTGTGGAGAGCTGGCTGGCTGGCTGGCCCAGGGCTAACGGTATCTGCTATCTGGCCAGAAGGATCATTAGGGCCCAAAACAGACACATATGGGGCGCGCGCTAGTTGGACCTTTTTTTATGACGAACTTAACGATGATATTTATATGTCTATAAAAAGTCGCTATAATAACGTTTAAAGCGAACGACGGAGCCACCAAAAGCTCTGAAGTGCGCCATTAAAAAAATAAAATAGAAAAAAACGTGGAAAAATTACAGGAAAAATGGAGGAAAAACCACTATAGCCGTGTGTAAACAAGCAGCCTGGAAACTATACACGTATAGAAAGATGGATATGAAGATGGTGAAGAGGAGAAGAGTAGGAGGAGCGAGAGGACAGGAGCTGAGCAGGAAGTTTCCAGTCGACAGTCGGCAGTTAGACACTCGAGCACATGCACGCCACTCAACAGGACATTGACTTTTTAGGCAGTTAGAGAGCGTGCAGAGATCCCTAGGAAAGGTGCCTCAAAGTTTAGGCCTGCGTTTGAGTAATGACAGCCAGGACTCGGAGAGAGAGAGACAGAGAGAGTGGGTCCTGCTGGTGCTGCTGCTGGGGTAGCAAAACTTTTTGACGGCGGCTGCAATGCAATGCCACATAATTTGCACAATTTAAATGCAGCCCGGTGGCGCACAAGGAAGTTCAAGGACATGGCCAGATGTTGTTGCGCCCAAACATTTCATAGCATACTTTTGTGCGCCTCGCCTACCATTAAATTATTTAATTTAATGGCCTACCACACACACACACACACACACACACACATGGCCACAGAATCAGTTTCAAAGGCAGTGCCTACATTCTTGCTCCTAGCTGCCACATCCCTCTATCCAGCTCCATCTTCACGTGCTCCTGTTGTGCGCTGCTGTTGCAAAAAGTCAAAGTCACTTGCCGGCAATGAGAAATGCGGGCGGTGGGCGTGTCTCTATGGGGGTATGTGTCATGCTTTCGAGTTGCTTAATTTCGCTTTGCGCATAGCATAACTCATCATCATCCTCATCATCGTCATCATCATCATCATCATCAGCATCATCTATGCGTTGCCCCTGGGGAACTGGAACTGGCAAAAACTCCAATATAATAAGCATGAAATTAACTTCGTAAGGAAATGGGAAATACCTAAAACGTGTATGCTTTAACTCTAGGACAAATGTAATATGAGTTTTCTTTAGTTTTTCTCTTTCGTAGCGAACATTTTTCAATTTCATTTTCATTTCAATTCCATTTCGAAATCAACTCTTTCAAAAATCAGTTTTAAATACTATAAACTGTCGGGGATAGTGACAAAAGCAATTAAACTTTGTGCTCAACTATAATATAGCAAATCGTGCTGAAGATCTGATTTTCCAGGCCATCAATTTCCGGCTTTATCCTGCAGTCGGACCAATATAATGGCAATGGCTGAACATGCGCCAAAATGACAAAAGCCGCTGACACATGTCACACAATTAAAAGATAATAATCCAAGCAGGGACAATCCTTGTGGCAGAATACATATTTATTCCAGCTCACAGGAACTGACCTCATATCGGGGCAGGCAACAAGAGGATTGTCCCAGTTCATTGTTAAAAATTGTTGCTTCATTGGCAGCGTAGCTGCTGGCCAAACCATGTCCAGGACTCTCGCATTGCCAAGTGTCTAATGTTTTTGTTGGGCTTTTACGTGTACGTGACCCAAGGCGAAGCAATCCCTGCAGATGGAGCTGTAGCTTCGACTAGGGCGGCGGGGGCATGTTGTTAAAGCGACTCACCGAAACATGTTAATTGAGTCCAAGTTTGCTGGGCTTCAAGTTGATTCCGAAACGTGTGTTGATAGCTTAAAGTTCCCTTTTGGTTGTTAGTTTTGGGCATACGTGATTCCATGAGTCCGTTAATTGGACATGTGAGCTCTATGGCATAAGAAGAGACTCCAAGGTGCCTTCCCTGGGAATAGGGAATAGAGTTGACGTTAGATGGCTCATTAATAAACTCATAAAAGTGTACGACACCTTTTTGCTTATTACAAGCTTAATAAATATTAGCGCAAGACATGTAATTACGTCGAGCTACATAAAAATTATAATAAACATTGTGTAACATTACATAATTGACAGTTTCGAGTGGTTGCCGGCGTAGGTGGAGCGCGCCCACAGGTGGCTTCATCACATGGATACAAAAAGACAACTTTGTTGCCTTAAGTTCTGTTTATTTTTATGCATGTCCTCCTTGTGCTCCTTGTGTCGTCCTTGTGTCGTTTCGCTCGTTTTCCTTCTCTCGCGCCTTACATTATCCTCCTGGCTTTGCCCTGGCAACTTGCCATATCGGTGGCGTCATCATCCTTAACGCCTTCGTCTCCACCTCCATACCCTCCATACCCATCCCTGTCGTCGCTTTTAATGTCTGTTGATTTCTTTTTACGGATTTTTAATGCCCAACCAGCTACCGTCGCACAATGGGCCACAACATATGCTGTCTGAAACTTTCCACAGCTACTCTTGATTACACATTCCCATTCATTATTATTGGACTCTGAATAGTATAAGGCGTACATATTCCATAGGTAATGCTTTAGTTGCTACTTTAAGCATATTTCTGTTGTTGATTTTCTTGTCTGTTGATTTCCTTTGCAGCTAGAAGATACAAGGCTTTAGTATACAAATTGATATCAAGGATAGGAATAACGTTACCTTTGTACCTAAAGATTGATCTCTTATTCGAGACATTCTCTTACTTCTCACGGATCCTTTATCTCCAATCCACCACATGGGGGTATAAAGCTTCTGTTGAATGAGATCTTCCTTTCATATTTCGGTTTCCATTTGCCTCTCGCTCTCTTCACATCTGAAAAAAAGATTTTTAGTATATAAAACATATATAAAAATAGCATTAAATATTTCCTGCATATTTCCATAGCTTAAACTCTCGGATATTTGATGAATCACTTGGATTTTGGAGCATTTGCCCACTGTTCCTTGTTGGCTTTGGTGTAATTCCAGCAGAAGCCGTGCCTCGTTATTGGGGACTTTGCGCATATGCACACACGCTATATGTTTACCGTTATCTGGGGGAAGTTGTAAGTGTGCCATAATTTGTTCAAGTGTTTATGTTGGGTATTGAGCTTTTACTATAGGTTTTTATTGCAGTGTAAGTTTAATTAATGCTTATGCCCACGCATTTCTCTCGCTTCGCTTCCGCTTCAGTTTCAAGTCGCAAGTCGAATCACATTTTCTTGGAAAACTACACTCATTATTGTCGTGGTCATGGAAACTCCCCGATTTCATGCATTGTATTCGTTAGTTAGTGAATTTTTGAATTGGTAGATCTGAATTTTCATGAAATCAACGGGAACCTTCAACTTTTTAATTGCCAAGCGCGTTAATTGTCAGCTGAGCGCAATTTTTCAAGGACTAGTTTAGCACTTAAGGGAAAATGCTTTGGATGGTTTTGGATGCTTCGGATAGGTGGCAGTAACTGGAGTCCGTGGCTGTCAGGAATTAATTATGACAAACAACAAGAATTTAGTGCTTGCAATCGTGGCTCGCTGGATGCCTGGATGACTCCTTCAGCTCCCGTTAGCTGCAGTGTCTAAAAACCAAACATTTTGCGTGTAATTAGCAAAGTTTTCCGCTCAAAACTTTTTCGACCAACATTTTTCGCTGTTGTCGCCTTGTTCGCAAAAATATTTTTGTGCATAACAATACCAAAAAAAAAAAAACCAAAAAAACGAACGAAAAATAACACACAAAAATAAAATAATATAATAAAAATATGACGCGCGGCATTCGAATGAGCTGTGTGAAGCATCCCAAAGTCAAACAACCCAACGGGGAACCTCCAGTGGCGGTTTCCATGGTGTCCCTAACGCCCTCGCCCTCTTGTTGTCCATGTTGTGGGCGTGTGTTAATACAATATTATGCTGTTGTTCTTGTTGTTGTTGTTGGGTGTTGCCGCCGCTTGTTGTTGCTCGCTTGCATTGGCCGCAGCTCAGCGTTTTCTGTGGTCCCAAAGAGTTTCCGCTTTGTGGCGTCCGTTGTGTCGCATCGTATCGCCTGGTCACGCCTGGACCTGGTTCCTCCTGGTCATAGTTTCTCGTTCTCTACCAGCACTTTGTCATTTGCAGCGACTGCTGCTGCTTCTACTCCTGCTGGTGCTGCTTTGGCTGCGGGTATGTCAAGTTCATTCTTTACACGACGCGGATGCGCGCCCCAGTTCACAAAATGTTTCCTGCTTCTTCTTTTCCTTCTTCTTGTATTTTTAGTGCATATTTTTTAAAGCTACGAATTGTTTTAAATAATTACATTTCCAATTTTCACTTGCTGTTAAGCTTTTCGCTTTAAATGGTCGTTTGAACAAGCAGTTAAATCGTAACTTAACTAATTCATCGTTCACTTGAACTAGCAACGATTCACTAGACTATCGATCGTTAAGGAAACTATCGCGTGCTATCTTTTGATGGGATAGAGATGTGCGTTATTTTATGCTAAGAATATATGTATCGGATAGTTAATTATGACATAACTTAATTTGCGTTTGTCAATCAAAGTGTAGTTGATAATTTGTATTTTTTTCCATACTTAATTCATAATAGAAAGGCTATTTTTACCAGTGATTTTTTTACCGATATATATATAATATATTTTAAAGTCACAATTGCGGCTAGCTCTGTGAATTCAAAGTAAAAGTATCGTTCATCTCTAGCGCATATGTCCATCGACTACAGCACTTGCGATATTTTCTTATTGAATCTTCATATGAAAATTATTTTGTCACTGATATTCTAATGTCACAGTCGCTGTGACACCTTAGCAGCACTTTCGTCCATCTCTATCATAGGCTCGTTTCATATATTTTTGATATCGATATGCAATCGACTTGCAATCAGTTTTTGCACGTGATCCATTTTGTTATTGTGAAAGTTTTCTTAGAAATTGCAATGAATTGTGTAAAGTGCGTGTTTAATCGTTACAACAAAACTGTTGGAAGTCGGAGAATTGGCAAATATGTCATACAAATTCGATCCAAGCCATTGTTATTGGTAAGTTAGTTGCCTGAGAGTGTTTGTGTGTCGTTGGTTGTAGCGTGAAATTGAAAGGCTGCCATTCGCAGCGGAAATTAAGTGTTTCATCCTCGTTAAGTAATGCTCTCCTGCGGCAACCGTCAGCTGATCTCAAAGCACAATTATGTAGAAAGATTTTAAGCGACCTTAAAACGCAAATGCGTCGTTGTCATCTGCATAATAACACGGCGCCAACAGCACCTAACAAAGACACGAGAACAAGCACATGAACAAAGGACGGCGAATCAGCTGCATTTTGGGGACAGACGCATAAAACAAAAGAGTGAATGCCCACACACACAGACACACACAACTTGCACACTTGACCCACACATGCATAGTCATACACACAAAAGCACTGCTGGAGAGACGAAAGGAATGTAGAAAGGGTGAGAATAAGGGAGGCAGAAGTGACCGCAAAAACTATGAAATTTGCTGCAGTAGAAAGCATTGGTGAAATATTTTCGTGTCACTCTGAAGCAGAAAATGTGAAATGAAAGTAAAAACTGAACGAAATAATTTAACGAAATATGAAATGCATTTGCGTAAATGACAAAAGAAAAAAACCAGAACAGCTGGAGCCATTGCAATGGTAGAACTGCAGGTGTCTCTCTTAGTATTTGTAGGATAGTTTATTGAGTTTTCCTGTTACCACAATGTAACGTAATGGAATGTATGCATACGTAGTACTACGTAATATGCAACACCAACATACACAACCGTAAATCAACGCGGTGCAATATGGAATTTTTTGGCATGCGAATTTTTCATAAAAAATACTGCACGTACTCGGCCCGGCGAGGGCATAAGTAAGAATTAACGGGAATATGTTTTCAGCTGGAGAGGAAAAAACGTAATGAAAGATGAATAACGCGACAAAAGAAAAGTGTTTACGTGTTGCCCAAATTATCATTTATCTATATCTGTGTATCTTTTTCACAATATCCTTAATTTATTACTTAAACTTTAATTATTTCCTTTAATGTACAACAAGCATTCACCTTTAATGTCTTACAATTTAAATCCAAGCAAACTAAATACACATGTCCATACGTATTTATAATACGGACTAAGCCGAGTCCTTAGCGTGGCACAAAGAGGAAGAGCTAATCAAATGTGAGACAGTTTCATGTACTCTCATAATTATAGCTGATCCTAATGTAATGCATAAGTACATATTTCTATGTTAGCATAAGAATTGGCTTAGTTGAAAATTGAAACACGTAATGAAAGCTAATGCTAATACTTATGTAGATTTATGTCCTGATTTAATGTAACATGTTTCCTTTTCAAAGTCCAAGCGGATAATTTTAATCTCAAGTGCTTTTCTACCCTGTAATAACTAGGCATAAGTTAAAGGCAGCTCAGACTCAGACTATAAAGTATATTACTTTGTATAAGATAACTCCTAGTCGAGGATATCTTCACACGTCTGGCATTCTCTTAGATGTCTTGCCTTCTTATTGACATTGACAGAAAGTAATTAACGGTTAACTCTTAATCAACAAAAGGCAGCTGTAAGTCCCTAAGATCCTTGGTAAATAAGAGCTGAGGTAGCTGTTAAAACAATCTAAGCTTGAAATGGCATAATTAGTTATGATAATCGTACAATATGATTTTATAAGAATTGCCAAATCTCCGCATTTAGATTTGAATTGTACGATTTAGCTTAATCCTACGTAATATTCGGTGCATGCACGCATTAAATTCTCTAATGCAAAAGACAAAAAGCAAACACACACGCACTGAAAGGCGATGTGGATGTGGGACAAAGAGCGGTATATAAAGAATGAGAGGGGAAAGGGGAATAGGAAAGGGTCGGACTCAAAAGCTCAGCTGCAAAATTATGCTTGTAAGCTTTCGAAATTACCATAAAATGCGTTGACCTTTCGAGCTTGCCAAGAGCAAGGCAAAAGTAGAGGTGAGAGGTGGGTGGCGGTTGGCAGGAGACACATTTGGAGATAGAGAGGGATGGGTAGTGAATATGCATGGAGAGAAAGTGAAAGAGGGTGCAGAACGTTGGGTAAACTTCTGTTTAACTGTTGTCTGCAGCTTTGTTTTGATTTGCTTGCCGATGTTGTTGTTGCTGTTGCTGTTGCAGCAATGTTGTTGCAACCGTTCGCATCGTCCGCTTTAATCCTGACTTGTTACTTAGATGTCAGAGTGTGTGGGCGTGTGTGTGTGTGTGTGTGTCCGAAAGGATATTGTTGTGTGTGGTATCCAACAGCATCTTTGCCTTGTAATGAATATAATGGGAAAACCCCAAAACAAGCGATACATCCAGAAGGGAGACTGGGAAATGATTCCTTCTTGTATAGCTATGTCCTTTGCATTCCTACAAATGCCAAACACACACACACACACACACACACACACACAGCCATATGAACACTCTGGTCATAGGATATGGCTATAAACAGCAGGTAGCCTTAGCCATTTGTTTATGATTTGGCACTGTAGCCTTCGAGGCGCCACCAACAGCGAGCAGCAGCAGCTTCTGCTTCTCAGCGTTGCCATTGTTGTTGTTGATGTTGCTTTGTTTGCTCATTTGGCATAACTGTTAATTTGCATGTGTGTATGTGTGTGAGTGTGTGTGTGTTGCCTCTGCTTAAAAAAAAAAAAGAAAAACTTTTACTGCTTTGCTCATTATTTTGGACTGCTATAAATTTAAATTTATGATCATGACGACGATATTTTCTGTGCCCAGTCATAAACCGAAAAATGTTTACAGTTTTCAGTCGCATAACTTTGTACTAGCTTCCCTTTCCCCTTACCCCTCTACCTTCCTTCCTTTATATCTCCTCATACCTCTGGTGCAGCCATCATATGTAGATGACCCAAATTTCTCGCATATGGTTATGGTTGTTTATATAAACAAATAAAAGTAAAAACCTAAAACTGAAAAACAGGCATAAAACTATGCTATGGAAATTTGCTTTCAAAATGTGAGCAAGCACACACACTCTCTCACACACACACACACACACAAAAACACTACAAAGCGTATGAGGGGAGAAAAATCTATTGTCAAATTTCTGGAACATACAAAAAATTTTAGTTGCAGTTGCATTTTTCTATGAAATTTATATATATATATTTTTTTAAATGTTTTTAGCAGATTTTGTGGTACAGTTTGCATTGAAATAAATTCGGTTTCAACTTCTATGTTTGTCCTGAAGGCCTCCACTATACAGAGGGTCTAAACTTTTGCCTAATCTAATAATTAAATCTCATAATCAGGTTCCGTAAATCGAACGACTGTCTATAGTTTTGCAGTTACTCTCAGTTAAACTTGAATAAATATAAAATATTATATATTTATAACTTTAAAGCAGAAAAAAATTGAATGAAACTCATTTAAGTTGGGCTAGATTTAACTTCAGCCTTAACTTGAAATTGAAATAATCTTTAGTGTCCTAAAATACAGAAACTTCATATGATATATTCGAGTAATGAATATCTTATAAATCTTAAAGTAAGTTAAGTTAGACTTCAGCTTTAACTTGAAGTTGATACAAATCGGGCGCCTAAAATGAGCTTCAATATTTATAATTTATATATATATATTTTGAATGTTAAGTATACTTACTTATGTATATGTCAGGGCTTATCATCGTACAGAAACTTCATATGATATTTTGGAGTCCTGAATATCATATAAATCTAGAACTAGGCTAGATTTGACCTTAGCTTTACCTTGATACGATGATTTCTGTCCATGCGCTTATAATGAGCTTGCATATTTATAAAGTATATATATATTTCGAATGTTAAATACTAAGGCTTTATCATCGTGGAGAAACTTCATATGATATATTCGAGTCGTGAATACTTTTATATGCGCTGGGGAATGTTTGTGAGTAGATTATGTGAGTACAACTTGAACTTGTAGAACTTGAAATGCATAAAAAAGTTTTAAAATGCTGTCAATAGCAGTACGGTGCTTTTATATACTCGCACTCTCAGTTGCCTTCTGGGCGCAACCTATCGACCTATCTCAACCGATCTAACTTTCACCCTTAGTTCCTGTCGCGCCCCTTTCAAGTGGCACACTGAGACAACGGTGACGACCTACAAAAAATATTTATGGCTCCCATAGCCGCAAATATTTACCACACTCGCACACTGTCCGCTTACACTGTGTATGTTTGTGTGTGTGTTGTGTGTGTGTGTGGTGTGTTGTGCCTCCATTCCAGCCATTATTTATACGCTGCTAATCTTCCACCATGTGACTGCTGTGGCTGGTTGCCTTTTTGGCTGCTCCTCCTCAGCCACTGCCTGGCTGCACTTTCACACTCGTTGCGCGCCCTGCACTATGCCGGACTTTATTGTTTATTGCGGTTGGCTAACAGTTCGGTCCCTGGCTGTCTGAAGAGCTAAAGGGAGCTTGAGAGCTGGAGGGCTATATGGCTGGCTGGCTGAGCTGGCTGGCTGGCTGGTTGGCTGGTTGGTTGGTTGGTTGGTTGACTGGTAACTGGTTCCATGTCGTGGCATTGTTTTTGCTCCGGATGCAGTTTGCTGCAATGCGCCGGCTATGAGAATGACCGCAAAATGCTAAGCGTCTTTTCAGTTCCAGTTTAAGTTTGCCGCATTTCAGCTAAAGTGCATTCAGTTCCTGTATGTCTCCCGCAGTTTGAGCCCCTCTCACAGAGTCCTCCTCATCCTCGTCCTAGCCCTCTCCTGCACCCAAACCTGGCCCTGCTGTGTCAATTACGGCAATTGCTTTGTACACTTGGCCACAAAATGCTGCCATTTGTGTACCTCTACATAAGATATGTTTACACACAGAGAAATTTTAAAGGAAGGGGCGGCGGCACAGCTTTTGTTTGTTTATGGCAGAGCGTCATTTGTATAGACTTTCCTCCTTCGTCGTCGCAGGCCGGGGGGCGTGGCAATGGGATAGACTTGCGACCAGTTAGTGCTCGATAAAATTTATGTTTAGCCAACACTTTAACTGACAAATTGATGATTACTCGTATTTGTAGTGTTAAACGAGTTATACGACCTGCTAAGTATATGGTCAGAAAGAGATAATAACGGTGATTGATTGCCATAATATAACATCGTGTGTGTACACACTGGTTTTGCTTTCATAAACTGATTAACTGTATGCTTAAATGTTAGGATATAGATTTCATTTCTTCTTTTCAACACATGTTGTGCACACACTGTTTGAACTTTTGAGCTGTGTGTGTACACACTGTTTATTATGCTGTCAGAAGTTGAGTGCCACTTTTAAGATATTGTATATATAATTCGCCATCATCTGCCGACACTCGACATACGTCAATGTAGCACTTAGAGTCCTGCCCTCCCCTAATGTATGCTACGAGTCTTTCTATAAAAAATGGTCTACAAATTTCAACACCTGCTGACTGCTGCCAAAAAGGTTCAACATTACGGTTGTTGTTGTTGTTGTTGTTGTTGTTGGTGTTTGGGCAGAGGGAAAATTGAAATAAATATATATTTTTATGTATTTGCATTAAATTGTTACAAATTGTGACCTGAAATGTTTGTTTGGGGCTCGGGAATATGTATGTGGGATGTGCGTGCCAGGAATGTGTTTGGCAAATGAGATTTGCGCTGATTTCGCTTGACTGTAAATGGCACGGAATGAAATCGTACGGGTGAACTTTGAATCGAGTGTGTGAGACGACTCGTAGATATGAATATGAATGCGAAAAGGTCAACAAACAATTACACTAAAGAGCTGCAACTTCAGGGCTGGGCTCTGAGCCTTTTGGCCAAGGCCAAGAAGTGTTAACAATGACAGCAGCTGGAGAGGGAGCTGCAGCTGCAGCAAAGAGTAACTGCGGAAGCAGGACCAGGAATACGGATGCTCAGTGCGACAGGAGCAAAAGCCAAACAGTAAAATGAAACACAGGACAAGAAACAATGAGGGGCTGCGTCTGGTTGGCAACTGATGACAGCCAGTAGCAGGTCGAGCTCTGCCACCAGCACAACCAGACAGACATACACAAAGCTGAAGTGCTGCCAAGTACAGAGCTATTTCCAGGATTCAGGGCCAGTACAGCAACAGGACCAACTCTGAGCCAGTACTAGCTGGACAGGGCGAGAGCCTTTTCACAGCCTGTACGCTGCACTTGACTGAAATGAATTGCTTGCCTACTTGTTCCAGCTACAGCTCCTGCTCCAGCTATGGCTCCGTCTACGGCTCCAGCTACGGCCTGTTAACGATTACGTGATGAATTTGCATTGCTATGACAGAGCAGGGCTATGCCCCTCCAGCCCATTCTTGCATCGCAAAAACAATATGCCAGGCTTTGACTTGTGCCAATTGGTGGTAAAGGAGGAGCGGGCAGTGGCATTGGAATTGGGAGTGTGGGAGTGTGGGAGCAACCGTCAACGTCAGCGTCGCTGTGCTGCGTGCAAAGTAATTTAACGCCAATTTTACGGCCAACGTAAAGAAGGACCTGCAAGAGCATTTTGTTGTGTGTTTTTTTTCTTCTTATTTTTTTGTTCCTTTTCCTTTCCGCCGCTTTATTTATTTATGAATTGGTAGAAGGGTTTCTGGAAAACTGCAGACTGCAGACTGCAAGAGTGTTGGCAACGTTGGCAGCCCTGGCAGCAGCAGCGGCAGCGGCTGCGGCAGCGGCGTTGGCGTGAAAAATGATTTTATAATACAAATCAAGCACTTTCGGGGAACGGGAACATGTTCCAGGCATAGTTGCCCATCAACGCGCATGTTGGCAATCAAACTGCCAGCAATTACAACTGGCAAACAGGGTAAATTGCAATAAAAAAAAGGAAATACAGCAGAAAAAAAAAGTACAAAATACAAATAAAAAGGATATATATGTGTATATATGTATATGAAATGGAACTTAGCGGCAGTCAAATGCCGGTTCCTGGTTAAGTTTAGTGCGTGCCAAGGCAAAGTTGAGGGTTTGCCTTTTCCCTATGGCTGGGGGTGTGGGGTTGTGTGCAGGAAACAGGGTGTAGACCATAAAAAATTCTAATTGGATGCCGCAAGGTGTTAAAGTGAGGAGTTGGCATTGGGCATTGTACAAAAAGTGTATTATAGCATGTAATGAAGTGCAAGCTCTACGTTGCTTCCAGCTTTTATATGCGCAATGAAAATGTTAACTACGAATTGCAATTGCAATCATAAACATAACAAGCTGTTAAAGGACCTCCTGTATCCTGTCACTCTATAAAAATGTTAAAAACACAAATCTCTGCAATTACTTTAACTGTCTTTTTCTCTTATTAAAAACTGAATAACTTATGTCTACGTTTATTCTTATCCTTCCTTTCAGGCAATTCTATCTAAAATCGAACTAGAAGAGCCTAGGATACGATGTATATCCTCGGGTAAGTCCATTTACTGTTTCATATTGTATCCTCCTTTAATAGATCATGTTTCGTGTCAATCTCATCCTTTACACAAAGCGTTTAACAGTAATTGTTTACAATTCCTGCTCTCACCATATCGCACTCGTTAACTTGTAATTAATTCGCAATTGCGCTGAAATGTTGGCCTCCTGCTGTGGTTCAGCACAATCGACGTCCTCAACCACAATATCATATAGCAATTCGGTTTAAACGTTTGTCCGCCTCTCTCGATTCTCCACAATTCAATTCAAATGTGGCATATAAATGCACAGCATCGCTTTGTAGTCCATTTCTATCAATTACAACAGAATTTTAGTGAAATAAACTTTATACAAAACAGTAGAAGCAAACTCTGATACGTTAGCAATAAAGCTATGAGATATGAGTTTAAAAATGTTGACAATTCTTCAGGTGAAATATTTGCTTGAAGCTGGTATAAAAAGTTATTGTGAGAAAGAAATAAGACATTTTTTTAGGACTCAGAAAAGGATAACAGAAAGGAGGAAATCAATTGTGACATTGCATACAATGATTGATCTTTGATAACTATTTGATTGATATTTGATTGATCTCTTATTGATCTTTGATTGAACCTTGATAGAGCCTTGATTGAACCTTAATTGACCTTTAATTGATCTTTGCTGGATCGTTGATTGATCTCTGATTAATCTTTGGTTGATATTTGATTGATCCTTGATTACTCTTTGATTGATCTTTCATTACTCCGTGATTGATCTTTTCTTATTTTGGATTACTTTTATTGATCTCGTATAACTATTTGATCACCCTTTGATTCAACTTTGATTGATATCTGATTGATGTTTGTTTGACCTTTGATTACTCTCTGATTGATTGTTGATTGATCTTTGATAAATGTTTGATCACCCTTTGATTGATCTCGGATTGATGTTCGATTGATATTTGATTATTCTTTGGTTACTCTTTTATTGGTTTCTGATTGACCTTTGATTACTCTCTGATTGATTGTTGATTGAGCTTCCATAATTATTTGATTACACATTGAATAATCTTTGATCTCCTTTTGATTACTCTTCAATTCATCTTTGATTTCTCTTTGATTGATGCGCTTTCAATGGTCATATTATTTGGCTTAAAGAAGCGACTCTGATATGTTTCCTGATATCAATTTAATAGCATAATTAAATATGTATTCTCAAATACAACTAGATTTTCTTTGTAAGACTGCCAACTGCTAATTGATTGATTGAAGCTAATTGAAAGCTAACAGTAGTTGATTATTGTTGTTGCATTGATTAAATTTGATTGAAAGATAACAATACTTAACTAATTTCGTCTTATATTAAAGAAAGCAAGCAACATGCTTAACTCTTCAAGCTGTTAATTGATTGAATGATGAAAATTTTTAGATTGATTTCTGAGCAATCGTTAAGCAGCCACTAAACGAAGCTTAGTCCCAAAAGTCGGAACTCAGCTATGCAAAACGAAACGGAGGTGCAAATAGAATCTCGTTAAGAGGCCCAAAGAAATCAGCATTCAATTAATGTTAATCATGTCAACGAGTTCCAAGTGGGAGTTGGAGCTGGCGTTGCAGCTAGTCAGCTGCCTGATAAATCAAGTAAATAACAAGCTAAAAGCGGCCAAACAATTAGCTGGAACTCGGGAGCAGCGAGAACAACAAAACATTGACAGTTGTAGAATCCATTTAGTGCAGAAAAAAGAAAAGAAAACAGACAACAGGATAAACGGCATCCCTTGGAGGCGGAACTCACATAGTTAAAAGACAAAACATGGCCAAAAGCCTGTCTATACAGAGGGGTGGTTCATCGGGAATATGGTGGGGAGGGAGGGCGGTGAAGAGTGCAGAGTGAAGCGTCCACTGATTGCAATGGCTATAAAACAATGGCAATGCAATGTAGCACAGTGTACACTGTGCATTTCAGCGCTAATTCAATTATCGCTTATTGACATCAATTTGCAACAGTGCTAACAGAGGATAAGGGTGGCTCTAGAGTGTAAGGAAATTGAAGGGGAATCGGAGGAGAATTGAGGATTGGCAGAGGAGAGAGAGAGAGAGGAGGAACAGATAGGTAAAGCTGACCGGGCAATGCCTCTGAAATATGTGCTATAAAAAATGGGAACAATTCACGCCGTTACCCCCCGTGTGAGCTGAAATGCAATTGACACTTTTTGTGATTTAGTACACAACATTTTAGATTACCAAATGCACAACACTAACAAAAGCAACAACCAACGAACAACAACAAGAACAACAACAACTCGAACAACAACAAGCAAACAAACAAACAACAAGCACCCTCCGAATGACAATTGCTAATGCGAATGCAAAATGGAAAACAGTTGGCAGCAGGTGCAACCATTCCGTGAGCATCCTCCTCTATCTGTGTGGCATGGCACGCCCCCTAAAGTTGGCGTAAATAATTCAAAAGTGCTCGGGAGAACTCGCAGAGTGGCTTCTCGCTTCTGGTTTTGGTTCTACGGTGCGGTATCATTCTTGCTGGGGGCCTCTCTCTCTCTCCCTCTCTCTGTTTTGTTTTCTGCGATTGGCTGGCCCCTCTCCATTGACAAGTGCTTAGCTCTAATTGCATTACCTGTGATTTATTTGCACGCACGCATCGCACTCCAACTCGTACTCCGTATTCGTATTCGTATTCGTATTTGTAATTCAAGTGAGTTCTTCTGGAGCAGAAATTGAGTTATTGTGCGGTAGATAAAGTGTATCTAAAATGATTAGCAATTCAATTAAAGAATTAGTAAGTGCGCCACATCATTCAATCAATGGGTTAAATGTATTGGATATGGGATTAGCTCTTTGCCAGGGCAAAGGATTCCCCCAAATCGAATTGCATTATTTAGACGTATTCAAACTGTTTTACTTTGGACTTCAATCAACAACAAAGATACTCAGCTATAATTAAATTAAACTGATAATCAAATTTAACTATTATTCTTAACAAAGTTATATATACGATATACCTTAGTTTAGTTCTAACCTCAATTTAATGCCCGCAAGAAACTCCACACATCATTCTGAAACGCTTTATAGCCAAGTTCACATGCAACAAGGTCGCCAGGTGTGCAGCTCTGTGTTGTTGACTGTGAGCTAACCAAGCCGTCAGTCAGCGAGTCCGTCAGTCTGTCAGTCTGTCATTCTGTCAGTGAGTCAGTCAGTTGCTCAGGTAGTCATTCATCCAACCAACTGCTGGCATTTATGCATGTGCTGGTATTGGTGTCTATAGCGTGTATCGCGTTTGACTGCTAGCCGCATTCATCCATCGACTGCCAAGTCAGAGGCTGGTCCTGCACCGCGAATGGGTAACGAGTCCTTTTGGCATGCCTTCACCTTGGTGGCAGTGGCGGGCCAACGCAAACAAAGCTGACGTGCAACAGCGACGAGGCGCAGGGAAAGTGTAAGAGAGAGCCAAGTGTGAGGTGGCCAAAAGGGCAGGAACAGTGGCAGGGGCAACCGCCACTGGGTAACGTGAGGAGCAACAGAAACGAATCCTGATTGCGATACACTGTGCGCGGTTTTCAAACTGACAGATTTTTATATGTCTTTCGGTTGGCGTTGCAATTTTTTTTCCTCTGGTGCAACTGTCGAAATTTCAGCTCAACTGAGATCCACAAAGAAGTGAGAAATGTGAGCGCGTACACGGCGCA
The DNA here is from genome assembly GCA_035045065.1 of Hirtodrosophila trivittata. Classification (NCBI taxonomy): domain Eukaryota; kingdom Metazoa; phylum Arthropoda; class Insecta; order Diptera; family Drosophilidae; genus Hirtodrosophila; species Hirtodrosophila trivittata. The sequence continues at coordinate 10,245,706 of JAWNNK010000813.1, forward strand.
AAACGAGAAGCGAAACAAAAACTAGAGCCAATAATCAACTTTGATTGAAGGCTTTCGCAAGGAAAAGGGATAAGGGAAAGTAACTCATATTTGAAACTGAAATATGAAGGCGCAAATTCTGTAAATAAGTGAGTTGTTCCACCTTATGAAATATGATTAGATTGCTTACAGAAAATTAGATTGAAACATAAGAAATCAGCTGTCGAACAATTCAATTAAATAAATTAAATAAAAGAAAATAAAATATTTGGATATTTGTTTTAATTCTGTTATATATTTTTTCTATTTATTTTATATTTATATCGTTTTTTTTTTTAATTTATTTAAAATTAACTATATTTAGTTTTATTTATTTTTATTTATTTTTATTTATTTTTATTTTTATTTTATTTTATTTATTTTTAAATAAATTAAATAAAAAGAAAATAAAATATTTGGATATTTGTTTTAATTCTGTTATATATTTTTTCTATTTATTTTATATTTATATCGTTTTTTTTTTTAATTTATTTAAAATTAACTATATTTAGTTTTATTTATTTTTATTTATTTTTATTTATTTTTATTTTTATTTTATTTTATTTATTTTTATTTTATTTTATTTATTTTTATTTTATTTTTTTATGTATTTTTATTTAATATAATCTTTAATTATTTTATTCATTTAATATATATTTTTTGTTAGTCAAAGAATTTATGTATTTTTTTATTTATTATTTCTTGATTATTATTTTTTTATTATTTTATTAATTTGTTTTTAATATTTATTTTCCATTTATATTATTTATTTCAGATTAATTTCATCAATTTAAATTTAATTTAATTTATTTATCTACATTATTTTTATTTATTTATTTTATGTATAAAAAATTTTTTTTATTTATTATATATTAAGTTTATTTATTTAATACTTTATTTTTATTTATTTTATATTTGTTTTAATGTCTTTTGTCTTATATCTTTGCCTAATCGGCACTTTATTATTAACTTCGGTTATTTTATTATCCTTTTTATTGCAGTTTGCTTGTGTTAAACAGTTGAAAATAATTAATAAAACGCAATTTGAAATAAAAAATAATTAAAAAGCAATCAAACTAATCGTTAAGTAGGTCACAACAGCAATCATCAATCAATGAAGTAGATATGGGAATAAGCTAACCTAATTGATAGTAAATTTAGAATTTATTATGTCAATAGTAAATATATCAATATAGAGATATAGAGGTATGTATCAATCGAGGCGCACAATTATTCGTCTATCAATCACAATCAATCACACGTTTATTTCTCCCAGTGCAGTTGCAGTTTTTCTGCTTTAACTCAATGTTGAAATTTTTTGCTCTTTTTCTCGGGTGATTTTGTGGGTTACGCCTCGCTTGGCTACGTTACGGCAATTGCAGCGTTTTATTTCCTCCACAGTTCCCCTCTCCTCCCCTCGTTTGCACCCTATACTCCCCTTGCGTCCCTCTACGCCCACAAGTGCCCCTCTGTCCCTAAGCTTGTTTGTTTGCTTGTTGCTACAAAATTTGAATGCAAATATGCTTTGAGTGTGTTGGTGCTTACACTCTCTGAACGTGTGTGTGTGTGTTGGTGTATTGGTGTATATGTGTGAGCGTTGGGCAATGCGTTTATCCTTTTGGGCCAGACACAAAACCTTTTGGAGCTCTGTGGAATTTGTGTCGATTTTACTTTGTTTATGTCTGGGTGAGAGTATAAATGAAATTCATTTATTTGCCTTTTTATGGACTTGTTTCAATCGTTGACTTCTCTCAAGGATTGAGAGGTAGTTGCCTTAGAAGAATTAACGTCATTCGAGCGGCAAATAAGAAAATTTCACTGTCAATGCAACGGGCGACACACACACACAAACACACGCACACCCACACCCAGAGCAATATCCGCAACCACTTGACCTGCATTGCGAATGCATCAGATGTCAAATGCAGTCAGCCTTTGAAGGATAAAAGAGTCTCGACTTAAGTTGTCCTTTCGACTCGGAAGCTCGGCTTAATTACAAACTGAGCTATGCTTAGCTTCCTGTGATCAGCACAAGGAGCAGGAAGTAATTATCCGGCTGATTGACGTATAAGTCATAAAGTCAAGAACAGTAAAGGAAGGAAACGAAAGAAAGAAAAGAAAAATTAGTTGACATAATGTAAAAAGCGAAAAAGGAATGTAAGGAATAAGGAAAAATTGTCCTTGGGGAAAGGATCCGATGACGATGACGACGGCGATGGCGACCCTGACAGACAGCTCATGTCAAATGTGGTTCATTGACAATTCAGGCGATTGGCTGGCAGCATCCCTCACATGTCACTGAGAAATGTCAGCTATATAAAAAGATATGAAGCTGATTTATTAGTGCGTACAACAAACACACACACACCCGCACACTCACACACACACACTCACAATAATTGCGTATACGAGCCGTGCTGCAATTGAAATATGAGCCAAGAATTTAAATTGAATTTTAAAAATTATCAGCACCCACACGGCAGAAAACTCGTCCTTGCTTTACAGATCTGTAAAGTTTTCGCCTCTCCTTTTTATGTTTGTTTGTTACTTTTAATCAGATGCAAATGAGTGTCGCTCGCAGACTTCTTTTTAATGATTGTTATTTGTTTGAAAAGTTATGCTGGAATTATTGAAAATTGAATTTTCCATAATGTGCTTACACTTCTCTAACTTTCGCTCAGATGAAAGAGAACGCAGCTAGTCGTAATTTACGACTACCTTGAGAGAAAATGTGAGATATAAATATTTGATCAAATACGATAAATCTTTGTGTACAATTTCAATAGCTCTGATTAATCTGTTGATAGAAACCCAACTTGAGCTGCTTTACTCTCAGATCCTAAACCCCTTTTCATAAATGTAATTGTTCTTGGAATTTTTCGAGTTATGGCAATTAAAATTGTAAGAATTTCCCAGAAATAATTGAACGGTTTATTAGCTGTAACCAAAGCCATGTACTAGCTAATAAATAGCAACTCATGCCAACAATTAAGCTTGGTAATCGATATACCATTTGAATTGCTTTCCCATTAGATCCCTTAAGCCACTTCAGAATGCATTTGTAGTGAGTGCCCCTGTTGCTGCGACTGCTCCTGGTGCTTCAATTTTAATTAACTGACTTTATTTCGTTTTGAGCTTCGATTGGTAAATGCAATGTGGCAAAGCACATTCTCAGATTCGCCATTGTCAATTAGTTTGACAGTTTAATGCAAATAAACCTAGTACTACTACCGCCATACGCCATACGAAACGTGGCCCGGAAGCTGGCCAAATGAACTTCGCAACTGGCTGGAATGGTGTAAACGGCAATTTCGATGCGACGTGAGTACGCATTAATTGGGCTAATTAAATGCGGAGGGTGGTGGTTTGGTTGGCCCAAATGCTTCCCGCTGGCCTTCTGACTTTGCTGCCTTTAAGTTTAAAGCGTCCCCAGCTGCTGCTGCTCAATTACAAACCAAAATTTCTATCGACCAAATGGGCGATGACAGAGTGAAAGTGTACAACAGACGGCGACACAAAAATGCCATCAGCCCGACACTGATATATCTCAAAAATGCGTCCAAGTCAGCCAGCTGACGCTTTTTACACCCTGTACTTAAGTATTTTGGCCAAAAGAGAAGATGATCTTATCAGTTTGTAAATGTTTGCCATAAGAAACTATAAGGCCATCACGTATATACCTGATCTTCTTCTGATGATCAAAGCGTATAAGTATTCAGATTATTGAAGACATCCTTTGAGGATTCGCCTGCTTCTTAATTTGTTATATTTATATGCTGATTAGTTCTTTATATATCTTGAACCTTTCTCTACTGTCTACAGGGTATCTTCCTAGTCCAGCTATCCCCTATTGAACCTCTCTTGTTTGCATTGTCTGCGCTCGCCAGAAATGAAAAATGTATATAGATATTAATGCTCAGCGAGAAGGAGCTGCATTTAGGACATGGCCTTTAAGAAATTGCTAGCCATGGCTGGGCGAGCGTGGGCAGCGATTTATTGAGACAGCTTTGGAATTATTTTTATTTTTTGGGACAGCTCTTGGCCAGCTCTTTGAGCCAGTTCTTAGCTATGTTAGCTGCAATTTGTTGTTGCCGCTGCTGCAGCTGCAGCTGCTGCTGCTGCTGCTTTTGTGACCAAAAATTGTTTGTCCTTGTGAGAGAGTTTATTAAATTGAAAATGCATTTTAGTCATAAATGGGCCACGAATTGAATTGAAATGTGGAATATATATATATAATGCGATCAATAATTTCATAATGGACTACAGGTAACAGATGGGCAAAATATTAAAAATGAATCAGAGCAATTTTAAGGAGAGCTTTATATCTGCTTATCAGTTGGCTTATTGGGCTGACAAGTAGCTTACTGCTGGCTAAGAAGAAGAATTGCCAACAATCTATTTAAAAAGAAAAGCAAAGGAAACTAATCTCTAGGCTTTAATGCTTAAGAAACGCTGTCACAACTTGTGCAAAGTCTGTTGGTAATGCGGCTTAAAAGAGAGATTTGAGTTAACATTTATGCTGTTATTATAACAATTTTACTTCTGCTTATGTTAAATTATTAACAGAAGCTAGAGATGTTGCTTAAAGAAGAAGAGTGTGCTGCAGTCCAGGTGCAAGTCCAAGTACAACTCGAACTCCAAGTTGAAGTCCAAGTTGAAATACAACTCGAACTCCAAGTTGAAGTCCAAGTCGAAATACAACTCGAACTCCAAGTTGAAGTCCAAGTTGAAGTCCAAGTTGAAGCCCAGGTTGAAGTCCAAGTTAAAGTCCAAGTTAAAGTCCAAGTTAAAGTCCAAGTTAAAGTCCAAGTTAAAGTCCAAGTCAGAGTCAGATTCAGAGTCAGATTCAGATTCAGAGTCAGAGTCAGAGTCAGAGTCAGAGTCAGAGTCAGAGTCAGAGTCAGAGTCAGAGTCAGAGTCAGAGTCAGAGTCAGAGTCAGAGTCAGAGTCAGAGTCAGAGTCAGAGTCAGAGTCAGAGTCAGAGTCAGAGTCAGAGTCAGAGTCAGAGTCAGAGTCAAAGTCAGAGTCAGAGTCCACGTTCAAGTCGAACTCCAACTTGCAACACATCAGATAAACCCATTAACATGGTTCATAACATAAGCTGTTAAGTGCATATTAATACCAGGCCTTTTTTTAACATTTTTGACCCCTTTTAACAGCGGCTCTTTAATAACATTTATGTTGTTAAGTAATTACCTTTATCTTGTGTCAATCGACGCTGCAAAGGTGCCAATAATTGCAATTAAACCTTATTTAATTATCTTTATTTCCCTTTAATGTATATTCTATATATAACAATAGATATTTGAGGCAGACGCAGGAGTAGCCGAAGCAAGTGGATTGGGTAATTGATTATATTGGGTATTCAGAATCGAATTAAGACCTGTTAGCTCTTTATCAAATGAATTTACATTGATTGATTCAAACGCAAAGCTTAGGCCATAGTTTGTTTGTATTAAATTCAAAAAAAAAGAAAAAAGTAAATTTAATGAAATTAATTTTTCTATTTATATTTTATTTTGATAAATAATTCCCCTTTTATTTCAGTTAATTTCCGCATGAAATCTATAAATTATTTCAATCCACATATAATATATGCAGATATATATATGTAAATATATTTGTTTAAGCTCCGCATTGCCCTTTTCAGGAGATTTGCCTACGGTCAGATACATATGTACATGTAGGAGATGAAGGACAGGACATGGTGTAGCCAGGACAGCCGGGGTCTGGCCATATCATTTGAGTCCTTTTCAATTATGTGTCCCACTAATTACACGCTTTAAGCCGCCGCCGGGCTGAGGCCGTAATTAAATTCAAGCGTCAGCCGAAAGGACATCCAGGACATCCACAGTCAGGACAACATTGTAAATTTCTATTAAGCAAAAATTCCCTAAGCTGATTTTGATGTCTGGCTGTCAGTCAAGCGTTCAGCAACAACACCACACACACACCCACACACACCCACACACACACAGACACAACAAACAAAAAAAATTGAAAACCGCAGGCATAGCAACCAAAAATAAAAGAGATATATAGAATATGTATGGATGGAAGGGTGTAAGCGGCGGAGGGGGAGCGGGGCAAAAGGGGAGGCTAACGCATAAAATTTGTATAATGTTTTCAAAAATCCAATGCGAGGTCTACGAACAAATTTTTGGGGCAAGCTTTTAATGCGCGCAAAAAGGATTAAGTCGCACAGCAGCAGTATGAGTCGTAGAAAGGAGAAGTGGAGTAGGTGTGGTAGGGGGTGGAGGGGGGAGGGTGGTGCAGGAGCATAACATATGTACAGTTCTTGTATGCAAATGATGCGCCAGAGACGTAGGCGTGGCGTGGCTTGGCTTGGCTGTGGCAGAGGTGGCAGCGGCAGCGGCAGCAGCAACGGCAACGGCAACGGCGGCGCGAGAAGCATACGATTTACATACATTTAAATTTGCATGCCAGGACATGCCGCAGGAGCGGCATGTGAAGGCTAGGTGGTTGGAAGTGTTGCAGGATAAAGGGCGTTTTAAGGAGACACACGTATTCCAATTTACACGCGCGTTCGACAGGCGACAAACATCATTAAGCGGACAAACTGCCGCTTGTACCCCGCGTCTAGAAAAATCAGTTTCCCGTTTTCCGCGCTTGCCACATTTAAACGCACCCCCGTATGCTGCATGCCCCATGCCTTGTCGTCAGGACATTTGTTGATTTGTTGGCCAAAAAAAAGGAAGAAAAAAATATCGCAAGAATCGCAAACAAATTGATTTGCGTATTGCGGAAAAATGAAAGGTGCGAGTGCTGCTAAGAGAGAGTTTTTCTCTGTGTGAATGTGTGTGTGTGTGTGCGTGTGTGTGTGTGTCTGGGGAGGGAGTTATAGGAGTAGGAAGCTGGAGTCGCAGCCTCATCAGCGGCGGCGCATAGACTGCAATTGACAGCGCGAGTAACGCACGTAGCTGCTGAAACTCCCCCTCAACCTCTCGTGAGCTTTGCTTAAACAAGCAAACACACTTCGCTGGTGTTGTTCCCCTTCACTACCCCCCACCCTCATGCCCAGCACACTCACCACTCACCACTTACCACCACCCTCCTCCCCCTGCGGTACCCACACCCAAGTCGGTTGGACCTGCCAGCGCGTCCTGACTTAAGTGGCTGCCACTGCCATTTCATTTCTTTTGCAAATTGATGTGATGTGCACATGATATGACAGCCAGCCCCAGCGACCGTGCACACACTGCGAAGTAGGAGCTGAAGGGCTCACGAGGAGCCCTGCTAAGTATGCTATGCTTCTTATACTCTGCATACAATCAAATGGCCACATTGGGTAGCACAAAGTAAAAGCAAATAAATTACGAACTTAGGTCGAAACTATCGATCAGCGAACGATACGAATATATATATAGCTCCTCCTATAGCTTCTTATACTCAATCAAACTTATAGTTTTCTTTACATCTGTTTCTTTTGGCCTACCTCAAACTTGGCTAAAGGGTATTTCCTTGTTTACTATTCCTATTTCACTCATTATTTTTTGTGTTGTGTGTTGTGCCGCCGCCGCTGCTGCTGATGTGATTGTAATTGTGCCATGGGGGTGTAGTAGGAGGGAGGTAGGTGTATAATATAATGTGTGTGTACCATAAGTATAGACGACTCCTGTTGTGATACCTACTAATTAGATTTTATGTAAATGGCAATAATGGATATTTAAGTTAAGTAAAATGGCTTTTTTCTCTCCAACAGAGGGTTTACCTGTTGTGGGCACACGTCAACACGGTTCCCCCTATAATTTCTTATAGTACGAGTACTTAAATAACATTTATTGGCATCTTGAAAGGGTGTAGATAAGATTGAGATTAAAAGTTATTGACAGTAATTATATTTACATGGCAAATTTGCATATCAGATTTATATTATTCACCTAGGAAGGAATATGGTAACAGCTGTTACCCTATGGCTAATTTGTTATTCTCCTTGATACAACATCTAAATGTTGTAGATCCTAGTGACTATCCCGAGTCTTATGAGTACTTTCTGCAGAATCTTCTCACTGATCTTTAAGTCTTATTATTTTATTCCCTTTCTGTGAAAAGGTCTTAGGGACTCGGAGGAATCTACTCGCTGATCTGTAAGTCTTCTTATTTTGTTCTTTTTCTGGGCCAAATATCTTAGAGATCCCAAAGTCTCTCCCTGGTTTTTGAATACTTCCTGAAGAATCTTTTCACTGATCTTATAGTCTTCTTATTATCTTCCTTTTCTATTCCAATAAATACTCTCGGAAGAATCTGTTCATATTTTTCCTTTCCTTAGAGTCAGTGAACTGCTGCTGAAAAATTTATATGTGCATAACCTCACTTTAATACCAATATTTACAGCCTTAAGTTGTCTCGTTAGTTAAAAAGCATAAGAGACCTCTTTGTTTATGTCAGTTTCACGTGTCCTGACCATCATTAGAGTTTCTGTGCCCAGTCCCTTGTCCGGTTCAACCCCAGTGAAGTGTTCAACAAAAGGAACTTCGAGCGAACAAAAACATTCGCTGCCATTCACAAACACTTGGGGCACTATCAATATACGTCATTATAATTGTGGCATTAGGTGTTGTTGCTGCTTAAACAGGGGCCGGCTTATTATAACACTTTTTCGCTGACCGAAGCTGCCACGCCCACAGACTCTGTAGCAAAAAAGGGCCGCCCTACAATCCAAAATCTGAACTCAATTTGTAAGGAATGAAGAGGGGGGACACTTGAACTTTTGCGTTTGTTTTGCTTTCTTTTTATTCTTATTTTTGACTGTCTTTCAACTTTAAAAACAATACAAAAACATTTGCAGCATGTTTTCGATTCTTATCCGTCCCTCGAACACCTGCCCGACCCACCACCACCCCTCCCCCAACTCGGACAGCTCGCACAACTCGCAGAACACACAATCTTCTAACCCCCTCACACCTTGATTGCCTTCTTTTGTCTGCATTTTGAGAGGCCGGCGGGCATTTAATTCCCTTTTTGCCGAAACTTTCCTTGTGCTTGTCAACGGAAGGCGCTCGAAAAAGGAAAAACCGTCTGCTTGAACCCACGAACGGGACTCCTCGACTACGTCCGGAATCCTCGTCGACTACATCAAACAAAAACGACGTTGACGATAGCCAGGACATGTTGTCAACCATTCAAGCAACCAATTTTACGTAGCTCGCGGCTATCTTTCTCTTTCGCTCTATCTGCCCCCTTGTCCTCTATCTCCCTCTTTCTATGTGACAGCCACAGTCCATTGTCCGGCGCCGAGACTAGCATCGTCTGCAATTACGGCTATTATATTTTAAATTTCAAATTAATGGGCATGTTATTATAAGCATATATATATATATTGTTATACCTATATTTATATATCTCTACTTTAAGAATCCATCGCTTCAACTAAACGCACTATAAATAAGTTTTATTTGGTGTAAATTTGTATATGTGGAAAGGTATATCCAACAGTCTGAATACCCTACTTCTTACGTTGATCTCAACTAAAAACTTATACCTTAGATCGAGTGTATAGAATAGATACGCAAATTGATGAGAGGTGATCTTTAGCTTTAGCTCCTATCGAATGCTTAGACATCATAACTTTCATGCCCTTAACTGGAATTCGAACCACGCAACCCGTTTGCCTCATGATTGATCATTTCCTGTTCTGGATCGATATAAATTCATTTCATTTCAAAAAATCTTCTAGCTGGTTAAAGGGTATCGTATAGTCGTCCCTTTTGTGTAGATTTTGTATTCTGGATATATTCTAGTTTTATCAAACAATCGATCTTTAAGGAATCGAACCACGCCCTTTGACTGTTGATTGATAATTTTCTGCTCTGGATCGATGTATATTAATTTGATTCTGAATGAAAACTATCCTTGTAGCTTATGATCTTTTAACTGTTTCAAGGTAATCTTATAGTCAGCTCTAATATGTAGATACTATATTCTGGCTCTATTCTAGTTATATTTAAGTTCTATCAGAACAATCTTTCCTTAGACTGGAAGTTGAACCAGGCACCTCCTTTGACTCCCAACTGATCATTCTTTACGCTCGATTGATGGAAATTCATTTAATTTCAAAGTGGATTCTGAGTGCACAAATATCCTTGTAACTGAGGATCTTCCAACAGATGAAAGGGTATCGCATAGTCTGCTATTTCGTGTAGTTCTATAACATTATTATGTATTCTGGCTCTATTTCTTTCTGTTTAACTGTTTCCCCCAGTCTTTGTGTTTCTCAATTTCTTTCGTTGTTACCTTTCGTGTTGCTTTTGTTTTGAGGAAAGTTTATAAAATTTTTGCACTACATAAAACTTTATCCGTCGTATGCAGCGGCAGCAACAATAGCAACAACCACATCGACAGCAACAGCAGCAACCACATCGACGACAACAACAACAACAACGAGAAAAATAACAACAACAACAACAACAGCTTTGATTAACTTTCGTGCTCGCTGCGGCAGCTTTTGCTCATTTCCTGGCTCATCCCCCCCTCTTATCCTGTGCAACAACAAATATCCCTCGAGTTATGATGCTTAATTATATCAGACTCAACCGTTGGTCCCCACTTTGGATCCGCCTTCTTGTTCTTTCTTCTGTTCATCTACTTCTCCTTCCTGCTTCATATCCTTGTAGCGCACGTGCGTTTTAAGTTGCCAGCCGCGCGTGTTCTGATTTATGTTTGCCAGGACCTTCATGACGTTCCCCCCGGCACCCTGCCCTCCCCCCTTACTATTACACACAAGCATACATAAGTATATCCCAAGCATATAGCGCAGTCGTGGGTGCATATAATGAGGTATATGTATCTCGCTCTCTCTCTCTCACACTTCTTTGTGTAAAGTTTCTTTTCTTTTACGTATTTTTAATGTATTCAACTGAAAACTAGCCCGCGGCTTGGATCAGCTTGGTCAGCTTATGGTCAGGATTCATTGTACCATAGTTACCAGATGCCATCATGCCATTATTGCCCAGGGGCCGGCATTCCTACTCAAATTGAATTGAGCTCCCATTGTGCCCATTGGCGGCGGCTTTGAGAGCATTAACATTGTTTATAGAAAGATACAGTTTGAAAATAGTCAAAGATAGATGCTAGCACAGGACTTGCTTAAGTAAAAATTGTGTCCTTCTCGCTTTTATTTATTCCCCATTCCCCATACCTACGCATGGCCAACACATAAATCTTTCATGTACTCTGCTTTGATTGTCCCTCAAATGTTCTTGCCCCCGGGCAGCCATGTACCAAGTACCAAATATACCCGTACCAGCCATACCTACGTCCGGAGTATTAGAGACAGAGAGAGGAAAAGCGAACCAGATATTTGAAATCTGTTTATGCTGTTTTTATTTGATTACAATAGCCTTAAGGATAGTTCCTTAAAGCTCCTCCAAATTGCTTTTTACCATAATAAAATAGTTATAGTCATAGTTCAAATGAGGATTTCATTTCTACTTTATTTAATACACATCGTAAAGCATATGGTATTTATTTTGATTATCTTCTATATAATTTCAGATAAAACGGGACAGGCGACCGGATAATGGTAAGTGTAAAGTTTGATATATAAGATTTCTAAACACTTTCATAGCACACAGCTTACGCTTGTTGGCTTTGAATGATGTGCAATTATATACGCTAGTCTTGGGTCTCTTAGCGTTCAGTCTCGCTCATCGACTTGAGTTTTACTTCTATCAAATCATTTGTGCAATTAGTTTCATAGCACACAGCTTTTGTTTGATGACTTTAAATTACAACTGCATATAATTCTTATATGCTATAATATTCAGCTTTGATCGGCGACTCAACTCTTGCTTGCATCGAAACATGTTTGCGATGTGTTTCATAGCACACAGCTTCTGTTTGATGACATTGAAATGCAACTGAATAATCTACTCTGAGGTTTTACACCATTCACCTTTGATCATCTTTTCGGTGGTCGCTTCTATCTAACGATGTTTGGAAACAGTTTTATAGCACACAGCTTATGTATATACATTTTGAATTGCCTCTATCAGCTACCAGGTGTTAAAGCAATCAGCTTGGATCCTCGACTCGGCTGTTGCTATAATCTTACAATGTTTGTGAACTGCAATCAGACTTATAGCACACAGTTTGAGTTCGTTAATATAAAAATAAAAATTTAGTTTGGTGTCAGAGCATTGAGCTTTGATCTTTTATCATCATGCAACTGCCTGGGATCTCAGGGACTATAGGAGCTAGAGACACCAGATTTGGTATATGAATTGTGTGCAATATTGTATTTAAGTACTTTATGTATTAAGACCTTATCGTCCTTAAGCTTCTTAGAGTTAGTCATATAGCTAACAGCTATATATATAACAGAACTTAATTCATCATTTTCGCTTGAATGCAAAATTCTTTCAACGGATACTGTACTATTTCTTATGCCACTTGCTTAATCAGCTTCCAGGGGGAAGAGGCAGTTCGTGGCAAGAACATGCAACAAAGTTTTCACCGAAAAAAAACACAACACGATAAACTTAAAACCAACAATGCTGCCTCATTTGCTGCTCCTTAGTACCAAGTACATCCCCCCCTGGCCCCTTCGCATCGAATCACACCCGTACTCATTGAAACTCATAAAAACAACAAGCGCCCTTCGGTCGTTTTACCAGCACCCTATCCAAAAAAAAAGAAGAAGTTTACGGTCTATCCACTTCTCTGTAGGCTTCTGCATAATTTTAACAATTAAAGCACACAAATGTGCAATTTGAACAATTACTTCAACTTTCGAATGGCATAAGCAGCATACTTCATGGCGCTGCGAGTGGTGGGAGTGCGGCCACGCCCACTGCTTACAAAGCTTCCCCAAACTTTAATCCTTTTTACATTTAAATGAGGCAGCCAAGCGAGGCGCCTCCTTTGGGGAGCCAAACATGAAATTATTTACCAACCGCACAACATTTGCATAATGTGAAGAGAAATGCAAAAAAAAATAAAATAAAATAAAAAAAAAAACATAAATAAATACAAAAACTCTTAAATATTTACATATTAACCAAAAATTGTAGAAAAATTAATACACGCTTTTTTTTTTCCTATTATGGATAATAGGGCGTGAAGGATGGGGGGGTGTGGCATTACATTGTTTTCATTTTTAATTAAATAAACAACAGTCGACAACGAGGGAATTTTTCTGTTGCAGTTGTCGAGTTATTTTTCCGGCTACAAGCGTAGCCGGACGCTGCGCATCCGTTGCAATGTGTTACGGCGGTTGCTCGGGGAAAATGGAAAATAGAAAATAATATGAAAAGGTCGCCAAAGAGTTGACTAAAGAAATGTAGTATGCGGCGGCGACCACAGAACAACAGAAGCCAACAACACCAACAACACCAACAACTGAAACAACCGAAACAACAACAACTTCTATTCTAAAAAGGGGAGCAACTCGAACTCGAACTCGACTCCATTGAACGAGAACTGACATTAGGGATTAAAAGCGCAGTATTTTTTCCGGGACTGCTGCTGCTGCTGCTATTGCTACTGCTTAGTTTTTCACCCCGTAACCCTTCTACGATTTTGGTTTGTTTTCTCTTTTTATTTTCCTTTCTTTTTAGACTCAACTGGTAACTGGTAACGGGCAACTGGCAACTGGCAAATGGCAACAATTTCATTTTCCATTCATTCGTGCCCCGTTTCAACATTTCGCATGCAACTGCAACGTGAAGTTGTAGCTAAAAACATTCGCCGGATTCATTAGTGATTTTTTTTTCCGCTTTCTCCTTCATTTTTTTTTCTCCCTCCCATTTTGCTGCTGTGCGAGGATTGCAGGATTGCTGCAGGATATGTCAGGCAGGCATTGTTATTGTTGCCGCTATTTGTTTTATTATTTATTTGTATTTGTACTTTATTTAACGTTTTTTTCTTCTATTTTTTTCTTCTCTTTCTTTCCTTAACTGCAACGCGTGTATTTGTTTGCTCATTACACACGTCATCATGTCAACCGCCAGTGGCCATGTCCTGCTCCCATCCTTCCTGCCACAATCTGTCTCCTTCCCGCTGACATATGTTATGTTCTGATGGGGCAACGGGTAGCCCCTCCGACAGTTCAACAATTCCTGGCGATAGAACAATTGGTTTAGATTGAAGAGTAACCAGTCGACCCGGACAGCGCCTGCTGTGGATGTGGCTGTGGCTGTGGCTGTGGATAGCTATAGAGTGGTCTGTGCACTGTTGAACTGTTGGACATAACAAAAACGAAGTAAAGCGAATGGTTGTTGCATATGCAACAAAGGATTCCATGATACATATAGTAGGGCTTGGCTTGTTCCCTGCTATTCACATTCACCCATCGAAGGATGTTCTTGTTCATGAGTTGTGTAATTCCAATTTGATTAGAACTTGTTTCTGCAAGAAAACAAAATCATTTGTTAAGGGCTCCAATTAACAGATATGAAATCAGATCTGGACAGGAAAAACTTTTTAAAAGCGAAGCATGGGAAAACAGAACACAGACTAATTGATATGAAAACGTGTTACCTATTTCAGTTAACCAACTTCAGTTAAGGGAGTCGTTTTCCAATTTTCGATTCTTAATTAATGATCCGTCTGTTGAGATCGTCTAAATTTGTGCACTCCATAAAGCATTTTCGTTGAACAGTTCAAGAATCAGTTTCTTCTGCTTGACATTTCCTTTTCCTGCTCGAAAGAAGAAGAAGAGCAAAATTAAACGAATTTTCGTGAATTTTTGGTCTTTCATGACCCAATTTGGTTTGCATAACGTTTCCTTTTATTTTGTCTTCCTTTTTTCGATCTCACGTTTTCGTCGTCTTCAGAGCAATGTTCGTTAACAACAGTAAAGCGATAATATTGTTGGGAGCTTCTTGTTGTTGTTGTTGTTTCTGTTTCTGACCCGGTTACCAGCTTCCTTCTTGCCCATCCACAACTCGTACATAAACCAAGATTTTCTTTTTACACAATTTCACAAACAACATTTTGCTAAGCCTTTGCTGGAGCTGCTCGAGCAATACACACGAACCTAAACTCGTTAAGAATCTTACACATACACGCACATCCTCTATACACACACACACACACATACACATACGCTGAGCAGCTCTGATGTGTGCAGGAAGAGGAAGACATGGAAACGGAAATCCAGCTTTTAGCAAATTCGTACACTTCATTATGGAGAGGGGAGGAGGTCCTCCCCCACCCCCACCCCCTCCTTCTCCCGCCGACCCCGAAAAGGAAACAAAACGCGGCTGGCAGGCAGAAATGAAAAGCTTTCAAATGAAACGAATGAAAATCGCATTGGAATTCACTAAAAGACCTAAAACGAACAGAAAGAGAAAGCAGCCAAAGTACTCGTACTCATAGTCCTCCTCGTACTTCGACTACTACGTACAAGGAGTCTATGGAGACTCCTAGGAGTTTTGTGCACCTCATGGAAAATGTAAATAAAATTCCATGGCGAAACATTTTGCAATTACAGCGCACGGGACTTTCCGACTTCCCAACTCTCTGCCCGGCATATACCGAGTACCAGAGTAGAACTGCGACTACTCCTCGACTCCAGTGGTCATTAAATATTAAGCGAGATGTGAGATGGGCCGGCCAAGGAGATGGAGCAACGTCTCTGTTTGCCCTCTGCGAGAGCGAAAGTTCGCCCCCCCCCGCTGTGTCCTGTGGGTGACTTATTTGGGTGCTCTTGATTTTAATACCCTATACTCATAAAACTGGCTAAATCCGGCACTCATGAAGCTACAATACAATCTTGCAACCTTAACCCTATAAAGCATATATATTTTGCGTCTCTTTCAATGACTGATTGATCCTTGTATACTTTGGTCGATACTCAGTGTTTCTTGTTTTTTATATCTCTTGGGATCTTCCGATCTGTTTGCAGGGTATCTTTAAGTCAGGCAGTTTATAGTTGTTTTGGCTTTATTTTATTTCTGTTGCGTCTTGATTCGTGAAAATGTCGCGACGCTTTTGCTTCACTTTTGTTTTAACGGCGTCTGGTCGCCTTTTTGGCCAAATCGTCGCTGCAAATGACTGAAATTAAAGCTAACGAAGCGCGAACATTGCCAACATTTCGCTTGACAACCTCCGACAACTCCGCAGACATATCTCACACACTTTTGCCACCCACAGCCACACCCACACCGCGCCACCCACTTCCTCTCATCCTCATCCTCTGTCCTTGCCCCAACTTCAGCCTCAGCCTCAGCCTCAGTCCCTTTCCCATACCCATTTTATTTATCCGCACTTTCTTGGTGCTACTCCAGAACCCAAGCAAAATCACTCGGTGGGCAGGTACCAAGGTTGCGTGGGCGTTTCAGCCTGGGCCCGGCCCGAACCGGCGTAGACCGTGCCATCGTCTGCCCTACAGTTCCTTCAGTTTTTCTTAATTTTCACGGCATTTTCTTTGGCTTTTGGCAAGTTTTTCACTTGCACAATTTCATTTCGCGTGTCGCAGTCGTCGTCGGCACCCAAAAAAAAAGGATTAAAAGTTAAATTCCCATTTTGTGGCAATTGAATTAGCTCTCTAAAATGTTAAGTACGTGTCTGGGCCAAAAGGTGATCGGCCCAGTTAACAGGAATAGCTCTGATATATCTCAATGTGCTGCAAAAGCTTTGCTTGTGCTTGGCGTAGGTCAGGGATCTGTCATAAGTATTAGAAAATGCCTCGTAAACAAGTGAGAATAGAAGGGCGAGGAGTTAACGACCACGTGATACCCTATCCTGATACCCTAGAGCGTATCAGCTGATTTACTTTTATATATAATATATCTATATAGTCTGTTTATGCTTGTGAATCGTTTCTATAAGTAGAAAAGTCCTGCAGATGAAACAACCTTGAAACTTTTAACCCGATGGAAGTTCGTTTTAGGAAAGTCCTGTCAGAGGGTTTGTCTTGGGTTACAGGCAAAATTGACTTTTAAGATCTCTTTCTGCTTAAGTTCTACCTATCGATCAGCTGATTTCTTAATATAGTTTCCCAATTTGTTAAATGTTCTTTCCTTTAATTAGGATTGAAATCTTATCCACAATTTGATTGATTCCCCGCATGTTCCTTTCGTACAGGAAGCTAAATCCTTATAATAGTTACTCAAACTATCATAGTTTCTGGGATAGAGAGGGATATAAAAACTACTCCTATATAGAGTCAAAGATACCTCCAATCTTATTAAACCCTCTTTGAATACATATTCGATAGATATTCATACAGGATATAAAAGAAAAGATGCAGCAGCTGGCCAGGTGATGCCCGGAAAGGAATCGAGTTAAATTTAGATCCAGTACAAGAGATTCAGCATCTGCTTTGCATGGACAGGTTGCCAGGCTGAGGGTAAAGGGTCTGCTTAAAGCAGGAGCAGGGGCAGCAGAGGGCGAAGAAAAAACAATAACAAGGAGGAGCAAGCGATAGCGAATAAAATGAAAACACATAAATAATAAAACAGTCGGCCACACACTCAATTACCCAACGAGGGCTATTGGATCGCACTGGACCTTTTACCTGAGAGTTAAGTTGTTGCTGCTTCGGCTGCTGCTTTTTTTTTGGGTACCTGTGCAAACACACCTGCTGGCTGTGAGGGCGCGTGGCAGCAGCAGCAACAGCAGCAGCAAAGTCATGCCGCATGCCTCATTAATAAACGAGTCGAATCGTGTGGTGCAGAAGAAGAGTGAGAGAGAGGTTGAGGGAGAGGTAGAGGGAGAGGGGCGGGGTACATACGCACAGGTGTCAGACGCCGCTGCCTCAGTTTTGCCGCCACCTTTTGTAATGCAAGAAGACGCGGCTGTTCGTTGTTGCCGTCTTTGTTTTGCTACGCTCATTCGCCTGCTGCTGTCGACGCCAGCAGCGCCGCCGCTCTCCGGTTTAGCTAATCTTGTATGTTCGGTCGCTCTCCCTCTCTCTCTATCGGAGTCTCTTCTTTTTGTAGACATTTCGCTTGTAGAGTTTCTACATTTATCTACGTGCGCACGTTTGTTTTGGCCGGCGGCCAGTTCTTTACTTCCCTCTCTCTCTAGCGTTCTCTCCTTCTCTGTCTGGCCCAGTCTTGTCTCTTTTTATCCTTTGGAGGTTTCCGTGCGCTTTTGTTACGTTTTCTTTGGCTGCTTTTTGTCAAGCGCCAAAAATAAATCTCATGCATAGAAAATTCGCATAGTTCTTTCCCCCTTTCCACTTTCTACTTATTTTCTCCCTACATTTTCACTACCTACTGCGTACCAGACTCGAATATCTATGAATATATTCTCAGTTTTCCAGTCATTTCGTCTAATAAACGTCTGTTTTGACTGTGACCCAAATATCGCTAGACTTTTCATGTAATTTCGGAACATTATATATTTATTTATATGTATATATTTTTGGCTGATCTTGAAATTGAACGTCGCTTCTTCTCTGTCTCCTCTCTCTCTCCCTCTGTGTGTGGTTTGTAAATGTTTCCACAACGAAGATCACATCTGTAAATCATCCTACGGTTGGTTCCGCTAGTGGGTGTTATTGCTGGGATCTACAAGTCAATTTGTAGTTCATTACGCAAAATATTTGTTGTGTGTTTTCTCGTTTCTGAATGTTTAGATTATAGAAATAATGGTTCCATTTCTTAATGGATTCGCGGGAATAAACTTCTGTACCTAATGTTTTGCCCCAAATTCTTCTGATCTTCATATTAATAAATGTGAAATAAACAGAGCTTTTATTTTCGCGTATTAAATAAGGTAATGAATGGCGCTTCCCCGAATTTTATTCACATATGTCACATAGCGTCTTCTATAAACTTTGATTTTGGCATTTGGCTGCGTCTAATATAAAATATAATATAAAATATCCACTTTTAGAACCTTAACTCATTGAAAGGTGGATAAAAAGTTGGGCAATGAATTTGTATAAATGTATCTAACAGGCAATAAGTATCTGTATCCTTGATCAGGATTGAAACACTAGTCGAGTCAGTTATATCTGTCTGTCTGGATGAGTGTTTGGATCACAGAGACTTAGAGGTAGAACCTGTAAATTTACTTTGTAGGTTTTTGGTTTCTAGACAAGGTGAAATTTATATTAAATTTTGGAAAAATAAAACTTTAATAAGCTGAATTTGCTTTCGAAAACTTTGATTTTTGCCACATCTAATTGGAATTATTTGCAAATGATTTTAATTGGGGAAGTTATTCAAGCAACAATTTGCCATTTAACATGACATTTTCACAGACCAGCGTACAGAGCCTATGAATGTGTGTCTATGTATGTATATATGTATGCATCTATGTATTTTTGTATATGTATGTGTGCATATGGTCTAGGAGTTGTCGTAGTCGGATACATTACAGCAGTCTTACTTGTTAAATATAAAATATTTGCTTAATTAAGTATACTGCGGTTAAATTTAATTAGCAAAGGTAAAATTAAATAAATCAAAGGCAAAATTGAAAAAAAAATAATAATTTGAATAAAAAATACTGCATTAATAATATCAAATAAGTAGCGAATATTTTGAAATTAGCAGATAAATAAAGAATTTGAATCGAGCTAATAAAATGATACAGATACTCGCAAATTTTGACCACATTTTTGCTGCGGTAATTTCAATTTTTACAAATTTCTGGACGGTTTTTTAATTTCTGTTAACAGTAGAAAAACGAGGAAATTTCCCCCACACAAACGTGTTTTTCACACAAATTGTGATATTCAGCAATCATTTTTTGGCTTAAATAATTTCGATACTTCGGTTTCATTGCGAATGGCTGTAGGTTTGGTCCTGTGCTTGGTGGGAAAAAGCTATTTTTTTGCACAATTCAGTTAAGTTATTGACAGTTTCCATAATAGTTTGACGATTTTCCCTCTTTTTTGAATGTTGAATCATAAAAAAGCATAAGGAAAAGCCAAAAACAGTATAAAAGCTGTGAAATTCAAAACTCAAGTTCCAATTTTAGAGCATTGAAAAACTTTTAGGGGGCTCCTTTTTATCAGCGTCTACTGTAATATAATAGAGAAGCAATATTAACAGGTTACACAGATTCATTAAAGTTCCTTGATTGAGCCTAATAACAAGGTTTAAATAGGGACGAAATGATTTGTGCCTCTCCTCCCAGGATCTACTCTAGGATCTATAGGCATCCGATAGATCCCTTCCCACAACTTCTGTTCCTCTTTGACTAATTCCAATCAGCAATTATAAAAGAGATTATATATCTGATATCTTTTATCAATATCAATAAGATCTCTTTTCAATACTTTAAGAGTAATATAGAACTATATTCAATAGCTCAAATCTATAATGTGCCATTTAGAGGAGTTTCCGCTGTGTATCTTATTGTGTAGTAGGCCTGGTTAACAAGCGTTGTATGTGGCCAGAAATGGCCAGAATGTGATTATCTTGTTGATGTTAGAGACAACTGTTTGCATGCATAGACTATTTATTGGCAACAATTGAATTGAGGCCAAAACAGCAAACATATTTCATCGACAAATACGAGAGATCAAGTAATCAAATTATGCGCAGATGAAAACCGGGCCAACAGCAACAATAAACCAAATAGGAAAGAGGAGAATAAAAATAAGAAAGAAATTCAAAATCCAGCCAAAAGGAAATGCCGTCCGCAGATGCCAAAGTCAAATTTATAGTTTAACAGTCAACGCAACAATAACAACATCGACAAAGCCAACAACAACAGCGGGAAGTCTACAAAAAGACTGAAAACATGTGGCCCGCCTCTCTGTGGCTGGCGGTCGATTGGGCCAAAAACACTTGACCAACACGCGAGACGTTTACAGCGGCGTTGACGTTAACGTCGACGTCAGCTGTAACAGCTGTAAGACAAGGCGGCTGGCAACGGCGCAACGGCAACGGCAACAGCAACGACGATGACGACAACGACGACGACGACGGCGACGAAGGCAACGACTACGACGACGACGACGACGACGACGACGTCAACGCCAACGCAGCCGGCAACATTTCGCGCGTTAGCCACTTAGGGGTTGCTTTTCACAGCTACTGCTACTGTCGCTGCTTCTGCTGCTGCTGGTGCTAGTGCTGCCAACGTCGCTGCTTTTGGCTCTTTGGCTTTGGCAGCCTTTTCAGCCATCAAGTGGATTTCAGTTTCATTTTGAACGTCGTGCGTGGAGTACGTGGACGATTCCCCAAAGCGCGCGCATCTTTCGCTCGCCTCGACAAAACCGAAACCAAGTCGACTAAAGTCGAATCGAATTCAATCTGACGTTGTTGTCATTTTGGCCTGGCCAAGAGCAACAAACCAACAATTGGCAGTAAACATTAGCGCGCGTGTGAATCAAAACAGCATTAAAACCCATATATATCAATTTCAAAAACACTTCAAATCTTTGTGAAAGTAAGCAAAAAATAAACCACAAAAATATCAAATAATCGCAAATCCAAATAAATATTTTTGGAATAGTTTTTTTTCTGTTACATTTTTTTTTATTATTTTGTTGAATCTTAAAAAATTGAAGAATCAGTCCAAAAGTGTTGAAAAATATGAAAAATTATTAAAAATTAAAAAACATATTGAAAGAAAATTTCCTCAAAAAACTAAAAGGAAATTTTGATTTCATTTGCAACAAAATTAAATTAATTATATTTGTGTTCAATAAAAATAATCAAAAATTAAATATAGAAATCTAAAGAAAATAAAATATTTCCATAGATTTCTATAATATTATTACCACCTATAAATATCATTATAAAATATTTCTATATAAAGTGTAAATATATTTTTGGGGGTCTTCAGTTAGTTATAGACCAAACTGATATTGACTGGATTTTTTTGAAATTATATAAGCGTATTTCGTACGATCTTAAATATTTTCAACGTCAATCCAAGACCTAAGCATATCGGCCTTGAAAAGAGCTTCCGGTGCTTTGGAAGCAACAGCAAAAAAAATAAAAATAAAAATATTATATGGAAAGAAAAACAGGCAAAGAAATTAAATAAATTTCTCAAACGACCTTATGCGCTGTGGCTGCCTTGTAATAACTCACATCAAATATAAAATTGTACGCAAAAGTTCTTAAACAAATTTATGTCACAGCCAAAAGTAAATCGAACGCGTAAAAATGTTGTCATACAACAAGAAGAAGAAACCAAAAAAAAAATAAAATAAAATAAAACAGACTTTAGCATTATAAAATTTTCTTCTATTTTTTTTTTTTTTGGCTTTTTCGTAAATGAGCAAATGTTGAAAATATTTTGTGCGCTAAAAGCGAAAACGAAAATAAAATGTTTCTATATGTTTGTACACATACAAATGTTATATATATAATACATATAAAAACATATATATATATATAAATATATATATAAATTGCCGGCTAAGCAAATCGGCAAAATTATATCATAGCCGCTACCAATTTTAAAAATAGCGCGCAACAATTTTTAGTTGGTTTTCTTCTTTTTTTTCGTATAATTCATGCAAAAAATGTGTCATGCCTGGCAAAATATATATCGCAGAAGTAAAGTCGACCAGCGCTATATAGCCTATATATACGCGTTAATACATATATCTATATCTAACATGCAGCTCTCTATGAGTCGCTATACCTTTCGGCAAAATTAAACAAAACTGAACTGATCAAAACTGTTCAGAATTGTTATAGTCGATCCGATCTGAGCTGTTGCATGTGTTGTCATTAAACGCTCATCATATGTGGCAGCTATATCTATACATGTGTTTATATATATATAAATATGAGCCATAATTTGCTATAAATCAAGGTGCTTTATACTATGTCTACGCATATGACATTTATTTCGTTGACCAGCAACTGGAAAAACATCATTATTCAAATCTAAACTCGTACCATAAGCATAAGGTAATAAATAACAAATATTCAGAACATTTTTATAGATTTGAATTATTATTATTTGGATGTATAAAAATAAATGTAATTTTTCTCACCTGCAACTTGCATCGATTCACAATTATAGATAATGTAAACATTAGATATTAATATCGGCTACTTTATGTCTATATTCTGTACAGTTGTGCATATCCAGAGACCTTTTAAAAGTAGCTCTTCCAGTTGCAACTTGCATATATTTTTATAGTTCTTGAGACTAGTCACGTTAAAAGGTCAAAGATATAAATTCTCTCTGAATATTCAGAAGAAATTGCCAAGTGACAAATATTAGCAGCGTTCCAAGTGGGGGATATAGACGATGTATCAATCAGTATATATCAATGATATTGAAGAAGAGGCCACAACCTTCGAGCTGAGAAAATTTGAATATAGAAATTGAAAGGTGCTTGCAGTAATTAAGATATACTACATCCTCCCCACAAAACTATTCCAAACAAGTTTTGCTCTTAACCTTTGACCATTTTGGAAGCCACCTGTTCTCCGATGAACCTGCATTATGTGTATGACCCAAGCCTGTTTGTGGCGGGTCCGAGGCCTCTGCGAACAGCCCTCAGTGTCGGGAAGACAGAAGAGCATAAACCGAAAGCCGGTAACATTTTGTATGCACATTTTAATTCACGGTTCGATGACCACAACGGAAATTCCTTTAATGACCACATGCGACGAGGCGGACAATGAGGATGAAGCGAGAGCTGCTGGAGCAGATCGAGAGACAACTGCACGTGTGCCGCCTGATGGTAACCTGAACTCCGGACTCGAGAGACATCCCCCTATAGGGCAGTGCCTGTTGGCCAGGTCTAAATGGTTGACCCTCGCCGCGTCTCACAGACGCTTTCAGACTCACTTTCCCCTGTGCGTGAGGCGACTCGTTAAGGGCAACGTTGCATTTCATTTCATTTTTTTGCTGTGCTGTTTGTGGTCCTCTTCCACTGGCTTAACGTCATTTTAACGGTCTTTCATATGATTTTATTTATTTATTTTTGTGTTTTTGAATCATTTTTGTTTTCCTTTTATTTTTGGCCGCGCGTTAAATATTTAAATACAGATGAGTAGCAGAACAAAAGTAAAACCTGCCTCTACAACATTATTTTGAAAATTTAAATTGCGAATTATACGCGCCGCTGCACATGTGCCCAACGGGGGTGCAGCGGTACATTGAGGGGGGACTATAGAGGGGGGCTGGATGAAATAGAGGCTGTGGGAGGTGCGTATAATGTGAGCTACGTGCAATGGGAGCCAAGTGGACGGACGAGCCATGTGCCAGCCCAAGCAGAATCACAATTCACCATTTAGGCTCAGTTTTAGTTGAGAAAAATGAGTTCTGGAACTTGGGATAATACGAGAGTCTGAGATAAAACCATTTAAAAGGGGGAAGAATACATCTGGGGAAATTGTAAGCAAACAGGAAACCAAAATATATCAATAAAATATAAAAAAGTAGAGATAAATATGTATTAACCCAGATGATTATAATACAATAATCATATGGGAAAAAAACGCATATTTATATAATAAATGAATTTTAATAATTATACGAGCAAAATCAAAGGTTTTGTTGATAAACAAATTTTATAAAATTACGTAATTTATGTTACTAAAACAAAT
Organism: Hirtodrosophila trivittata; assembly: GCA_035045065.1. Lineage (NCBI taxonomy): Eukaryota > Metazoa > Arthropoda > Insecta > Diptera > Drosophilidae > Hirtodrosophila > Hirtodrosophila trivittata. Next base: position 10,270,176 of record JAWNNK010000813.1, read on the forward strand.
ACACACAAAACGCCGTTATAAATAATGTAATTTATGCTGTATGCGAGTAGAAGCCGAAACCCGTTCCAAAATATTTCAAAATTTCATAAAGATAAATCAGACGATTGAACAACATTTCTGGATTTATGCAAATGCCAAATGAGAAGTGAAACTCAATGGTCGATGGTCGTTGCTCGATGCTCAGCGAAAAGAGATGTAAGTAAATTGCAATTAAATTAGAAAATTAGAATACCGCTTATTATGACCATATCCTTGAAGCCAATTGACTACCAAATCAAGCAAATCAAATCGTCAGTCAGACAACTTGAAAAATCAATAGCGACTTCATTAAGCAGCCACAATCTCAAAAACCAGACAGCAGATGCCATCCGGGAAGGGGGCAGCATTTCCAGATAGCTTCTCATAACATGTGTGTTCCGGTTGGCCATGCTCTACTACCAAATACTCTCTGAGACAAAGATACACCTCAAGCAGTACACGGCTTAAACAGAGCAATGGGATCAAAGCTTGAAGTGATCAGAAATTGACAGCTAACTGCTCTATAGACTCTCAGAAATCTACTTTCCTTTTCCATTATCTATTCATATTATAATAGTTGACAGTCTTCAGTCGCTTATACCCTTATTTCCGATACATTTTACAGGGTATACCTGTACATACCAGAGCACTCGCTTCATTTGTTACAATTACCAATCTGGGCAAAACTCGAAATCAGCTCGAAAGTCGGAAACTCAAGTTGGAGTTAAGTTGATTCTTGATTGAGAATTGTTGGCAAGTAAATTTGTAGCATACCTTCAGGTAGTCTGACCTGACCTCTTCTTCAGCCCTGGCCACAGGTCGTTTAGTTTGCTTTTGTATTTCATTTCGTTTGTGCAATCAATCAAGCGCATGACTAAGGTCAACTGGCAGGGGTCAAGTGCTGTGTACTTGTTGAAACTGAAGGCCTCACTGCACAATATTTAGTTCACTTACCAAAAAAATGTACCCGTATCTAATGCCTGCGATGTATGTGGACTCCCTCAGAACAGCTGCAATTTTTTTTTATCTTCTTTAGTTTTGTGGTATTTTTATTTTGGCAGACTTTCTTCCCATTCTTTGACTCTCTCAGAGGTTTGTACTAAATCTAAAGCAAACAAAATGCCTTCACCTGTCGCGACTAGCAGCGAGTATGAAAGAAAAACATTCAGAAAATTGAGCAGTCAGTACATTTCTTATGCAAAGAGAAAACAACAAACAAAACACTTGACAATAAAAAACACTTTTTTCCCAGCAAAGAAGAGGCCAGACCAGGCCCAAGGCCCAAAGCAACGGCAACGGCAACGAAAACATCGGGAATTAACATTAAAAAGCGCGCATTTTGATTTCTTTCTTGAATCCCTTTGAGTCTTAGGTACACTCAACCCCCTTTCTCCCACGACTAACCCCCTTTACAACCCGATAACTGCGAGACGCTTTTGTTTGCCCTTTGATTGTTCAGAATATTTTCTTTATCAAAGTGGTTCTTACAGCTGCTGGCGAAGGGGCAGGGCTTCCCTTTGAAATTTCCAACGTTGCAGCCGCAGAAGTAACAGCATAATGATTGGCAAATTATAGCCATAGCTATAGGGCAAGAGTTGGGCAGATGTCGCTATTCACAGCGCCAATAGAATATATCTTACATTGCATCACATTAAGATATAATTTCATTGGCCTACCAAATATTAAGCAAACATGTATAAAAATAAAGACTCCTCAGACAGTCAGCAAACAAGAGAAATAAGATGGAAAAACCAAGGCAGTAGAAGCTATTTATAAACTTATCTTAAGGGTAAAGCGATCCTTAAGATAGATTGAGGAGCATCTACATCCTATTGAGAGCAGATCCCAGGACTATTTCCACATTTAACCAAACATTTATATAAAGTCTGCTCCTTTCAGCAAACAAAAGAAAGAAAGAAATCACAAGGAAAAACCAAGGCAAAATAACTTATTAATAAACAAAACTTAGGGTAAAGCGATCTATCTTTAAGATAGATTGAGGAGAATCTTCTTCCTATTGAGAGCAGATCGAATCTGCATATCAATTAAGACCACTAAATATTAAATAAACATTTCTATAAGGTCCAAGCAGGAGAACTTAGATAAAGTCTTAGATAAAGTGACCTTTAAGATAGATTGAGAAGTTGATTGGAATTGAAGGATCTACTTCCTATTAAGAGCGGATAAGATCTGCATATCGAATAAGACCTACAGATACTAGAACTATTTCCACTTTTAAACTGTAAGCAAACAGGAGAAAGAAAGAAACAACAAGGAAAAACCAAAGCAGGAGAAGTTATTTATAAACTTCTCTCAGGATAAAGTGATCTTTAAGATAGATTGAAAAGTTGATTGGGCTTAAAGGATCTACTTTCGATCTGCATATCAAATAAGACCTAGGACTATTTCCTCAATTAAACCGATAATTAGATCTCCTCAAATATGCTTTAACAGTAATTTTAAACGTTTTTCAAGGACTTTAAAGTGCGTTTAACTCATGAGCCTTTGTCTATGACTTTTTTTCATATTGATTTTAATTGGTTGCTTTAATCGAAATAACTGAGCAAAACACACAAACTAAATCGATTTCAACTCCCCTGGCACAATGGAAATATTGTTTGATCAAAGATAAACAAGCAAATAAAAAAGCAATTAATGCGCTTGTCATGATTAAAGTGTGGTTATGCGCCAGGGTGTATATCTCTGTGTGAATATCTCTCTCTGTGTGTGTGTGAGTGTTTGTGTGTGGTGTGTTTGCCATGTAACTAATTAAACAAAAACAAGGGCAAGCGAATGGCACATCAAACGTTTTGACCAGCGTACGCAATCGTTAAGCCTAATAAAAATATTAATGGCCTCTGAAACTCCTACTTCTGCCTCCCTCTTATCCTCCTTCAACCAAGCGGTAGCTCCTGCCGTGCCAGCTGTGATCTGCGAGCCGCGAGTCCTGTTTTTCCGAGAGCCAACCGCATAAATATTTACTCAATGTATTACGGGGGTCGGTCATGTTTGGGCATTGTCCTTGTCATGTGTTTGTTTCTGCTTTGCATGTCATAAATTGCTGCATAAACAAAGGCGCAGGACCTTCCACCTGCCGCCGTCTCCTCTCCTCCCCAAACAATAAGCAAAAAGAACAAAGAGCAGAGAAAATAATATAAAATTTTGTTGCCACGCAGGCTGAATGATATTTTTCATATGAACTTGGGACATGTGTCATAAATTCAGATGCTCACTTTATAATGATGATGTTTTGGCGTTGGCATTTGACGAAAGGGAAATAGTAGTTTGTTGTTTTGCCTCTTCTTCTTGTTTGACTGGTTCCCCTGCTTATTTGCTCACTGTCTGGAGCATTGGAACTGGAGTTAGAGTTAGAGCTGGAGTTAGAACTGGAGCTGGAGCTGTCAGAGTTTGTTTGCTTGCCAACTAAACAAGTGGAACGGTCCTGTGGTTGCAACAACGTCTGGTCATGCATCATATTTTTGGCTGCTATTGTCCATATATATATATATATATATATATCATATGCATACATATATGTATGTATATATGTTTATATGTTTATGTAGACTGTCTGCTTTTGGGCGCATTGTTTTAGAGGCCTGCCAGCTTGTCTGCTGCTCTGAATGCATATTGTTCCACATGTCATATATAAAAACCATCTCTTCGCCTTTCTTCCCTTTCTTCCCTTTCATTTTTTTTTCTTTTTTTGTCAGCTACACAGATAAATGGCTAAAAAGGGTATAATAAACTTACATGTGTGACAGATACAGTTCTATATAGTATTTCCATTGCCAGCCTCTAGCTGGGTTTCATTTCCAAAACTTTGAATGTAGTTATCATAACCTAGAGTTCTGTTTAATGTGTATCTTTGAGATACTTTCCAATATAGAGATAGAGTTCTGTTTAATGGGTATCTTCGAGATACTTTCTTATATAGAGATAGTTCTTTTTAATGGATATCTTTGAGATACTTTCCAACAAAGAGATAGAGTTCTGTTTAATGGGTATCTTTGAGATACTTTCCAATATAGATAGAGTTCTGTTTAATGGGTATCTTTGAGATGCTTTCCATTATAGAGATAGAGTTCTCTTTACTGGGTTCTATGTAGTATTTCCATTGCCACTTGGCTACTGCCAGCTGCTAGCTGGGATTCATTTCAAGACTTTAGTTACTTTCCAATATAGTTATCATAACCTAGACTACTTTTTAATGGGTATCTTCGAGTCAAGCGACTGTTTATGCCACATTTTAGTGCCACGACATGTTGGCATTGCCACTTGGGAGAAATAAACAACAGCAAAAGAAATATAACAAAAAAAAGGGGGAATTATTTTAGTGTGAAATATTATATTAAATATGACGCTGCAATTTGTGCAGAGAGCTGAGTTAGAGGCAGTGTTGGAAAGCGTGTGTAAATGTTAAGTGCTAGAGTTGCCAAGTATGCGAGAGTGTGTCAACTGTTATCCAAACTTAAAAAAAGGAACTAAGAGGATAAGCTCAACGAATCGCATAAGTTGAGAGAAAAAAAGCACGCAAATTGTTAACCACACACGAAACATTTTTCATGCTTGGTTTATTTATTTGTTTTGGCTTTCATTTCTGGTTCAGGTTTTTTTTTTATAGTTTTTATGTTCTGCTGATGGTGTGCGTTGATATTTGGTGATGAATTTACGACAGTCATGCATTCAAAAATATATACATATGAGTATAACCTTTTTTCTAATCTAAATTTATGTGCAACTAACCAAAAGGCAAACCACAAGCACTTCTCATTTTCTGTTTTTTTCTGTTTTTTTTTTTTGGTTTGTATTTTACAACACTCTCACACCTCTGGGGACCTGTCTGAGCTGCTTCGTTATACCAAAGCATACATATATATATATTTATTCATTTTTTTGCACTTGTGGCACGCAAAGTTGTGTTAAGTACACATTGGAGAATTGTGGACAACAAATGAAACGGTTCTTTTGCAAATTAATTAGTAAAATTGTGGCTGAAACACAGAGAGAAAGAGAGAGAGAGAGACGAAAAAAAGTTTTTATCATCTTGACCATGTGCCTAATTAGCGAAAGGATCCAGTCAATTGGCTGGAGCCAAGTGAAATTGTGAGAGATCGTCAAAGCCCAAATCCAACGGGGAGAAATTACATTAAAATCCTAAATAATGAAATTGCCAGCGCAATAAAATGATTTTATGATTATGGCCCCGCTGTGTAAGCGTGTGTGTGTGTGTGTGGCAAGGACCTACTCGTTGTATTGTATACACTTTGTTGCTTCTTTGGTGACAAACTTGCCGATAAATGTCGCCAGGACAAGCACAATGCGTGTGGCATGCTTCTTTTCGGTGGCATGCTACGCGCTGTAAATTAATAATATCAACTTTGGCAGCAAATGTCAGAAAAGGGCAAGCAAATAGCCTGGCAATCTCCCTAGCTAGCTAGCTAGCTAGAAGGAGCACCCCTCAGAATGTGACATGTGTCTCAGTGTGGCAACTTCTGATAGCCTCCCCTCTGACCCTCCCTCTCTTCTCTCTCCGCAATCCTCAATCCGTGTGTGCGTGACTTGCCGACTTTTTGGTGTTTACAGCCTGCCGAATCAAACTTCAATGTATGTGACATGTGACTTTGCCGAGGCTGACTGGAAATGAAAGCCGTCTTTATGTATGCCACGTAAATGGCTCTAAGTGCGTTCAACATTCAAATTAAAGGCAAATCCTATGCCACAGAAACCTCTAGAGAGCCCAACAACGACAACAACAACAACAACGACATTATGAAATCAATGCCAGGTGACTTTTCTCTCTCTCTACCTCAATGTATTCCCTATCTACATAAAGTATATAAAGTATTTGCCTAAATTTGCTTAGCATTTAGCTTCAATTATACTCAATTTATATAGAATTTGTTTGAAGCAAGAAGTTTCCTTTGACAGAGAGAGCATTTCGTAGTCGCATATGGTAGAGGTTTTGATTTATTATAGAAAATGTTGTTATGATTGTATAATTTACGAGTATGGCATGTGATTGAAGCAATTCGATTGCTTAGTTTTAATTTTGTTTATTTTGATTTCATTTTCAAATGCTTGTCAACAGTTTCTTTATTTTACACGTTTTCTATTCTATTTTATTTTTTTTTTGGTCTATTGGGAGTTGAATTGAGTTGAGAGTAAAATTTAGCATTTCAATTTACACCAAAGCATTTCGAAGGGTCCTCAAACAATGGAGCACTTGCTAAGTGATTTTGGTTGCTCGTCGTTGAGCAAATGAGTTGCGTATTGTTCGCTTGAGATGCTTTGGGGTTGCTGAAGGCTGATGAACGATGGAGGATGGCGGATGGCGCATGGCGCATGGGATGTCCTCCTGGCTGGCTGGCAAAGGAAGCGTGACGAGCACAAGGGCTATAGAGGAAATTAGAAATTGTAATTAACTGTGAAATCTATTGGGGGTTGTACAATTTCATTTGAATATATGATTAAGTGATAGATGCTTTGATACATGTTGAAATATTGTATATAAATCGGATAAACTATATCTTATATATAAAACTCTCCATTTGTTTCATTCAAATATCGTAAAAACCTGCAATTTTCCTTAAAAAAAGGGTTGTCCAAACTTCTAGTTGCTATCCATGAGATCAACTTATTGGCTCTACAATACTGTATATTAAACTTTTACTATAATACTATATATTAAATTCACCATTTGTGTCATTCGAATATCGTAAAAACCTGCAATTTTCCTTAAGTCCTTGAAAGGGTTGTCCAAACTTTTAGTTGCCATCCATAAGATCAACTTATTGGCCCTGACATCAGTCGAAAACTATTAACCAAACCGAAGTTAAGTTGTTTGTGCACATATTGATTTGATCAGTGAAAATAAACCCCATTGCTTCCTTTTTTTTGGCATCATGTCGAGAACATCTTTTAATACATTTAGTGGCAACGCCACTCGTTTTTCACTGCTGTTTTGGTCCTGTTGAGACCGCAGAGAGTATTTTTACAAAAAAAAAAAAGAAAATATATCCCAGTGCCCGCAAGACAAGTCCGGCAATCAGCAGCTTTTATCATAGCCCACAGAAAAACCGAAAAACCAAAAAATAATCCAAAAAAAACGAAGAAGAGGAGGAGGAGAGAGGAATATATATAGTTGAAATAATCATATAAAAAGTGCGAGCTGAAAAACTCAACAACATGCAACAAACTGTAAAGTCGAGCGTGGAGTAGATTGACTGGAAGCGCTTGTTGGCCTCCCAAAAAGCCACTTCAGGGCAGCCAGTGGCACCCGCCTGTGCCCCGCCCCCTGTCCCCTGCCCCCTACCAAAGAAAGAAGAGGAGAGAAAAAAAGAGTGTTGTGTGTAAAGTGTTGCACATCAGGCCACAATGGCGCTAAGCCAATAAATTAAATCAAACAAGCGCGATAACCATTTCACTTTTGCCATGTCTATCCACACACACACACACACACACCTACTTTTTGTCTCTTTCTCTCTCGCACACAACAACATTGTTGGCCACACAATAACAACAACAACAACAATAACAGCAGCAACAATAAAGTTAAAATGGCGTAAACAGTATAAAAAACTGAAATGCATGAGCTTTTCACAGTAGCAGCCGCAGCGACAGAAAAAACAGAAAGAAAACCAAAATATTTGTAGAAAAAACGCGCCAAAAAACGAGAGCTATAAATGCATTTTAATAAAAATAAAAGTAAAAAATAAAAAAATGTGTGAAAAAGATAGCAACAGAGATCGACACGCAAGTGGAAGCGGGCCAGCATCAAGTTCGAAAACTGGTAAAAAAAAAAAAAGAGGATTGTTAAAAGCTTTTCTGACACTTCGCATGAAATGGGTGCCTGTTGTTGTGACTCCTCCATCGATATAAATATATATATGGGTATATAAATATATTGTTAATTTTTGTCAACACAAGCGATGCGCGGCGACGCCATTTTGTTTTGGACTAGGGCAGCGCTACGAGCGAGTATGGCAAATTGTTTAAGTTGTTGCCTTGATTATGAGCCGAGCTGCCATGCTTCGGTTAATTGTTGGCAAGTCAATTAAAACTTTTGAATTTATGACGCATGTTGCGCATAAAGCGACCAAATGGGAGCACTTCTTACACACACACACACATTTGTATGTGTGTGTGTTGATTTTTGTGCTGGCCTACAAATTTTTGGAACAATGGTATTATATTTAAGGGTCGCAGCCTGACCAAAAGCTGCTGGTCATAATTTACAGCTCGTTGCTAACACTGAGAATACACTGAGAGAAACAGACAAGTCAGCAGTTGTAAACGATATCCTTTTGATTTGTATTTCCCTAACTTTTATTCGAACAATTTCTATTTCTTGCAATACAATTGACACTTTAGACAAGTTCTAAAAGATGTTAGAAAGACATTACGATATTTCCGCTTGGCTTCATATTTTGACAGCTTTGTTCTCAATTCGAAATGTTCTATAAAAAGAGTTTCTCAATTTACATTTTGCTTTTGCCTGCAGTCTTTTAATATTCATATTACAGCGAAGCATTTGTTCTCTATGAATTGACATCATTGAGTTGGACGTTATGCAAATTTTTTGGACCAGGCAACGGCTATAAATTCATGAGAAACTACTGCTCAGAGCTGAGAGTTGTTTGTGGCAATTTCTTAACTAAAATATTTGCATGTTGCTGCCAGCTGAAGTAAAACATGTCATCGGCTATGCAACAGAATGTTTTAATCTGTATAAGCAGCCACTGGAGAGGATGCTCTCAGGATATCATCGACTTGGCTTACAATAGCCAAGGCTGTAGTTTATGGAGGGGTATAAGTTAAGTCAAGGCTTTTGGCTGCGACGGAGACTTGTGGTCATAATTTAATTGCAAGTTTATAGATTGTACGGGCAACGCCTAGTACATTAAATATTTTGGCTCTCAGCAAAAGGGCAAACCGCGTAGACCTCTTGCCAAAAAACGCGCTGAGGTCACGCTAAAAGCGCACAAAACTTGTAGCTAACTTGCAGGCAACCAGAACAAAATGAGAAACAGGAGCGGGAGTCAGGCAGAGAGAGAGTGAAGAAAGTAAAAAACAATATAAATAAATAAGAAAAAAAGCAAAAAAGTTTGCTCTTTCCCTCCGGACGTTATAAAATACGAAACTACTTAGCGGCGTTGATGAATTGTGACATTTTTATGGGTTTGTCTTTGCGCAGAGGCAAACAGAACAGAAGCCAAAGGCACAGCAAACGGCAAAGCATTTGGCTTAGCCACTCGTCCCGGCCATAAACAATATGGTCAGCCAGTTGGAGATCCTGGCTACCAAATGCTCCTGTCTCGTCTCTTAAAATATTGTGCAAATTATGAAAGTGCCAGCTCGCAGCGGTCACCAACCACAACAGCAAAAAAAAAACAAGAAATTAAAAAAAAAATTGCTATTTTTAATGCGCGACTCACGTGTCGCTGACTCGTTCGACGCTTTCCTAAGCCATAAACATAACTCAGGGCATATTTATAGTTACACCCGGCCAAGATTTATGGGCCCGGCAACTCTTTAATTAAAAGAGAAACAACAAAAAAGAAAACTATATACAAAAGGCTCGCAAAGTTCTTCAAAGTATTTGTAAATCGTAAACTTTATCATGAGAATCATTCTTCCTGGCACTCACAAACAAATTTCATTGCCATTTCTCTTTTCCTTTGTTTGCCTAAACAATTTTCTCAGCCATTTGCCAAGCGTTTTGATGAACCATTTAATGCCACAGACAGGTATTTAAGAGCCCATTGATAAGAAATAACTGTTAGGGAAAGCGTCTACTATGACGACACGAAATACCTTTAAACTGTCTGTTTAATAGTTTCTGCCATTGCAGTTGGCATAATGAGGCCGCAAACGGGAAAGAAACTCAAGTATCTGAAAGTATCATATCAGATCTTCAGATGGGCTTAATCTCTTCACCTTTTCGACATCGCAAAAAAGACACACTTCAGTTCATCAATTTAAAGCATATCTCTGACTTATTGTTCCCTAAGTGGAATATATAAAAAAGAATACTCTAAAAAATATATATACTTGCCACTAAATGCGTCCCATTGCGCTGGTGGTTGTTGCCTATCGATGGCAATTTAAGTACGTACGTATGTGTAATGCGTATACTTAATATGCAGACATTTTGATGTGCAGTGCGCTCCCCCGCTGAGCGAGCACATTTTCAGCCTTGGGAAATTCTTGAAGTAGACATTGAATAGAATGCCAAGGCAATGATCAAGGGGAGGGAGGCTGAAACGGGGGAAGAGTAAAAGTTTTTGTGACTTGCTGACTGTTCATTAGAGGCCGAGGGACGACGTGCAAAGATAAACAGCAAACCATTAAACGATATCTCATCAAGAAAATCGCCTTAAATATGTTTCTGCCTAATTTCCCACGATTGTGTGTAGGTGTGTGTGTGTGTGGCGTGTGTGGTGTGTGTGCTACCCTCCAGCCAGTCAGCCAGACATCCATCCAACTATTCAACCATCCGGCATATGCATACAAAAGCAATTTAGTTAAACCTCCTCCTCTGTCCTCTGTCCCACATCTATTCCCATATAGTATAATATGAGCAAAAAAACGCCAACAAAAAAAAGAAAGCATAAGAAATACAAAAAGTAATAAGAAATAAGAAAAATCTAATAATTTTTTATGTATTTTTCTCTCTCTCCTCTCTGTTCTCTGGCTCTCTTACAGTTGAATGACCACAAGGCCAAACGAGAAGCTGCCATGAAACCAGAAGAATGCTGAAAAGGTAGAACGCAAAGAAATCGACAAAATGCGAAACGAAAAGCGGAATGTGTCGCAAAGAAATAAGAAATCATATGAAATGAACCAACAAACATATGTGTGTGTGAGTACGAGTGTGTGTGTGTGTGTGTGTGCCAAAAACGGGAAATTACGTGGCTGAGGGAGAGAGGCAAACATTAAAAGGATCACAAGGATACGACTTAAGCGATTAACAAGTCAACTTTATGCGGCCAGAATAAATCAAACATCAACTCACACACCCACACACACACACACACACACACACCGCACACACACAATTCAAAAATAACCAAATAACTATTAAAAACGAGGCCAGAGACAACGATAACAATAAGCATATCCTGCGAGTCAAGGACATAGAGTGAGCTGTGAGTGTGGTAGCAAGTGCCATACTCGGCTATAGGAGAGCTACTCGTCTCTGAAGATATCTCGATAGATTTATATATATATATTTAATTCCATCTTGAAGAGGTTTTTCTATGCCCTCAAGCAATTTGATGGCATTTCAACTGACTTTCAGTTACTCCAGAGTAGAGATATTTTAATTTTGCACGCGCCAGCTGTTTAAGCTGATTAATGGCAGCCAGCAGGGAAAGCGTCTGTCAATCAAGGACGTCCAGGACTTGGCTTGGCTTGGGGAGCGAGTGAATAGACAGCTAGTTAGTTGGCTGGCAGTTGCCTGTCGCTGCTTGACGGCTATTTAAACCAAATGGCTTTAAGATACGACTAACTACGACTAACAAGTTCTTGGAACAGGAAATTTTATAATAAATTTTCCTCGCTTTCATTCGAATTTTGACAGACAGGTGTTGCCCCAACAATGGAGGCTGCTTATTAACTTCTCCCAGACATTGGTTAAGCCAGAGAGATGTGTGCATAATATACTCGTAATCTGTCTGAAAATTGTGTCTTTCACACTTTTTTTTCGAGATTATCTTTTAATTCTTTAGCCAGAATTTGTCAGAGACTAAATAACAATTGCTGTTTGCGATATTAAAAATTTGCCTGCTATAGTTGCTGGCCTCAAATATAAAACAAACAGTTGGAAAAATATATTAAATAGGCGAAGAAGAGGAAGCTGAAATAAGTTTTCAATAAAACGTCAAAAACTGAGCGAAAAAACTTGAACAAACTCACGAAATGAGAAATAATATAAATAGCGCCCAAAGGGGGCTTCCAGTTGACTTCTGCTGGCCACTGTCTACTAGAAATTGACCAACTTATGTATATATATAATATATATATATATATATATATATATATCGTATATATATATGTTTATGTTTGTATTTGCTGTTGGGCTTGTGTTTGTGTACGAGTATTCTCGGTCCACTCAATGTGTCCAGTCACGTTTTCATCAACAATATTTTGGCTTAGTTTTTGGTTAATATTATTTGTTTGTTGTTGCTCTTGTGCGCATTCCTCTATTTATTTATTTTGCCCGCTTCGTTCGGTTTGCAAGTGCCGAAAGGCAAATATTGCGCATACGCCGCGTTGTGTTTTGTGGCCTTCATTGAAATCAATAAGCGCTTGCCTCCAAAACACACAAATCGCCCCTATTTACAGTCCAGTTTCGGACCGGACTGGACAAACACCATCACAGAAACATCAGAAACAGCGGCAGCAACTATGAGTAGCCCAGTTACCAGCTAGAAGCTAATAGCTGGAAGCAAAAGATTGCAAAATATTTCGCAGCATACTTCTAGGAAATTGGCCGCTGTGAAAGCAATAGTTCTCTGTTTGTTTATCAACGACCCAAAGAAAATAAAATAAAATAACTTCTTCAATTGAAATTTTCTCTCATCTTCAACTTTAACTTCATCTTCATCTTCATTAGGCACAAGTTTCACAATCGAATTTGGCTGTAAATGTAATTCGTTTGTACGAGATGTATCCATTTCAGGGTTTCAATTTCATCTGAAATTGTTAAACAATTCACACGTCATCACGAATTCAATGTAATCAAATCTATCTGGCTAGACAACAATCAAAATTTCAATAGATAATTGAAATGTGAAGTTATTTCAAAGCAACTCGAGACGAGTCGATTCGAGTCGAGTCGTCGTACACTCGTATCGATGGCGAATGGAACTGTGAAACACATGTCTGAAATGTGATTTTCTTGGCTCAGGGAAAACTTGAGAACGCTGCGTGTGAATACATAATCACAAATTCAAATAGAAGATGATAATAATAATAATAATAATGATGTGGCAGGCACATTGTGGCACGTATCGATATCGATTCAAGTAAACCCACAATATGTTATGCTTCCTCTCTAAGAGGCTCACTTAACGATAATAAATTATCAAATATATATAACTTGATATCTATCAATAACGAATTTTGATAACATTAATCGATAACAAAGTATCTCAACACAGTTCGATGAATAAATGAATAAATTCGAAACCTATTAAATTCAATTTATATAAAATATTTAAAAACATAAACTGATTTTAAAAACAAATAGAAAATAATCTAAAACGACAAAGAAAACAGAAAAGATTCATTTTGTGTTTCCAGATAACATTAATCGATAACAAAGTATCTCAACACAGTTCGATGAATAAATGAATAAATTCTAAACCTATTAAATTCAATTTATATAAAATATTTAAAAACATAAACTGATTTTAAAAACAAATAGAAAATAATCTAAAACGACAAAGAAAACAGAAAAGATTCATTTAGTTTTTCCAGAAATGATTTTCATATTAATATAGAACATTTTTTTCACGTTTTTTTTTCGTATTTTCTTTGCAGCAAATGTTCAAACGCTGAAATTTAATACCAAAGCTGTAAAACACAAAGGCACAAAAGCAAATCAGTGAAAGCATAGATTGAAATGAAATTGTAAACAAAGTACGAAGGAAACAACAACCAAAACAACAGCAACAAGAAAATCTATCAAACAAACCGTAAAAATCAACTAAATGCCAAAAGCGACACGCTAAAACAACAACAAAAACTCTGACAACAACAACAAGAAGAAGAAGAAGAATAAGAGAGAAACGAACGACAACCCAAATTTAGGCGCACAACCCGCACCCCAGCTCAGTTGAATGTGGGTGAGTGTGGCAAGCCAGAAAGAAAGCAAACCCAAATTATAACAGCTTCGAAGAAGACAAGTGCAACAAACAACCTTGGCAACATTCGGTACGACGAGCTGGCAACATGTTGCCGAGGCGCTTACAACACACCGGCAGCGGCAGGTGCCCCGCTAAAGCGTCCTCGCCACCGAGCTCAGCGCTAATCGGATTTGCGAGACAGCCCACAACAACAACAACAACAAGAAGAACAAGACATGCAACAACAACAACCACAACACTAACAACAACTTGGCTATTCCCACTGCTCTGCCTCGCATCGGTTGCTCATGTCAGCGGCCAAATAAGTAAGTGCCTTCCCATATCATTCATATATAAATATAATACTAAGTGAAGCTCTAATTTCATTTATTTCTTTATAACTGGAAATAGTAGGGGGAAAGGTAGGGAAAGGGGAAGGGCATGGGAGGGGATTTACCTGCAGCAGGTTAGATTACGATTCTACGAGCGAAAGTCATTAAAAAGTGAAATATCATTAACATAATTATGCGCGGATGTGCCGACAACTAGAAACCAAATAGAAACCAAATAAATGTATGTATATATAGTAGATCTACATATAGGAATCTGTTTATATATATAGTATATATCCCATGCAATTGATAAGTGCAATTGAATTTGTGCGTTTGAAAACTATCGAGCAATCAAATTTAATTATGGCTTTTACAAATTAACATTGCACACATTCAATAGAAAATTTGTTGTTCAACTGTCTGTCTGCCTAATGATGGGCTTGCCACATGTTCGGCTAGCTGCCGCTGCCCCAGCAACTAATTGTTGCTCATTATATCCTATATATAATTACGTTTCGTGTTGCAGGCTCTTTAATAGCTCTGAAACGATTCCCAACGATATCCGATATACTCGAACAAATTCCCAAACGGTTGTGTGATTTGTTCAAGAGATACTTCAATTCAATTTCCATGTGCGATATATAGATTTTAAAAGGAAAAATATATAAAATGCCAATTAATTTGTTAAGTATTTAACAGGTTTTCATTTAAATTTAATTGCCTCTAACTACGAATATAAAGTTTATCTGATAAAACGGGTTTATTTTTTAAAAAACTTGCTGCGGAATCTTTTATGATATTTAACGTGAGGTAGAATGTAAGCTAGAGCTATGCAGCGTGTGAGAGTTTAATATATAGAGAATTGATAGATATTTATATATATCTATATAGATTTGACTGGAATCAAGTGTAAGATATATAATTGACAAGTTACCCAAACTGAACAAAGACAATTGTCTTTAAGTCTTAAGAGTTTTTCAAGCCAGTTTAAGCGGCTTGGAACTACTTTGACTTATATCGAAAAATACTTTCTATCTATAATATAAACCTAAACGATAGTTACAATATTTAGCTACAAATAATAATAATAGTTTTATGCCACAAATTCCATTTATAATATAATATATATACCCCAAAAGATATAGAAATATAATTGGTTCACAAATGTTTCTGCTTCCTTCTAACCTTTCAACAATTGCGCTCGATTTAAGCTTATAGAAAGCGCGTTTAAGCTGTGGCAGAGCATAGAAAAAGCAGCTTTCTTTCTTATATTGTCTACTAAATGGCTTAAAGAATGCATTTTCTGTACAAGCCGTAAAGCTGCAGGTTGAAAGTCATCATTGAAATCAGCCCAAAAGATGTTGTAAGAAAATTAGCTAGCAGCTCTCTCTGTCAGTCTCTGCCCTGTGATGTTTGCCTGGCTAAGCCTCTACAGCCACACACACCCAACACCCACGCCCACCCCACCCCCACCTGTTTTTTCAGCTAACAGAACACAACAAGCTCATCAACAAGCTAACAAGAGCTGCAAAAAGTGCTGTTAGAGCAGGCAATGCGGAAAAGATGAGTCGAGATGAGATGCGATGCGATGAGATGAGATGAGTTGGGCAAGAAGTACGAGATGAACACTGAACACGAAGCAAAAACATGCAAAAACTATGCAATTTTTTCGCATCTCCTGCAGGCGCACTGCGAAGCGAAAAAAATATATGTATAAAATAGGAGTAGAAAAAAGTATGGGAAGGGCGTTAAAAGAGGAGTAGCCAAAGCTGATGTCCGACAAATGCTAATGAACAGCAGAAGAGAAATGGAAAAAATGAATGAGGCGCAGTAATAAAGGAAAAGCCAAAGCTGCAGACTCGATTTTTTCTTATATTTTCCCATTGCTTCGCCTAGTCCCTCCCCCCTCCCCCTCCCACTCCCCCTCCCTGTCTGAGCTAAATTAATAATAATGAAAATGTTGAGCGCAAGTGCATAATTAATTAAATAATAAACCAGACGATGCTGGCAGAAATCTAAACAACATAAAAAGAATTATAAAAACTGAAAAGCCTTCCAGCTGATACACCAGACTCTTAATGCACTTTACCATTTCAATTATACCCTGTACGAACCAAAAACGGGTATTACAGACTGAGCCAAACCAAGGATCAAAGATCTTAGTCTGAAACTAGAGGTCAATCCTTTTTCTAGTTCAAATAACTTAGGCTAAGATTGGTTTCAACTGTTTGCTTAAACATGCCTCAGCCTAGTGACACATTAAAGGGTATCTGCAAGTCGGTTAGCCGCAAGTAGAGCACTCTTAGTTGTTTTTATGGAGTTTTGCATGTGATTGGAATGTTTCAATGTGGCTCGTTACATTTTCATAGCCGCATAAATTTTGGCACTGCCAGACAAAAGGCCGCTCATTTGTGTGTGGCCAAAAACATGTTACTATGTTGTGCACCGCCACCGCCTACCCTTTACACACCTCCCCCTACCCCCTCCTCCAACCCCTTTGCAGTCCTCTTTCATCAACATAATTAAAACAGCGACAGCAGCTGTAGGCTAACAAAACAAAGGCAACAAACTATACTAACTGCATTTTGTTCATTAGCGATCCACACTCACCCACACACCCACACACACATGCACACAGGAGCACACACAGCAAATGCTCAGGGTGCATAATATTTGAATTCTATTCGCAGATGCCAGTTGCAATATGCAACATGTAAATGCATAATTAATGCAGCTAAGAGGTGAGGGGTCAGAGGTCAGAGGTTAGAGGCAATGAATATGTCATAGTGCAATAAGCGGCAAATGTCGCCATTAAATGCTTATGTATTTAACAGAAGGAAGACACACACACACACACACACACACGCACACATAAAGAGAAAATGGGTTCAGACAATGGAGGAGATTTAAGTGGAATAATTTAATGAGATCATTAAAAGATTACTCGCACCCAGAAATTCTGGCAACACTTTGCAACTAAATTGCGCCTATTTATGTGCAGATAAAGATAAACTGTATATATGCTGCATATATCTGATATATACGGCTATTATATATACATTCATTCGTAGTCATCGTGGAAAACAATTCCATTATTTCTTTTATGCAAATAAATTACATAAAATAAATTAAACGAGAGATGCTTAAAGTTTTCTATAAGAGAATGGATTGAATGGAGAAAGATATTGTGGATAGATAATAGATAAATGGAAAGAGGTTAGATGATATGGAAATTCTTAGGCTTATGATATAAAAAGAGTTAACTGGAGATGATATCCAACTTCTGATTGTCAAAGACATTAAAAGTTTCTATTTAAATTTTACTTCACAAAGTTTTCCTTTTGCGTTATCCTACGCCTAACTTTGTCACATTTTCCAGATTTCCCACTGTCCTCAACAGCTTATCCACAGCAGCATTTTCACAGCTTTCGCTAGTTAAATCAATCAATTAAAATGTTGCGTTTATGCCGCATCGTAAAGCTCAGTCGGTTGACAGATGCATCAAATGGTAACAGAGTTTTTCCATCAATGGAAAAGCCCTTTTGCTGATATGAAAACGCTGTAAAATTATTACGTAGCTGCGTGCAAGTAGCTCATTAGAAGTTTGAGAAAGGTCTTTAAACTCGAACCCGGGTTGAAACTGAAATCTTTTAACAAAACGTTAAGAAAGATGAAACAAATTTTCATAAAATTTCACACGCCAAAATTCAATTGAGATGAGACGAAGCAAAGAGAGAAGCGAGAAAATCACTGACCCTTGAAAATAAATAATAATTACAAGGCTCATGAACAGGTGGGAGAGGAGAGGAGAGGGGGAGGCGATGGGGAGAAACAAAAAGAGCGCCAAAGAGTTGACGAAAAGGGAGAACGAAAAAAATCACACCATTAATTATAACAAAAAAATGCTAAGCGTTAATGTGGCGACTGCTGCAAAGGAAGGAAAGTAGGCGGAAAATGAGACAGAAAGAGAGGGAGAAAGAGAGGGAGAGGAGGGGCCAGTTACTCATAAGCTGAGCCTGAGCAATGGGCAATGTGGAACAAACTTATTAAAAAATATTGAGGAATGAGGAAGCTGCTGGAGGGGGCGCTCAGCAATTGAAATGAAATGTGACACGCAAGCCCACAATGAAAACAAGTTGGAGGGCAACAGTAGCTGAAGTGAACGACTATGAGATACTCTGTAAAATAAGTTAAGAAATTGGATATGAAACAGATAAGCAAAGCTGGTGATAGAAGATTATTTTCTGTATCGCTTATCTCTTTATCTCTTCAGATAAAGTCAAAAAATATATAGGAAAGTCTGAAAGTAGCAACAAATATGCAGCTATATTATCATATTTTATATATAGACTCAGATTTTTACTTAATCTTTATATATTCCCCTAGATTGAGCCCTTCAAAGAGCTTAAGTCGAGTGTTTGATCTTGATTTGAACAAAAGATACTTTTGATTGAAAGATTAAAAGATACTTTCATCTGACTGTTACAGACGTTTGCAGAGATTCGTTATGCCCAACTGTAGGGTATACATATTCACTACAGGTGTATGTGAGAAAGTGTAGGTGAAGAGGGGGAGTAGTTTTTCTCGTAATCATATTTTTTCTTTATTTTGTTGATTTAATTAAATTAAAATTGCGGCCAGCGCGTTGTTATTGTGGTTTCTCCAGTTGTTGTTGTTGGGTTATTCTTCAACTTTATTGTTGTTGTTGTTGTTCTTTGTTACCTATAGCTGTCCGCTTCTTGGCTTAAATATGCATTTCCGTGCCGGGCTTTGTTAAATGTGCATGAAAATGTGCATGGGAAATGCATTTGCGGAATGTTTCCTGCGTCTCCTCAAGTCGTCGGCGTCGGAGCTGTTTTTCCCAGCTTTGTTCTTTGCCTGCCACATACAACCAACTACTACACATATGAGTTATATATATATATATATATATATTGTATATATATGTTATGTAGCTGACAATGTCTTGTGGCCACCCAGCCGGCGCAATGGTTCGTTGCATGGGAAAGTAAATGAAGATCAACGAAAATTCCTCAAACTTGGCTCATTCTCATGTCCCGTGTCCCGTGTCTAGAGCGGAGCTCACGGCTCAGACTGCACATGTATGCTTTATGACCCAAACTTTTCATTATACATTTTTATAGCAAAAACGCCAGAACAAAAACAAAACCAAAAAACAAAAAAAAAATAAAGTTAAACAAAACATATAAAAGTATTCTAAGCGCATAAACTGGGCATAAAGAAGTTGGTGGCAGGCGGATGAATTCTTCACACGTTTAGACCAAAGGCAAATTTTATGTGCAAACTTTTGGCGCCGCTTTTAATGAAAATGTTTTCAGCAGCCATTTTTTTCCTTTCTTCTGTCTTCCTGTTCCTCCTCTTTATACCCTAGCAGAGGCTATTGTAAATTTGTTATGAATTTTGTAACGCGTTCTAAAAGAGGCATTTTGAATGAACCATAAAGTAATATGAGTAGAGATGCAACTACAAAAGTCTTTAAACATTCAGCAAGTACTTCGGTAGGTACTAAAACCTTAAGCGATAACTATCACATAGAAATAGTAAACGATAGTTGAGATATCTTAGCCATATTCATATGTGGAAGTATCGTTAAGAACTCGATGATTGTCAACTGATTTAGCTTGAGTTAAGTTCTTGCTGCATTTTCCTCGTCTACTATTCTTGCTATTCCTTATTCGAGTCCTTCTTTCACTACTACTACTTCTTTCGGTATTGTTACTACTACTACTACTACTACTATCCCTACTTCTTCTTCCTCCAATATTTCTCTTCCTACTCTTTCGTCGTATTCCTACTACGCCTACTACCACCTTTTCTGTCAACACTCCTACAATTACTCATTCTACTTCCATCTCCCCTAATACATTTTCCTTTACTTTCTACAACTTTGTCCTACTTTTACCACTTCTTCTCCTACTATTACTACTACTACTATAACACCTCCAATTACTACTACTACTCCTACCACTACCATTTGTTTTACTTCTACTTCCGCTACTGCTTCTATTGCTAGTAGTACTACTTCATCCACTTCTCATAATACTACTATTAGTACTGCTACTACTACATCCATATTCCCTACTACTACTATTAGTACTGCTACTACTACATCCACTACATCCTACATCCTACATCCTACAACTACTGCTACTATTACTACTATTGCTACTATTACTACTATTACTACTATTACTACTATTACTACTATTACTACTACTATTACTACTACTATTACTACTACTATTACTACTACTATTACTACTACTATTACTACTACTATTACTACTACTATTACTACTACTATTACTACTACTATTACTACTACTATTCCTACTACTATTACTACTACTATTACTACTACTATTACTACTACTATTACTACTACTATTACTACTACTATTACTACTACTATTACTACTACTACTACCTCTACAACTACTACTTCTTCAACCGCACCTACTATCACGACTTCTTCTGCCTTTCTTACTACTAGTACTATTTCTACTTCTACTTCCTTTACTACTTCTACCACGACTTGTCTTAAAACTACTTCTTCATCTGTTACTATTACTTGTCCCACTACTTCTTCTACTTCTCTTTCTACTATTTCTAGTTTTCCTACTACTACTACTACTACAACTTGTTCTTCTTCTACTTATCTTACTACTATTACAACTTCTTGTATTGCTTTCACTCCTACTACTACTACTATTAATACTTCTTCTACCGGCCCTACTTCTACTACTTTTACTACCTTGATTACTACTTCTATTTCTGCTCTTAATGTAGTATTTGTACTTTTTCAACTGCTACAACTACAACTAATTCCTAGGACAAGTGCTACTACCACTTCTACTACCTCTTTTACCACTACTCTATCTTTTTACTATTTCTATCTCTTTCAACTATTTCTGTTTCCTTTAGTTGCTCTACTGATACTTCTACGTTTTCTACTACTAAAAGCTCAGCTCATACTACATAGTAGTCATATCTCATCTCAACTCAAGTATACCAAGCAATTGGTTAGAATCAGAATAGAATTTTCAGCAGAACTGCAAGGGTATCTTATCTTCGGTCAACCACAGTCAATTCTTCTATCTTATTGTGATTTTTTTATGTAGTATTTCTGCTGCTGCGTAAAGTGCAAATTCATTTTATTTTTCTTCCGTTTTTTTGTTAGAAACCGCTGTTGGTTTTCCGCATGTTTGATATTTGTACTTGTTTTCCTTTTTTTTATGATATTCATTAGAGTTTTTGCATTTTGCGTAGTTTATGGACTGCATGGGCTATTTAACTTTGGAGTCTCTGGAAAATTTATGACATATGTATGGCATATTCCAAGCCATATACGAACAGATAATGCTTTTATGCCGCGACACTTGTAGCGACTTCATTTGTTTTTCAACTATTTTCGACGCTCAATTGGCATTGTCAATGGGCAACTGGCAAATGCATAGAAAACCAGCCAGAAAAATGTTGTAAATTTTCTCTATAAATAATCGAGGGATAACATTTGCGATTGCTCTACGTAGAATACAAAAAAATAGAATTTGAAACAAATGTTTTGCATTTTGCTGGTTGGCTATTATATCATTTCGCTATTTTTATAGAGCTCTCTCAGAAAACGTGCATCGGCTGTCCACAGTCGATGGTCGGCGGTGAGTTGTTCGGTTCGGTTGTCAGTTTTTAAAAGCTTTTTATATTTACTGCAAAACATTTTCTGAATTTCAACTTTTGCTTTACTCGCAATGTAGAACGATTTGCAATTTGCACTTTAAATTGTAATCGCACTGCAAATTATATATAAGCATATCGCATTCGGATTGGATTTCGATGCCTCTTTTTTTTCGCTTTTTAAATGCAAATTGGCTTTTGCTTTTCATCTTTACACTTTAATTGGTATTTTAATGAGCTTTCTCAATTCAATTAAAGCTGAAATGTTGAAATTTCAAAATTATCTAAGCTTATTTGTCAGCTAATAATATTTGGCAACTTTTTCATAAGTGAGCGAATCAATAAAAACAAACACTGACAGCGACAGCATCATCACATGTTCTGCTGACTAATTCTGAGCACCTGCTTCCCATCCAATTTCAAAATCTGTATCTGTATCTGAATCCGAATCTGAATCTGAATGTGAATCCAAATCAGAAGCAGCCACGCGTTACAATTGAAAACGTACAAAAAATTTGCGATACACACGCAATTCGCGAAATATCTAGGAGAAGGAGAGGGAGGAGATGGAGTCGGATTGAATGCTATGCATGTGTTGCTGATAATGTTTATGCTGTCAGTTACTGCTGCACATGACATTCAATTGCCACAAATCAAGATAAGACGAGGAGCAAGGAGGCAGGAGGAGGAGGAGAATCTCGGATCTGTTTAAGGACTAAAAAGCAGGCGATACAAAATCAGGAAAGAGCCTGCAGTTTGTCTCCTAGTCCCAAGCAGAAATATATATATATAAGTCTTCTTGCCTTTTTTGTTACTTCGCTCGCTCAGGGAACACGTGCCAATTGTTGTGCGTGTGTGCCACACACACACACACACACACAGACATATTATCTCTGAAGGGGTTTGGGTTTGGGTTCTCTGGCATAGATGTCGCCCGGGCGCTTTGTTCCCTTTTACAAATCACATGCTCAGTTTATGCCACGCACACACAGACAGAGTATAGGTGTGTGTGTGTGTGTGTTGTGTAATGTGTGATGTGTGACAACATCACATGCAGCATTTTTGTTGTGCCTCTTGTTGTTGTTGTTGTTGTACTCATGTTGTTATCATAAAATAAAATTTGCTGCTGTGCGTGTCTACATGTATGTGTGTGTGTTGCTGTGTGTTGTGTGTGCTTTTTGACTTTTAAAATGATTTTTTTTTGCTCTCCTTTTTGTTTCTTGCCTTAGAAATTTCGACTGGATTCAAATTTTTTCGGTAGCTCGAGAGTTGTTAAAAGCAGCTCAAGTCGTAGACATGATGTAATTTGTCTGATGAAGCAGTTTAGAGCGCAAGATAAAATGATGTAATGACTGAGTTAAGGACATTCAGATGGCTTTTACCGTATTTGAGAAGAGTGTTAAGGACACGCATACATATATTACTCCAGAATTTAATAGCTTGTTTTCAAACTCGTTAATACTTTAAGCAAATTTCCGCATTTCTTCTCGCAGTGAGAGCTTCAATTAAGTTCGATGTATTGGTTATCGATAATCGCCTTCCTTCTATAGCGAATTTAAATTAATCGATTGCTTCTCAAAACATTTGTTTGTTTCACAGTCGCAAATTGAAAATGCATTTTGACAAAACGCTTAAAATTTATTGCCCAAAGGGCAGCTGCAACTTGGCTGCTGTTTTCCGAAGGGAGAGGGGGGATCTTAAGACAAATACCGCAACGCAAATCAATTAAAACGCTAATTGACTTGTTGCTCTTTGGAGTAGGGAAATGCAGGCGAAGAGCAGAGAGCCAATCAGAAGCAGCAAACCGAGTCTGATTAACGCCAGAACAAAATTGAATTGAGCCAAAGTCAAAGCGCAAAGCAAAACTGACACATTTACAACGAATCGAAAAGGGGGCGTGAAACGAGGGAAATGGCAAATGGCTGGATAGGATAAGGGTGGGGATTAGGCAGGCAGCTCAGAGCGAATGACCGGGGGAGCTAGCGACAATTAAACCGCAATTAAATTTCCCAGTTCAAAATAAAATTAGCGACCATTAAAAGACAACCGAGTTGCACGTTGTACTAGACGAGACTTTGGAAGTAGCAATTTACGAGCAGGTCACTCGGTCAACAGCTCTCTGTGTGTGTGTGTGTGTGTGTGTTTCTATGCATGTGTGTGGGTGTGTAAACACGTTAATTAAACGCAAGGATAATTATAATGCGCACAAGGAAACGGTTCACAGAACCAAGTGCCAACTGCTGGCAGTCGCACCAAAAGCAGCAAAAGCAGCAGCTACCAACAGGAGCGAATTGTGATTGAATTGCTAAGTGGCGGTGGCAGTTGGTGTAACTGGAAAGCCTCATATGTGGGCGTGGCAGGAAGCTAACTCTCTGCATAATTATGCAACAGCACAAAATGGAGCACAACCACCCAATCCAACAGAAACCCCCCACAGCAACAAACAACAAGTTGTCAACGCCTCCGACTTGAGGACGACGACTCGTTGAAGTGTCTGTGGTGTCAAAAGTGAGCAAAGCCAAGCCAAACATATGCCCGAGCACGTAAATGAGGCTAAAGCATGGCAACACTTTCAAGTGGATGTGACGTCAAAAGACACACACACACACACACCAACACACACACAGAATGTGAAGAGTCTAGGAATTCATATGGAGAGAAGAAAAGATAGCTTAATGAGAACTACTATAAGAGTTACCAAGTTGATAGGGAAAATCAGAGTAGATTTCAAAAATATACCAAGTAAATATAGCAGATTTTGTCTATGTGTGAGGCAGGATATCGAAATTAGTTGAAGTGTTGCAGACAGGACACTCGACGCACTCCTGATTCCAGTCGCAGTCAGACAGACAGACAGACAGCAGACACTCTGCTCTAATCAACTCAGTCAGTTGGCTCTAGACTAGCAGCTAACTGACTCATAGCCAGACAATTATGCCAGCCAGACAGATGAATGTACTCATACTCAAACCGAGTGTGAGCTACTCAACTAACCAGCCAACCAGTCCGTTCGTTCAGCTGCACTCCGGCCTGTCACTCCGGCAATTGAATATGCAAATTGGCAAGCGGCGAGTCAGTCAATCCGAAGCCACAGGCAGCAGGCAGCAGGCAGCAGGCTGCTCCTCCGGCTGAAACAATGTCAAACAATGCTCCAGCCTGGAGTTCTCTGCAAAAGAGAAAAATTAATAGAATTGTTATGAATATATTTCGCTGTTTTCCCCTTTTCCTTTTCCTTTTTCATATGTGTCTTCAGTTTTTCAGTTCTCCATATTTGCATTTTAAATTAAAATTTTCAACGCTCTCTCGGAGTTTGATTTGTGCAAATGTTTGGAAAGAGATTTTTAGATTTTGTGTAATTATTGCAAATGTTGCAAGTCCTTTCTCTCTCTCTCTCACTCTCTTTCTCTCTCTGTATTGTTGACTTTGTGATGAGCTTGAAATGAAGCTTTAATTGGTTGAGAAATGTGCCCACAACTGACAAACGAACTTCATTAATGAACTTCAAATCGAAGTTCTGTCCGAACTATGAATTATTCTGGCCGATTCATCATCTGCAGCCTGTTTACATTTTGAAGTTCCCTTCATGGACTCAATTGTCTGTTAAGCCTGCTGAGACTGCATCTTAATACTACACAAACATTTCTCTAAGCCAGAGCATAACAACATTTCCCGCTCTGGACTATCAGTTCCCAAAAGCAAAAGAATAAAGACAGAGAAAAAAACGAGGAAGATAATATAGAAGGCCGCGCCATTTGCTGTTGTGTAATACCCCAAGGGTGTTGGGTCTCTTTTTTTTTGAAGTTGAGGTTTCTTTTTTTGGAGATTCTGTGCGTGAGTTGTCTGATAAATTCCAGTTTTGACAGTCGAATTAACCTGTCATGTTTGTAGCTAGGCGGCGGACTCTCTCCCTCTCTGTGTACAAAAGAAAGGAAAATGTTGCATGTTTTGCGGTCCTCTGACATGGACATGGACATGGACATGGACAATAACCCAGCTCGAAAAATGTTCCAAATGCAAAATGGAACAGAAAAAGACAAAGAAAAATAGAAGAAGATAACTGGAGAAAGAAAAGCAAAGCGCATTTTAAAAATTATGCACTAGTCCCCGAAATTTGTTTTTCTTTTGTTTTTGTATAGAATTTTTTCGTATTTCTTTTGTTCTGCTGACTTGTTGACTTGTCACTGGCTGACATTGTGTCTAGTGTCTAGTCTCTTGTAGGAGGTGGCATGATATAGGGGTTCTTGACATTGCATAAACTGTCATTTAGCTTGTACAACCTGACAGCTAACCATTCATTTTCGGAAACTCCAAAGCGACTCTCGACACATCGAAAACTGTCTGAAGAGTCAAGAGTTGCAGCTGAGTCTGAGACTGATTCTGAGTCTCTGTCTCCTCTTCTGAGGTGTCACACAAATTAAATGGTTACGTGTCATTCAGCCCCAAAAAAAAAAAAAAAAAACAATGTAAAAAATTACAAATAAATGTCACCTGCCTCCTTGCAACTTGCACCTTGCACCTGCTGCAGCCAGTTGGAAAAATGAGATTCTCGCATGACTCACGCACCTGTCGCCTGCGTCGTGATTCCTTCGCCTGCTCTTGACTTCCAAGTTAAATGGCTGCATTTTTCAGCCAAAGTGCAGTGCAAATATTTGCTAATGTTCCGCCAGCGGTGCAGTTCGTGCATAATGCCAGCCACGCCCATTTAACGCCCCCCAACCCACTGACATTGATTAAATGCAACGCGTTAAACAAATTCTTGAGGCGTTCGCCAGGGCACAAAGTTGACGTCGCTCAGATTTGTTATCTGTGCCATGTCCTCTGGGTATATCTCTCTCTCTGTGTGTGTGTGGTGTGCAGGTGTCCATATCCAGGTGAATTTGCAAGTTGTTATGGCTATATGACTTTTTCCTATGCATAAATTAGGGCAAAATGTACGCAACGACTGTAAATAGGATTAAGCTCACAAAGGATATTGGCCAAATGGAGCTTGCACCCGGGCAAATTGTCAGCTAAAAAGGATGTTTAACTAGCGTTATGAATCCTGCTTATGTCAAAATGTAACTTAAGTATATTAGCTGAGAAATCAGTCACAGGAAATTAAAAAAAACAGGACTCAAAGTTAAACGGAAGTAAATTATGCGTCCAGAATGAAGTTTCCGTTGTAATTCGAAACCCAAAAACTCATCAAACGTTTAAAGACTGAGGCAAGTTCTGAATTCCTTGAATATCTAAGTATTAAAAGCAATTAAAACTATAGATTGGCTTTCTCTATCTATTTATATATCCCTCTCTTTCTGGCTTTCTGTCTATCAGTATTTTCCCCTTGACTCCAGCAGAACTTGTTTAAGTAATTTTGATTTTGATTTTGCAGTTGCTGAAGTTATTTTTAAGCAAGAGAAGGAAACAATAAAGGAGCCAAGAGGAAGCCATATGAAAGCGTGTTGCTTGTAGCATAGTTGTTAGTCCAGTTAAGAAGTTGCAACCACGTTGCAAGTAGCACTTCCAGCAGCAGCAGCAGCAGGCGTACGTCGTATGTGGCAGCTAGCGTATCAAATTTCACTTTCAAAATTTGCCAACTGTTTGAAACTGTCGACAGTTGGTCGCCCAGTTGATGTTGCTTGCCCCGCTTACAAATAGCTTATGCTCATTGATTTTGTGGCATGTTGCAAGCTAAGGCAAGCCAAGGCAAGGCAAGGCAGGAGAAGGAGCACAAATACCCGTATATATATTCAACTGGGACTGCAACTGTCCAACTCGCCTTGACATCGAATCGTGGCCAATTGTTGGTTTGCTTTCGTGGCATGTGCGTAACAGACGAGCGACAAGAGAACTCGACTCGGATTGAGACTCCGTTGAGTAATGTTAACTTGAGTTGGGTTTGGGTTTGGGTTTGGGCTGGGGTTTGTGTCTGCTTTGCTTTGGTTTTGGTCTGGGTTCGAGTTGAGCTGGACTTTAGTATTGGATTACTAGAAAAGGGTATTGCTGTGGGCCGAGAGGGTTGAGAACTGAAACTGATTTATGACAGGTAAATGAAGTGGGTTGACCAAAGCAAAAGTTACAAACTTTCCGCCAATGGATAAAGTTACACTTATAATGAAACTGCTTGACAACTTTTACTTTAATGAGTTCTCATCGATATGCTTAAACTATATATATATATATCGTATATATAATCTTAAGCAAGTTGAAGTAAGACTCTCTGTCTATGAGTCACATGACGTATGCGTAATGTTTTGCTATTTGGCTATTTATAATCTATAATAGGCAGACACTTGTAAAATGCTATTAACGCATTGCAACGGGGCCTACTTTGTGGCTTTAATTGTTGTTGTTGTTGTTGTCGTTGTTGTTGCTTCTGCCGGTTTTTCTATTTTCCATTTTCTATTTTCCGATGCCAAGCACTTGAACGAAATTGGCTCTAAATTTCGAGAGAGAGAATGTGGGATAAGTGCGTCGCTTATTTTTTTGAAAGCAACTTAATTATAGCTCTCCTCTGACTCATATATATATATATATATATAATATAGTCGTGCTCGTGCTTGTATTTACTATATATAATCACCTTAGCCAGCGGATTTTGTCTCTCTCAGCTGGTGCAGAGTTCTTACACTGTAAATAAATCATTTTACTGGCTGGCATTATTTACCACTTCAGCCATAAGCTTAAGATCCTAAGTCTCAAAACAAAAACCACATTTGTTGCGGTTTCTGGCACTGCTCCTACATCCTCATCCTCATCCTCTCATCCAGTTGCAGGTGATATGTGTACTTAAGAACTTAAAAACTTAGAAGCGAGTTCGAGTTTGCTTTTCGAGTTGGAAGTTGATGCTGTGGCTGCATTAAAGTTTCACTTGAGGTCAACTTCCCCTCCCCAAACGGGGGGGCAAAAGGGCAAAAGTGTTGACACAGCTCTCAATTTGTAATTTCTTCAACTTCTCGCACAGTTGTAAGGGAGGGTTGACGGGGGGATCGGATTATATTTGCATTAATGCGACATACGTCAAAAGGAAAGCAAATAAACAAAAGGAAAAACCTTAACGAAAAAATAGAATGAAATAAAATAAAATAATAATAATGATGCGGAAAAGTTTTTTTCGTGTTTGTCTTGGCCAAAAAAGTTTCTCGTGCTGAAACTTAAAGCTGTGCAAAACCCAGAAGCGGCTTTTCGCATTTAAAGAAAATTTCTCCTAGCAAATCTTCCCGAGAAGTTTCTTCTCTTCTTCTCTTCTTCTTCTTCTACTCCATAACATTTCTTGTTTTCCCGTTGTGTATGTAAATAATATAAAATGGGGCGCAAAAGAAGTTCAAACACATTTAAATTAGGCCTGAGCGTATTTTGATGATGTTGCAAACTTTTTTCGCTTCTACCCATCTCTTTCTCTAACTCTCTCGCGCTATCTCTTTCTCGCGTTGTCTGTTTAAAAGTTTTTGTTGACAACATTTTTGCTTGTTAGTTTTGTTGTTGGCCTCTTTGATGCAGTAACATGTTCCCATCATTATAATGTATAATGCTTTATTACAGTAACTTTTTTCTTACGCAACATTTTGCGCTAACTTTTTCCCTCTCTTTCTATCTCTCTCTCTCTGTTTCTCTCTTTGTGTTTTGTCTTTTTTAAGAAAAACAAGAGACTTTATGAAATAAAGTTGTCAAGTCAACGCATTTTGTGTTCTTAGGTGTCAAGCAGTCTGCCAGTTTCCGCCTCCAAATATACAAAATGAAAATGTTTTAAATCAGCCAAAATATATATATATATAATCTATATAGAATTAGCATAAGTAATTCCAGGTAGAGTCAGAGTCAGAGTCAGAGTCAGACAGTTCTTATGATTTTCTGGCTCCAGCTGGAGTAAAGTCCAGCTTTAAGTGTGAACACACAGCTGAGGCCCAGCTTAAGCTCAAATATGATTTTCCAACTGGACAAAAATAGAATTCAATAGCACAAGAAAGAGAAAGACAGAATGTATTGTTGCTCAAGTCGCTGGGATTATATATATATATATATATAAGTATGTTGTGTGGCACAGCTGGGCTCACATCCTCAACTGTACTGTAAATCGCTTATAGTTTCCCTCCGTAGTTGTAACCACATCAAAAATATATAAAGACAACTGCCACGGCAACATTTAATACTGTCAAACAGAAATTGGCAGCATCGTTTGGCCCTGTTGACGTTTTGTTGGCCCAAGTTGAGTGTAAGCGGCTTTTGCTTATCGCTTGATATTTTTGTGACTTGTGCAATACACACACACACATGTCTCTCCTCCTCCTCCTCCCCCTCCCCCTCCCCCTCC
This sequence comes from Hirtodrosophila trivittata, assembly GCA_035045065.1. Lineage (NCBI taxonomy): Eukaryota > Metazoa > Arthropoda > Insecta > Diptera > Drosophilidae > Hirtodrosophila > Hirtodrosophila trivittata. The sequence continues at coordinate 10,300,364 of JAWNNK010000813.1, forward strand.
CCTCGAACCAATCGCTGGTCGGAAAAGTCGGCTCTGCACTTGGGCCACATGCAATTTGTATGTGCTGTGAGACAGCGCTAAAAAAGACCACAACAAAAGGTTGTCAAGATGAGAAAAGTCTTCTCTTTTTGTATTTTTTATACCAATGCCATACAGATACGCCATATATATGTACATATATATGGGTATGGGATTATATATACAGACGTATGAAACAAATCTCTGGTAGTTTCTTCTCTTTTTCATTCTGTCACTTTCCAGAATTTTAATTGACAACCAAAACTTAACTTGATACACGAAGCCAACTAACGCTTGATAAACTACTAGACAAATTGGTTAACAATATTACTCAAAAGAGTATTTTTTATATGGCAACAGACAAAGAATCATTCTGAGGTACTTTTGTATTATATTCGGAGAGCAGAAGCGAAGAGCTTAGGAGCCAGAAAATAATTGGTAATATGAGCTGCAGCTGCAACTAGTCTGTCCCAAATTGTTGGCCATTTCGCTTTGACAAGCATTGAGAAGGGACAGTTTTTGGAAACTAAAGCTAAATGGACAGTAATTGAAAGATTTATGTTTGTTTTTGGCCCTTTCGCAAGGACTTATATATATATATATATATATATATATGTAGGGAAGACGAAAGACTTATTGGGTACACTATCAGCTTGGAATTACACTAAAAGTCCTTGTCAAGGACCAAGCGAAAGTGAAATGCATTGTGTGTGTTCCTTTCTCCTCTTCTACCTCTCTCCCTTTGCCTTTTAGCCGCTTAATCAGCGCTTAAGTAGCAACTCGGCAAAAGCCGCCAACCTTTCCGCACTTGCGCTCACTTGAACTTAATTTGGTGAGTGGTTTGAGGTGGCGCCTCCTCGCGCGTCATAAACGTCGAGCAAAACAGTGGAAACACACAGCAACAACAACAACAACAACAGGAGCCAAGTTAAGAAACAAAAACAAAAAGAAAGAAAGAAAAAACGGCAGAGAAAACTCTAGCCTAGGCTGGCAATAAAAACGCACTTGCCGACTACTCGTACTGCTCCAGCGAGGCCTGTTTTCTGGTGTGTGTGCCCCTCGTTGGTTCTTTTGGTCTGTCGGCTGGTTACCACTTCCGGCGGCAAAAGCAGTTCCTGCCACAGGTAACCAAAGGCAACCCCAAAATGTCTGGCTTGAGAGTCAAGTTGAGAGCGCCGCGTTGCCAGCGTCTGGGAGCAACATATGCAAATTTAATATTTTTATTAAAAAACTTTTTTGGACCACACAAAGAAGCAGCAGCAGACGCAGAGGCAGCAGCAGCACACACTTCACTCGCGAGTGTGTATGGGTGTGTGTGTGAGTGTGTGTGTGTGTGTGAGTGTGAGTGTGAGTGTTCTGTCGTTGTTTTGATAGGGAAGCGAATTAAGTGCCGCGGTTCGAGCAAGTTTTTAAAAACCCTTTTTCCCCTTTACTTCCTCTTGCTTGCTCACTCACACTACCCACCTCTCTCTCCCCCTCTCTGTCTTTCGCACTGCCACTATAAAAACAAGCTTCTCCTTTTTTATATATGCGAAAGTAATACTTCTGCTCCTAACCCTTTCTCAGTCTTCAAGTGGTGCCGAGTTCCCTCTTGTTGCTCAATTCCCTTTGTTATTGTTGTCGCTGTTTGTACTGTGCACCACTTTCCAGCTCCTTTATTGTTATCCTCTTCTTCGCCCATTTCCTCTTCCTCTTCTTTAACTGAGTGTTCTGCCTCTGATTCATATGAATGGGGACTTATCGAAAGCAACGGATTGATAACGCTTAACACTTCTCTTCTTCCCTGAGCCGCTTTCTTTCTCGATTGCTTAATGCATCGATTAATCATAAAACAATCTCTTGTCTTATACGCGTATAAGTTGGTTGTATAAGACTTAAAGTCTAGGCTTCCTTTGTGGTATTACATACATAGTTAAAGGTGAAGTCTTTCACCGATTGCTGAATGCATCGTTTAACCATAAAGCACTTTTGTCTTATACGCGTATAAGTGTGTTGTATAAGACTTAAAGAATGTGCTTCTTCTGTGGTATTACATACATAGTTAAGGGTGAAATCTTTCACCAATTGCTGAATGCATCGATTAACCATAAAACACTTTTGTCTTATACGCGTATAAGTGTTTTGTATAAGACTTAAAGAATGTGCTTCCTTTGTGGTATTACATACATAGTTAAGGGTGAAATCTTTCACCGATTGCTGAATGCATCGATTAACCATACAGCACTTTTGTCTTATACGCGTATAAGTGTGTTGTATAAGACTTAAAGACTGTGCTTCTTTTATGATTTACATATAAGTTAAAGGTGAAATCTTTCACTTTGAATGAAAATAGAGATTTCCTTTGACTACCTTTGACTTCCAGTTCACTTTTCCTTTCATTTTTCCTACACTTTTCCCTGAGAGCTTTAAGTTTATCCACAATTTCAAACACTTTGCGTGTTTCAAATTCAAAAGCGATCTTGGTCAGCCCCAAACCAAACCAAAATTCATTATTAATTTCAAATTGAATTTATATTAACATTAAAATTTCAATTTGCTGCCTGCCTCCTGCCGCTGCCGCCTGCCGCAAGTCCCAAACTTGATTGAAAAATATTTTGTAAACCGTGAACGAAACTTTTCCCAGATCCTTGTACCGTCCGCCTCGATGGAAAACAGAAAGACAAAACCAAAAAACCAAAAAAAAAAAAAAAACACCTTCATCAACATTTAAGGTAATGACAACAGAAATGGCCCATAACAATAATGAGAATTTCTCAACCCGAATGTGTTTTTGTGTATGGGCCATAAATAAAACAAACGACACGATAACCACAAATTCCATTAAAAATCCCATTCCCCATTTGCCTCATTGCTTCATTATGATGTGTCAGGTGGTATTCCTTCCTACTCCTCCCACTCCACCTCCCACTCCCTGCCACAGAGAGTCCTCGGGACTAGGAGTATAACTAACCAGCTAGCAAATGTGTTTTACAGATAGCCCAAAAGCTAAACAGAGTAGTTCAAAATTATGTCACAGCTCTTTGGTTAAGGGCACCCATTCACCTGTTTGACCCAAGGAAAACCCATGCCTCCCCTTCCCCCGTTTGAGTTTCCCGTTTGACCTTTGCTTTGAATAAGGTGTTGAAAAAGGTGGAGAGACGCCAAAAAAAGAAGGAATAAAAAGCAAACCAAAGTGAAATGCGCACAAAAAGCTAACACGGAATGTTCGTCCTGTTTATGGTCCTGATCCCAGTTCCCCCACTCAACCCTCCCACCGAAATTTTCCATACACTTTTCTACATTTGCGTTGACATTCCCCGCTGTGTGTCGTTTTTCCACTTCCACATTTCCGTTTCCATTTCCATTGCCATTTCGTCTGTTTTACCAACTCTCTTTCTATGCTTTCTCCTTATCCTTATCCTTGCTTGGAAGACCTTGTGCATAAATAAATTTTTCGCATGTTTGCGGCACATTTGACTGGCTGACTTCACGTCTCTCATGGCATTCCACTATTTCTTTTGGTCTGGTCTACGACTCGGTTCCTTTTTCCTCTCTTTGTCCATGTTATAATAATGTTTTTCGGACGTAATTACACTTTGGCTTTGAGCATGTTTAGGTTTTAAACTGTGTCACCGGCTCGTTAGCTCTTATTTTGCCTTCCTCTTCCTTCCTGTGCATAGTGTAATAGACTCCATATTTCGTGTTCCGCCTCGGGACGTGTCCGCCGGGGGGCCAGCTGCTCAATGTCAACGTTGATTGATTGAAGTAGCTCTCTCTGCTTTGAGTTGGGTCCCATTGAAGGGTTGCACCAGAACCATACCTCAGATCTATATTTTCCTTTTGTTTTTTGGGGAAATTGAAAATAATGGATTGTGTTCAATGTTTACAATAAACTAATATAGTAATGGACTCTTTAACTAATCAAATATTCTCTCTTCTTTCTCTTTGCAGGTACGTTTCCTTTCTTATCTTACAAATATGATGAATTCTGTATGTATAACTTACGATAGCAATATCTTAGTTTCCTATATAAACCATATATATATATTGCTATAGTAACACCCCTGAATATCGTCTGGTCTGTTGTTGTTTTGCAAACGAAACAAATTTGCGAAGAATTCAAACATTTATCTCCCTGCTAAAGTCATCAAGAAGCCTTCTGCTCGTTCAGGTCAAGAGTATCAAGAGTGTATGCATGCTCGTTGAGTGTCTCTGTTAAGTTTATTGCCGTCCCTTCTAGTACTTATCAGTATATAACCATCTGCAACAGGCCTGACCCACACGGCAGCGCTCGAGCGGAACCGATGGAACAGAAGGCAACAAAAAGCGTTTTAGAAATGTCTTCTTGGTTCGCAAATGTCGCGTTACGCTTCAAATGGCAACTGTGTGGGGAACTGACCTACAGGGAGCACATGAACTTGCAACTTTTGGCAAATGAGTTGCCCTCCAACCAGTCCTCCTCCCGCGCTCCCGCACTCCCAGCCTTGCCCCCTGTTTGACAGTTTGATGCAGTTTAATGCCAGCGAATGGGCAACGAAGCGTCACAAGCAACGAGAGTTCCCAAATGTAATTATCGAGCAGAGGCAAAACAAAACAAGAAGAAGAGGTCCCAATGAAGTGGTAACAAGTGCTGCTATAGTTATTTTCTACCATAAAACTAGGCATTGTGGGGTTAATAAAGCAACCAGCTGCAGGGTTAAAGCCAACAAACGAACAACTGTTGCTGCCTTCTGCAGGAACTCATAAATTTGAACACTTGCTAAAGAAAACTAAATAAGTTGTTTGCCAACATTTCTGTGTGAGTTAGTTAGTTAGTGTGTGTGTGTGTGTGGGTGTGTGTGTATATTAGGTTGGTTATCAATTTGTTTGGCATTGGTAGGGAGTTTATATAAGAGACATATAAATTCCATTTCTATTTTTGCTTTTCGACTTGTCTTAATGCAATAATAACGTATATTTTATAGACCCAAAGTTTTTTCTTTTGGAGCTCACAGTTGGTGTGTAAGTGTGTGCGTGTGGGTGTGGGTGTGTGCGTGGGTGTATTAATTTCACACATTTACACAGCACTTTTGTGTCTCATTTTTCTTCGAGAAAAAACTTGCCTACTTTGCAGAAAAATGAAAGAAAAACGAAGCAAACACAGCAACAAAAGGGGGCGATAGCATAAAGTATACGACACGTAGGCCATGGGACAACAACTTTTGCACGTTCGCTGACTTGTTGCCCACATGTGTGCGTCGTGTGTGTGTATGTGTGTGTGTGTGTGTGTGTGTTTTGATAAGAGTCATTTAGTGTGCCCCTGTGTGCTGTGCGTGCATATATCTGCGAATGCGAGTGTGTGTGCCTGTGTGTGCGTGTGTGCCCATGTGTGTGTGTGTGTGTGTGCGTAGCAAATTGAAATAAATCTTGACAAGTGCGCTGCGTACATTGCTTGAAGCTTTGAAACGAGTTTCTGCCCCCAACAAGACGACGCACCAAATTAATAACTAGGCAGCAAGACGTTCCCCCTTAGATTAATTATGCCTAGAAGGGTGTGGCCCTGTCTCACTCTCTCATCCCCTTTTCCCTCTCACTCACTCTGAGGTTGTGAAGCTTAAGCTTGCGCTGATATATGTCCACGTAAATGGCTTCTTTGTGGATGGGTTCGGCTAAGGCAGCCCAAGAAAAAGTGAGTTAATAATTTAAAAACAAATGAAAGACACACAACAGCCTAAGCATACATATATATGTATGTATGTATGTATGTATGTATATGATTATATATATATATATGCTTAAAGAGAGACATCAAGTTGGACGGAGACACTTAAAGATAAACAAACTGGCGGAAAAGCTTATTTATGGAACTGAGAATTGCGTGCAATCATTTTTACAAATAGACAAAAATATATTTGAACGGATCTGGAACGGATCTTGAATATTATCCTATATAAAAGTTATGATATTTTTAGTACAATACTTAAGTTAACAGCCCTGTTTTTATGATTCATTTCCCATTTTTCACCTCATTTATGAGAACAGCAGAAAAAAAGGAAAACATATTTTTCAAATCAAAATCAAAATCAAATCCAAATGAAGTGCAAAGCCAACAGCACGAAACAAATGCGCTGGTATTTAAATTGGCATTCAACTAATTAAAATTCATGCCCCAAATGGAGATTACAAAGGAAAAGAAAGACCTCAGAATATATCTAGATATATATATATGTATATATCATTTATACACTCGCACAACGTGAGGTCACGCCCACAATAAAAAGCTGAAGCTGAAATGATTTTTTTTGGCTTTCAGTAAACAAGAGGCAGGGGCAATCTGATGATTACTCAGTGCCGGTCGCTAATCAACGCAGCTTCCAATTTATACCTCATACTTTTGACCCCTATATACCCTACACCCCCCCATACCCTACACTCTCTACACTCTCTGTACCCCTCCCTGGTGGGTGGCTAATTGAATGAGAGCGTCGAATGCGGAGGCAAAATTAACCTTTAATTTTTGATAAACAAGCTCGAAAACACACTCTAAAAATATGCAAACAGAATGAATGCAAATGAAGTGGAGCCCAGCAGCAGCTCCAGCTGAGAGCCAGACAGTTCTATAGACACTCGAGATGGGGATTGGGATGGGGGTGGGGATGGGGATGGCGCTGGTGGAGCGGTTACACAGCAGGTGGCGGCGCCAGGCGCAAAAAAAAATATTGTGAATAGTGAAAGGGGGAAGGGAATGATGGAGAGGGGGACTGCGGAGGGACTGGGGGGCAGAAGGAGCAAACGCCACGCAGTTTCCGGTGCTCTCGACAGCCGTTTACATAATTTCAATATGGCGGCTTTGGTAGGCGCGCGCGTGGCCAGCAGCCGAAACGACCACTTAAAGGACATGCCAGGACCAGGAGGACCAGGACCAGGACCAGCACCAGCCAGGACCTGTGTGTTGTTATTGTTCTGGAATTTCTCATTGTGCTGGGCGGCTGCTGCGCGTCGCCAGAGATGAAAAGTAACAATATAAAAATTTGTGTTTATGTTTTACTTTATTTTTGCTTTGTTTCCTTCTGTTTTTTTTTCATTTTCATTTTTATTATTTCGTTGTTATTTGTTCTCATCCTTCAAGCCCGGCTGCCCACTTTTGACACTTATTTTTGACAGCTTAAGGACATTTGAGGGTCATGCACTTTACGGCTACATGAGAGCAGGGAGCTATACAATATATTCAAGCTTTATACACAAATTTCGAAATTGTTTGCATGTCTGAGATTTGTGGCAGTTTATTATGACTGTGTGTGTGTGTGTGTGTGTGTGCGGGTGTGTGGGTGTCCCTCACTGTGTCTGGCCTCCTCCTCGACATCGCCTTGCATGTATGCCCATGAGGCGTGGCTGGAGCCAAGCAAACCACATTCATTATAAATGAGTGGGTGCCTCCCAATCCATTTTTGCGCTTACACACATTTTGTGTGGACGCTTTTGACTATCGTATTTAGTAATGCGGGGTGCTCCTCCCTCTCCCTCCCCCCATGTCTCCTCTAAAAGCTACACCCTTCATGTCAGGCCCAGTTTTGAGCTGAGGACTTTATTGAACCTATGCTTAGCAACTGCTGCCTGTAATTAAATTAAATTATGGTTTCGCAAAAAGCAAAGCACCCAACAACAACAAACCGTGTTGGATCAGGACCTGGGTCCTTTGCTCCTCCACTGACATTTTTCGATGCTTTGTCACATTAAAATTTAGTGTTGCTTTTAAGTGCCGGTAATAAGATATTTTGTATGCTTCTGGGCATTGGACAACACATCAGGCACAGTGCCTAGTGCCATGTGCCATGTGCTAAGTGAGACTCCACCCTTTCCTCTCGCTGCTCTACGTCCTAATACTCGTATGCACCAGAGTATGTGTGTGTATGTGTGTGACAAAAGCAGTTTGCATAATTTAAAAGGCCTAAAAAGCAACTATAAGTTTTGCCGGGGATTACAATTTCTGGGTGCTCCGAATGGCCAAGATGTTGTTCGTTGTTCGTTGTTCGCTTGAATTTGTGTGAAGTGGTCGCTAAGCATGTTATAGACTTGGGGTTTTGGGTTACATTAAAGTATCTTTTGGTCTATTCCTCGTCCTTGTTCACAGTCCTTTTAACTAAGCCACAAAAAGGGTTGCTGCGACACTTTAAGCATTACAATATCAGTACAACAGCTGCTTATTGTTACCCTCAATACGAAGCCAGATGGCCTTCATTAGGCAAAAACAAATTCTTAAACTGTTTTCTCAGTTACAGAAGTTTCTATAGTTCATAATATGACAACATTTGTGTAATGGCATCTTTACTTATGAATAAGTATGTATACATATATCTTTAAAGAAAGTTCGAACTTGGGCTAGCAACTGTCAAAGTTGGTAGTATAAATATTATGAGTTGGCTTAAGAAACATGGCTAAGAGTTAGGACTACTTTAGCCTCAAGACGTTGGCATATCATAGCTTTGTTTCATACCTAAACTTAGTTAAAAGCGTATTAATAGTTTCGCTGCCAGCAGGTTCAATCAACCTTATCGCATAGTTGAACACCCTACTGTAATTCCTGCTGGGAATTGCCTATGGAGCACCCTAATCACCTACAACTTGTCGCATATCACGGCAGATTATATACATATGCAGTTACGTTACAAAATCAAACTGAAATGGATCGATTTACCATCACTTTTTTTCGCTGTGTATCTATGTGAGTGTCTTTCAATGTGTGTGTGTGTGTGTGTGGGTGTGGTGTAATCAGCGCCATCAAAAGCAAAGCACGTTTAAGCTTAGAGAACACGGTGACAAAAACTAAAAGGTAAAAGCGGAGACGCAAACAGAAACAGAAACGACAGTCGAGCAAACAGACCGAAAGACAGTTGGACAGAAGGACAGTTAAAACAATTCAAGTCAAAGAAATGCTGGCAGACGTGTTAAGCGCCTTAAAGTATGCAACTGGACAAAGAGCAAGACACATGTGTCATTAGCACAAAACGAACGAACGAACGAGCCGACAAAAAACCGAACTCAACTCAACTTGATGGACAATTGAAGTACAACAACACAACTAGCCTAGGCGCTGAGCTTGCCAAAGTGGGCGTGGCATTCGCAAACAACACACACACTGAAGAGGTGTATGTTTGTGTGTGTGTGTGCCAAGGTGTGAAATAAATGACCCTCCCTTATATCCTGTACAGGAGCCATAATCATAGCGCTTATCGTTAGTTGTCTTGTGTTGTGTTCTGTGTGTATAGTGTGTGTGTGTGTGTGTGTGTGTGTGTGTGTGTGTTCTGTGGTGTTTACCCCGAACTTCATAAAGGTGTCTCCCCAGAGAAGTGTTCTCCGGTTGAGTTGCGAGTGGTTTCCTGGCTCTCACCCTGTCTCCGCTCTGCACCACTTGGCAGTCTAACTTAATTGTGCTTTGGGGAACGCTTAACAGCAGCCACATTGACATTGTTTTTGTCCTGGACTCCACCTTCAGCCCGATCCTCCCATCCAGCGATTTGCATTGCTTGACTTTTGAGCCAAGAAATTTGCTTTCATGGCTTAAGCATATTTTTCATGCTGGTCACTTTAGACGGAGACAAGTTTTCGCACAGAGTGTGCAGAGCTTAATTGCTTGTTGAACTTGCCAAGAGATTCTCAAAAGGAAAACAGAACAAAATAAAATAAAGTAAAACCATAAATAACATTTCCCAGACAAGAAAATCATATAAGAAGCAATTATTTTTCTATCCCTGTGAAACTGATTTACTTCGAATCTTTCGCAGTGTGTCGCCAATCAGAGAACCGACTCAAGATCGCTTTATAGTGCCAGACTAATTGCATAACTAGTTACATAAGCAGCTTAAAAGAACTTTCCACTTTTCTTCTCTGTATGTGTGTGTGTGTGTGTGTGTGTGTGTGTGTCAAAGATGCACTCAACGCACACAGCGACAAAGCGAAAGCTTATGTTTCGTATGGAAAACTTTATTGAAAGAACTTTTGAAATCTATATTGATAATTATTTTTGTTATTCTGCCAAGAGTATCTCTTGCCACTTTTCATATACAAAAATGTGTCTTCTCCTCTTTCTTTTTTTCTTTTTAATAAATTTTCCCATGGTTTTCCTCCGGTCGGGTTTTCCCTTCTCCGGTTTCTTTCTGACATTGCGAGTGCTGCTCTTGCCTATCGATTAATTGATTGATGAACATGCTATGAATAGCAGATGAAGGTGATGTTATTATACATAACATATGAAGCGATAAGCAACACACACACACACACACATACTGACACACACACACACACAGAGAGACACACAGCCGCAGCATAGCATACATTTTGCGAGCTCTATAAAAATTCAAGCGCTATCGAGCCGAGCTATGGAAATGGGTGGCACATGCGAACGTGTAACGTGCTAGGCACGTGAGGGCTGAAAGCCGAAACAAAGAGAAGGGGAAACAAGAAGAAGAAGCAGAGCAGGGAAAAAAAGTTACCGTTGGGTAGCGGCATGAAAAATTGTTTGTATTGCATATTTTTAGGGGCCGACGCCATGGAAGCGACCAAGCGTGAAACATGTTATCGGAGCGCTTTTAATGGAATTAATGCACAAAAAATCAAGCAGACACACTCTCCCACACACACACAAACACACACACACATTGAAGAGGCAGTCTAAAGAATGCAAAATGAATTAAATGCCACACACCCATACACACATTCCCTTTAAGCCACACACACACACACACATTCTACTGGCATCCATGTAGCCAGAAAAGTGTTCTTTCTGCTTCTGGCTGAACTTTAAATTCATCAATTTCCCATGATTTGCCACTAATTAAAAGGCAACACTTCCATTATCTATTAACATCGACCTTCCGCAGGGTATTCCAAATGCAATTTCGCCTTGAAAGGGCTCCCATAAATTATATAAACATTTCCAAACGAGGCGACAATATAAGCTCATTTGCTAGCTGAGTGTCCTTTGACCTGCTTAAACGCCAACTACTCTCTAAGTGTGACTATCTATACTATAATGTATAGGTTGTTCCATATAGATCTTATATAGATCCTTAACAAAGTTCGACTTCAGTTTCAATAAAATCTATTTCCCTTTTACATAAACATCAACTGAAATCGAGTGTTGCTTTCTAATCAATCAGTTTACCTATGATCTACTTTTTCTCCTATTATGATAGTTATTCTCCTGGCAAGAGTATTCGGTGTTCAACTTATCATAGATAGCTGCTCTGCCTTGTTTTTAATTACATTTACATCAGCAGCCAGCGGCACATAAAAACTATATTCAAAAAGAAAAAAGAAAAGGGAAGGGTATGCACGCACACACATACGAATTATTGAGAGGACAAAATTATGGTATGGACATGCAATTGGGTTATAAACTTATGGGTGTGCGTGTACGTGTGTATGTGCATGTGTGTGTGTGTGTGTGTGTGCGTAATTAGCCAAAAACATATTACTTTAATGACTGGGACATGCAGCTAGCCAAGATTTAATTATGAGGCAACAGCAAGCGGCCAAGCGACCAAATTGAATTCTGCCTTATGAACACACACACACAGACACAGGACACACAACAGGAGCAGAAGCAGCCACCCTCATTCTCATTCTAATTCTCATCCTCAGTGAAGTACCCTGGTTGAGGAAACTCGTGGCCTCTGTCCCCTTTAGAGAAATGCCTGAAATTGACCATTAAAATCGTTTATGCATTTTGTGTGCTGCTTGTTGCTTGCTCTAATTGGTTTTAGCGATTTGTTGTTCTTGTTGTTGCTGCTTTGCAGCGAGAAAGAGAGAGAGAGGGAGGCAGAGGCCATCATAAAATATTATTATTAGAAATTAAATTTTTATGCGTGTACCTAGCAGAGCTGCTTTTACTGCATACTTTTAGGTGATTTCCCAAGCCAAATTCGGCAAATTTCGCCAAATGTCCGAGATGAAGTCATCAATTTTAATGCCCACTAAAACACTGGCAAGTTCTCTTCTGGCGATTGCCAGAGAATTGGATTGCGACTGAAGATCCTGAGACTTCATGCAAATTATGCATGACATCTACTTCAGTTTTCCCCAGAAGAAAAGTCAAAGGGAAATAAATATTATTTAAATCATTTAAGTTCTGCTTCTTGGCAATACCAATTACCGCTTTAATTTTGCGATTAAGCGCCAAGTGAAGGAATGCTTAGAGGATGAGCGTCAGTTGAAGATAAACAGCGAGAGAGAGAGAGAGAGAGACCACAAAATGCATACTCACACATGAAACCCACACGAGAATTGAAAATGTGTCTCTGGCAGGCAGTTGTCGCTGAATTATGCGGGCTGTTGACAAAGGAGTAGGAGGGTAGGAGCAAGAGCAAGACACAGGAAGCGGAGGTTAGGAAAGCAAGTTCTGAGCACGTTTAGATCAAGCCACAAGCATTCAAACACATACGAGCACACAGACGCCAGCCAGCAAACGCTAAATGACACACAAATTCAATGTCAAAGCGCTGGGCGCACAAAAGTATGCTATGATGTGTGTAGATTGGAGCAGGAAGAGGATGAGACATGGACGGACTGGGACTGGGACTGGGACTGGGACTGGGACTCGGACAAGGACATGGACATGGACAGTAGCCAGTCAGTAGTCAGTAGCGCCAATGGTGATGATGACAATGATGATGGCAGCCAGACACACACATATGTACACACACGCACACACACACACACATCGAACATGAAACTAAATGTGGAAAAGTTTGATTTTCCGACAGAGAAAGGACCAAGGAAATGGTCTACATGGAAAAAAGATGTTGAAATATATGAGCAAGGCAAGCAAAAAGTTGTTTTGCACTGCTGCGGAAACGGAAATAGAATTATAAAAGCCAAGCTAAAGACGTTTACACACCATACAAAAAGCAAACGGCTTGCCAGGAGTGATGGCAGCACAAGGGGCCACAAACCAGGGTAGACACACACACACACATACACACACTCACATGGCAAGCAGATAAGAAAACTGTTTGCCAAAGGCTTAAAGCTGGTTGGGGCTGCCCCCTGTGTGTGTGTGAGAGAGAGAGAGAGGAAAGGGAAACTTTTTGCCAAGTTCGTAGGGGTACAAATTTATGAACAGGCAACCACAAAACTGTATGAGGCGGTTGCGGGCAGCAGCGTGGAGCGGGGAGAGAGGAGGGAGGATCGAGGGGGAAGGGATAAGAGGTTGAATCAAAAATGAAGTGCGATTTATGGTCATACAAATCAAAGTTTGGTGCTTGAGTTGATTGCTAACAATCTTTTGTATGACAGAATCGCTTGGAGTGCTGGTAGCTGGTGTTCCGGAAGTTGCAAGATGGTGGGCAGATTGGGGCCGGATGCGGGGTTGGAAGGGAGGGGGCTACAATTTTTGGGTGTGGCTTTGAATGGGCTTCTGTTATATTTGACACTCGCCTGGCTGACTGCAGGTGTAGCCAAAGAGATTTGTGGTACAAATTAGTTGAAATGTGAAAAATGAGGTGATAAATTTTCTAAAGTGCGAGCAAAACTTTTGAATTGAATGGAGACCAACGACGATGAGGACAACGTCGACGACCAACGGGATTTATGAACAATTATAAAAGCTGTGGTGAAATTTTACTAAAATTTTGAGATTTGTGTGTGGCGAAAGTTTTCAAAGCAGCTGCCCGCCATACATATCCTGGCGATAATGTGAATGACCATGAGAAGCTGACAGGGATTTGCTGCATAATAGGATTCGCTTTGCACTTGGTAATGAGTATCAGGCACTGGGTCCTGTTCTGTCATGCATTCACCATTGTTTGACAAACGTTAGGAACTTGCGACTGGTTTAAAGTGCCAGGTGAAAGGATCAATTTGATACAGTCTTAACTCTTAACTAAGGAAAATGTGTGCAGCTTGAGGCGAGATAAAAGGAAATGTTTGGATAGTATTTCATTTAAATTTCCGTTTATAAGGAGCTGCTGTATCATGTTCAAAGCGATTTATTCCTTTAATCAATCTTCTTGAGCTTAACTCCATCATAACTTTAACAAGTCTGCGCTTGTAGTTGAGTCTTAAATTGTGTTCACCTTTTCAATCTCATGACACCCTGAGAATCCCCTTGGTGGCCATTTAAGTTCAATCTTTGCCTAACCCGTTCACCAGCAGCAGCCAAACAAAGGTTACGAGTAGTTTTAACGATAGCCCGCATCACCTTGGGCCAGACCCAGACACACACACACAGAGACTAAGGGCCACATCCACAACCACATCCACATCCAGATCCAGAGCCGAACCCGGAGCAGCCAAGCAAGTCGGCGACGCATTTGGCACGGCTAATTCAGCACAACATACGACGCATTACAGCTAAAGCAGGACAGCCAGGATAACGAAAGAAATGGGAGTGGGAATGGGGTTTGGGGTTGGGAATAAGGATGAGGACATTGCCTGGCAGGATTTGCTACTTGAGAAATTGAATATTTCACATGTCTGTTTGAATTTTATAAGCACAGAAGGAAGCACAGCCAACACAGAGCGGAAAAGGAAGTGTAGCAAGAAATAGGAGTAAAATAAGACGAGCAAAAAAACGAAAGAAATAATACAGACCGCTCCGAAAAAAAAACCCCAACCAGCAAACCGAATAGAAAAATTGAAAAATACAAAAAATATAAAAAAATAAATCGAGAGAAGCTGCTGCTGCCGCTGCTGCTGCTGCTGCTGCTGCGGCAGTGGCAGAAGGAGAAACGTGAAACGACTGGGCGCCTAATCTAATATGCCACAGTGCAGGAAATTTGTGGACAGAGACAGGCAGAAGAAATAGACAGATGGACAGACAGACAGAGAGACGGATAGACGGACGGAAAGGCTGACTGGCAGACAGACAGACAGACAGACACAAAGACACCGCAGACAAAGAGACAGACAGATAGTCCAGACGAAACTGATTGTCGGTTATGGCAAATCCTCTGACTCTCCCCGTTGGGTTTTAAGATGAACAAGTTAGTTTTCAGAGCTTGAAACCCTCTGACAAACGTGCGAAATAAATGATATTTTATCACACACACAAACTACATACAGCACACACACACACACACACACACACACACACAATCGTACCAGGCACACACACACACTAAATGGAGCGTAAATTTCAAATTATGTTATAGGCTTTTAGGCCGATAAGTAAATTGTATTTTTTATGCATTTCGAGCGTGTGTAATTGCGTGTGTTTGTGTTGTGTATTGGAAATGCTTTGTGTCAGCAATAAACTATTCAAATATAAATATGCTTTCACATATTCGTATGAGACTTATAAGCATATTTTGTGCTGATTCTACCAATTGAATAGGCTTAAACTTAAGGCTATTGGAAACTGCAACAACCTTGCCTTGTGAATCATTCGATCGTATGAAGTGGCTTTGGCTGCCTAATAATCTATATAGATAACAATTGCATTGAAACATAACATAGTAACTACAAATGTGTCGATTGCATTGAAACATAGAAATCCTGGAAGCAACAGCTTTGAGTTAAGTTGTAGTTTTTCGCTTGGCAGAAAAACGATTTAAAAGCAAATAAAAACACGCAGCTTAACCCCAGACTCCAGTTGGCTTACTACTTCCCAGCCTTGTACAAATCCGAAAGCATATTTACTTTGCATAATTTGTGGGCACGGATAAAGCGATCCGTTTCCCATAAATAAATCAATGTTAAAGTATAAACAAATTGCAAAAAAAAAGAGAAAAGAGCGAATAATATATGTAAAAATGTATGTTAAGCCATAATGTAAACACTTGAGTTTACATGCCAAAGACTTTGAGGCTGGCCAAAATAGAAATATTTATGGCCTACTTAAAGGCTTACTTAGAGGCATCGCATCGCATAGCATCGAATCGAATTGAATCGAAATCGAAGGACCACTTTAATTTCAATCTTCAGTAAGCCACTGCCCAACACTGGTTGTCATGCAAATTGAATCAGTTTTGTTCATTTTAGCAGCGACTCAATCTTTTCTATGGCAACCCATATAAAAGAAATGTTCTCCTTACATTGTGTGTGTGTGTGTGTGTGTGTGTGTGAGTGAGTGTGTGTGAAAGGTGTTCTTGTCGTTCTTTTGAATTTATGATACTAAATACACAACAGGCTCTCTGCCAGACATTGAATGGCGACTTTATTCATATGGCTGCCCGTCCCTTGCAGGCGACAGACACACACACACACACATACACACACACACACATACACACACACACACAAACACTCATTTGAATAGCCATGTGAATCGTGGAACTTAAGTCTTTGAGTTCCTTGATGTCCCCTTTTCTTTTTTGCTCCTTTTGTGCTGCACTTTTGCAGCCTCGCTTTCACATGCAAATTAATTTCAATTTTCATATTTGATTTTCCAGATCGCTACATCAAAGAACATGAAAACAAAAATGTGGTCCTGCCGTGTCCTGTCAACGAGCAGAAGTGCGGCAAACTGCATTCCCTCAACTGGTTCAAAGGCGATGATCGTATTGCTGCCATGCTCCTGGGCGACAGCAATGTCACGAGTGTGAGTGAAGAATTTCAGGATAGGTGAGTGCTCAGTAGTCCTGGAACTAGTTCTGGTTGCTTATCCATCAGATACCTAATATTTGACTTGACTTTCTTCCCACAGAGTAACTGTTGAGCAGAATCCATACAACCTAGTTATTAAGGACTTGAGAATATCTGATGAGGATACATATCTATGTGATACAACATTTTTTATACCAGAGGAAACGTGTGATAACTTCAATGGCTATCGTGTTGAATTGACTGTCTTAGGTAAGTTCTCGACCAACCCTCGCTTTTACCTTTCTTTTTACTTTTGCATGTTTCATCGAACAATATAAAATCGCTTCAGAAACTCTTTTTATTTGCGCTTACTTTTCTCGAAAGATTTTGCCATTTCGGTTTTTGTATCTTGTAAAAATGCTTTTGTGTTTACTTTTAACGCTTAAAAAGAATTAAATTAATTGCTAAACTAACCTCTATAAAAAACTCATACTGTAAATATACATACAAACAACACGTTCATTCTTATGCATGACTAAAAACTAAAAACTGTTCGGAGCTTGTTGTATAAAACACCAACTAACATCGAGTAATGCAGGACACGAACTGCAAGGATGTTGCATGCCAAAGGAGCAAGTGATCCGAGTTGCTCTTGTAATGCTTATTGTGTTTGTCCTGTTGCCGCAATGTGATTGAGATTTCAGTTCAATTAATCTTAAGTCAATATGAAAATGCAATTGCTGGTCAGAAGAGAGATCTTAATCCTTATAAAGTAATATCTAAAAGGATATAGGGGAACGTGGTCTCATTGGATGCAATTGAAATGTTTGACTATTACTAGAACTAAAATTAGAATAAATAAATATATTTCCTGTCTGAACTTTAAATAGTTCCATATAGTTTTATATATAAAGTACTTGATAAAGATTTGAATAGAGTTTGGACCCAATTGGA
The DNA here is from genome assembly GCA_035045065.1 of Hirtodrosophila trivittata. NCBI lineage: Eukaryota > Metazoa > Arthropoda > Insecta > Diptera > Drosophilidae > Hirtodrosophila > Hirtodrosophila trivittata. The sequence continues at coordinate 10,317,815 of JAWNNK010000813.1, forward strand.
AGGTTTGAATAATACCAAAACTATTATAGAAAAACTGCCATAAATTTAATCCAATATTCAAATTCATCTCCCTTCCCGTATAATCTACGAATAGTTCCATATAGTTTTTATATATAAAGTATGTACTTTAAAAAGGTGTAAAAGGTAGAACTGGGACCCATTTTCTGGGTTTGACTATTACCAAAACAATATGGAAAAACTATTATAGAAAAACTGCAATAAATTTATTCGAATATTCAAATTCATATCTGTTCCTGTCTAATCTACGAATAGTTCCATGTAGTTTTTATATATAAAGTACTTGAAAAAGATTTTCCCATTTGCTGGATTTGACTATTAGCAAAACAATTATAGAAAAACTGCAATAAATTGATTCGAATATTTAAATTTTGTATCTCTACTTGGAAGCGTATGAATAATTCTGTGCAGCTTTTCATTTATAATATTGATAGAAGATTAGCACTTATCCATTTGGCCAAAATACTCAATTTGAAGTGAAGGCCATAACAACAATTTTTAATTGTAAAGTTCAAAACTGCCAAAGCGATTGCATTTTTAGATTGATTTTCTTTGAATGTTAAAAAAACAAAAAGTGAAAAATATATTTTTTCCAGTACCTTTTGCTGCCTGCTCACTTACACACGCCTTGAAAACTATTGTATATATAAACATAAGTGTAAAAAGTATATTTGCATATCGTTCTATACTCTGACATTCTATATACTATATATACTCGTATGTAAATCAAAATGTTAACCCATTTTAAAGTGCAAATGAAAAAGTTTACTTTTAACCGCTTTTACTCTCTTACCATAACATTTGAACGTGTCAAAACTCATGCAAATATTTTCTCTTAACTGATTGTTCCACCAAAAAAACAAAAAAAAAAACACTGATCTGAAAATCGCATACAAAACGCTCGTCCACATCGACATGGAACCTCTCTCTATATATCTATATATATATACATATAACATATATACATTTATATGCATTGCTATCAAAAACTCCAACAAATTCGCTCCACCAAAACTAAACGCAACAAACAAAAAAATGTACTAAAAAAAATCAATACATGACAACCACTAAAAACCCAAAAAAAATATCAAAAAATAAAAAAAACACACTACACCACGCCTCTTCCTTACACTCACCCAACGCCTCCCCTTTCCAAACGTGTGCACTCACCAACAAATTTGATTTTTCTATACGTTAACCCAAAAATTGTATTGAACTATGTGCCTCCTCACCGTAAACCGTAAACTGAAAACTGAAAACCGAAAACCGAAAACTGAAAACTGAAAACTAAAAACTAAAACCCTCAACCTGATGTGAAACTCAACCTAAAAACAATTTTAACTCCAACAAAATGCTTTAAATTAAATTTGATTTCTTTAAAAATGGAAACCAATAAACAACCAACAAAACGTTTTTGGCTATGAACAAAAAATAAAAACCAAATAACTGCGCAATCCAAACGTAGAAAACCTTGGTAAATTCTTAACTTTAAAACAAGTATTCTTAATAAATATTATTTATAATTTCTTATATTTTATTTAGTTGAATGGCTAGGCATAAAAATCTATTTGTTTTTATCAGTTCCTTAAAAAGAATGAGAATGTTGTGGCTCTGGTTTTTTTTTCTTTCTTTTTATTGATCCTTCTCTTAATTTCTTTGTTGAAACATTTAGTTATTGTTGTTATTTATATAATTTTAAATTAGCTGTTCAAAATATGCTCATTCAATTTTCATTTCGATTGATTCATTGCAAAACTTATTTCCACTAGTTAAACTGGCTCATTTTCATTTTCAATTTTAATTTTAATTTCATTATCATTTCCATTTAAAAAAAAACAAAATTATTACTCACAACGATTTAATTTTGATTTATATTAAATTTGTTTGCTAATAATATTTTATATACAATGCAAATCAAATATGATTTATTAAAAAACACAAATTCAACATTTTTACTTCCCACAAAAAAAAAATGTAAAAATGCAAAAAAAAAAAAAATTTTATATATGAACTGCGCACACATACACATACACACACACACAACACAACACACGTACAACCACACACACACACACACATCGATATTTACACACACGAAATGTCGTTGGATGTCGGACGTGCAGTGCCACCCACAGAGGTTGTGATTTTGGATGAAAAGGGCGACCGCATCGAGAACGGCAGCGTCGTGGGACCCATGCAGGAGCGTCAGACTCTCAAGGTCTCGTGCTTGGTGAAGAACACTCGGCCCCATCCCGATGTGAGCTGGTGGCGCGGTACTAAACGGCTAACAACACGTGAGTAGTTATTGACCACACCGCGATCTCCATGACCCTCAGCCTCGAATCTCTAGCCCTAAGTTCGCCCATTCCACAGTCCATCACAAAGAGAAAATCCCAACTATGGGGCAAGGTGGCAGAGCTCATAAAGGTTTTTTTCTTCCTTAAGGCAGTCATAAAAGCTGCTGAAGCGCGTTTATTGATTCCCAAAAACCTGACTGGGCGGTGAGTCCTGGGTAGGAACGAGGGCTGGAGGACTGGAGGGGGGAGCTAAGCAGCCAATTTGATGCATAAGCCCAAGTTAGGCAGGGAGTCGACTTTACGATGCGCCACAAAGTTTATGCAGTGACTGACGACCGGGGTCATAAAGCCAGGTCCTGGCAATGGCAATGGCCAAGACCACGACCACGGAAGGATTTGGACTGCTTATCAGTGTCAGTTTTTGGTTGGGGCCCAGAGTATATAAACTCGTAGGCAAATGCCGAAACCATAAAATGTTATGCCCTTTTATTGTAAAGCATAAAAAATAAACTTAAAGGCGATTTTCATTAAATTTTAAAAGCCCCAGCTAAGGCCTCAACCCTCCAATTCCAAGCAAATTAATTGATTTCTATTTTTGAAAGCCAAAGCAAGCCCAGCCAGAACTTGAAACCATCTCTCGGAATATTGTATTTCCACAATTTCTGGTCTACCTCTTTCGCCTTAACCTTGAAAGCCACTTTAAGTGATTTTTTATGCCCGAAAAATCCCAGCAATTTACAACGGAAAGCACAGCAGCAGCAGCTACAAGGCGGCAACAATATTTTCTTCTCTTCCCTTTTCTTTCTGTTTTTTTTTACTTCCCCTTTTAGGATTTCCGCTTCCTACTCTCTTTTTCTTTTCTTTTTTTTGCTTCTAATTGGCAATTGGCGTTGGTCTGTGGTTTGCAACCCTTTCTGTGTCTGGTATGCAGGGGTCTGGCCTGCAACATTTGATTCCATGCGGAATTTTATTTATTTTGGTCTTAAGAGCCTTTGCTTATCATAATTGCTTGTAATTAGCCAGAGGACGTTGAGTTAAGCTCACCTGAGAAATATGAAATGGCGTCTGCCTTAGGTTGGATTACTTAATGTCTGGGTCGGGGTCGGGGTCGGGGACTCTGAAATATGCTTTTATAAATCTTAATAAATACTTAATTTTCATTTGCACAGATTCACCCACTCACGATCTTAACGATGGCCTCTTTACATCCACGCTCGAGTTGAATTGGCAACTATCACGCGATGATCTGGCCAAGGATATTGAATGTCGCGTCAATTCGTCGGCCATTACCTATGAGATTGTTACCAAGTTTAGCGTCGATTTGCAAGGTGAGTCATTGTATCGTTTATTGCGATTACGAGCAGCAATAAACATAAGCCATAGGCTCTATACACATACCCATTTGACATTGAATGACTCAACGCTCAATCATAAAACACTGCAATGAATCAGCCATAGATATAAGAGTATTACATAGCAAACGGCATATTTATGTAGGTGTGCTTAGTTATATGACTGTCTTAGCAAAAAGGGTTCGTTTTACGACTTTGTTTTGAACTTTACAATGCATATTACGTACATTGCCTCAAGGACAAAGTGTTTCAGCAGATTCTATAAGGTAGAAATTCGAAGTGGGAGAAGCTTTAACTAAAGATGGGATCCTATAGTTACCTTTAAGAAATATAAATCTGCATATGGTATAAAAATGTTATGTCTTGACATCTTAAAAACTTAAATAATAAAAGATATTAATCCAATAAAATATGATTAGATCTATCTATCAAAAGGAAAAGGTGGAAAATGCGGCTGTTTTTATTTTCATCATTCTCTAAAACCATTCACAAAACTAAATTAAATATTAAACATTTCTTTATATATTTGATATTTAGTTTTATATATATTTAAGTATATTTTTTATATTTGATATATATATATATTTTTTATATTTTATTTATTTTATATATATATTTTTTGATTTTATTTTATTTATTTTTATTTTAGATATTATTTTCATATGAATTTTATGTAATTTTATATATATTTTTTTATTTTATTTTATTTAGGTTTATTTTAGATATTTTTTTATATGAATTTTATGTAATTTTATATATATTTTTTTATTTTATTTTATTTAGGTTTATTTTAGATATTTTTTTATATGAATTTTATGTAATTTTATATATTTTAAATATTTTGTAATAAATTTTTTAAATATTTTTATATATATAAAAAATAATAAATAGTTTTAAATAATTTTTTAAATATTTTATATAGTTTCCTATATCTTTTATATATTTGTATATTTTTTTATTATTTTATTCATTTTTTTATATATTTTTTATGTATTTTAATATATTTTTTACTTAGTTTTATATATTTTTAATCTATTTTTAAATACATTATTTATATTTTTATATATTTAGTTCAAAAAAAGCTTCCTAACTTTTTTTTGCAAATCAAATTATCAAATTATTTGTCAATTGACAAATTACAGCTTTAAGCGAAAACAGGGAGAAAAAGTTTTTATCTAAAACACTTTTTGCATTGCTTTAATCAAAATAAATTAAAAGTGTAATAAATTGTCAACAGCAACAACAATCTAGAAGTAGGAGACACAAAAAAACAGCATTGACGCGACATTTTGACATGTTTAGGGTTCATTAGTCCTTAAAAAAAGAGGCAACTGTGTGGACTTTGAAGGAACCCTTCTAATTACAAGAAAAACATTCTCCGATGGAATCCCTTAGGCGCTCGAGTCCCTTTTAAAAGTCATGCAAATAAATTTTTTTCTAATTAAAAGCTGACAATATCGAGTGACTTTTTTGCCTTCTTCTACTTTCTATATATATATATATATATATATATTGTATATACATTTTGTGTCTGTTTCGCAATTGACGAATGATTTGGCATTTTTGTTTGGGGGGCAATTAATGAACGTCATTAAATGTAACATAAAACTGAGTAACTTAGCCAAAGTTTTTCATTTACAAAGTGGGCACAGCAAATTGATTGATGGCCAACACATTCCCCGAACCCAAAAGCATATGAAAGTAGAGAGTGGAAGTAGAAGCAGATCCCATACTCAACGTAGTACTCTCCAGCAGGCAGACTTCACAGGGAGAGATGGGTTCGGATGGGTTGGGGGTCCGCATGCAAATTGCCATTATTAATGTTTTATATTATGGGTAAAAGAAGTAGATGTAGAAGTAAACGGCAAACGCGCCGTGTAGACACAGACAGCAGACAGCAGACAAAAGCCAATTACAAGTTGAGCATTTTAAGCAATTTTCTAACAGCCACCCAAACTTCTCGCCTCTCTTTTTTTACAGTCCGACCCACAGGCATAGCCATCAATGGAGTGGAACATCATACGGTTCAGGGCAGCACAGTGGTGCTCACATGTGACGTAAGTATTGTCTTAGCTTTAAGCCTGCTTTATGGTGAATGGCGATGAGACAAGAGGGATATATCACGGAGCTCAAAAATATGTTTCTATTCTGATTTTGAGTCCTTAATCTATATAAAAAGAAATACTATTGTTGTTCTTGCATTGGACTCACGACATGAAGCGCTGACTTTAAACAAGACTCAACTTCAAAAAGACTTAACTAAATAAGGGAAAAAATTGATTATGATAGGGTTAAACCTTCTTTCTATGCCTCAGACAGAGCTCTAGCTCGAATTGAAGGTATTATTGAGCAATCGCTGCACTGTGCATCGGACAGTTTATGTCCTCATCCACAGCGTAGCGCTGCTCATTCCGATGGTCGTCCTCGTTGACTTCCTTGTCGTTGCAGTCCGAGTAATTGACAATAATTAACTGTCAATTATTTTGCGATTTTTCGTCGACATCGTCGAGGACATGTGTGGTAGCAACTTGCTATGCAGCAGGCCGAGTTCTGCCACATCCTGAGCCTTAACATAGTCTGCGACAATGCCTTGTCATTTGCCAGGGGACCCTCTGCCGGCCTCTCCTCCTGTGAGTCTCGTCTCGTCTCGCCTCGTCTTGTGGCACTTGCTGGTTGCCAGTTGCCGGTTGCCGGTTGCCATTGCATTTTAATGGAAAAGCGCTCAATTGACTGCAGTTTAGCAGCACTTTGTGCAAAGGACTTCGCCCATGTGCAGTACAAAATTATGCAAAATTGTCTATTGATTGCGTATTATGTTTAATGGAATTTTATGCAATTGTTTTACTATGCCTTCCACCTATCCACCTGACTAGCTGTCTATCTGACTGGCTTCCTGCCAGCCTTGGCAGGTAAATATGTTAGCCTGAAAGGCTAATGCAAATACCTATGAATATGTGCACTCGGCGGCTAATGGAAATTTAATGGCAATTGCTTTGAGCTCACGCCCCATTGTCTCTCCTCAGGCATTTACATAACGCATACGCCCCATTGGGCATTTTGACAGCTTGTCTAATCCATAAAAACTACCATACATAAATATATATGACATTTAACTGACATTCTCACAGATACACGGAGCTCGACCTGCCGTAAACCTGACGTGGTATAACACATCATCAATTATAAGCCCCGAGGAGAACGAGCTAACTGAGATACGCACCAAAGCGGTAGGTTCATTATTCCTAATGATAAAACCAATATCAATAAATGTAATTGCACTTGCAGTTCGAGAAGCTGGATGGCACCTACCATACCCAATCGGAGCTGATCTTTAATGCCACACGATTCGAAAATGATCGAGTTTTCCGCTGCGAAGCCGAAAATATTGTGCTGCAAATCAATCGTGAGAAGCCCTTGGTCTCCGCTCTAACCCTGGAAGTTATGTGTAAGTATATAGCCTACTACTATTTAGCTGAACACTAGTTCTCTTGTCAATTGTTGCTTATTGTACTTTCATTTGTCGATTCGCCACAGATCCGCCTGTTGTCAAGGTCAGCCCACCGGAAATGGTCACAAACACAAGCGAAATTGTTCTACTGAATTGTGAATATGTGGCTAATCCTGCCTCGCTCACACAAGTCGTCTGGTAAGTGCTTAAATCCATAAACTAACATAAAATAATAAAAAGCAAAGCGAATGAAAATAAAAATACAACAACAAACAGAGAAGCGATAGAAGGGAAAACAAACAGAAATTGAATGAAAAGCGAACGCAGGCGAGCGGCCAACAAAAAAGCGGCCACAAATGCAAAAGTCAAAAGCGAAATGCAAACGAATTTAAATTGCTTTTAAATCCTTCCCACACACACACACACACACACTCGCACACATGTGACAGAGAGAAGCAGACGAACTGGTACTGTGAAAATGAGATAGCAATAGGCCCGAAGCCAAAACTGACGCGCGCTTTGTGGAGCTGCAAAGGCGCCTGGCAAAGGTGCGAGGTAACATGTGATTGTGTCGACGAGGTGTGTGTCCAGGGCGGGGTGGGGGCATAGCCTGCGGCTGGCTGGCAGTTTGTGTGACTTTGAAGCGAGGTAACAGGCACCAGGCACCAGGTAAAGGTGAACAGCAGCCGGAGCTCAGCAGCAGCAACGGCGGCTGCGGCAGAACTCAATTAAACTAAAATTTCCACAGTCAACAAAAATCTAATTAAAAACAAATACAAAAGTAAATAGACAACAAGAGTTGAAATCTACGCAACAAGAGCTACAACAAGTGCGTGAATTGGGTGCACATTCTGTTTAGACAACTCCAAATACACACAAAGCACACACACACACACACAACCAGAGACAGAGAGAGACACACACACACTTGATTACACATCCTCATCATGAGGCAACGCAGCGAGGATGCATTTATCTGGTGAAAATCAAAACAAACTCGCAAATGCGTAATTCGTATGCGAATGCGGAATGGAATGTAACCAGAAACTGTTGTAACAGTTGTTGCTGTTCTTCTTCTTACTATTGCTGTTGTTGTTGTTGTTGTTGTGAGAGCTGCTGCTGCCTCTTGGTTCAAGTTATAGGCCATTGCGTGCTGCATGCTAGCCAAACAGCGAGAAATCATTCAGCCTTCACTTATCTCCCCTTCAACTTGAGATTTATATCGTGGAAAGGAAATATATAAATCAATCAATGCTTTCTCTTTCTTATAACTAAGTAGGATATGAAATGGAACAATAGAACTCATTATCATAAAGAAAAGTTAGAGATCCACTCAATCAGAGTCCTCTCAAATCTACTTAAAGCTTTTATACACATAGATAGCTCCTTTAAATCCCATCTACGATAGATTTACCTACCCGATTTTGCTTAGTGTAGAACGCGAGTGAAACAAACATCTGTCAGATTGGCAGCATATGCAGGTCCATTCACAACTGCAGCATAAAATTGGAGAATGACACGCGAGCGGCAGGAGCGCATAATGCAAAATCATCGCTTGCATATTGCAACCAACTAGCCGAGGGCCAAGCAAATCAGGCAGCAGCGGGATATCGACTCCAGGATGAGCTAGATTTTGGGGATATGCTGATGAAGGATGAGGATGAGGTGGAAGAAGAGCAAATCCAGGGAAATACTGGCCTGTGGCTCTGGATAGTTGTGTCTAACAAACATGGCCAAAAATTTTGCGGCACACACACAACGTGCAACGTGGACGCGAGTTGCTGCCGCGCACAAAATGCAAATTGCACTCGCAATTGCACTTACAGATTCCTCTTTCTGTGTTCGACTTCAATCCTAGAAGAACGTATTAATTTGGCACCGGCACGTGGCGTATACGCGACATTCACTTGGCAGCCATCGCACAACCATTCATTTGCAATCTGTGTGTGTGTGTGTGTGTGATTGTGTGTGAAAGGATTGATTTAAGGATTAAAGGCTGTTCATTCTGAATTTTAAATACCTAATAAATCTATTACAGACCAAACGGTTTTAGTTCTTATTGGCAGCAATATTTCCTCGAATTCTCTTTCAATTGAAAAACTATGGGAAAAGGTTAGAAGAGGAATGAAATGTTAGAGGAATTTACCTAAATGTTTAATTAAAATTAATGAGAAGTAGAAAGAAAGAGTAACTAAAATAATATATAACTTTATTAATCTATTTTGTCAGTTAATTCTTTGACTTTTTGTGTGGATTCTCGAAGCATATTCAATTACTATAGAAAAGTCCTCATAAAGCACAGAATCTTCTTAGAAATTGAATGAAAATTAATGGGAAGTTGATACAAAGACACTTTAAACTCTGATTTTCTTTAATTCAACTCAAATGGAATACAATTATATCAATCTATATATTCACTAAGTTGTTTTAGTTGCTGTAAAACCCTGTGGAATCTTGAGGCATATTTAGAACAGAAATGAAATCTTAGAAGAATTGACTTAATAGTTTAGTGAACAGGAATGGAATATGAAACGAAAGACACTTTAAAGGCTGCATTTCTATAATCCAATTCAAATAACCTTTAGATAGACTTATCTATAATATCTAGTTAATTGTTTTATATCCTCAGAAGACTATTATTGAAAAGAAATGGAACTTTAGATGAATTTTTCTATTGAATTAATGAATGGGATGTTTAGAAGCTCTTAAAACTCTGCATTTTATATATTATATTAATCTATATCTTTAGTTAATTATTCCTCTAAAACCTTGTAGATGCTCGAAGTATATTTAGTAATTTCATAAAAATCTTCTTCAAAGTTAAATGATAATTAATGAAAATTTGAGAGAAAGACCCTTTAAGCCGCTTTCCTATAATCCAAAGCAAACTGAATACAAATATGTTAGTCTATATCTTCAAATAATAGTTTCAAATCCTCTGAAACCTTGTAGACTCTCGAAACATATTCAATTCCCAGAGAAAGGTACGCAAAAGGAAACAGAACTTTATGAGAATCTGCTTAATAACCAAATGATAATTAATGGGAAGTTCAAAGTAAAACGCTTTAAGCTGCGCTTTTCTATAATCCAACTGACACACAGACATAATCTATATGCTCAGTAAATTCATAAATTTGCTTGGCTGCGGCTTGTCTCAAAATGAAGAGTCTCAACTTGTAGGGGCGGTCGCAACGGCTCTTGATTAATAGAGCGGAAAAATGCATTGCATACTTTCAGGCGCTGGCTGGAGCATATAAAGTGTCAGCGCCACACGAATTCCTAATTACACAACAAAAATAACAACAGCAGCAGCAGAAACTCGCGAATATGATGAATGAAGATGGCAGCGACAACACACACTAACTCTTCTACACACACACAGACAGAGGCAGGCAGTCAGTGGTTGTCTGTGTCAAGTGGCTGCATTTTACAAGCCTTTTCCACGCTGCACACACATTTCTCATTTCACATTTCTGCTTTTTAGTAATGCCAGCTGAGAAATTAAATGCACACACAAAAGTGACACAGAAAATTTATTTAACAGGCATTTCATTTTCCCTCTGTCTGTGTCGTGTGTGTGTGGTGTGTGTGTCTCGTGTGTAGGTGTAGCCCATGTTTTGTGGCCAGAAAGTGAAAAGCTATGCACAGAATTTACACTGCGCAATTTCCAAGGGGGCGGGGGGGGGGCAGATTTTGCGGAATTTTTAGGCCAACATTCTTAGCCACAATTGTTGGGCAATTTCCTACGGCAGCTGGCAATTATTTATTTATTGAGCATAAGAAAGCTAGTTAAATGCTTTCTAATTGCTTTGATTCAAAATTCAAACCAGTTAAGTTATCGATGCACTTTTCCAGCTGCAAATTTGATATTCAGACCTAATTGGGACAGTAGTTAACTGGGCTCAAAAACTGCAAGGATATCAGAGCATAGCTTAACTAAAGAGCTTGTTGCCTTTGTGAATTAATTTGGAGTAGAAATACATTGAGATGATTCATTAAGCTGCCTGCTCACGTAATATAATTCAATTTGTAGCTATAATATTAATCTTAGAGAGATCAAATCGACATTGTTTTATGCATTCCACGATTGTTCTATCTTTTTACCTTGCCCAAGCACTCAGCATGAAATATTTACATAAAATTAATCTTAATTTGTTGCGCCACCCCCGAAAACAAATGCCAGCGGCCAGGGGTAGGGGCATCCACTAAAAGCAACTGCTAACAATGGGCTAGCAACCCTTAAAAAGGGGCAACAACTCAACCAACCATTGAATGATACGAGTAGAACAAACAAAAGTCAATGACAGACCCTCAAAGCACACACACATAGAAACACACACATATATAAAATTCTCTTACATCTTCGTCTTGCACATAATTTATAAATCACCGCAAAAGTAATTGTAATTGTTGAATTATTTAAGCGCCTGGCAATAAACCACAAAATTTGCCTCAGACAAAAAAGTTGACTTTACGACTTGTTGACGACAAGGGCAGAGTTTCGGCATTTCTTTCCTTCGAACCAATTAAAAATGTCTGCCTCATGTTCTTCTGCACACACACATGAGTAAATTAATGAGCTGCCTTGGCCTCCAACCATGTGTGTGTGTGTGTTGCAGGGGGTGTAGAAAATGTGGAAAAGTGTGTCGAGCACTTTGCCAGCTTCAGTCGAGATATAAAAATAATTTCAATACATTTTCCGTTTGCCATTAAGAGCATTTCCGGTTTGCCTGGCTCGCACTGGACGCACGTTTCCGCACAAGACTTGAGGCTGGACAAATTGGGTGGCCCACTGGGTGGATGGGCAGGGGGCGTGGAACGTGCAGCGTGCGGAAACTTCGTCTAGAACACGCGACTCTCGTTAGCTTCGCGAGGCCAAAAACATTTTTTGGGGGCCGATAATTAAAATTAATTACGCTTGCCACCGATGATGTGCAGGATTTATGCAACACGAGTCGCGCAACGTTAACTCATTAAATTAACGAGGCCGAAACACTGAAAATTACTCCACACATGGAATTTTCACCAGGTAAACCAGGCAAAATGTGTGAGCGCAAACCGTGTACTATAATATCCCGAAAATGTACTCTCGCATCGTGAGTAGTCCAGTAAATTGCTTTTGTTTCGCTGCGGCTGCGGCTGCGAGTCCTGCGGCCGCTGCGGCTGCTCCTGTCCTTTCTCAGTTATTGTAAATCAATTAAAATCTATATATTGAGCCATGTGCGGCTGCCGATGCGAATGCGAATGCGGATGTTGACTGGCTGGAGGCAGCCTCCAACTGGTTGCCAGACAAATGTGCAGTTGCACCTGCCGGTCGACTCGTTGCACCGACCTGTTTGAGCCATAATTTTGGTTTCTTTTTTTCCCCTGCCGTAAAGTATGCAATGCATTTTTAATTTTACACACGTGGATACGTCAATTTTTGTTTTTAACTGCCGGCCCTTTTATCGCCATCCAAATGTGTGCGTAAAATTGTTTTTAATGCCACAGGGAAATTCCACACAAATAAAAAATTGCAACTTCAAATATTCGAGTCGCCTACGAAATACCCTTTAAACGGATTCGAAATATATAGAACATGCCCAGAAACTTTGTTGGAAAGGAAACTTTCAGCAACTCTGTAGACTGCTTCACTCCTTCCACCCTTTTAGTCCTTTCTTCCACCTGCGAGTGCTACTCACTCTCTTCCTCTCATGGTCCTCTCATAGTTTCGATCGAAATTAACTCCGATGGTGATAGCTAGAGCTACTCTTCTCTTGATGCTTATCATTATACTATATATATACTATATACTCAATATATCCCTTATAGACACAAGGATATCTTCTCTTGACTATTTCATACACTTCCATAAGTGTGTTATTCCCATTTTTATATAAATTTGAAGGGTAAAGGAATAATAAAATAATAAATTGAGGCAGACAGAAAATAAAGAATCTTCCATTGTCTGTGGTTTGGCTGTTCGACTGAGAGACTTCTTTATAAGTGTGTGTGTGTGTGTGTATGTGTGTGTGTTTTTATATATTTGGCATTAAATAGTTGATATTCTTATCAGAATTCATGTTTCTTATTGGGATCATAGCACTTATTTATATTTATATTTATATTTATATTTATATTTATATTTATATTTATATTTATATTTATATTTATATTTATATTTATATTTATATTTATATTTATATTTATATTTATATTTATATTTATATTTATATTTATATTTATATTTATATTTATATTTATATTTATATTTATATTTATATTTATATTTATATTTATATTTATATTTATATTTATATTTATATTTATATTTATATTTATATTTATATTTATATTTATATTTATATTTATATTTATATTTATATTTATATTTATATTTATATTTATATTTATATTTATATTTATATTTATATTTATATTTATATTTATATTTATATTTATATTTATATTTATATTTATATTTATATTTATATTTATATTTATATTTATATTTATATTTATATTTATATTTATATTTATATTTATATTTATATTTATATTTATATTTATATTTATATTTATATTTATATTTATATTTATATTTATATTTATATTTATATTTATATTTATATTTATATTTATATTTATATTTATATTTATGTATTCATTATTTATTATCATTTTTATCAAGTTTCAGTTGAGGAATGAGAGAGACAGAGAGAAAGTCAAGTAAAAGGTTGTCAAACAAGAAAATGCGAAATGAACGATAGTTGAGTGCAGTTAGCAAAAGGAGCTTATGCAAAGAGCACAAGGATCGAAAGGGCGTGGTATAAGGGGAGTTGGAGAGGGAAGAGGGAGATGGAAGAAGGGCAGTAAATAAGTAAAGGAATGCACAAAGAACATTTGACATAATTTTGCAGTCCTTGTTGTGTCTGTGGCTGGGCCTGAAAAGTAGCCAAGATTCATTGACAACACAACCAGTTCTCCATCTGTGTCTCTCTCTCTCTCTCTCTATCTATCTATCTGGTTCAGTCGCACTTGTCACTCATGTTGGGTCTTATGCAAGTTGTTATGAAAACAAAAACACAATGAAACGTGCCTATAAATTTTAAATAGCCAACAAGAGAGCCAACAACAAGAAAAGTCGCCTACATCATTTTCTCTTGCCTATTCCCTTTTTTTTTTCTTGTGTGTGTGTGTGTGTGTGTGTGTGTGTGTGTAGATTGTGCTATAACTAACAAGACTAAGCGCTTTAAATTATGCTACGCAACGTTTGTCTTGCAAATACGAAAGAATCTAAGCTAATTTTGCATTCTTTCTTGTTCCGTTTTAGGTATCGCAATGGCGAACTCGTAAATGTCAATGACACGGATCGGTATCAAGGTGGCAACTCCGAGAACGTAGCCCTGGTTATTAAGTCCACCGATAAGGAGGATATCGGCAACTATACCTGTCAGTTGTCCAATGTCATCGGGAAAGGCGTCTCCGAGCACCAAATCAATCTCGATGTGCAATGTAAGTAGAAGATAGATTAAGCTTTCAGCAGGTGGAAGATAACTATTTATCCATCGAAATCATAGACGTGCCTATGGTCGAGGTGCAGATGACGCCCGCGGGACCCGTCAAGGAGAGCGACGAGACCAATGTGACCCTCTTCTGTAATATTGTGGACGCAAATCCATCGGTTCTGACCCGAGTGCGTTGGTATGCCAACTCCACGTTGCTCAAGGAGCTGCCCGACTGTGAGGAGACGAGAGTAAGCCGAGCTAATGAGGATGATACGTTTGTCATGGTTACACTTGTTATTTTTAATCCTTTAGGAGGATATATGCCACATTGATCCCAGCAAATTGTTGCTGGAAAACATCGGACGAGGCTTCTTCTATAATTATTCCTGCGAAGGCTACAACGCCGCCGGCTGGGGTCCACGCAGCGAGGACAAAGAGCTTATGGTATGAATACTTGTAGACAAAACAGAACGGGACTCAGTGTTCTCTATCTCTCTTGTATACTTGTGTTTTTACAGGTGCATTACGAGCCGGGACCAGCTACATTGACACACTTCCCACCAATTGCTATTAAGAAGAAGAGCGTCATATTCTATTGCTCTGTGGACGATCCGGGCTATCCCGAATCGAATAGGTTTGTAGACTCACAAGGCAGCAAACAGAAACACCACCAACAAAACAACAACAATCACAATGCATCCACTAATTCAACACGAACAATACCACAAATTGCTTTTCACACGGTGCAAGCACTGCTACCACACGAGGCTGATGCAGCTTTTGAGGCTATGTTGTTGCAAAAGCAGCAAGAGCAACGACAACAACAACAGCAACAACAGCAACAGCAACAACAACACCAACAACACCAACAACAAGAACAACAATCGATTAATCCCATACACATATCATCAAGTGCAACCCGATCTGCTCATGAAATTAAAGAAACGCATGCTCTAATCGATTTACATTTAAATCATTCCCTTTGTACATTGCTCACGCTCACCACCTTCACGCCTCAATCACAAATCTTAACCCTGTACACTGGCGGTCAACCATTCGATTATGCATCCGATTCCACTGCATCCTATGCACTCTACCGAAAAATGGGTAAATTCATGTATGTGGCTCAAACGCTTTCGCAACCCAACAGATACCGTTGGATGCGCGGCGGTCGTGGCCCGATCCAGGACCTTGTCACCAAGGAGTGGACCGTGGAGCCTGTCGGCCTGGACAGCCGCACCAACTACTCCTGCTATGCGTACAATGAGGGCGGCAAGGGTGCCATGGCCACAGTCAATTTGGAGGTATTCGCACCACCCTTTTTCATCAAGAACATGCAACCCTATACGGGCGTCCTCCACACCGTATCCAACTTCAATTTGACCTGCCGCATCGAGTGTGTGCCACGCTGTGAGATTGCCTGGCATAAGGATGGCGTGCGAATTGAGAAGAATGATACTCGCTACTTTGTCAAGGAGAAGTACATGGACGCCTCCCCAGCCACAGGCGATTTCGAGAGCATGCTCTCAGTTCTGGTAAGTACTTCCCATCCAATCAAGCAATCTACTCAGCTCAACTATGTCAACTGACTTCTTATATAGATATATAGAGATATGTATGAAGTCAAGCTAACAATCAAAGATACTACGACTAGGTACAAGTTTGTGGAACCAATCATTGATTCCAAAGCATATTCAGACAGACTCAAACCAAGTGATAAAAGTATAAATTAAACCTAGGCTAGACAGATCCTTAGAACTGACAACTTAGTTATATTTCAGAACTCCTGATCTAAGCAAGTTTCTATTGACTTTTCTTTGAAAAAATTGACCTTGCACCCCTGTCTTAAAAGTGAAATTTCCAATCATATTCTCATCTTCTTTTAGTAAAGATTTTAAATTTATACAAATTATTTTTCTTTTAAACGAATTTCTTAAGTATTCGACTGCTATAACTCGACTCTTCCTGATTGAAAGACCTTCCATTAAGCATTCTTAGTTCGAAAGGATGCAACCTCGTCTTAAAAGTGAAATTTCTATTCATATTCCAATATTTTAAATAATATTTAAAAGTAATCGAAATAAATTGTAGTCGACTACTTTTAGTCCTATTTAAATAAATAAATTCCTGAATTCACCTTCCATTAACCATCCTTAGGCCAAAAAGGATGCAGCCTCGTCTTAAAAGTGAATAAATTTGCTGCACAAGTGAAATTTCCATTGAGTATCTCATAAGCTTTAATTGAATTGGTTTAAAAACTGACAGCTTAATTATATTTCAGTATTCCTGATCTCAGGAAGTTTCTATTAACTATTCTTAGGAACAAAAAGGCTGCATCCTTGTCTTAAAAGAGGAGTTTCCTTTAGTATCCTCATATTTTTTAATATATATTTTAAATATATAAATATTCTTTTTCTTTTAAATGAATTTCTTCCTTAATAATATACCTTCCATTAACCATCCTTAGTCGAAAAAGGATGCAGCCTCGTCTTAAAAGTGAATAAATTTGCTGCACAAGTGAAATTTCCATTTAGTATCTCATAAGCTTTAGTTCAATTGGTTTATTTGAACATGCTCTGATCTGATCCAATTAAGATATTAACAAAAAGCCAAATAGGAGTATCTGCCCCCTGCCCATGCGATAAATATCGCATAAAATCCACTTGTGCCATATTAACAGCTCAATACGTGCCATATATGTATATGGGATGAGTGTGTATGTAAATAGCTGTCTAACCAATAATTCTACTGCCATGGCAAACAAAATCCCAATTAATTTGAATTGTATAACTGTCTGCCAGAGTATGAAAAGAAAAACAAGACGTGTTACAGCTGCGACCTCATATACAACCAAACTCACACTCATACGCAGAGAGTGGGTTGGGTGTGTGTGTGTCAATGTATCTGTATCTGTCTCGGATTCGGATACGGATTCGGTTTCGAGGACGGTCTCAAAATTCATCCCCAATTCACGTAACTGACATATTTTCATGTTGTATTCTACTTTTCCTCTCGTTTCTTTTTTTTTTTTGCAAACCGATTACAGCACTTCAATATTTCAAGTTTTCCGAATAAAAAATTCGCTATTGGCTCGGATAATGCCAAATACATGTGCGTCTCCAGTGGAAATGCGGTGGGAGCGTCAGTAAATAGCACCACCTATTTTAGCGTTGAATGTGAGTACTTGATATTACTTTTTATCCTGCCTCACCTTGTGACAGTCAACAAAAATGTTTTATACCTCTCTTCCTCTCTCTCTCTCTCTCTCTCTCTGCTGTATCCTTTGTCTGGTTTTGATAGACGCACCCGATGAAATCAGTGTCTCGGAAAGCATTGTCTATGTGCAGGAGCATCATATACCAGGACGTGTCATATGCAAATCTCGAGCTGATCCCGGTAAGTGAATTGACAGTTCTGCCTACGACCTGATACTGATGCTGATGCTGATGCTGGTACTCATCTTCCATAGCACCATCATATGAATGGCTTTATCCAAACAAGACGGTTACCATTGGCAACACGCTAATTATCAATGACCCCATCCGACGCAATGACACCGGCATCTATAGATGTCGAGCCTTTAACAAGCACGGAGATCGGACTGCTGAGACCGTCATCGATGTGCAATGTGAGTATACGGTTACCTTTTTAGCTTAAGGGTTGTGCGGCTTCCATTTTGTTTAACTAACTAACTTTCAATTTTATTTCTACTCCATTTCATTTTCGTTATCTTTCCTCGGGCAGTCGCCCCAACGTGTGAAATTGAAAGACAGGAGATCGATGACCAGGACACACTAATTTGCACAGCATACGGAAATCCTGGCGAGGTGAGTGCCAATGGCGTTTGTTGCTGCCCATCGATAATGCTGCACCCCCAAAAGGGGGTGCAAAACCGTAAACACGTGGTCTAAAGCAAACCGTAGCTTAGATACTCTATACCCAAAGGACCCTTCAAATATTTGCTTTGTGGCTTGTTTTCACACGCACAATGAATAGAACTTCGATTAAACTTATTTTTATGGGAAATTTTTATAGGACCTGATTATAAAATACTTTTATAGGAAGATCTGCATATCTAGGATACTTTAACTGTTATTGAGAAAAGGAGTTAAAGAAATTACTAAATAATACCTTTAGCTAGGCAGAACTCATAACAAGAGTAAACTTTAGTCCAACACACACACGTAAACCCTTTCTCCTGGATTGTGCCGGCCATCGAAATGGCAAATAACGATAGCATTTCAATTGTGGTGCATGTCGAGGGTTGGTTACAGCGGCAACGGATAGCAACTGGAGCTGGGCTGTTCCAGTTTTTACTCCTTTTTTTTATGGGTAGCTGGAAGAATTTCAATTTTATGAGTTTACCTTTTGAACGGTCGCCGTAGCTGGAGCTGGAGCTGGAGCCGTATCCCCTGCCGGTTACAGTTGCACCAACTGCCAACTCGATTCCCAACTTCAGTTTGGAGTTCGCACTTTTTGCCATGCCGCATAAATCAGTGCAGCATTTTTTCGCCTCCTCCCTTTTTTTCCGCCTGCAATTGCATTTGCTTTGCCGTTACTTGAGTTAAGGCGTGCTGGCGATTAAGGCTGGGTGCTGCTGCTGCGGGTTGTGGCAGGGTGGGGAGCGGGAGGGGGAGCGGGAGCGGGGTAACCTGCAGGTTGGCCCAAAAGATTTATGGCCACGCACAGGCAGCAACCACAGAGAGAATCGAGTCTCCCTTTATAACCACTACCAGTATCCATATATCCCAGTGTGTAAGTGTGTGTCTGTGTGTGTGTGTGTGTGTGTGGCCCAAAGTCGCTGGCTCGTAATTATTTGATTGGAAATTATTCAACGGGCGTAAAGTTAAAATTTAATAACCGAGCATGCAATCATATGAGAGATTGATGCGAATTGAGCTCGGGACGTTTTCTTTTTTAAGACCCTGTAGATGGTTTAAGCGATTTAAGATATAAACCCACCCGGTGGGGTTGCATTAAATCGGTGCTTAAACGCGTTCGACTCAAGCATAACTATAGCCACAGCTGCAGCTTATCTTTATAAGAAGATAAAATGGGGCTTAGTTCCCTTTGACATAGGTAAAACGATGTCGAAGGATATTGTAAATATTCTTAGGATATCCAAAATAAGCTTAATCCAAGTGGTTCAGTTTAGGTTTACTTTTCTTTGAGATAGATTAAAGGATGTTTATAGTAGACTGAAGGATATTCCAAGTATTCCTATACCATATGATAGAATTATACTATGGACAAAGCTTAGGTTTAGTTTCCTTTTAGATAGGTAGAATGGTGTCGAAGGATATTCTTAATATTCTTCTACCATATGATGGAATTATACTTTGGAGAAAGCTTAGGTGTACTTTCCTTTTAGATAGGTAAAATTATATCTGGACTAGACTAAAGGATATTCAAAATATTCTTCTACCATATGATAGAATTATATCTTAGAGAAACCTCAATCTAAGTGGTTTAGTTTAGGTTTACTTTCCTTTAAGATGGGTAACCATATGATGGAATTATACTTTGAAGAAAGCTTAATTTAGTTTAGGTTTACTTTCCTTTGAGATAGGTAAAATGATGTCTGGACTGGACTGAAGGACATTCGAAATATTCCCATACCATATGATAGAATTATACTGTGGACAAAGCTTAATCCAAGTGCAGTTAATCAACTGGGAGTGCCCTTTCGGAGCATGTTTTTTGGTATTTGGAAACTGCAAACAAATCACATTTCTATTAGGCAAGTGGCAGGCTTCAACTGCAGCTCAGCCTCGGCTGACCATGTCCAGTCGTGTCCAGTCGTGTCCGGTTGAATGCCCATTAACTAAAACTTCAAAGCTGTCTCAGCACAGTTCAAATCCACAAATGCCGAACAAAACGCCCAAGAAATATTGCAAAGTCAACCAAAAATACCTGAATTACCAAAGTGCAAAGTGAAAAGCCAAAAGCAAACACACACACACACACACACACACACACACACACACACACACGCACACACAAACACAAGAAAAAAGAAAAACCGGATGGAAAATTGATGTTGCAGACGTAGATGTCGTGCATGGAAGTTGTAGGTGCAGCAGCTCGTGTGTATATTTTTAGGATTCTTCTCCTCTCTCTTTCGCTCTCCTTCAATTATTCTCAATGTGTAACCCATTCTTTCTTCTTCTTCTTCTTCTTGTACTCTTCACTCGATTTTACAGGCCGATTTTTCATGGTCAATTAAAGCTGAAAATGAATCGGACGAAGCTCTGGGCAGCGGTGACAAGAAGTCCTATACGGACAAAAGCTATTACATACTGGAGCAGGATTATGCCATCGCCAGGACCTATCGGTGTGGAGCCAACAATACCGTTGGCAAGGCGTACTGTGCGATTGAAGTTGCTGGTGAGTAGTACAAAATGCACTCTATCTCCTGCTAGAAGTAATATCCATGGGGCGAGGGGCGTGGGGCGGGAGAGAAAGAATAAACGGAAGCTGATTACTGTCAATATTTGCTTCATCTGTTTCCGCTTTCCGGTCTGGGGCTCCTTTTTTTCTTCTTACTTTTTTCTTTCTTTATTTTTTTATGCTCTGCATAAAATGGTGGCTAGCTGCTTCCGCTTTAAGCTAAAATGGTGGCCACGCCGTGGCCGGCGCGTTCGTGGCAATTAGGGAATTGTTTGGCGCCAACCCTAACCTACCTTTAACCCCCCTTTACCCCCTACTCCCTGCTGTTACCTGT
The DNA here is from genome assembly GCA_035045065.1 of Hirtodrosophila trivittata. NCBI lineage: Eukaryota > Metazoa > Arthropoda > Insecta > Diptera > Drosophilidae > Hirtodrosophila > Hirtodrosophila trivittata. The sequence goes on from JAWNNK010000813.1 coordinate 10,339,141, forward strand.
TATCCTAACATGCGCCACGTTTTATTACAACAAACGGAAATTGATTTTTGCGCTTTTTTTCGCGTTACGTTTTACAAAAATCAGTTGTGGTTTTTTTTTTTATACTTGTACTTTATACATATATATTTTATTCCTTTTATGCGCTGAGATTTTCCTGCTGCTTGGCTTTCCCTGCAGCTGCTTAAGTCGTGAATTTTGTGTTTTTTCGGGGGGATTTTAATGCCTGGCAAATAAATACAGCTACCACGCATCTCCCATAGCCAATCCTCGATTTTACTGTGTCCACTTACTATGCCACTTTTTATTTCATTTTTCATTCCATTGATTGAATCGAAATCGAAATTGAAATGGAAATTTGACAGCTGATGACGTCAACGCTTTTTTCGTTTTATTCTTACTTTTTTTATATGACCCACTTGATATATTTTAGAGCTTCTATCAAATTGGCAATTACCTTCGATTTAAGTACAAGCCCGTAAATATCGAACACCCCGCAGTGTCCAATCTAATTAGTTGTTGTCACCCTTCCAAATCAATTTGCAACTTTCGACTTTCCCTGCGGCCATTTATCATGTTTCTTCTCGTTTTTTTTTCTATTCGCGTATTTCATGTAAACTTTTTGGTTTTCTATTATATTGACAGCTGGTTCAGCACTTTATATTTGGTGGCAAGGTAAATGCCGTAAAAAGTTCACGTTTCTCATTTTATTTTATTTTTTCTTACCTGTTTTCGTTTTCGAGTTGAGAAACCATTCCATATTATCCAAATTGTGCCTAACTGTGTGGAAGTGTATGAAATTGATATGAACTCTGAGTTATAGTTGGGCAGTCAGTAGCCACAAAACTGATTGGGTTATCCTCCTTATTAACACACATCTATCTGCTATTCTCTGTCTACTCCATTTTCCCCTCAAATTAAATGCTAATCCAATTTTTCATGCCTCACTAACCAAAATCGCTTCTAATGAAATAGTGCGACCCAAAAGTAAGTAGATGCATGTCAACTGAAGTAATCTAATAACAATTTACACAAAATAAACCTACGACACGCACTTCTAATTTAACTTTTTATTTTGATTTGAAAAATTTCTCAGTTCGTAACTTAATTGAAGTTTTTCGTCTTGAAGAGAATTTTTAAACTGTTTAAACAAAAGTTGCTTGAATTTTTTTTGTTAATGTTTGGAATGCAAAATGTGGGCAAGAACTGAAAGAGAGCTTTATATTAACTAATAAATATTTAAATATTTTTTTTAATATAATAAAGTTAAAGTTGCTTAGTTATGAAAGCTAATGAAAGCAGTTTTCATTTAAGAAAGGAAGAGACTTAATATGGGGCATAAATATGTTTAAATATCTGAGTCAAAACATAATCTTTAGAGTACTTTAAATGGGTTCGTTTTCAGAACAGATTTGAAATCAAATATACTTAAGTTCAATTATTGGGTATAGAACTATGTCTTGAAAGATTTAAAACGGATGAGAAAACTAGTTTAAAAATGCAGAAGATATTTGGGAAATTAGTTTGAAAGCTCAAATATATCTCTTGGATGGCCTCAAGGAACCACCTGAAAGATGGCTCTAAGTCGCGTTTAAGATATGTTTGACCAATTACAATAAATTCTTAAAGTTCCCAAAAGAATACCTCAAAAGTTAGTTGCATACCAAATTAATATCATTGATTATAAATATTTAAAATAATTCCTAAAAAAATCATATAAGTTCTTCCGCTGCCCTAAAAAGTATGCTACATTTTTCGTAACTTTAAAGATATTTAAACACTTGTCTGAGCCCAATTATATAAAGTCTAAATAGCATTCCTAACAAATAGTTTTAAAACTGAGCTCGCTCTGCTGAATGTTCATGGTTGGTAGTTCCAACTGACAACACAAGATGGCGCTGCTAGTAATGCTTTATTTTGAATAATGCATTGACCGACAACAAGGATGTTTTAGCTATAAACAAAGCCGCAGTTGCTATACAAATAATATGAGACTGCTGTGCCACATCCTTACGCTAATCCGCATAAGTAGATGCACACACACAGAAACACACACACACACACACACACACACATAGACACATAGACAAACCGAAGCAAAGACTGAAAGCCGCCATTTTTCATTTGTCGCTCTCTCGCTTGTTTAATTGCATAAGATAGGAAGTAGATAGTGTGCTAGTGGGCGGCATTTGGGGGCGTGGTTGAGGGGGTTAAGGAGTGGTCGCTGACTGCTAAATGTTGTTGACACGCGAATCCACACGATGCCAAAATGAATAGCTCATAACATATGTGAATACACTCACAAAACAAATACATACGCAAACAGAGATAAACGCTGGCTCGAAACAAAGGCAGCTGCCACACACACTTTACACACACACACACATAGAGAGATAGATATACGTAACGAGAGGAAGAGGCAGGCTGCTGGCAAAGACAATTCATTTGTTTGGATGATAAACAGCTGAATTATAGCAAATATGGAAAACAATGAGAGACGAGCCGCGTGAAGGATACGGCTCCAGCTGCCTAGCACAGTTCCATAAGACAATGGCGTATTGCGTGGGCGTGCACCGGTCCGGATGAGGGAGACAGAGAGAGAGAGAGAGAGAAAGAGAGTGTAGGGTTTGGGTAAGGGGCTACAAAGGGGAACCTTGTAAGTAAAACACGGAATGCATTTGATTGTCTCTGTGTGTGTGTGTGTGTGTGTTGTTGTGTGTGCGGAACTGGAGCTGCTCCGTACAGCTGCATGGTTAATGCCGGAGGTCTGGCAGAGCAAAACCATGTGACAAGTTGATAAATTAAAGTTGTCTGAGCAGCAGCAACTGCTCCGCAGCATGCGGCTTCACTCAGTTACTCAGTTAGTCAGTTAGTTAGTCACTCACTCAGTCACTCACTCAGTCAGTCAGCCAGTCAGTCATTCAGTCAACCAAGCGGCTAAGTAGGCAGACAATGGGCTTAGCTCTTATGTCAGTTCTAGGGAATTGCATGCATTTTCATTTTCCAAACAACTTTTGTTAAGTTTGCTTTTGCCTTCAGTTTTTTTTATACAGAGTGCGTGCTCAATAATATTCCACATATATATATTTACTTACTAATGATCTTGTTTATCTCTCTTTCTATCTATCTTTCTGTCCTTCTCTTTCTTTATCTCCATCTCCTTCCTTCACAGAACAACTGGCCTGGTGGCAACGCTGGGACAAGACGACGCTCATTATCCTCGTGGCCGCCATATTGGCCCTCTTGCTGGCCGTCATCATTATTTGTTGCATTATTATATGCATCTGCCGTCGCCGCCGGCGACAGGACAAATGTGAGTACAACAATAACAAGAACAACATCGAGAATAGAAATAATAAACTGAACGACTGAAAGACAGTCGTTTGCCATCTTATGGAAGTTATTACCCTTAGCGTAGTCTTAGGCCTATATGAAAAACCAACAACAAAAGTCTTTAAACGAGTTTCTATATATATATATAATGTATCACATTCACAACTGAAATCGAATAACTTCTGGTGTTCCCTATAAATATAATTCATTTTCTTTTTCTTTCTGTGAGAGTTTTCTTTGAATTCGAGCTCTGAGGCAGCATGAACCGTTTATGGCTTAGTCTTTAGCCTTTGCATGGTCGATCAGCAGTTATTGAAGGCTTCCAGGCATGCGGCTTACTATTGTGCTCCATATTATTATAATTATTATTATTTTCATTGTGGAAGGTTACAGAACACTTCGCACCCAACTGCTTTCTATATGCTCAACCCGTTGTTTGATATATTTTACGCTTTTCACATGTGATTTTCCCAGTTTTCTTTTAAATTTCCAAAAGATAGGAGCTCCTGCAGGATGTTGCATGCAGCCTGCAAGGATCATTCAGATATATGCATATTTATAGCAAATAAATTGCTGAACTTATTGAAGTATAATCATAAATTTATCTTTTCATTTATTTTGCTTTATTTTTTTCTATTATTTATGAATGCATTTTGTGTGAACAACAACAAACTTTACTTTGGCTGCACTGCAACTGCAACTCTCACACACTTCACACACAACAACCACATCAATGGAACATCATCACTTTCATTGCATCTATTTATTTGGATGATAATGCAAAAATTAAAACTCAAAATAAAAAAACCCCAAACAAACGTAATGAAATGCTAACATTAATTACAATGCCACAACAAAAATATTTACAACTAATTAAAAACCGCAACGAACAATACAAAAAAAAAACATAATACAATAACAAATATTATTCCCGCTTTTATGTACATTTTTTCCCAATGAAAATATATTTTTATATATATTTTTATTTCCTTTTTTTGTGCATTGCTTGCAACATTTTTAATTATTTTCGCCTGGTATCTCGCTCTAAACATGTATCTCTCTCTCTATCTATCTGACTCATACACATATGTATATTGTCTATATATATTGTTGTCTTTATGCTGCTTCAATTAATAATTGCTCGCTGTAACAACAACAACAACATCTACCACAACAACAACAACAACAACAACAACAACTACAAACAACAACAACAACCACAAAACATTAAACGCCGCTTTCAATGCTAATCAAAACTAAACGCGTCAAAACTCTTCACATCTGCTACAACAACAACAACAACAACATTTTGATAAAATAACAACAACATCAACACACACACACACAACAAAACAAACACTTGCATTATATAAACCACAACAACAACAACAACAACAAAAATCTCATTTGATTTTATTATTGGTAAAGATCATACGGAAGTATCTATAAGTGCCAACCAAAGGTAAGTGCTGCATTTCTCTCTCTCTCTCTCTCAATCTCTCTCTGTCTCTCTCTCACAACTCTAAACAATTTTCCTGTAATATTTTGAATATTTTACAACATTTTTTGGTTTTCATTTTGAATTTTTTTTTTGTAATTAAATTGCATTTACAATTGGAGTCAAAAGTCGTTTAGAATAAAAGATTTCTGAGAGGGTGAAACATATGATGAAATAATAGAGATATATTAATATAATAGAGAGCTTTAAGTTGTGGATAACTGAGCGGGTATAAGGAGGGTTAGAGAGCTGTTCAGGTGGGGAACTGACTTGGGCACAAAGTGGTTGCCGATCCTTGAAGTTCCTTTATTGCGAATTTCTTAGAACTTGACGCGACCAACTGAAGTTCGTAGAGGGAAAGTTGCGATCAAGCCCAGCTTAGAAGACTGAAAATGATTGTAAATGATAGATGAATGATGTCAGATAGATAATGGATGATAGATGAATAAATGATGAACGATTTCATAATAAATTTTCGTATATTTCAATGTGAGGATAATTTTTATGGATAGTCTTTATATCCATAGGATTATGGATAATCTTCGCCTGAATAAACCTGTCTTCTTAGACTATGAGATGAGAGTCTCGACTTGCTTTGAAAATATAATAAAAGACTAATAATACTTAAACAAATTCAATTGTTTAAATTCATGCATTAAAATCTCAATTTGAAGTCTTAAATTTAGACCCAGAAACAATGGAAACAGGTTTCAAAACTTAAAGAAAGGAAACCAAAACCTAAGGAAGCTACTTTTTTCGACTATTTTAGTGCAATTCCCTTGGAATGCGATGAGAATTTATTTGGGAAAATTGTTGTAAACAAAAGTTAAATAAGATTTTCTTAGCTAAAACTGAGCACTAAGTAAATTGCTAGTTATTTTTTTGTTAGATATTTGAAAATTCGATGAATTTCTGAGTTATTTCAATTGCTTTTTTACATTCACAAATAAATCGTAAAATAAAATGAAAGATTCAAATTCTTAGACCTAAAAATTGCATGCGTATTTTACATATTATTATAAATTGTATATAAGAATTTGCTAATATTTTACAGTTTTTAATTTAATTTTCTTTTTTATTTTTCCCCACACAAAAATTGTTTTTCATTTTTCGTTGCGTATGTAAAAAATTCAACTAAAATTCAATTGCTAATTGTCCGCACCCGACAACAACAACAACAACAACAACAACCACAACAAATAATTAAAACATTAATTAAACATTTGTTATATCACATTTATATATATATAAATATTACGTATACGTATTGGTATTGATTTGTGTGTTTAATATTACACGATTGTTGCTTGCTTTCCTAATTCAAACACTCGCTTTTTAAATGCCATTGCCAATGACAACAACAACACACACTCACACACACACACACACGCACACACGTGCACTGCATACACAGCGTGTTATCATATCAGCCAGTGTTGCCACAAGTGGGCGTGGCTCTGCCCATGCAAGACCCAGCGGCAACAGTATCAACAGAAGCAGCAGCCACACTGCTGCCAGCCACGTTACTGCCGACGCAGCAGCTGCAGCAACAGCAGCAGCAACAGCAGCAGAAGCTGACCGCAACGGAGAACAACAATGAGCTGGCCACGCCCCCGCCCACAGCGCGCAACAATGGATTGCATGCCACAGTGCCCAAATCGCCGCCACGCTGGCCACTGCGGCCGGGCGTCATGTTGCACGTGAGCAGCGACACCAAAGAGAATCTCGCCGTGAATCGCATGACACTGAAACCAAACCCACACCCAAACCCAAACCCAAACCCTAATCCAAATCCCAATGCGATGGCGATGGCGACGGCGATGGCGAATGCGAGTCAATTGTCAGCTCAGCTAAGTGCCGTGCTGAATGATAGCCAAACTAACTCAAATAGCACAATGCTAACCGAGGTGACGGTAACGGATACGACTACATCGGCAATATCGCCCACAGCAATTGCAACAGCAGCAGCTGCAGCTGCCGCAGCAGCAGCAACCCGTAGGCTGATGAAGACTAATCCGCATAGCATTGCCTTGCCATCGACAGATGCCACAGATGGTGGAGCTGAGGCAGCGCCAGAGCTTACCGCCTGTCTGGACAATCCAATTGTTGTGCCCATGGCAACAGGCACAGTAGCAACAGTAACAGCAGCACCAACAGCAGCAGCAGCAGCAACAGCAGCAACAACAACAATAGTTTCTGCTCCCAGCAACATGCAGCGAATTTTGAACTTTGTTTTTAGACGCGCGAAGCGAGCAAACGATGACGGCACCCGGGACAGCCAGCGCAGCCATGTGGGCCTACTGCAGACATTCTGGCGTGGGCGTGGCAACAACGAGTCGCCCTTCGGAGCACAGCATCGCCTTAAGGGCATACGTTGCAGTGGCAGTGGTAAAAACAAACAAAATACATATACAAAAATCTTACCAACGAGACTCGTAGACAATAGAGATAACTCATAATTTGTATTCTTTTTTGGTTTTCATTTGCATTTTATGTTGCATCGTATCACACACACACACACATAAACACACACGTACATATTCACGTATCGCTAGTCACCTACAAAAAGACGCCCACAGCAACAGCAACTAATCCAACAACAACAACAACAGCAACAGCAGTGGAAGCAGTGGAAGCAGTGGAAGCAGCAACGCAATCCATGACTTTGTGCAGTCCCAGCGGTGTCCAATCACATGCCTCTGTGACATTTCAAGCGCCTTCATTAGACAAGACAATGTCAACGGACACCGCGCCAACACCAGCAACTTCGACAGCAGCGACAGCAACCGCCGCAGCAGCAGCAGCCACAGCCCGCGCTGGGCCTGGCGGGAGCTGCTCGGAGCAACCGCAACGCGGCATCTTGAAGTGTCCCACCCCACCGCCGCGTCCACCGCCACCAGTGTTGCCATTTCGTCGTGGCCCTGGACAGCAGACGCCGCTGACCAGCAGCGGTCGCAGCAGCAGTGGCAGCACTGGCAGCCGCCCGCCGCTGCTCAAACGCACCGTTGTGGTGTCACCCAACAAGGTCGAACTCGTCCAAAGTAAGAAGAAACCCACAAGTCATCTCATATACCATAAGCCATAAACCATAAACCATAAACCATATATAGCTCACTCCAACTTCATTCATTCATTCATTCAGCATTCACTCCCCTTCGCTGTGAGCTCATAAATCATTTACATTGATTACGTTTTTCAATTGAAGTTCCTGCCTCGTAGCCTGTTTATTAATATCCCACTTCTGGCATATTTTAACGTGACTTTTCCCTGTGTGTAAACTTATTAACCAAAGGTGACTTGCTAAATCTCTCACGAAAAAAGTAAATTTGACAAGCGAATGAAAGCTCATTGGAGGCGCTGAGTTGCAGTTTATGTAATTAAAGTGGGATAATCATCGGCAGAGTCTAGGCTATATATCATATATCACTCATAAAGTCATGCTCCATACTCACACACACACACACACACACACACACACATATAAACACTCTATATATACACACGATCTGAATTGTTTCCTCATTTTCCTAATCTGCATCTCTTTGTATCACGTATACGTATTATTGCTGTAAGTAATTTACTATAACGAATCGAACGTCGAGGTCCTTATATAACCACGAAAAAGAACGACAAGTAAGAGAACTGCCAAATGCTCCATAACCTACAAATGTTTATAGAGCCGAATTGAGGAATATCTGCGCTATGTGTAAAGCAATGAAGAACTTGTCATTAGTACTACTATTCTTCTGAATGTTCTTATAATTATCACAAATATATATTCTTATTATTTTGGCTTGCACTTTCTGTTCGATGTTTCAATGTTTGTGTTTAAATGTTGCCTGCTTGTAAAATGTCCTTTTGTCCTTGAAATTTTCTGCATGGTTTTTCCAACAAACACAACACGAAAATAAAATGAAATCTAAAACTGAAATGAAAATTATAATAAATATATTTTTATAGGCATTTCAAATAGAATTTTCTTAGCTTAGGTGGAAAAACAAAAAAACAAATGTGATTTAGGTTTAATTTTAGTGAAATGGTTTTTACCCTAAATAGTTTAGATTATTATTTTTATCATTGACTAATTGAATTCTCTTTCTTTTTTTTCCAAATATTTTCGTTTACAATTTATCTCGTTTGCTCCTAATTTATCGAAACGTCGCAAAATAACCAAAATTATAAATAAATAAAAAACAAACACTCCTGCATTGAATTGAATCCAACGCCAATCGCCACATCAACCGATCTATACTATACAATATATATATCCATATATATATAATGTATACAGTACACGACAAGTCGTCTTCACTGGGGGATCCATTGACGGAACCTGGCGAGTATGAGAATCTACCGTTTCATGGTCTGCAAACGGCACCTAACAAGGTACAGTTGAAACTTATGTTTTTTATGCTCCATACGTATGTATATTTACACACCTACTCACACACACCTACTCACACACACACACGCTCACTATCACACATTGCCTTAAAAACAAAAGTACAAAAAGTGAAGGAAATAGTTTCTGTTTCACTCGTACAAAAGTATAACTTGAAGCTTTATATATATATATACTGGTATATTGCCTCTTGTCTATGTCTATCTCTGTCTCTCTATCTCTATCTCTATCTCTGTATCTATCTCTATCCTTATCTTTACATTTATCTATCGTTCTCTCTGTTTCTCTTATTGTTTTATCGACTCTAGTGTTAAGTCTTGAGTTGCTTCTTGCGCAAGTTGTGTAATTTGTTTGTCGTTAAAGCAACAAAAGAAAACTCCAAACTCTATTTATGACATATATACATATACAATACATATAAATACATAACGGTATCTAGAGAGAGCTGTCTATATATATAGTATATAGTATAACTAGCCTACTCCTTAAGCTTTTTGCTTTCCATTGCCTAATGATGTCTCATTCATCATTCATTTGTCATTTGTGTGTCATTTCTTTTCTACTTTCTTCTTCTTTCCTTGTTTTCCTTTCGCCTTTTTTCTCTTCATTTTCATTTTCATCTTCATTTATTTACATGCCATTTTCTTCACCTACAATCTTTTATTCCTGCTCAAAGTAACATCGAAAATCAAGAATTTCCGTTTCGTTCCCAGAAAAAGTAGCGGAAAATAATAATGATTTATTTGCCGTGAAGTGAATTTTGTTGCTGTTTTTCCTAATTTCTCTTCTCTTTGGTTTTTCTTCATGGTATTCCTAGAAAATTCTTAATTTATAAGTTCTTATTTAATCTTTATTTTTATGTATTTTTATAGTATTTTTAGATGTATAAAAAAATAGATCGTAAGTTTTATTTATTTACTTTAAAAATTTAAATTAAAATATTAACGAAAATATTTATACACCAAATCGTAGCAAAATATGCGAGCTGAGCGGTTGAATGAAACACAAACAATAATAAATAATCAAATATTCAATAATAAATTGAGATATAAATGTCCATTTGAAGTGAATCCTCAATGGATTAATCCTGTATAAGCTTAAGCTTATCTGTTGCTGATTCTAATTCGTTCTTGAACTTCCGCTAAGCTCGCATATAACACACACCCACACCCTTATACCCCACTCCCTCTTTATATTGAATCTTCCATCAATGTTGTGCGCTATGTTAGCCCCGACACACGTCCTCATCTGCTCACCTCTGTAGCCCGAAAGCAGCTATAACCGAACTAATTAACACCTGGAACACAACTAACCAACAACAACTAATCGAATGTTCTCTCTTAACTCTTTCACGCCGCCTCACCGCATAACCAAATCAATGCGAACTCCCACTGCATGTGTCCATACCCAATCGCATTCGCATTCGCATTCGCAGTTTACTACTACCCCTACAAATTTTAATAACAACACAAATGTGGTGCGCGTCGCTCCACGACCCAAGAGACTAAATGGAAATATTGGTCCAGCTATGAACAACCAGCAGGTGCTGCATCACCAGACCCAGCAGCATCCGCATCCGCATTCGCATTCACAACAGCAGCAGCACTACTACGACCAGCACCAGCCGCCGCACCACATGCAACAGCAACAGCTCCAGCAGCAGCAGCAACAACAGCAGCAGCAGTTCAACACTTTACAGTACGGGCGTGGCTGCACAGCCCCGCCCCCTCCACATAATCGGAGTCTGGATCAGCTTGAAGCCAGCTCCGATCAGGTGCAGTACAACCTAAGCAACTGCTTTCCCAAGAGCTACACCGAATACTACCAGCAACATCATCAGCAACAACAACTGCAACAGAAGCACCAACTGCAGCAGCAACAGCAACAACTCCAGCAGCAACACCCGCAGCAGAAGTCACAAAAGTTTCACACCAACTCCGCCTCTAATGCGCAGCTCCTGAATGCCATCGAACACGACTATCAGCCCACATATGCCGTGGTGGAGCGTGTCCCGCCGCCACCGCCTGCTCCCAGCTCGGCTCTGCTCAATACGAATCCCTTTCTGGCCGCCAGCAACTTTAAGAAGTACGACGCAGCCGGCGAGGAGATGCTGGAGAGCGTGCAGCAGCAGCAGCAGCAGCGTGCCACCAAACGTGGCAAGACGGGCAGCTTCCTCGAACGCATCGACATGGACAAGAAATTCTACTCCCTGAAGTTTCCAAGTGGCGGCAACAAGTTGAAGAAGCCACCCGCATACAATCTGAACGCCTCCCTGGGCGTGGCCACAGCAACAAACGCAACGACGACGGCGCCGAAATGCAAGCGGCATCATTCCTTTGCTGGCGGTAGCCATGGCGATATTGAATCCAACGGCAAGCCCATGCGCCCGTACGATCCGCCCGTATATGAGAACGTGGCGGAGAAGTGCGGCAGCGACTTTGAAGTGGAAATGGGCGGCGACGGCAGCGGCCATATGCCAGGTGGCAATATGAATATGAACATGAACATGAATATGAATATGAACATGAATATGAATCTCAATTTGGCCACCGTGCAACTGCACTCACAGCCATCACACACCAACACCAACACCAACACCAGCAGCAACGCTGCTGCTGTCGCCTCGGCAAGCCACAAGAAGAAACATCACCATCGCCAGCACCAGCAAAAGGTTGATGCACCGGCCGGCGCCGTCGGTGCCGGAGCTGACTTCCAGCTGATGGAGCCCGAACGTCTCAGTATCTATCGCAGCGACTCCGGCATATCCAACAGCTCCTACGAGTCCCAGCTGCCGGCTCTCGGCCAACGCACGCCCAAGCCACACAAGGCACACAACGCCTCCGGCCTCGGTCTGCCCCGTAAACCGGTCTACATCAATTTGGATGGACAGAAGCAACAGCAGCAGCAGCAGCAGCTGCAACAGTCGGCGGTGGCACGTGCCGGCTCACCGGCTCACAACATTAACTCGTCCTATGAGTCCGGCTCCTCGGCGCCCGTCACAGATCCCACCTCGCTGAGCTCATGCAACTCGATCTACAGCAGTGGCACCGGCACCGTCAGCACCCGCTGCACTCGCCATCCCCAGAAACAGCAGCAGCACCAACACCAGCACCAGCAACATAAGCAGCCAACTCCAGAAATCACAACTCCCGAGGATTACGAACAATACCAGCTGGGCCACCAGCCCACCCACTCCGCCTCCATGCTGTCGGTGGCAAGCAGCGTCAGTGCCGCCAGCCGCAGCAAGTGCAAGTCCTCGGCGGGAACAATTGCCGTGCAGCAGCTGCCGCATCGTCTGGGTGCCCACGAGGTGCGTATTAGTTCACTGAGAAAGCTCTGACCAATGTTGCAGGCAGCTCCAAACATGCAACATGCAACATGCAACACATGAAACGAGGCACACAAATTCTGATTTCAATTTCAGTTTATTTTCCACTTTAGTTCAACGTTTTCAAGTTAGAAAAAAGGGAAAATTATGCAGGAAAATCAAAAAGTTAGTCGGAAAATAATATTTATTTGGATTTGGGTTGGGATTTGGATTTGGGTTGGGATTGTTATATGCAGAGTTAATCCACAAAGGGAGACTAGAGAATTAATATTGAATTTGATAATAAATCAACGAGTAAATATCGCGAAAAAAGAGCTTTAGAAATTGATTTATAAATGCATAAAGCTTATTATCATTTATTTATTTATTTTGATAAAATTTTCTCAATTTAATTTTCATTATTTTTACTTATTTTCTTTTACATGTCACATTTGCTTTATGAACAACCACAACAACAACAACAACAACAACCACAAACGCTGCAATCATTCACAAAAAAATGAATATTAATAATAAATAACAACAACAATAACAAAAAACATCAATTTAAATCATGTTTATATAACAAACAAACACACACACAACGCACAACATGTATTGCAACCACAAAACTAACCACAGCACACACAATTGTTGGCCACTAATCCATTTTTAGCACTTAAACGGCATAACAACGGCAACACAAGCGGCGGCAGCAGCAGCGGCGGCAACGCCTGCCACAAGAAGCTACGACGACAGACCATCAGCGACCCCTACGCACTTATCAGGCGGCATTATGCCGATGCCGATGTCGATGCCAATGTCGATGCCAATGTCGATGCCGATGTCGATGCCAATGTCGATGCCGATATCCTTAATGCCAACCGGAGCGGGAGCAAGGGAGGGACCAGCCTCGATGAAGACCTTGCTGCCAACGGTTATAGTAGCGGCAAAGCCACGCCAGCAGCACCAACGCCATCAGCAGCAGCGACAGAGCAACAAATTAGCAGCAGGAACAACAACAACAACAACAAAGGGCTTGGGCGGCGGGGGAGTGGCAGTCATCAACAACAAATGCTAATGCCGAACGAATTGCTGCTGCAGGCGGGTCGATTAGCTGCTGCCGCCGACTGCAATCAGAATCTAAGATATGTGCCGCCCATGCCCACTGCCACGCCCATCACACAGCCGCTGCCCGGCGCCTACGATTGCCTGGTGGTGCGTCGCCCCATGAGGCTCCCCTGCGCAAACATCACACCTTCCACTTTCAGAGCACGCAAACGGCCAATGGCAAATTGCAACAGTTGCGTCGCCAACTGCAGGAACAGCAGCAGGAACGGGAGCAACAGCAGCAGCGGCAACTGGAACGAGGTCCACTCATCTATCGTCCGCTGGCACTAAGTGAGCGGCATGCCTTTAAGCCAATTTCACCAACACCTGCAACAACAGCAACAGCAACAGCAACAGCTGCGGCTGATTATGAAAAACGCAAAGCAAACGATGCACAGCAGCAACATCAACAAACACAGCAGCAACAGCAACAGCGACCAGTAGCTGGTCAAATAAATCCCGCCGCTTCATTGGAAGCATTAGAGATGTTAACTAAAACGCATCCGGATTTTATGTTTTCACGACCAAGCAACCAACAATGTGAACCAATTGCTGGGGCCACAGCAACAGCAGCAACTGCTGCCGCCGATAAGGAGAAGGAGGAGGCTGAGGAGGAGGAGGATTTGGGTTACTCCTTCTGCGAGGAGGAGTATATGGTCGATGACGACGACGACGACAATGAAGTTAATAACGATGTGGATGCGGATGAGGATGTCGATGTGGATATGCTCGAGGCGCCACACAATTTGACAGCACCGCCCACAACGCCCGCCCACAGCTCAGAGAGCAGTGCAGCAATTTCGAATGCAACTGCGGGCGCGTTAAGATATTTTATGACTCAAAGCTATCGCGAGGTGCACATTTAAGCGAGTGAGTGCGCGAATAGGGAGACAACAAGGACTTCAAGGACTACAAGGATTCAAAGAGATACCACAGGTGACAAACGACACTTAGACAGGCCTAAACGACGCATACAAGGTATTTAGTTAATAGTAAAAGTTAATCGGAGAACAAAACAAAACACATATTTAATCTTAGCATAATTCTTGGAATGAAATAGGTGTAAACGGTCACACACACATAAGTATATACAATATATAATTCAGATAACACAATAGATTCTAGTATTATAGTATATCATGAAGATTTATACTCGACACACAGAGAGATTCAATCGATTGGCACGACTTGAGCACAGCATAACGTCTAATCAGGTCATTCTTTTGCCAATACTTATAGTACATCATATTTCCAACTACATACGATATTATATAGCATATATAACTAAAATAGGAATAATATCTGTGGCCTCTCGCAGCGCCCAGCAACTCAACCGATTTGAAGAATTCGAATAAGCATAAAGTAAGGTCTTAAGCGACGAACTTTAATTTTTTTGGCACTAATATTTGTATTGGTGTGCGTATCACATAAGCATAAACTTAATCTCGAACATTTAATATTTATCAAAGTAAAAGTAAAAGTAAAAGTAAAGTACAGTAAACTCTAGGCAAGCGAACCCAGCCCCAACCCCAGATCCCAGATATAAACATCGATCATGAACTTATTATCAAAACTAAACATTCCCAGCTGCACAACCGATTCACATTCATAGCATACGATAACTATATACAAATATACTAAAAATATACTAAAAATATACCATAGATATATATTCATGTATTATTATGTAAGGCAACTCTGACTGTATGTGTGTTAAGTTTGAAATACTTTTCTGTATAGATATTTTTTTTTTTTTAAAAAACTTAAAATATAATTGTGAAACGGCAAGCGTCACATTTGTGAGGGGTAAACTTATAATATTTAAATACTATAACTAAGACATATGGTATATGATAACTTATTGGCATAAAGTATAAAATATTGTACATAGAATTAGCTGTGGAAAAACACGGCCTTAACTTATTAACTTATATTATATGGTAGCTATAAAATGATTTAAGAAAAGAGGAAAAATACCATTGAAGCAAAACCAAACAGAAGCCAAGCAAACTAAGTAAGATTAAAGATACTCGTAAACAACAAAGGAAATTATTTATTCTAATATAATTTTATTTTAAATATATATAAAAATACCAAAGCAAGTCGAAGTTAAAAAAGAAAATTCACTGAGGCGGCAATAAAAACAAAAAAGCATTTTTCAAGCGTAACCCAATATCATCTACAGTCTAACAAACAGATACAACTATTACCAACTATTACAATAGAGGTTCCAGTGTGTAAAGTGTGTTCTAAATTTCAAAATTAATTTCTTATAGCATGTGTCCGATTTTGAGGATCCATACAAAGGCAGCAATACCTATATATTCTAAATTCTATTTGTATAACTTTCCACTAAAAAAGAAAAACCAAAACAAAAAAAAAATATATATATATACAAAATGCAAAATGCCAGCTAAATGTTTAATGTCACAATAGAAAAAGGTAAATCTTTTACTCGTTTTGTTGTACTATTTCTGTTATGGTAAAATGTTAATAATTTATTTCAACTGTCGTTGTGCTGCCAATTCGAATCCATTGAATTCCCTACCGATTCTTGAAATCGTTCAATATGCTATCTACTCGTAGCACACACTTTTCTCCCATTTGCAGTTCTTCTCTCATTTGCTGCTGGTACCGACAGGCGTTATAGATTATTAATATGCATGAGAAGTGCGCTTTCTAACCAAAACTGTTTCTGGCATGTTCTGTTCAATTTGTTTCATTCTCAAATCAATTGTAAAATATTATCCGCATTATATTCCTTTCAAAAAATACGATATACAGCCACTGAATGCCGAGAGCTTCGATGATGAATTCATTTATGCCGATCTCGAGAGTCAGCACTATGGGCCCATCAATTACAAGGCCGCCTCGATCTATGCCCAGGTTAAAAAGAACAAGAAAACGGGCGCCTTGGAGGAGTTGAAGCAATAATTTTGGGGCACGATCTTCACAAATATATTTTTTGCAGTGCATTTTGGTAAACTAATTAATGTTTATTTTATTCGTTTGTTTTCTTTGATTTTTTATTGAATCTACCAAGCGAAATACGGACGATTGAGCTTCTGTAAAATAAAAAACGGAATATTTAAAGAGAAATACACACACTCACATATACTTTATATATGTAAAATTGTTTAAAGCAAGTAAATAACGAATTTCTTAACTTAATGAACGCATATACAACAAAATGATAGTAAATGTTATAAAATATAAAAAGAAAAACATATTTACGCGTAAACCATATGTATATTATAAGTCACGCAGCAAATTAACTAGAAAAACATTTTGACAGTCAGTACACACATACATTGATATCAATGTAAAAGAGAAACGAAAAGCAGAAAACAGAAAACAGAAAAGCAGATAAAAAGCAGTGCATAATTTTAATCACTAAATGGAGAAAAAAAGCAAAAAAAAAAATATTAGCAGGCATTGTACTTAGCGACAGCAAGCGGTTAGTCATTAAAAAAAAATTACCAATTAAAAAATCGAAAAGTAATTAACACAAAAACAATTAAATATGCAACTAAATATAGAGAACATTTTTTTTCAAATAGTTTAACAAAAATATAAAAAAAAAAAACAAATATATAAACAAAATAGCAAATATATTCTGTGTACTTAAAATAAACCACAAAACTATGAAACAATTCCCAAAGAGGGGCAAACTTGCACACAAATAACAAAGCATTAAGAACAAAAAATCAACAAACAGCAAACAAATAAAAAACATATGAAAAACAATGTTAAAAGTTACATCAGACAAAAAATTAGTTGGCTGACAGAAAAGAGTAATAAAAAAAAGAAAAAAAGGACAAAGGAAAAACCGGAAATTAGCATTAATATTTTATTAATATAATTTGCATTGTTTTCTATTTGTATACAAAAAAAAGAAAAAGATTTAAGAAAAAAATAACTTAACCCACACAATACCAAAATATTGTATTAAACGTAAATAATTGATATTAACGAACATCAAGTAAAAATTAAAAAATAAAAGTCAAATCGATTTTGTTATGCAATTTGTTATAATTAATTATAAATATAATTTATTATTGATTATGTCAAAAGCAAAACAATTATACGTATATATATAATATATATATGTATACATTATACAAATAACTTATTTAAATTAGCATTTACTTAAAAATGCCGGCAAACAAATACAACTAAACTAAAAAAATAGAAAAGCAGATCAACCAAAAAAGTGGAATTTAATTGATGGTAAACAACTTAGACTCATATACTTAACATACACATATATATACTGAAAAAATCCCGTAAATATACGAGTTAAGTACATTATGACGATGAAAACGTAAATAAATTAAATGTAAAATTAAAACTGATCTTGTTTTATTTATGGCAAATCTTGGGACATGTCTTAATTTCAGCTCTTCCCTATTCAACATAGAAAAAAAAAGTCTAGCATACTCTTAAGCGCTCAGTTTTTTAGCCAGGCCTCAAACCCCAATGCACCTTTGGGGCCGCAGTTCGCGCTCTGAAATAATGCAACTAAGAGTATGCACCACTTTTTTTCTGCATTCAGTTCAGACACCTTGCTGTGATTTCTGTTCGCCTGGTACTCAGCAGGCGATGACGCATATATTTTCATGCGAAATTTGAGCCGCCGAAAGCAAAAGTGATGCAGACTGGCATGGATCTTAACAGAGAAATTGCAGAAATTATGGAAAAATTCTGGGTTCGTGTCCCAGCTAAAATGTTACTAATTCCTGAAAATCTTTGCAGAAATTGCTTAACAGATCGTTCAAATGCAAATTTTTTATGTAGTTCTTTATATTTATTTATTCTTTTATTTATTATTAATTGCATAATTTTTCTTATATATTTATTTAGTTATTCGATTGTTCATTTATTTATTTTATTATATATTTATTTATTTACTTGTTTATTTAATTATTTATTCATTTTTGCATATATTTATTTCTTAATTAAATTTTATATATATTAATTTATTGATTTATTTAATTATATATTTATTAATTTATTTTTTATTTATCTATTTATTTATTTTCTGTACATCTCAGTAATAAAATAGACGACAATATTATATTTTTTATATAATAGAAATCTTGTGATCCATTAAAAAGAGCAAAACTATCTGTTTTATGTATGTAATGTAAATAAATTAATAAAACCAATAAATTATGTATTTTTACTTTATTACTTAAATTTTTTTGAATAAACTTTACAAATATTGTCTTAATTAAATTATGTATAATTATTTATAACATTATCAGTGCTTATAGGTATTTTCTCATCGCACTTCTGTTCAGCCGGCTATAGATTGAACACAGCTCCAGGTTGTTATTGTTTCTAAATATAATTATATTTAATTTATGTGCTGGTAGTGCCGCTTTTAGCCACCTTTTTGCGTACTTGCTGAGTGGTTAGAAATATGGTTGAAGGGCTCTTCCTAGTTGGAGTTGATCAGAATATTTCGCTGTCAAAAATCTGAAAAGACAAGGAAACCAATTAGAAAAAGGGTATAAATAAATAAATATAATAAATATAGTTGCAAGAAGCTATGGATCAAATAAAAATAAGTATGTCAAACCCTTTAAACTATATTTAATATATATACATATGATCCTGGTCAACATCAACAGCCGAGTCGATTTGACTTTTCTGTTTGACCGCGTCCTTCATAATTTGGTGTTCAGCTAAACAAGATGAATAACACTGAACAAATATGTAAGAAAAAAGGAGATTCATGAATCAATAAGTTGATTCGATCATTTGGAGGAGCCTTTCAATCAAAATTCATATAGTTTTTGCACAAGGATAACAAATGGTCGCACGAGTTGCAGGCAAAATATTGTTTAATTTGAGTAATTGATGGGTTGTATTCAATTAAAATCTTTTCGCACCACATGTTGTTCAATGTGCACTGAATATCAAGAGTGAATTTATGTGCCAATTTTTGCATTTTAGTTGGCCAAAACTTGCAACTGACATGCACACACACACACACACACACACGTGTGTGCGTCATAAAAAGATCTGCACGTGTAACCTTCCTCATTCCCGTCTATGTCCCCATCCTCGTTCTCATTTCCGTGCGATGTAACTGAATTCGGTTATTGCTTCCTGCAGCGTTGCAGCGCTGTCATTTCCGTTGCTGCCAAAAACATACACACTCACACGCACACACACACACACACGTGCAGCCACACACTCCAGTCGGGGTCATTTGCGTACGCCTCGTTCGTCGAAGGATTTCTCGTCTATTAATTGACGTTTCAAATTCAGGTAAATATTGGGCAATGTTCCGCAATTCGAAATTCATATTTGTTTTAACTAAAAATAGTTTTCACTTTTGTCGCACTTCCGCTTGTACACACACACACACACACACACAGACACAGACACATACACGTACACCCATGCAAAAAGCCGCAGTCATTTCCGCAATTTCATTAAATTACATTTAATTTTTAATGCGCTTGACTTGTAGTAAATAGAAGTACAAGTGTAACTGTGTGTGTGTGCATGTGTGTGTGAGTGTATGTGAGTGTGTGCGGTTTGGCTTTGTTTCTAATTAGAATTTGTAAAATACGCAGTTTGAACAGTTTTGGCAGTTAGTCGACCCAAATCGCTGAAAGCTGATATTAAATAGTTTAATTGCAATCGATTTGAACAGTTGCCACAACAAACAAATCCCTATACGAGCCCTACCCTCGGCACAGGGGTATGCAAGAGGCCAACGAGAACAGTTTACTATCTCATTAACTTCATTTAGTAGTAGTACTCTTTACTTTTACCCTTTGCCCACAACATTTTCTAAACAATTACGTGCCTAGTGAGCTCATAAAAACTCAAATAACAAAAAACAAAAAACAAGCTGCCAGCCGCTGGCCTCGTGTCCTACCTACGTTCTGGTCTGGTCTGGTCTGGGCAATTACTAATTGCCGGGCTGAAGGAGGAAAACCATAAGCATGTTGGCAGCCACCCCATGCAGCAAGAACAACTGTTGGCCTGATTCAGGGCTCTGTTGCTGTTCAACTAATGGCCGAAATTCGCCTTTGCAGTGACCCCTAAATAAATGGACAACAGGACAACAACACCTGCAGCCCGATGCTGATGCTGATGCTGAGATGCAAAGGACAAACTTTCTGTCTCAACTTTACTATGTGTGTGTGAGTGTGTGTGTGTGTGATGTACGTGTGTGCGTATGTTTCAAAGTGTCCTTTTTCTAATGACACGTTGCAGTGGCAGGCAGCAAGCAGCAGGCGGCAGGCAGCAGGCAACAGCAGCCAAAACAACAAAACTACATAATTTTTAAAACAAGAACAAGCAGTGCAGTTGCTATTGTTGCTGCTTTTGTTGCCATTGTTGTCTGTCTGCTGTTAATGGCGCCGAAAAGTATGCAAAACAAACAGCAAAACAAACATTGGCCAACTGTTCGTTTGTCAGTAAGACAGACAGATTTCTCGAATAGAGTCGAGACTCCAGTTGAGTCGCCTCGCCTCGCCTCGAGTGGAGTCGAGTCGAGTCGAGTCGAGCTGAGCTGAGCTCAGTTGAGTTGGTGTAGAGTACATGACACTTAATGGTGCCAACAGTTGTCGAACAATAAGCCGTGCAGCCTTTGGGGTTGAGCTTGGGGTGAGGGGATTCTGTTCAGTTCTTGCCCCGGGCACTCGGTCATTGTGTCAGCTTGTCAGTTTTTCAGTTACTTTGTCTTGTCTGCCACTCACACACACACACACACACACACACACACACACACTGTGAGCCAGTTGAACTAACTCATTCATTTGGTTGGGGCTAGCAAAAGTTTTGTGTGCTCTGACAGATAGAAAAATGCAATTCTAAATTAAAGTCTAGTTCGATTAGTTGTTGCAACTTAAACTCAGCTCAACTGCCACTCATTGCAGCTGAGCTGCAACAGGCGTAGCCACCAGCTCACCATCTCACCAGCTGCCTGACTAACCATAAACTTTCTGAACTAAAACAAAAGCCAACTGTCTCAGACTGTCAACTCGGCGCACAGGTAGCATAAGAGATGCGTCTTCATCTGGGTCAACTGGCAGCCGCAGCTGCTGTTTTTGGGTTAGACAAGTTCACTAAAGTTGACAGCAACGAGAGAGAGAACTTTCTCTTGTATAAATCTATAAAAATATATTGTAGCAGAGTCTAGAGTTAAGCAAAAGATAGTTAACAGTTGCAGCTAATAAGCTTTAGGTATTCGGCTTAATCGTTTCTTCAGGCAATCGCTTTAAGCTGCAACACCTTTTGGGACAACGGTGCGTATGATTTGCATTGCTGCGTTCGAGTCGCAGTTGTACGTGCCCTGGAAGAGGAATCAGTCCTGGGGCTATAATCAGAAATAGCAGCACGAGCATAAATTATAAGCTATACAACTGCGACTACAACTGCAACTGCAGTCTGAGTCGAAGGCAGAAGTCAGTGTTTTGGCTGGTTGGAGATGGCAGCGTGAATGCCAAAATACAAACTCTCATAATTTCGATGTCAGTCTGGCTGATTGACGATGACGCTGACGCTGAGCAAAACGACAGCAAGGATGTTGATGTTGATGTTGACGATGACGATGACGATGAGGATGAGGATGTGGATGGCTGCTCTGATCAGCATAAAGCATACTCGAAGCTATGGACTCTGACACCATGCTGTGGCCCCCCATAGTTCATAAAGCCAACCAGACCTGACTGGAGCATCATTTTTGGAGAAGCAACGACACATTTTGATGGCACAACAATCACAACAACAACAACAACAACAACTACTAATGCAACTGCTGTGCGGAAGCTGTCGCAGCATACAAAATGCCAAAGGTGAGCGAGCAATTGAGATAGACATTGGGGACAAGGTGTGCCCCATTGAGTCGGCGGAAGCGATAGAAACCTGCAGTCGCAGCAGCAAATGGAGCAACTTATGGCATTCGCCATAGTTCCACCGAATACCAATGGATCTTTTACAGAAAATCACTTAAAGAGCTCATTCCAAACATTCCAATGAAATCATTCGCTTACAGTTCAAGCTTATTAAAATATACTTAAATTGCAGAAGGGTTTGACTTTTGCTGCATTTCTCGCAGTCTTTAGCCCTCGACATGAGCAACTATTGCTGCTGCTGCTACTGCTGGTACTGCTGCTGTTGTTGCTACAATGAGTTGCACAATCAAAGTTCATTTGCAATGTTTGCGCATAGATTCCAAATGCCAAACGCTGCCCCAATCAGAATCAGAAGCTGCTGCTGCTGTCGCTTTTGTTGCTGGCCGTGCAGCTGCCTCAGTTTCTACACCTGTGAATAAGTTGCACTGAGTTTCAGTTTGAGTTCGAGTTTGAGTTGAGGTGACCAAAGTTTCAGCCAAAAAGTGTAGCAAGTTCTGTCCACGTTCACGTCCTGTGTCTAGGCTCCGTTGTCCTGACAAGGATGCAGACGTGGGCTTAGCCTCTCGTTTGTTGCGCTTTGTTCTTTCCTCTTGTGCAAGAGCTGACAACCTGATTGTCCGGGCAGGACAGCCGTACATCCGTACAGCCGGAAGGAGTGAAGACCGTACAGAGTTGCAATAATTTTGATACTCGTGGAGTTCGCTTAGCGCTCAGCTCGCATGTTTCATTAGAATGCTTCTACGTTTCACATTGCTCAATGTGATTGATTTGTGCATGAAATGTGGCAGGAATCCTTAATGCTTCGTAATCGTTGGAAATCAGCTTTGGAATTTCTTTTCGAATCTGTCAAAGCCAAATCGAATGCAATATACTGAGAGCGTTTCTATTTTTATGTTATCCTTGGGACGATGCTCTTCGTTCAGCTAATTGGATTTGCCTTTTATTGTGAAGTTTCATTGTCCAACGCTTTCGAGTTGCTTCTCACTTTTATTGCTGACAGCCGGAGAACTTTTCTCACTTAAATAATTACCGGGTATACCCCAAAAAATGGCTGCATAGTGCCACAGCAGACAGACAACAGGAGGACAACCTTAATTGGAAGTTATTATGACTGACTACCAGAGCTGCAGGATTATCATCAGGTTTCCTTTTTCACTTCTATTTTTTTTTTTGCTGTTTCTGTATCATTTTTAATTAAGAGCAAACATTTGCTCGTCAATGCACATTAAGAGCCGCTCAGCTGGAAAACCTTAATTAAACACTTAACTTTTCGAGCGGCTTTTTATTTTGAAAGGCGTTTGGCAACTATGGCAACTATTTTTCAATTCACAAAGTCGTCCTTGCCTCAAAGTTGCGTCCCCACTGCACAAACTTTCCATGTGTGTGTGCGAGTGTTGTGTGTGTGTGTGTGTGTGTGTAAGAAAAACTACAAAACAGTTTCTCTCTAGGACGGGAGCTGGTGATGATGATGGCACTTAACGGCAGCGCATGACGTCGACGTCAACGTCAACAGCGACAGCGACAGAGACGGCGACGGCGACGTCGACGTTTGAATTAAATTTTATTTTCATTTCAACTTTCGTGTTATATAGGCAAAGAGCCAACAGCCAAGGCAACTTTGTTAATTTATTTAAGCAACGTTTTCATATGTGTGTGTGTGTGTGTGTGTGTGTGTGTGTGTGTGTAGGTGTGCCTGTGCTTGTGCACATCTGACGGATGTTTCTGTCATTAAGCAAAACTTTCATCAAAGCATAAAATTTGCTGCCGCTCACACAGGGAAAAAGCTTTGAGCAGACAGCAGAAAGAAGACAGAGCTGGCCAAAAGAGGGGCAAACAGAGGGGGGAGGAGGGGGAATATATATATATAAATATATGTTATGTATATATATATTTTTACTACTTATAAGCGCTGCGCTTTGCCATTTTATGCTTTTGCCTTTTGCTGCATTAAAATGGAACGTGTTTAAATGCAGCAACTGCTTGACTCCAACTTCTCCTGCCCTCACTCCCCCCCCATCCCATGACTCCCTCCTTTTCTCTAAGCAGATGATGGAAACAAGCTTATAAATACTTATGAAGTACTCACCTGGCAGAGACAGCGAGCGAGCAAACGAGATGGGTCTGGGACCAGACATGCATAAAAGTATTGCTAATACGGTTTGCGCTTTGTGAGGAGCTTATCACAGATGCATTAAGTGCCAGGGAGCAGCTTAAGAAAAACCCAAATACAAAAACAAGCAGAGCGCAAACAAAGGGGGGCAAAAATATAGAAAAACAAACTGAATGTGGTTCAAGTAAAATCGCATTGTGAAAAGTAAATACAACCGAAAGTAAATCCACTTCAACGGACTTTCAGTCTGGAGTTGTGATTAAACTTTCAGAAATTGAATACATCTCAGTTCATATGTTTCTCCACCTTTAATTACATAATTACATACTTCTCTTTACATCTAATGACTGCCCTGTGGGACTGGCAGCGTACTTGCCCTCTGCTGACCTACCTGGCCCCAGTACGATACGACTGCATGTCGGCTCCATCGAAGGACCTTCTTGCCACTTATGCTGAGGATTTTGCTGTTTTATATAACTCAAAGTGTCTATTAGAGGCAGCAAATGGACTTTAGAACTATATCGATAGCCTCGCAGCCTTGTGCAGAAGAAGGAATCTCAAAATCAATCCCAATCCACAGTGAACCCCTGCTTCACTCCAACTATTCATCTGGAGGAAGTGACTATAAGCCAGCCGCTGAAAGTTAAATATTTAGGGATCAGACTGAGTGAGAGACTCATCTAGGGATCACTCTGGATAAGAGACTCGCCTAGGGATCACTCTGAATGAGAGACTCACCTAGGGATCACTCTGGATGAGAGACTCACCTAGGGATCAGACTGGATGAGAGACTCCCCTAGGGATCACACTGGATAAGGGACTCACCTAGGGATCACACTGGATGAAAGACTCACCTAGGAATCACACTGGATGAGAGACTCGCCTTTGACCCACACCTGAAATGTATAAGCAAAAGATGTGGCCATAGGAGAAGCAAAATGTCGTTGAAAGCCAAAGGCGCAGTGTATCATGCCCATCTGGCTGTACGGAATACAGATCTGGGGAGTCGCCGCAAAGTCAACATATAAACGTGTCCAGGTAAGGAAGATTACCAACTGTCCCCGGTACGTCCGTGGTTCCACCCTACACAAAGACCTCCATCTGCATATTATTGAAGAGCAGCTCGGACGACACACCAGCCGATACAGTGATAGCTGCGTCTCGATTGACACCAGAGTGCCCTTGCAAGAGGTTTACTTCCTGTTAGATCTCTCAGGCGTCTAAAGAGACTAGGATATCCTAGATATCCTGCCTCTCAATGTCACTGAACTCCTCATGTTTTCACTTTCTATCATTTTCCAACCAACTTTTGGTAGTAAAAATTAATTCGGTTCGTTTTCAAAAGATGGCTCCACCTCTAAGTTGTGGCCAATCTTGGAAGTGTTTACATATTCCATTGGAGAGGTTTGACATCTGTCAATAATAATTAGTGTGCAGCGTCTGTTTGTGACCACATTATTTGTGTTAAATAAACAACATTTGCGGGAAGTTTTGATTTTCTTATTCAATGGGAAGAAAAGTGCAGCTGAAGCCCATCGAACGCTTATGGGAAGTTTATGGTGAATCTGGTCCAACCGATAAGTCATATATAGTATGTTTATAATTGTGTTGTTATGGTGCTTAACAAAAAGAAAAACAAATTACATAATTAATGCAATTAGTGAAACAGTTGAACACGTCTAATACTTGAAAATCTTATTAGCGACCCTTTGTCAATCGTCAAGTTAAAACTCAGAAAGAGCTTGTCTACTGCAGCTATTCCCTACTCAAAGTCAAAAACAATACGCATATTTTAGTGGTTGATATATATATATATAAAGCATAACTGGATAATAAAAGAAAAGCTATATCCATTCAGCTCATTTAATTGTGAAAATCAAAAAGAAAAAAGGCGGCACAAGGTCAAATGGTCAAATGGTCAAATGGCCAGAAGAATTCTTAACAAGCAAATCATCAAAATATTGTATAAAAACCTTTGTCACGGACAGACTCTCTCGCTAACAGAAGCAGAGTTTGCACTTTCCACTTTCCCATTTCCACTTTCCCTTTGAAGCATTCACTGGCTAAACAAACCAACCGCTTTACACTTGAGCAACATTTATTTTTCCGTTTCATTTCACGCGTTTCAGTTTCATTATGCCAGCTGTCAGCGGCAGTTGTTGTGTGTAACGGTTTCTGTTGCTGTTTCATTTTTCACACCATTCAAAATGCGACGCACGTACGCCACGCCTACCAGCCCACCTACCGCCCACCAACCGCCCAGTGACCCCACAGGCCACAAATGTTTCCTTTATGGAACCCTCAAAAGACCTTTTCCTCATTCAAATGATATGCGGCGCAGTTTTCATGGATCATTGAAGGCGACGACGCAGCAAGCGAAAGAAAGAAAGAAGAAAATTAATTTTAAAACCAGTCAATTAGGTTTTTGGCCTCGACAAAAGGGAAAACGACGCAAAAAAACAACAAAATCCGTGCATGGCCTGCGGCTTCAGTCGGGCAGAAGCAAAAAAACTGTTGCCTACTTTGCGGCGTCAACTATTTTTTTGAGAGCGAATGATCCAATTAGTTTCGATTTGGAGTTCGAAAATTGTCAGGATTGTCAGCTTGTCAGTTGTCAAATGAGGCAAGTTTTGTGCGCTTTTAGCGAGCGAACGTATTTTCTTTGATTTGATTTGTTTTCGTCACTCGACGGAGCTGCATAATTGATGGATTGTTTGTGGGCTGTGCGGCAAGAATGGAATCCTCCGTTGAATGGAATAGAATAGAATGTGAATGTGAATGTGATGCAGCAGGAGTCTGGCTTGTCCGCCTTTTGGGAGGTCATGGCTAATAAATAATAAATCAGCCATTTGACAGTCTTTGCCAAAAGTTCGTGTCCTTGCCCAGCGGCTGCGAAGAACATATTGAAATTTTATTGCGACTTATTTGATTGATAAAAGCGAAAGTGGAATACCAAAGTGACTAGTTAAAGCCCTGGGTAGATGCCGAAATTCAGGCTTAAACAAAGACAGATTGCACAATTAATGGCAAATTCAAAGGAATTCCAATCATATTCTAAAACTTCAATATTGAGGCTATTTTAATAAACATATTATGTGGATTTCTTTCAATTTTCTGGCCAAAATGCCACTTAAAACCCACTCAAAAGTTTGTTAACCCAAAATGGGACTAGCTAAATCAGAACAAAGCCCAGCAGAAATCTCTCAATGCGACTGAATTCCAAATCAAATTCAATTATGTTCACTGCCAAAATGGCACTCAACTCTTTATTTACAACAAAAACCGATTTCCACAAAGCAAATCCTTCAAAACAATTCCCAAATACAAACAGCATCGACGCAAATCCTTCGACTGAGCTTTACCCCCATCCTCACACTAATTACAATTGCTCCAATGGCCAAAAGGCGATTCTCTCCACAACAACAACAACAACAACAACAAAAAGGAGAGAAAAATACAAATTGAAAAGAAATTTTTGTTGGCCTCCTCAACAAGACAAAAAAAGAAGAAAACGAATAAAGAAAAAAGAAAAGAGAAAGGAAAAGGTCAGCTGCTGCTGTAAGGACACAATTTTCCGCTACACCTGCGCTGAATGAAGACCTTCCACACACAAGAGTCCTTTTTGTCCCTAAATGCCATGCTTAACGCTGGCGCGATTGGGCTGTTGCTGAGTTAGGGCACTGCCACACACCCACACCCACACACCAACACACACACCCACTAACACCAGCACATGCAGCGTTCAATGTCATCGGCTTGTCCCAGCGAGAGTGCAGTTTAATTGACAGCTGAAAACGTTGCTCAAAGCTGAAAACTCACTTCAAAGGATGCCGCGAAATGCAGCAGCTAAAAAAGCCATCCAACTACGATGGACATCATATGCCATTGTCTAGGCGTGGGCCAGGACTGCGCCTGGGACTGGGACTGGAACTGCCACTGAGACTCGGATTTGTAGAGGCATCTAAAAGGTGCTCTGCAATTTTCCGAAAGTGGATCCAGACAACAACAACAAAAAGGCCACTGCCAGTATTCAAAATGTTGTGGAAATTGTTGCTTGTTTTTATAAAAGGAACGTTAAAATTTAAAGTCCTTGTTGAAACTAGTTGTCAACATATCCTTGGGGTGCTCAAATAGGGTTTCACTCCAGAAGTTTATTGAAATTTGATGCAGTTTTAGGCGAATTTGGAATGTTAATTGTATTTCTATATGTGAGGGGAGTTAGTATTTAGAATATAGTATAGAACTTATCAAATATAACGAAATATATATATAAACATAGTTAGAGATGAGTAATAAGTCTTCAAACAGAAGCAGGTTCCATTATAAAGTTATCCCAATGAGTAAATAGTATCTTCTATGGGTTGAACTATCTTTTTCGTCTCTCCCCAAAGATGTTTCCTAATTTCAGCAGAGGAAAAAGACTTATCAGATATACAGAAATATATATATAAAAATACTTAGAGATGAGTAATAAGTCTTTAAACAGAAGAAGGTTCCATTAAAAAGTTATCCTTATGAATAAAAATTATCTTTTATAGAGTAAAACTATCTTTTTCGTCTCTTCCCAAAGATGTTTCCTGATTTCACCAGAGGAAAAAGACTTATCAGATATACAGAAATATATATATAAAAATACTTAGAGATGAGTAATAAGTCTTCAAACAGAAGAAGGTTCCATTATAAAGTTATCCCAATGAGTAAATAGTATCTTCTATGGGTTGAACTATCTTTTTCGTCTCTTCCCAAAGATGTTTCCTAATTTCAGCAGAGGAAAAAGACTTATCAGATATAACGAAATATATATATAAACATACTTAGAGATGAGTAATAAGTCTCAAACAGAAGAAGGTTCCATTAAAAAGTTATCCAAATGAATAAATAGTATCTTCTATGGGTTGAACTATCTTTTTCGTCTCTTGCCAAAGATGTTTCCTGATTTCACCAGAGGAAAAAGACATCAGATATACAGAAATATATATATAAAAATACTTAGAGATGAGTAATAAGTCTCAAACAGAAGAAGGTTCCATTAAAAAGTTATCCAAGTTAAAGTGAATAAAAATTATCTTTTATGGGTTCAACTATCTTTTTCGTCTCTTCCCAAAGATGTTTCCTGATTTCAGCAGAGGAAAGAAAGAGAGTTCTCTATATTCCACTCACAAAAAAGGTTAAAATCATGAAGCATAACAATTCTTGAGATGAATCTACCCTTTCTGGGTTTAAAGTACAAGGGTATAAGGGCCTTAAGCTGACAATTCTTTTAACGATGGCTGAGAAATCGGTTGAGATAAAGCCTGCAGGTTGGGTCATTGTGAGTTGTCATCGTGTTTTTATTGGGCTTAAAGCAAGTATTATATGAAAATAGAGAGGAAACCGCAGGAGGGGGGACAGGAATCTGAAGTTGAAGAATTGTGCGGCAAAGGGCAATGAAACTGTTTTAAATTTTAAGAGCTGCTAATAAAAGCAAAGCCGCAGCTCGTTCTGCTCATCTGAGCAGCTAATAAAAATGCCAAATGCAGCGCTTTTACTATGCACTATAAAATACCAGAAAATATCAGTGGCAAAACGAGAGTCTGAGTGACTATTTGTACGGGAGGAGGAGCAGCTTCTATGGATCTCATAGACAGTAAGCTGCTGGCCATGAACGTGCGCATGTAAATCAATGTAATGGTCGCTTTTATATTCCGTGGAACGGGAGCGGATTTCTCTCGCCCTCTTAAGATTTTGTAATACAATGAAAAAGCAGAGTGCGCTGTGCGGTGACAACAACTGAATGAAAACTGAATCATCCATATCATTATGTTGATGCAGCAGCATCAGCGAGCGATAAGTGAGAGCGGGAAGGGGACTGGAAGTTGGAGTTTGAGTCCTGCACAGCAGGAGGATGCAGGACGTGGCAGCAGGCAGCAGGCAGCTGGCAGCTAAGTTAGTTACGTGTTTGCGGTGATAAAACCGATGAAGCGAGGGGAGACATCAAAGACATGCTAGACTGACGCGTGGAGCAGGGGATAAGCTGCAGGAGGAGATCGCAGGGAGAGGGAGGAGCAGCGGTTGCAGTAACAGCCAATAAATCTCTAGCTAAATGCTCAGAAACTTTACGGCCAAGCCGTGAAAGACATTTCCCATTGGCCACACAAAGATAGAGAAGAAGGATTCGTAGCGCATTTTTATGGTTTAAATACTTTGCGCCAAACTTGAAATAATGCGACTTGGTAAGACCCCTAACCCCCTAACCCCCTCCTCCTTTCCACTCCCCCTGGAATACCCCTTTCCTTATGCGGCTGAAGCATAAAAATGTTACAAAAAAAAAACCAAAAAGAAAACATAAAACAAAAAGCAAAACGCGCCAAAATCTGCACGAAGCTTAAGTGGATTTTACGCACCATCACCAGAGAGCAGCAATCGTCCTCTGCCCCGCTGCCCCGGTGCCCCATGTTGCATGCAACCGAACAAAAAAACTTTTGCGATTTCTTTTTTTTTTGCTATTTTTCGGTTCGGAAGGAGGTTTTTCGCAGAAAATCCTTATAGATAAAGAGCGTTTTGCACTTGTCGAAAGCGCACAGCGCAAAAAGTACGCAGCAAAGTTTATGAAATTTCTATTACATTGTTTTTCACTTTCTCCACGGGGCTGTAAATTCGTGAAATCAACTAAAACAAGAACCAAAAAACGAAAACGAAGGAGAAAGACAGACAGAAGCATATGCAAAGCGCCCAGCTGACAACTTGAGCTAGAAGTTAGAAGCGAACGGGGGGCAAGCCGCACATGTGGCGTATACGCAATGTCTTAAAAATTGGCAAACTTAACTTTTGGGACGCTGTCAATTTTGAGGCAGCTCGCTGTGTTGCGGGCTTTGTACATTCACATGAAGCTGAATGATGAGCCAAAAAAAATGTGAGAGACTTCAACTTAGATACAAATCCCTCAAAAATTGTCTGTAATACTGATACACCAGCTGCTGCTGCATTTACTTATAAAATTTTCTATTAAGCGAGCAAAATTTACTTGGAAAAACTCATTTTATTTCGGAAAATAATCCGTCAATCACTTCTGCAGAAACCCTTTGACCTTTTTCAAATTAAAATCCATACATGCATGTAAAAGTTTGTTATATTCTTCGCTTGAATAGCAGTTAAAAACGAAACTCGAAACTCGAGACTCGAACATTGAATAGCTTAATTGAGACAGCTTAGACATTCTTTTGAGGGGCTTAAATGTAGCAGCTGACAGCAATTAGTTTGGCTTAAAACTCAAGTCTGTCATGTGATGCTCTTATGTGCTTCTCTTTTTGAGCCATAAAGAAGTATTGAAGATATTTTATTTTACAGAATGTGAATCATAAATTCAGATTTTCATTTGCAATTGACCGACTAATTGATTGACGGCTGGCCCAAGCGGCGTATGCGTAATGTCGAGGCCGCAGCTTTCGCAGTTTTCACAGTTTTCGCAGTTCTCTCTGTGCCATTTGGAGGTCACATTGCGGCAGAGGCAAGTTACTTTTAGTTTGCCAAAAGTCAACTAAGATACTGCAATGCAGTGCTACCAGCTGCAGCAGCTGCATCTTCATGAAGCCCAAATTCCGAATTCATGCAGCCAGCAAGGACAACTTGCCGTTTGGCTTTCTTTAAATGAAATTTTGCGGCTTTTCAGCGGCAATTGGGCCTCTCTCCGCCGGGTGGGAATTGTGCGCTTCGCTGCGGCTTTTGGCTTTGAATAGTGCGCATATTTCGCACGGCGCTCAACAAAAGCCTTAAATTGCTCAGCCTGGCTCCCAGGATGCCTGGGTGCAAAAACAGGAGCCAGCGACAACAACGACAACAACAACAAAGAAACAGCAACAAAATGTTGGCTACTTTCTGCCAATTTATGCGCTCAGATTCTCCGGCTAAGTGTCCACTTTCAGGGGTCTCTCTGCGAGGCAGAGGCGTGAATTTATTGTCAACACTTGGCGCCAAGATAATTAGTGTGAAAATGAAAATGAAAAGTAACTACAAGTAGTTTCCACAATGGCCTCTCAACTTCTACAAGCAGCGCCACAAAGGAGACGCTTTAAGACTTTATAAGTGAGCCTCTTACAATTGTATTTAAGCACAAGTAATATATATACGTTCTGTCAAAAAAGGTGCCCAGAATTGATTATTTAAAGCATCCGCTAAAAGCGACTGTCTAAATTATTGTTGCTGCTAAGCAGGAACAGCTGTTTTCTATACTAACGCTGAGTTTGAGCCCGATTTGTCACTTAGTTTGCTTACAGTGCTAAATTTTGTCAGTTCTGTCAAGTGAATTTCTTTTTCAACAAAGAAGTGCGATCAAAGTCTGTTTCCTGAATGGAATAAATGCTGCAGAAATGTTGAAAATGCTAAAGAAGGATCTACCAAATCAACAACTTATGATTGGTATAAATTGTTCAAAGAAGGTAGAGAACGCGTTGAAGACGACCATCGACCTCAACCGACGATGCTCACATCCAAAGAGCAAAGAAAGAAAGTAATAAGAGACAAGGCTGATAAAATTGGCGTATCGAAAGGATCATTTAATACCGTTTTGAGTGATGTTCTGGGCCTCAAGCGTGTCAAGTCTCGATTTATACCAATTTTCTCACACTGCACTGAACCTTCGTGACTTTTCTGACTCTTTTCCGCCAAAAATGCAACCAACATCGTTTCGCAACCAACTTATTCACCTGATTTGGTTCTGGCCGAGTTTTTTCTCTTTCCAAAACTCAAATTGCCACTTCGAGGCATGTTTTTATTTATATATATACAATATATAGTATGGCTTTGCTCTGAGCTATTAAAGTATTTATGTGAAAAGTAAGAAAAACAATATTTATTGTTTTTAATCTTTTTATCTTCTCTTGTGTCTTAAATCTCAGGAAAAACTAGAAATGACAAAACAATTACAAGAAATAAATATGTCGATTGGCATGGAAGCACACAAAAGTTATGGAAAGCTGTCACCAAATTTGCTTGCAGCCTGTGTATGAATATTTGAGTATAATCTGAGCTAAAAAGAAACCTTTCAACCTAAAATCTATGACACAGGAATACCCTTAACTCATAGCCTAGTCAAGGGTTTCCAGCTGATGCTTAAAGATGTTTCGATTGAATGTATAAAGTGGTTTAACAAAATCTCCCACTAATGGCGCATTCCTGTGGATTGACGAGTCTCTCTGCCACCCCAAGGGAACTAGCACCAGCACTGCGATGACAGTGTCTCAGAAAAGTATTATCACATAAAGCAAATATGCGCAGAAAAGGAATTTACAACTATGAAACCTGCAATGTCGAGCATAAAAATATAACAATAAGTGGGAATGTGCCACAAGGGAATACATGACTGAGGAATACTCTTCAAGGTACAGTTACTCCCAGATATATATGCACACATGTGTAGAAAGTACTATAATCACTTTAAAGTATTCAGAAATTCTGAAGTGTTCAAGTTGAAAACTTAAGCAAAGTACTTCGAAATGTTCGTGTACTGCAGATTGACGTGGATCAGGCATGTTATACACAAGATTATTATTCCCTTTTTGGCCATTTTTAATGGATATACAGGGTATAAAAATAGAGAAGAAGGACATCGCGTATATGAAATAAAACTAAGAACCTATAAAACCACACAGCTCCCGCGATAGTCATGCAAATAAAAGCGAAGCCTGTTTGGGGTCTGGCTGGAAGCGACTGGGAGCAGGCTTCACACCAAATGACAGTAGTCAACGTGGCGACCCTTGACTGTGAAGAAGATGACAGCATTGCAGGACACAAGGAAGGCGACGAATTCGCATTGTTTATTTAAAAACTACTCCATTATGGCAGATGGGAGCTGGGAGCTGGGAGCTGGGAGCTCGGAGCTGGAAGATGGGCAGATGGGAAGCTGCTAGCGCTGCTCAGCTTTATAAAAATGCAATTTCAGGCGGACAACAGACAACAATATATATATATATAGTATATATATATATATGTACTAAGAACAACACTTTATCCCAGCAGTGGAAGCAGCATACACAAAAGTATAATCGCACTATAAATCCCTCGCGTCGAAACCAAAAACTTTACATTTGCTTTTCGGGCAAGCGACAAAGAAAATGTCAAAAACATTTCATTAACAACGAATATCGCATGCACTTTCTAAGCTCAGAAGATGCAACGATAACTTGCCATGTGAATGAGGGTTCAGTTGTCAATTTCTTTATACAAATTGAAGAGGAGTTCAGTTCAGGTGGGGAATCAGGTGGGAATTGACCAATTGATGTCTGATATAAATTAAAGCTATTAACAACTTGTTTCATATTGCTAATATACCCTTCAGTGTATTGTAATAAAGAAAATACCAAAATTACATGCAACGGGCGCCAAAGAAGCAGTGCAGCCAGGCTAGGAGGCTGGGGGAAGGAGCCGAGCCATTGTCCTTGCAGCGCTGCATTGATAGCAGGCAGGGCCATAGTTATAGCCATGGTCAGAGAGGCATCCGCATGTCCCTGGTGTGTGTGTGGGTGTGGGTGTGTGTGGGTGGGTGTGGGTGTGGGTGATGGGGAGATGGTCGACTTGGCCGTGCCGGGGCATAATGTTGATGATGAAAACGTGCGCATTGTTTTCAGATTTTCGGAATTTTAATTAAATTTGCATTGTTTCTAGTGGCACTTGGCGATGGAACGAAGAGGCGCTTGTAAGTTGAGCACATGGCCCAAAAGAGCTGCTCGGATTTAAATAAGCTTCATATTCTTTTGTTGTGCCCAACTTCTGTGTAAATTAGTGGGCGTACATGGCTTAAATTAGTGGCTGCATAGTTACGGCCAACAAGGACTTAACGAGCATGTTACGACCAAAAATATCTATTTCTCTTGCTGCTATATATATTATTCATAATAAAATAAATTTCAAAGCAAAATGCCAACAAATTCTTAACCAATATGAGTTGAGGTTGCTGCCAACTAAAAACAGTAACGTAGACAACCAAAAAACCACTCGACACCCACTCATCTACTGCGAGGATAAAATAAAACCCTTGCAGCTAGCGAAAACTTATCATTTTACAGCCAAATTATTAAATGTGACACTCGAGAGTTACAGTCGGTGCCCAGAAGTTGTCCAAAATGTGAAATGTTGCCAGTGTCGACGGCTCATAAAAAATGCTAAACAAGTCAACAACATGCGCCTTCAGCCTTCAGCCTTCAGCCAGCTGTCAATAAATATGAAACTCCATAAGCCAAAAGCGAAAAGAGAAAAAGAAACGAAACGAAAAAACAACAGCTTAAGAGAGCAAGAAAGGCAGCAAAAAATATCAATCATAATAAAAAATACATAAACAAAGCAAAGTCGACAGCAGGCACATAAGGAAATGTAAATTTCTGTTCTCTACCCCCGACCCCTGACCCCTGCCACTACCACAATACCAGCTAACACACCCCGCCCTCCCATCCACCACGCCCCCAAAAACGAAGTGTAAATAAACAAAGCAAATGTGACAGTTGTCTAAGGAAAGTTTGGGAGCTGAGGGAGAGGTGCCCGGTGACAACATCAAATACATTTTGTCATCTTAGCGAACTGAAAGTAGTCTGTCAATTGTAGGCTTTTAGCCATATGAAAGACGTTGCAGTTAATCTTACGCAAAATAAAGAACATTTTGAGGCTAAGTGAAAGCTCTTTTTAGGCTTAAACTCAGTCCCACTCACTGCGACTACGAGTATTGGTTCAAGTGTCAGACAGGGCAAGGAGTGAGATGTGAGCAAAGGAAATCTCTTTGGCAATCCTTCTGGTAGTGTAGATCAGAGCTTGAACCATTTGGGAATTATAAGCTTAAAGCTAACTAAACCTACTTTTATTTATTTATATATTTATTTATGTATATTTTAATATTTGTTTAATTATTCCTTCCTTTTTTTAACCTTTTTTTTTATTTATTTATTAATTTATTTAATTATTATTTATATATTTATTTTTTTACGTATTTTTGCACCTATCGATTAATTTATTAATTAAATTATTATATTTATTTATTTAATAATAATTTTTTTATTTCTTTGTTATATATTTATTTAATTATTATTTATATATTTTTTTTAATTATTTATTTTTATTTTTCTTACGTATTTTTTCACTTATAATTTAATTTATTAATTAAATTATTATATTTATTTATTTAATAATATTTTTATTTCTTTTTTATGTATTTATTTAATTATTATTTATATATATATTTTTTTAATTATTTATTTTTATTTTTCTTACGTATTTTTTCACCTATCAATTAATTTTTTATTATTAATTTTTTTATTTCCTTGTTATACATTTATTTTTAATTGTTTAATTTTGTTTTTTCTGCCTATTTTTTATTTTATTTTATTATATCTATGTTTATTTATTTATTTATCTAATTATTTATTTAATTATATTGGGTTGACCGAAAAGAAACTTTTGACTTGTGAGCGTGGAATAATGAATTTGCAGGAAAGATGGCGGAAGGTCATCCAACAAAATTGATTAAAGTTCATTCTTTACTTTCTTTTAAAAATCAGCGGTTTCTTTTCGGTCAACCCAATACACTAATTTAATTATTTTTATCTTTTATGTATACATTTATTCACTCTAAAAAGTCGCTTAATATCGTTAAGAAAAGAATTATTCATTTATTTATTATATAAATTCGTTTACTAATTTAATTATTTATTTATTATTTTATTTAATAATTAATTAATTTACTAATTTAATTATTTATTTATTATTTTATTTAATAATTAATTAATTTACTAATTTAATTATTTATGTATAATTTTATTTATTATTTTATTTAATAATTAATAATTTACTAATTTCTTTATTTATTTCATTATTTATAAATGTTTATTTAGTTATAAATTAATATTTTTATTACTGATTCTGTTGTTTATTTATTAATTTATTTATTTATTTATTCATTCATTTTTCACTTATTCATTTATTAATTAAATTTCTTATTCATTTACTCATACATTACTTATTTATTCATATTAATTAATATTAAAATGTTCTGGCAGAAGCCTTCGTGTAGCCATCTCCTTTAGCACGTTTCTTAACGGTACTTCGCCTTCTAAAACTATTTTGGCTAATTAGTTGAATGTTGAGTGTCGAGTGGTTAACCGTTGAGGAGGTCGAGCAGCTCTGAATGCTTTTGATTTATACTCGCATCCTGCTGCTTTACGGAAATATTTCATGTTTTCGTTTCTGCTGACCATTTATAATGAAACAGCAGCTCCAACCGAGACACCCACAGAAACACACACACACACACACAGAGAGAGAGAGAGAGAGACACAGACACAGTGGTGCCTTTTTAATTAACTGAAAAAGGCTTCACAGTCAGTCAGGAGTCGAACAGAGCACATACTCGTGTACAACTACCCACATATCATACTTCTATATACCTTACAACCTGGGATGATGTTTGCCTGATGTGCAGCGTAATTTTTTTTTGGTTTTAATTATTGTTTTTTTTTGCCTGCTGCTTTTGTTTTCTGTTTAATAACCAACAACAAAATGGACAAGCGGCGTTGGCGTTGGCGTTGGTGCCGAAGCCAAAGCGAACGCAAACACTGAGGCAATGCCACATCCACCCTCACCCCCTCCCCTCTTGCTACGAAGTGAGCTAATTAATTATGCACTCGTGATACCTCATAAAAAATGTATTTACACTGGTTCCATTAGCTGTGCGGCTAAGTTTGTGTTGATTTCCAGCCTCGTTTTCAATATTTCTGCAGGTTTGCAATTCAATTGCTGACTATTTGCATATTTGAGTAGCCTCGTTCTGCTTGATAAGCAGCTTATGGGTAGTAGTAATAGTAGAGAAAAGAGTCTTAAAGTAGAGTATATGGAGTTCGTTGAGCTGTGATTACAGCTCGTTGTTTGCTGTTGCTTTATTTTGCTTGAAGTGACTGCCACGTGTCCACTTGGAGCATAAACAGAACATTTTACTATATTTTTTGAATAAAAATCCCAGCAAAACGCTCTCGGAGCTGCAGCTGCTCGGTAATGGAATATAATGGTGACTTTTGCTCCCAGCCGCCGAAACTCCAATGCAACAGCAATGCACGAATATAGTCAAGGACTATGGAGAGGGAGAAACGGAAGCTGAGACTCAGGCATGGCAAGATTGTTTAGTCTTTGTCTTTCGCTTTTGTTATGCAGTTTCCTCTCAGCTTGTCTACTCATTTTTTCCATTTGTTTATCTCAGTCCCCATATGCAAAGCGGAATGTGCAAAATTCGCATTCGTTCTCAGACTTTATGCCGCTCTAAATGCATATGAAATTGAATATTTTTATATTCTCATGCCATAAACGTTTTACATGCTACATCCACATACTTTAAGGCGCCTCTCGCCTCCATTCAAATGCCATTGCCATTGGCCTCGGCTTCCGCTCTGCACCCGTTTTCCATTCGAGTATCAAAATTTGCAATGATAGTAAAAATGTTTATTGTTAGCTCCGAGTGTCAGCCTACGTGACATTTTCAATCTTTCCAGCTGAAATCGAAAGAACGCACACAGAAATCCTTCGAGTCAATTCCAAACATGTCTAACTGACAATCTTTATACAAAAATTTAAGACCGAAACTGTCAAACTATTTATACAACTGGAAGCTGTTCTGAGAATACGCTTAAAGACATTGACAGCTAAGCCACATTACCTTTTTTTAATTTCATAAGTGAAAGCCATCAACCAGAAGTATGAGATCTATATCAGTACAAATATATGTATTCACCTGATTTAGCTCCATGAGACTTCTGGCTGTTCAGCAAACTCAAACGACTGCTCCGGGGAAACCGTTCTGAGTCAATTGAT
The DNA here is from genome assembly GCA_035045065.1 of Hirtodrosophila trivittata. NCBI lineage: Eukaryota > Metazoa > Arthropoda > Insecta > Diptera > Drosophilidae > Hirtodrosophila > Hirtodrosophila trivittata. Next base: position 10,378,597 of record JAWNNK010000813.1, read on the forward strand.
GACATTAAACGTTGAAGGCTATTCCAGAAATCGACTTTAACCACTGTTTCAAGGAATGGAAAAAACGTTGGCACAAGTGTATCGGGGCCAGGGGGGATTACTTTGAGGGGGACGAAATAGATGTGGGAGAATAATTAAAGAATTTTCAAATTATGAGTAAAGTCTTACTATCTTTTGCTCACAGTAGTATATCTGCAGTGCACTACTCAGTTTGTAATATGATATACATGTAAAGATGTTCATGATAGTTTGTGGTTTTAGTAATTGGTTAAATACAGTAGTATAGGCGTTAAGCACTTCGACAACTGCGACTGCGACAACTGAACAACTTTTCGACGACAACAGCAACTGACTATGACGACGGCGACTGCATTCACAACTCTCGCACGGCTTGTACAACTTCAACTGCCTCTCAACTCTTGCCTCTACTGATATCGATAGATGGCAGGGCTGCCACATGTTCTATGCCAGACCACTGTTTACATACATGTATATTATATTATATATATTCTCTTCTTTTTTGGGTCATAATTACTCTGCTCCTTGGCGACCTACTCGAAACTCTCTTCGTTTATATCTACCTACATGCACCTCTGACTTTCTCTCTTCGTTCAATTAAGTTTTCACTTCTCTATTACCATGAATGATACCCACTAAAACCTAATAATACTCAAACTTATTTATTCGATTGGGTTTTTCTTGGTTTACCCAAACCTGGCAACAAATGTTCGATCACTTTAATTGAAATGTACTGGCCACGTCGACAGATCCAGCCAAAGCTTCTGACATCATGCAGGTCCAGTTTTCCTTCCTAGAATCTGCTAATGTGGAACTTTGCTGTTAATACCGACAAGTCCTGGACTGCCCCTCTGTCAGTCTAAAGGCACACATCTGCCTTCCAGCCTGAATCTCATTCTGGACAGGCGACTGACTTGGTGGGCTCATCTCAGATCAAAGAAAAAGCAGCTCAACCTGAAACTATGGCAGTTAAACTGGCTCCCAGGTCTGAGCTCAGACCACGCAACAAGGCCATATTTAAGCCTATATGGGCATAAGGTATTCACCTGTGGGGCACGCCGTCCACTTGAAATCCTACAAAGGTTCCAAAGCTAAGTCGTCCCTAGGCTAGTGAGAGCCCCTTTCTATGTTGGGAACTCTGTTGTTCACGAGGAACTCAAAGTGGCCTCTATCCAGCGCAAAATCCGACTGCACAGGCATCCAAATAATCTTCCACTGAAGTTGTTGGACAACAGCCTAAACACCCGCAGACCCAAACGGAGTCATCCGCTGGAGCTACCAGGCTTGCATCCTGACTTTCAATCAAATTCACTTCTTATCTTAAGGATAGATTTTAGATACTGAACAACAAATATTTAATTTAAAAGGAAAAGGATATAAAATAGGATAATGATCCTATATCAAAATGTTTAATTTTAAAAATTTCTTATATTATTTTTTTTATATTTAAATTTATACATAAATAGATCTCTTTAAAATATAATAGTACAATATATATTTTCTTTTTTTCTATTAAATTTTTATCATTTAAGCGACTGCTTGTAGTCGACTCTAAATGAAATAAATAGTTATATATAATTATTTAAGATCTAACCATATTTTAACTTTGTAATTCAAATTGACAGGCGATTGGTTCGTCCTTCCAACAACTCTTATCTCACAGGACCTTTTAAACATTAACTCTATTTAGTATATACAATATATATAATATATAGAACCTTTGCCATTATGTTATGTTTGCATAAGAATTAGTCTGTAACCCCAAAATGCAAGCAAAACGAAAAGAAAGTCAAATAACCTGAGCTGCATTTGTATGCAGAATCAGAATCAGAATCAGAACCGTTTGTATGCAAAATCAGCGGTTTCTTTTCGGTCAAGCCAATATTTTGAACTCGTGTTATGATTGAGATAAATAAATAATATTAAAGTCAACATCAGTGCAGAAAGTATAAAAGGAGAACGTAAAGGAAACTCTTGAGCTGGCGTTATCGTTAATCGAAAAGTTCCTTTTGATATGCGAAAAGTGTATGGCAAGCTCTTAGGTGCACGTTAAGCCTCGATTAGGGGAAAGATTTATGGCTGGAAAAATGATTTTCCTTTTGCTAAGTGAAGTGTTGCAAGTAAAATCAAAGAAAAATCGCACCAGATGACGCTGCTGCGTGGCGCAACAAGGTAAGCGGCAACAATGTTGTGCAGCAGGTAAAAAATATATGTCTGTATGTATTACATATATATATATATATATATATATATATGTGTGTGTGTGTGCGTCCAAGTGCATTATTAATCGAGCGAGCATATTTTTAATAACAGGCAGCTGGCAGCGAGTTGCGCGTGGCTTGTTGCAAAGCACTTAGAGCTTTCTTTATGGCCTGCTTGACGGCTGATGTTGCTGTTGCAGTTGCTGTTGATGTTGCACAATGCGGAGGCAGGCAGCGTCTATTGCTGAAAATTAGACAGGAAATTATTTGTCTGAGCGCATGATGTTAAATTGAAGATGGGACGCCAGAGGGAGGGACGAAGGCAAGAGCTGATTTATTATGTTGACGCTGTGAAATGGAGTGGAAGGATTGTTGTTGTCTACTTTCATGGCTTTCATTTGTTTGCCATCTAATAATAAATTCTCTTGCATATTCAATACCTCTCAGTCTCCAGTCTAAGTCTAAGTCATTGTGCGAGAATTTTGCATGATGTTTGCACAAGTTATTTTCGATGCGCTTCATAAAATGCAAAATGATGCCTTAAGACTGCAACAATGGGAAATATTTCTGCAGCAAATTAAGTGTTGCATACTCGAAGGCATTTTTAATTGATTTTTAAATCGTAAATTAAAACAATTTTGATATGAAAGAGCAGCTTAGACTCAATGCTGACTCTGTTTTCTCTCCATAGATAGAAATCTATGGTCACAAATTCACAAATTTCAATATGGAAAACGTGCCAGACAATGGCAAAGAGGGATAAGACGAGCTGTTTTACCACAAATAAATAAATAATACTAAACACAGAAATATCATTTATGAAGAAATGCCAAGGTGTTTTTATAGAGAAATCAATAAATATTATGCAAAATATTTCATGGCAGTTTATTAGTTTTTGGCTCTTGTTTGCTCTGCAGCATTTGACCAATGAAACTAATTCAAATGAATGTTATCATAAACAATCACTTTGCACATGTTTTAATAATAAATAACAGCAACTATTCGAGACAACAATGCAAACTCTTCTCTGTTGCTTTTCAATTAAAGCGAGCCCAAAAAGTGCAGCTTGAAAACTTTTGCAGTTCGAGCCCGAACATTCCACAATCCTTCCACACGGCCAAAAGCACTCTGTAATAAAGCAATCACCCGAAAAATTAAAAAACCCATACAAAAGATTGTTACACACACTTCCACACACACACACACACTCGCATATAGGAAAAATCCAAAAAACTTATTCAAAATAAAAGCGTACAAAAAACTCGCTTGTTATGCACTTTTCTTCCTCCTTTTTTTGTGTCCTTTGACTGCAATCCTGGGGATAAAAAGGGTAAGGGCTCGGCTTAGGTTTGGGTTTTGGCATTAGGCTGCAGCGTCGTGCCACATCGGTTGCACGGTCAGCTCAAACATCACATGTAATACTCAAAGGGGGACGACCTTTCAACGGGGAAGGCCCCCTGCCCCGCCCCCGCCCCACCCACTCGATGCTATACGCTTTGTTTACAAAATGTCGGCGCTTTATTCCATTTGACGCTCGGTGCAAAGTGCCAAAAAACAACAGCTGAGGGCGGCAGCATCGAAGGAAAGGGCTTCCACATTCAATCAACATTCTGCAGCGCGAGAAACAGTAGCTGCAACAGGCATAGAGACCTAGGCATAGGCAAAAGGATCACAAACAGGACAAGGGCAGCCAGAAGGACTGCCTCCTGGTTTGCTAGACAGACGAAAACAAAACGTTTCGAGTTTTTTGGTCTAAAGCTGGGGAACATGTGTCTGCCGACAATCGCTTGGCTGATTTTATAATTCCTTTGTACAATATTTGTTTGGCAATGAATTTAATTGATGTTCACAGCTCACCCGCTCAGACAGGGTGGTGTGCGTGTGGCGACACTGTGGCAACGTGGCAACGTGCGAAACTTCAATCAATTTGATTTTATTGAATGTCGATAGAGTAACAAAAGGTGTTGACCTGCCATTTGTGGTTGCCATACGATAAAAGGAGATTGGATATGGAACCAACGAGGGACTAGCTTAAAGCTATCGATTGGAAACAGAAACTAGAAGAAAACTCGACATAAACTGGACTCAATCATTGCCAAGCAACCATTTAAGTCTGAAGTTTTCCTTTAAGTTTTTGAGTAACTACAAAATAAATATGTCTAATTTATTAGGCAGAGTGTTGCCAAAAACTTGCAGCTCATTTGTTAATATTCAATGTCGACCAATCACTTACTCTATACTCTATACACTTCCAGCCCCATCCTTAATCCTATCAAAATTAATTTGCGGCTCATACAAGCATTTGGCAGCCAGCGAGTAAATGAAATTGGCTTTTGTCACATGTGCCGCCTCTCACAGTCCCCCGCTATAAGCCAAAGCTAGACACACACATATATATATATATATATATATCTGATATATGTACAGCACACACAGAGAGACTGCTTATTATTAATAGACTTACCCACACACACACACACGAAATTAGGCAAAATTCGGTAAGCCCAGGCCAAAAGGAAATTTTATGCATGTGCCACGAAAACTTGACTAATTACAAATTTACCACAGGTTAAATGGCGAATTACTCGTAAATCACTTCACGCAAAAGGAAATGAGCTAAACACAGTTTGGCTGGGGGAGAAGGGAGATGGATAGAGGCACAGCTCAATAGAGCAATAGAGATAGGGATAGAGTGTGTGTGTGTGTGTGAGGCAAATAAACAAAGCTAAAGCAGAAGCAAAAGCAAAGCTGGCTTTAAGAGATTAACAGTCCAACGAATTTTATCATCCTCTTAAAGGCGCTTTTCCCGATGTGTTTTCTTTTTTTTCCCAATTTTGTTTTTCTTTTAATAAACGGAAGTTCCCCTTGTTGTTGTTGTTGTTGTTGCTAGAAGCGAACGCTAATAAACCAAATCAATTGTATTTGTGCACAAGATTTATGCTTTCCCAAGCAGAAAGCATAATAAGTATATAAGGATACAAAATATAAAGAGAGAGAATATCCTCATCCATTTGTCTGCTGTCCTTTGTCCTTGATCAAGTTGCCGCGCCGAGCTGCTCAATTAATATTTCAGAAACTTAACGAAACTCAGGCAAATGAATGTCGTCAGCTTAATTAATATGCCAATGATAAAAGCACAAAAATCTCTGAGTATTATTCATAAACTGACAAACAAGGGAAACCACGAATCCTTCTTAAGAATTACATAGTATACTCTACACTTGATAGAAAACTAGAGTATAAATCGGTTATAACAAAATGTTGCTTATATTCTTTGGTTCATTTTAAACGATTGCATAGAAAGTTAATCGTATAAAAGCAACTTTTGGCAGTGGTGTCCTGTGGCCTTGTTGCTGCGTAGCTTGTGACCTATCGAGAGGAAAACTGTGGATGCTATGGAACGATATCAGTCAACGATACTTTGCTCAACATTTAAACAGATGAAAATGAAATGGATTACAGGCATAAGAAGTTAGTTAGAAGTCCTTTCCAATTCACTTCCCAATATTCTCACGTCAAAAGAGGATAAGATCGAGAAAGAAAAGATTTAATCATTAATCTTAAAAAAAGTACAAAAAATTAAACAAAGTCAGTTTGATCATATATTATTTGTATATGTTGGTCATATATATAGGTCATATCAAATAATTTCAATTAAATAAGCTAAAGCTGGCCGAAAAGAAACCGCTGATTTTGCACTCTGTAATTGCATTTTTTCCTTTGTCAGTTATTAGCTGTCACTTTTAGCTTGCTTTAGAAAAAAAGTGGACCTGATTTTGTTTACATTTGTTTGTTTGGCGCGTTTTCGTCATATTTTATTTTATTAGTTCCAAAAAGGAAAAAACGCAGCGCAGGACTTGAAAGGTGTGGTATATTTTGAGCTGCTTGCAAGGAACCGAACGACTAATTCGGCCGTCTACTGTCAACAACTGGATAAATTGAATACAGCCATCAAGGAGAAGCGACGAGAATTGGTCAATCGTAAAGGTGTCATATTCCACCAGGACAACGCTAGACCGCACACATCTTTGGTCACTCGCCAAAAACTCAGTGTGAGCTTGGCTGGGAACTTTTGATGCATCCACCGAATAGTCCTGACCTTGCACCCTCAGACTACGTCTTGTTTCGGTTTTTGCAAAACTCCTTAAATGGTAAAACGAGGAGGAGGAACGCACTTGCTTCAGTTTTTTACAGATAAAAGCCAGAAGTTCTATGAGAATTTGCAGGAAAGATGGCGAAAGGTCATCCAACAAAATGGAAAATATATAATTGATTAAAGTTCATTCTAAAATTTAAAAAAATGTATTTACTTTCTTTTAAAAAATCAGCGGTTTCCTTTCGGTCAACTCAATATATGCACTCAAATTGCATGAAATTGCTTACACGCAAATATTGTTTAAATTAACCTTTTTTTTTGCATGTAAGCGATATTTACTATATATCTAAGAGTAGTTCTTAGTACTTCAAGTCATGAAATAAGATTTTCTATTAGCTCAAGCCCAGTTCTTTGTATATAAAAGACAATTTGAAGAAGCTAAACGTATACTTAATACTGGAGAGGGAACTACTATATATCTAGGAGTGGGTCTGAGAACTTTAAATAATCAAATTAATTTTTTTTGTTTTTATTTAATTTAATAAAGAGACAACTGCAAACAGTCGAAAAGTTGCACATAAATTGTACAAAATAAAATTTCAAAAGTAATCTGCAAATTAAAAAGTAAAAAGTAAAAAAACTCTGGAAGTATTATTATAAAAATGGTTTTAAATTTAAATTGTTTCAACATATGCTGCAAGGATTAGGGGAAACCCAGTCAAACCCAATCAGAACAATAAGTATTAGTTTTAGTATTTAGAATTTAAAACAATATTTTATACCAATTGAAGAAAGTAAACGAAGCAGGACTCCAACTGATTTCTAGCAATTCTATATCCATTGATAATCAGAAGTTAATTTCACTAAAAATGTGAGAGAAGGACAACTGCAACTAATCCTTATCATTTCTCTATAAAATGCAAATCTGAACGATTTTTTGCTGACAGTTTTGAGATACTATATAGAAACCTTTGCTTTAGATTTCAAAGATTTTTTAAAGAATATGTTGATAAACACTTTAAACTGAATACCATATTTTTTTGTACGTTGTTAGGTGAATTTGCCATTAGAATGTCCGAGTTAGATGATCGTTTCAAAAACCTGTTAAACAATGTACGTAATGTATCCTTGACCGAGTCGAAACATGGTTCAATTCAGGTTCCGTAGATGAGCTGTCTTAGCGTGTTGAGGGTGCCGTACGAGAACCGCTGCATGTTGGCCAGAAAGGTGAAAGAATGTTCACTTACCACAAATTATTTCAATTATTTTGAGATGATGTATTGCTTCTTTGAGATCCGAGACAAGAAATCCGAAATAAGTGTCATGGCTCTATTCACTATCTGTGTGATTATGTATATGCTGCTGACGATCGTTGTGGTTGAAACACTGTAAGTACTATCTAACTGAAGGGAAGAGTTACTCAGACAGATCTCTCACAGGTTTACGCCGATCCTGAAAATTCTATCTGTGAAACTGCACATGAACGAGTATTTGGCGGGAAACACGCTTCTGGCTTTCGGCAATTCGTTTCCCGATCTTGTGGCCAACCTGATGCCCGTGCGCTCCGACTCTGCCATGTTTCCCAGGACCGTCAGCAATGCCGTCGTCCTCATCCTCCTATGTGGGGGCATGGTCTGCTTCGTAAAACCCTTCCGAATGGATGGACACTGCACTGTACGGGATCTACTCTTCCTCCTGCTGGCCGTAGAGCTAATGCGCTATTTAATCTTCAGCGGAGGTCATGTCAGCCAGCACGAGTGCCTCCGTAAGTCTCCTACAAAGCTTTATCCCTAACTCTTCTAATCCTATACCAATCGTAGTGCTCCTATTGGTCTACGTCGCCTACTTGTTCATCAATGTGCTCGACCTGATTCTAATGCGACACACCGTAAGACGTGAGTCCCAGTACTGCCTATCTATATTATGCTATATATATTTCCATGATCAGCAGCGATAGTTCCTTTTATACTGTATTTTATACTAATCTCGCTTATTGTTATAGTTTTGAGGCATAAAGTTGTTAAGCTGAGAAAGCAGCCGCCTTCACCCGAACGCAACGAGCAGCTGAAGAAGCTCTTTGAGACCATGATCAAGCTGGAGGATCACGAGGTCGTGAGCATCAACATGCAATACTCCAGCTTCTTCACCAACAGCGTGCGATCCTCCAATTTACCCGAGAATAACAAAACGGCCAAATTGAAACCGAATACCGTTAACTACGATTTCACTCGCACCATGTTGTACAACGTGGAGAACAACAAGAATCGGTTTTTGTTTCAAGAGTTCGTCGAGTCCCTCAACCCCATCGATTCCATGGAGTGGCAGCTCAGCGGCTGTGTGCGTCGCACTTTCATCCTCATGAAGTCACCGCTGCTGGTGTTTGTCACCTTATTTGTGCCCGTGGTGAACTACGAGAGGTGCAAGCATGGCTGGAGCAAGCTGCTCAACTGCACACAAATAATCAGCAATCCCTTCTTCTTAATTACTTTGATCCATTGTACGTTAATTTAGCCCTTAATTTAACTCTCATTTACGCTTATTTCCACCTGCAGCTTATATCACCAAAGTCCATCAGGATTGGTACGTTGTGCCCAACTTTGAGTTCTCCAAGTGGTCCATCATTGTGACTGTTCCTCTGGCCATATTGGTATTCATCCACTCTCGCACCGATCGACCTCCATCATACCATAACGTACGTTACAATCGAAGCTTTCTGATCCGAGCCGAGACTAATCCCTGAGAGGTGTGATTACAGGTGTTCATGACGCTCAGCATTGTCAGTGCGCTGGTCCTCATAACTTTCTGTGCCGGTGAAATCGAGGTCCTCAGCTCTATTGTGGCCATCGTGTTCAACTTAAGCGGCGACTTCCTGGACATCACTCTCGGATCCATGACGAACGCCTTCTTCGATGTCCTGTCCATCTTCGCCATGACCATGCAGGGCTATGAGAGAATGGCCTTTGCTGCCATCTTTGGTGCTCCCTTCTTCAGTAAGTTGTACTTTGTTTCAGACCAAGCTCCCTAGAGTAGGAATTCTTAACCCCAGAAAGACAGCACTTCATCGTAAGTCTCCCATAGGTATAACCTCAGATAGATTGTAGAATTGAGTACATAAACAAACTAATATAAATATAAAAAGGGATATGTAATCAATCCTAAAATCTATTCTAAGATGTTCTAGGCTTAACCTAGGATAGATTGTGGTATCGATTTTATATATATTTTTTTTACTTTTACTTTCACTTTCAGGTCTTGTTGTGGGCATGGCCATTCCCTTAATGATTAATCCGAGGGCTGCCCAGAAGGGATCAGTGGATTGGTTATATGGTGTCCACGGCGAGAACTGCTATATATTTCTGGTGATTTGTGTTTTGACCACGTTGTGGTGGTGCCTCACATTTAATTTCATTGCTCGACGTTCTGCTGGCATCTTCTCTTGGATAATTTGCTTCTTGTTTCTGCTTTATGCGGTGTGTGTTGAATGGGAATTGGTGCACGCTTTCACACATGACTTCAACTTTGACCCACAATAATAGCCAATATTATATGTATATATACTTAATATTGTAATCAAATAAAACCAATTATATATTTTTCCTATTTCATTTTACTTATTAATTATTCTATTCTACTCTATTATTGGGTTGACCGAAAAGAAACCGCTGATTTTTTCAAAGAAAGTAAATACATTTTTTTATATTTTAGAATGAACTTTAATCAATTATATATTTTCCATTTTGTTGGATGACCTTTCGCCATCTTTCCTGCAAATTCTCATAGAACTTCTGGGTTTTATCTGCAAAAAACTGAACCAATTGCGATTTGATAGCCTCTTCATTATCGAAAGTTTTACCATTTCAGGAGTTTTGCAAAGACGAAAATGTTCTTTTGTGGGCTCCATATTAAAATTGACGCCAAACAAACAAATATTAACAAAATCAAGTGCTCTTTTTCTATAATAACAACTGACAAAAGAAAGAATGCAATTGCAGAGTCACAAGCCGTTCAAAAAAATTATCAACGCCGTTTGTATGCAAAATCCGCGGTTTCTTTTCGGTCAACCCAATATATTGTGCCTTATTCTATCCCATTCTATCCAATTCTTTGCCTTTATCTTCCATTATATTATGTTAACTTTAAGTTGTAGTGTTTCTATTCGAAGCTGTGCATATAAATAAATGAATAAAATAAATTATACAATATAAAATTAACATATGAACAGAGCTTAAAGCAGCGAATAGAAGAGGTTTTTGCTAAATACATTTCGAGTTTAACACCTTAGCTGGGAGTCGCAACGAGGATCTTTCGACAAGTTGCCTAAATTACATACAGTAAAATCTTTTTTTACACGGTCTTTTTTTACACTATTTTGAAATAACACGGTTCGTCAAGAAGAAATTGAAAAAAATTTTACACGTAATTTTTGATTTGTTTCTCTAATAAAACGAAGTAGACATATATGTAAGTGAGACCCAAATAAGCAATCGGAATATATTGATCATCTTATCATGAGATGCTTGAAGTGTTGAATCGAATCTAAGCTAATTATATTAACATTATGGAAACAAAAGAGTTTATATGAAACATTATGGAATTCAGTAACAAAAAACAAATGTGAAAAGAATCCAAGTGTAGAAATTAATATTTGATATGAGCTGCTATTAAATACGAATCTAATCTAATGGCGCTCATCGGGTATGTAAATACTTTGTAAGATTTCATGGGATGTTGTTTAAGCGATTCGACAAGCCGCAGAGATTATTAAAAACATCTTTCGAGATATTCGCTTAGGCGTTTCGCTGGCATTTGCATTTAATGTATTGTAGGTGTACTCATTGTTGACTTGATATTTTGTTTTCTCGAACATCAAACAAAAAGCAGGAAAAATGAGCAGCAGGAAGAGCGAGAAATTTGTCTAAATTAATATGCAATTAATGGCGCCACTTGCTCGCCACGCCCGGATGGCCGCATCGGAGCGTTTGTTCGCGGAAACTTTTCACCACTTTTGCGCGCGGACCACGCGGCGTATGCGCAACGCGCCATTTAATTTATGCACTTTTCAACTTTAATTTATGTGTGAAACAAACGAGGCAGCTGCCACGCCCCCATCACCAACACTGTGGTTCCTGCTGCTGCTGCTGCTGCTGCTGATGCTGTTGTTGCTCTCGTTGCTGTGTTGCTGCTGTTGCTGTGTAGCTCTAATTTTATGAATTATTGCTGATTAATTAGATTGTTAGGCAAGGCAGCGATGCCTGAAGAGTGTCCGTAATGTATTCAATGTATTCACAGTTTTGTTTTTTATGCCTGGTAAGATGAAGAGATGAAGAGGAGAGTGTAAGGAGATGGTGGAGAAGGGATTCCTTGGTCAGTCTCGTTGGAACACGTAGCGGAAATTGTGTGCGGCGTGAATAACGGAAATTAATAAGAAAATAAATCACATGCCTGCCGTTTTTGCTGCTCAGACTTTTCCAGCATTTTGCTCGTTTTCCTTTTTTTTTTTAGCATGTCTATTGCCTGCCTTGACTTTCTGTCAAAGCAACTGGCAAAAGCACAACCAAAACCAAAGGCAAAACCAAAGGCAAAATCAGAAGCAAAGGCAGAGGCAGAGGCAGAGGCAGAGACAGAGGCAGAGGCGCTGCGGAAGGAAGTGTCTAAAGTGTTGCGGTTGATTTACGGCTATTTTTTGGAACGCGGAAGTGTTTTCGGAAGCTTCCGGATGTCCGAGCTGGATGGAAACGGTCGCAAGGGAAACGCCTGAGAGAAAGAGTGAGAGTTTTCACTTAGCTGGTGTCATAAACTCCATAACAACGGCCACATTTCCCGACTGTTTGCCTTTTGATAACTCTATTATGCGTTATTAATTAGATTCCTCTGCTCATGATAAACACTTTTTCCGATATAAAATTGAATCAACTCCTACAGCATAAGTAGAAAAATTGATGCCAAACAGGAAACATAATATTCTAATCAATCGTTCAATCAACTTCTTATGGGAAAATACTTTCTTTCAGGCGGATCTTAAGTTACGAAATTCTTATTGGAAACACTTTTATCTTTTATCGAATGTTTTCTTAATTGAAATTTGACAGTCGCTTTGCTGCTTTGTCTTTCTGGTCCTCTGCTCATGATAAATTCCCTCTCCGATATAAAATTGAAACAGGAAACATAATATTCTAATCAATCGTTCAATATATCAACTTCTTATGGGAAAATACTTTCTTTCAGATATGAAATTCTTATTGGAAAACACTTTCCTTCAATATATATAAATATCTTTTATCGAATGTTTTCTTAATTGAAATTTGACAGCCGCTTTGCAGCTTTGTCTTTCTGGTCCTCTTCTCATGATAAATTCCCTCTCCGATATAAAATTGAATCAACTCTTACAACATAAGTAGGAAAAATGCCCAATTGGATATGATATTCTAATCAATCGTTCAATCAACTTCTTATGGGAAAATACTTTCTTTCAGGCGGATCTTAAGAACAAAATTCTTATTGGAAACACTTTTATCCTTTATCTGATGTTTTCTTAATTGAAATTTGACAGTCGCTTTGCTGCTTTGTCTTTCTGGTCCTCTGCTCATGATAAATACACTTTCCGATATAAAATTGAATCAACTCTTACAACATAAGTAGAAAAATCGATGCCAAACAGGAAATATAATATTCTAATCAATCGTTCAATATATGAACTTCTTATGGGAAAATACTTTCCTTCAGGCGGATCTTAAGATGTCCTTCTTAATACTTTATGTTACGAGAATTATTTATCTCGTTGTAAAATACAATTTACGCGTGACCCCAAACAATTTTTTAATTTTGTTAATTCGAAGCGTAAATCTTCAAATTTACCTTCCTCTTTTTTTCTTGGCGAAGATGAAGCCTGCAACGACGCTTCTGCTGTTGAGTTATTTGCAAATTTTTTCCAATCCACTTACTCCCCTGTCTCCACTATTAACTCAACTTACCCTTATAATATCTTACCTATTAACCATATAGCCATCCCTAGTATTTCCTATTGTTCCCTTATGTCCGCCATTAACTCACTAAAATATACCTTTTCACCTGGTCCTGATAATATTCCCAGTTGTGTTCTTAAAAATTGCAATAGTTCTTTAGCTGAACCGTTGCAAATACTTTTTAATCTATCCCTTGAATCCGGAAAATTTCCTCATCGCTGGAAGGATTCTTATATCATTCCTCTACACAAAAAAGGTAGTAAATCCGATATTTTAAATTATAGAGGTATTGCAAAATTGTCTGCTATACCTAAATTGTTTGAAAAACTTATAGTTTCTGTTTTACAGCATTTCTGTAAATCAATCATCTCTCCTGCCCAACATGGTTTTGTACAGGGTCGTTCCACCATGACCAATTTGCTGGAATTTACCACCTTGGTAAATGAAGCATTTTTATTGAAAAGGCAAACTGATGTCATATATACGGACTTCAGTAAAGCCTTTGATTCTGTAAACCATGAGCTTTTACTCTTGAAACTTTATGGTATAGGTTCCCCTCCTTGTTTTATTAACTGGATTTCCACATATTTAAAAGGTAGAACTCAAAGAGTACTGCTTAGGTCGTCTATTTCGAAGTCTGTTCATGCTACTTCTGGAGTACCTCAAGGTAGTCACTTAGGCCCCTTGTTATTTACCCTTTTTATCAATGACTTACCTTCAATTATCTCACATTCACATGTTCTCATGTATGCAGATGATGTGAAGCTAATATTCTCATATTCTGACCCCCTTCTTTACAATCTCCTACAAGAAGATTTAAGCGCCATGCAACTTTGGTGTTCGGCCAATCAGTTGCATCTCAATTGCGCAAAGTGCATGTTTATGACGTTTAGTCGTACCAGACCCTTTTTATGTACCTATTCGATTAATAATACTCCCTTAAATCGTATATCTACAGTGAAAGACCTGGGTGTTTTATTTGATTGCAAATTGAAATTCAACTTGCACATTTCGACCATTATAAATGAGGCCAAGGGAGTACTAGGCTTTATTAAACGTTGGTCGAAAGAATTTGATGATCCTTTCATCACAAAAATCCTGTATGTTTCTCTTGTTCGACCGATCCTTGAATACTGTTCGTGCATTTGGTGTCCACATTACAGCTCTCACCAGGATCGCATTGAGTCCGTCCAGAAACAATTTGTATTGTTTGCTTTACGGGGATTAAATTGGGACCCTAATCTTCGTTTACCCTCGTATTCTAGTAGGCTTCTCCTTCTTAATCTCCCGTCGTTACTCAATCGCAGAAAAACTCTTGGTGTGGTTTTTCTGTACAAATTGATTAATGGTGATATTAGTTCGTCCTATTTATTAGCTCGGGTTAATTTTTCTGTTCCTCGTAGAGCAACTAGGAATTTTATTCCACTTGCCCTTCCTACGTGCACAACTGATTACGCTTTACACAGCTCGTTTCATGCTTTATGTGTAAACTTTAATTCGCTGTACCACGTCTTCTCAAGAGAATTATCCATCCTCTCTATAAAATCCTCTATTCTCCTTTACCTTTCTAGACATCCTCCCTCTCTCACCAACTAACATGTCTTTAAATTTTCTTTAAACCTTTTTTATCCTTTCTTTACGCCTTTTTATTTCCCTTTTAATACGTAACTTCACCTATTTATTATACTGTTACTTTTATATACTATTACTTCTAATAGTACATTAATTAGTAACAGTGTAAGCCCTATTTACTAATTCACTTTTATACTAATACTTTAATATATTATGCTTCTGTATACTATTGATCCTAATAGTATATATGTAAGTAGTAGTGTATTGTAAATTTTCTAGCCACTCCTATTCTAATATTCGATTACTAATACTTCTGATCTGATTGGGTTTTTCTGGGTTTTCCCCAATCCTTGCAACAAATGTTGGGTCGTTTTAAATTAAATAAATTTTCCTTATTTATTACTCCCCAGATTTAAACTTTTAATTTTTATTTAAACTTGTAATTTTTTATTTTTTTTATTATTTTATATTAATTTTAAATTTTATATTAAATTGTAAATATTTGTAGTCAGCTGTTCTTAGCTGACTTAAATTAAATAAATAAATAAATAAATAAATAAATAAGATACGAAATTCTTATTGGAAAACACTTTCCTTCAATATATATAAATATCTTTTATCTGATGTTTTCTTAATTGAAATTTGACAGTCGCTTTGCAGCTGTGTCTCTCAGATAGAAACCAATTAAAAACAGATATAAAAGCCCTTAAAATAACTCTTTTATTTCATATATTTAAGCCTTCGGTTGCTCAGACTGAAGCCTGTGGATAATGACAGAAATCTGTTGTTATTATATTTGTTCTGTCAGCTTGTGGTTGTCCTTTATATATATGTATGAAGTATATAAGTATATTTTTAAATATTTATATACTCGTAGAGATCATGAACAAGGGCTGAATATACATTATACCAGGCAGACAATGCATAAGCTTAATGCATACTTATGTTCTTGCTTCGGGCCAGAAATAATATTCATTAAGTTCTGTGTTTTTTTTTTGGTTTTCTCTTTTTATTTTCAATTTGCTGGCAATGTGGTTTTAACCGTTTGTAATTGCTTTACGGTTAAAATACAGTGGGGAAATGGGAAATTGTGAAATCCTACAAATAACCATTGAAAATGAAGTAGAATGAGGCGAGTTGAGTGACTGCAGAATTGATTAATCGAGTTGAAAAATGTTGAAAAATGTTTTAATTGTTTTGACTCTGAGCTCTCAAAAGGAGTTGTACACATTTTACACATGTTTAAATGAAATGCACAACGCGCAGATTCAATTTATTTAATTACTGAAACAGTTCCACCAACAAATGCGTTTCCTCTTTTTTAGTTTTTTTCCATCATATTATCAGCAAAATGACAAAATAAATCAAATATTTAATGCACATTGGAAAGTTTTTCTAATTGGAAAATGCGCAGCAAATTGGATAAAACCTTTCATTAGCAATTTCAACTGAAGATACCTTTCATTTCTGCCATGTGATATTAGCCATTTAACAATTGGCAATGACAACTCTCGCTCCGCAATTCAAAGTGGGCTTTATTCAGAGCCAGAAAACACAGCGCCGCTGTCATTTATCATTTAGAATCCCTTTTTGGAATCTCGCGCAACCCATTCGCATTCAACCACATTTCCATTCACACACACACACACACACACACACACACACACACGTTTAACACTCAACACTTTGACAATTACCGAGTGGCTTCCCACCCAGCTGGGAGCTGCCTTTTCGGTACCCTTTTTGCGGTTGTCTTTCAAATATTGTTACGGCTCTTGTTTTATTTTTGAAAAGAGCTACGCATAAAATCGAAATGCCATTTATTGAGCAGTACCCCAACACACACATACTACATATATACATATATATATATATATATACATGTGTGTGGAGAGTAATAATAATTTGTCAAATGCGATTTTCTGTCTGTTGTCGACGTTTATGTAATGAGTTTTATGCCCCCTTTAGAGCAATTTTTGTTATGGCCGCCTGCAGTAATCGCAATCTGTTCAAATAAATTCTGGCGATGCCAATGATACTCATAATGACGACGATGATGATGATCATCGGAACACTTAATTGTGTGTGTTTGTGTGTGCGGTTAATGTGATTTTTCAATTGATTTCTCGTGTGCGAAATTGAGTTATAAATGACCAGTAAAAGTGTGTTGATTTTTATTGGTCCTGGGCCCAATATTTTATAGCATCAACAGATGTTTCTGTCTGTGTGTGTGTGTGGGGAAATCTGTCCAGAATCTGTTGATAGGCATTACACTAAATGAAATTTGTGTTTTTCTTTTCGTTATTAGCATATGAAAAAGAAAATGTTGTAGAAATTATTCGCAAATTTTTAGCATGTTATTTCTGGGCTTAGCAAACTTTTCTTGAACTCGCAAAATTATGCAAAATTGAAAGGATCTCTTAGGCTAATGCCGTTAGACTGCAACAGATTTGCAAATTCTCAGACTAATTCGCATTTCAGCAAGGAAAACTGCTCGAAACACACAGGTTCCCAATGTCAGACCACAAAATCCGCACTTAAAAATTCATTTCTGATGTTTTCATTTCCAACAAATTTAGCCCCAGTGCCAATGGCTGTGGCAGTGTGGCAGTGGCAGTGGCAGTGTGGCAGGAGCCGTGGTGCGTATTGCACTCGGTTAGTGTAAATCATAAAGAAAAACTCTCGTAAAAGTAATAATGCGATTAAGTCCGCTTAAGCGACCCAAAGCATACTTAACAAACTGAGCCTTAGATGGATGCCAGAGACGGATAGATACTCCCGCAGAAGCTCTGACTCAGCCTCAGTCTCAGCCTCAGTCTCAGCCTCAGCCTCAGTCTCAGTCTCTCTGGTTTGGAGTACTCTGAAGTGTGGGTGGACGTGGAAGCTTGAGGATTGCGTAAACTTTTGACACAAACAACAAACAGGCAACACTCAAACTTGGAGGCGTGGCGAAACACCAAGAAGACCGAGACGCGATAAAGATGCCGACGCCGAGGACAAATGAAAGATTAAAAGTCAAAATGATTAATTGTTTTTGTTGTTGTTGTTGTTGTTCCTTGTTGTTGTTGTTGTGAGTCAGACTAAAAAGTTAAATAATGACCAAATGCGATGGTTTCGCTCGTAGTACAACAGCTCCAAGCTGCAGCTTACGAGTCCAACTACGAGTGGTAATCAGGCGCCAGGACCAGGACCAAGACCAAGACGAGGACAAGGACGAGAGTTACAGGACGCCAGGACGCTGGTGATTTAAAGTTTTTGCCACTTGAAAAGTGCAATTTCTGGCGACGCTTTCAAGAGTGCAAAACTTGGCAGAATGGCGGCCTTCGAAATTGATTTTGAAGTTGCTTTGCTGCCTGACTCCTTGCTCTTATGTGTATGTCCTGCAGGCCTGTCTGTGTGTGTGTGTGTGTGTGTGTGTGCCTGGATCCAGTTTTGTGGCTTTTCAACAATGAATTAATTTTCAAACTAATATGAGAGCCGCTGTGCACTTGCCGCTGAAGTCCTTATTCGAGGCATAATTGCACTGGAGTAGCCCCAAAAAGTTCCATGTTGCAATTTCTT
The DNA here is from genome assembly GCA_035045065.1 of Hirtodrosophila trivittata. Lineage (NCBI taxonomy): Eukaryota > Metazoa > Arthropoda > Insecta > Diptera > Drosophilidae > Hirtodrosophila > Hirtodrosophila trivittata. The sequence goes on from JAWNNK010000813.1 coordinate 10,397,007, forward strand.
CTCATTGGCATTTAAGCGGCTTTTGGCATAAACTAGTCCTGGCCACAAGGACTTGCTCCGTCCTAGCGGCATTTGCATGCACAAATAGTGAATAAATGAAGTAAATTTCAAGAGGCTCGCGTTAAGTAGCTTACAATTATTTATTTATGTTCGCCAGGCTTTCTGTACTTGGCAACTGCTTTTGACAGTTGTTGCGGCTTAGCGGCCATGAAATGAACCCCAAAGCAGCCTGAGAGCTCTAAGCCGCCCTTAGTTCCTTCTCTCTGTTCTGGCGTGAGTCCTGTGCCCTGTCACAAGTTCAACTAGCCAAAGAAAGCGGTCAGCGAAAAGTTTTGCATAATTTGCTAAAGGGATTGCGATTTTGGATTTGTGTAGCAAATGCTGGAGCACAAAAGGAAAACAATTGGAGGTGGGAAAGCGAAATAAATCAATGAGAATAACAGGCAGATAAAGTAGAGTTTGATTAGGTTGAAAGTAGCAGAGAATATCCTTCTTAGACAGCAGCTTACAGGGGAGTCTTAAGAGAGAGAAAGACTGGGAGAGAGAACTCAGAATTGGAGAAAAAAAGTTAACAGTCTTTAGGGAGAGTAAAACTTCAATCTGATGATCTCAATGTGTTCTTATGCGGGAGTATTTGTTGCATGCAACATAATTAGTTGCTTTAGAAATAAATCAATGGGAGTAACAGGCAGATAAAGTAGAGTTTGATTGGGTTGAAAGTAGCAGAGAATATCCTTCTTAGACAGCAGCTTACAGAGGAGTCTTAAGAGAGAGATTTTCAAATAGATTTTCAAATAGAAATCAGAATTGGAGAAGAAAAGTTAACAGTCTTTAAGGAGAGTTCAATCTGATGATCTCAATGCGTTCTTATGTGGGAGTATTTGTTGCATGCAACATAATTTAGTTGCTTTAATGCAGTTCTCTCGCTTGAATCGAAAGAGCTACAGCTAACAAAATGTAAAGGCAGTCTGGCACCCTAAGAAGTGCGACAGCGCCTTTTCTACGATTTACTTAAAATGCCATTAGACTTGTAGCCGAGTCGCAAAAGCGTTACAAAAACACTTGACACTCTCAGCTGGATGACTGAATGGTGCCAGTTGCCACCACCAATACGAATAGGAATGGGAATGGGAATAGGGATGGGAGCACCCGGTACCCCCGAGTGACTGCATCCGCTGAGTTCGGCTCGTCTCGGTGGGAGCCCCTTGACTATCGCATAAATACATGTTTTATTCATCAGCTGCAGTTGGCTGCCATTGCAACGGAAGTTAGTTTATGCCAAGTCGCAAAATTTGCCACCAGACTAGAGTAGTGGTAGTGGTAGTGGTAGTGGTAGTGGTAGTAGCTGCTGGCCACGCCCCCAAAGTTAGTGAATTAAATCAAATTCACGCTTCAATTGATTTTCATGCTGACTTGGACTTGCAACTTGCTGCTTGCAACTTGCTGCTTGCTGCTTGCTGCTTGCAACTTGCGACTAGTACTACAAAATTGTTAAAGTTTTTCGCTCACAAATTTTGCTTGACTGCTTTAATTGAAAGCACAACTTGGCCAAGAAACTTTATGGCTAGTTTATAATTCCGTTACTGCGAATAGCCATCTCCTCCTCCTTCAGCTGCTGGTCCTCCATTTCAGATCTTTCACACATCAAATATTTTCACCCCGTTTTTTCCAATAATATTCGTCAGCTTTTATATATCGCTTCAGCTTCATGGGGCACTTGTGAAATGCAATAAACACTTCATGCATGTCATTCAAATAGGGGCAAAGCGGAAAAAAGGATATATAAAAGAAGGAAAACAGACACTGGCAACGAGCTGGCCACAAACTAGTGTGTGTGTGGCAGGAGAGTCAAGAGACAGTTGATGGCACAGTTAAGGCCACAAAGCAAACAGACCAGACCTAACTCGACAAACTACCCACAAGGTCCGCGTCGATGGTAGCTTCGAGTGGCCCTGCGGTGATTTGGACGCCAAACACAGTTTGCTATATAATTGCAATTGCCACTGCGACGAGCTCATGTTCAGCTTGTCATGTGCAGCCGGAGGTGGGCGGGCAGCAGATAAACAACAAAATGGTGGAGGGGCACTCAACTGCAAGCTGGACGAGTGTTTAGAAAAGTGTTAAAACTATTGTGAGGAGGATTCCTCCTCGCTCTGACATGGTTCATAAATCAAATAATCAAATATCCTGTTCTAGTCGTATTATTATTATGCTTGAGCTCATATTTGACATGATTATGCGACAGCTGAACGCATTTCATTAATATGCCTCAAGCATCTTGCGTCAATCAAATTGGATTCTCTATATTAAGGGGAAAGATATACAACGTCTAATCTGAGCAGATCAGCCATAAATATATATATCAACAGTTAAGAGCCAAGCTATTAGGCATTTCCCGTCTATCGCTCATCGGCCATTCGCACCTTGCAACGCTGTGTGGCATGCCCCGGAAAATGGATTAAATCAAAAAGTGTTCACTGTTCAGTGGCGCATTGCAGCGCTGCCGTTGACTTTGCTACTCTGCTGCTTAGACGCATAAATCAATTGAAGAATCAATGAAGTGCAGGCGCATAGTTCGAACTAGGATACTAGGATCCAACCCCCCCCCCCTCCCCCAACAGGATCCAGACAGCCATCGAGCCTGCAAATGGTTGTTTCAATGTCCCAATGTGCCTCTGCCTGTGCCGTGGCTGATTCATGTGCCTTGGCTGGCTGATAAACTGGTTTGGGCAAAAAACAAACGAGAGGAGACTGGGTGAGGCGGGGAGACGTTTGGGGGCATGCTGCGTGGGGCAGGAGCACTCACATAATTGAGCTAGCAATTTACAGGCCGGGACATTGTGTGGCAGCTATTCAAAGTTGTTTGTGTTTATGCTACGGCTATTGTTGCTGCTGTCATTGTTGGTCACTGTGTGCGAGTGTGTGCCTGTGTGTGTGTGTGTGTGTGTGCGAGTGTGTGGGTTGAGGTTGCGGCAAAGAGAGTTAGCGTCGCATGGACAGCGTTGAGTGGCAACAATACACATGCGTGCTATAATTTAGCTATCTTTCGCACATAATTCACAAGCAGCAAAACGAACTGCCCACCCATCCCCCTCCCCTCTCTTACCACCCCCGCCCAGTCATCCCCTGACAGACAGTCATTAGCATTGGTGCAACGGAAACGGAAATCGCGCTGCATTCAAAATGAGCGACAGCACAACAAGTTTTCAACTCAATAAGAAAGCGGAAATGAGTCCAAAGAGGCAGCAACTTTCGACAGCTGCTCGACAATACTCGTTAACTCTGCTCAGAAGTAACTGCTGCCCACTGAGAGGCGTGGCAGCTGCAACAAAGTATAAATAATAAAGCATTCAGCTACATTTTTAATTGCCAACTCTATGCCTCAGACTCAGCACCAGCTTTGATCTATCCCCAGAGTATGCTGGGCTTAAGATATCTCAGAATTGTTTTACAAATATCTCAGAAATATGTTATTTTTGCCTATAAGTCTACTGGCTTTTACTGCTAGCCAGAAAAATAGTACTTAGGCAACGCTTGAATGAACAGGCTTAATATGTAAATAGAAAGCCCTCATAACTCTCTCTCTGTCTCTCTCTCTGTCAGAATACTTCTACTGTGAAAACATTTCGAATATCCAAAACAATATGCTAAAACTCTAAAGTATCCATCCGATGCCTTTGGCCGGAGCCGAAATTTGTATGCAAAATGCTTGAAAAATGCATAGTTCACATGTTGGGGGAGAGACTGAGAGAGCTTCAATATTGAAAGTGCACTTGGTTTGTGTGGTTCAGCCACAACAACAACAACAACAACTACTACTCGTGCAACAACGAGACAAACAATGTGCAACAATGTTGTAATCAACAAAAATGTCATCATCAACGACGGCAGCTGTGGGGAAACACTGGAAAATGGTCAGTGACAACGTCAACCGTAGAGCTCATCGATGTCATCAACACGTAAGCAGCAGAAAAAATAAAACAAGACAAGACAAAACATCAATTCGAATAGCTCAGCTCTTGAAATACCCTGGAAATCTCTCCACTCACTCCGAAGTCCTTTGGAAATCCTTTGCTCAGCCAGAGAAACTTTATCTGCATTGAGAACTGAAATGAATATAAATAAAACTATATATCACTATCTCTGATCAGTTTTATATATCTCTGTATATCATATCTATCCTCCGCTTACATTTGTATATATATCCTGTGTGATCTTCGCAGCTTAACAACGTCTAAAGGACACGCTGCGGAGGGTATCAGCGCGTCAACAATTTTGGCCAATAGCTTGACCAAAGTTGCCTGCCTGTTGTCAACACACCGCACACACACGGAGACAAAGCTTTATGCAGCCACCGAATATGTCAACATGCAAACACACACACACACACACACACACACACACACGCACAACCACGTACACACGCACATAAAGGATACAAGGCACACGTTGATATTTGTATTGGTTGGGTTCAGCTCCGCTTCGGCTGCTGCTGCTGCTGCTGTTGGCTCTGTGTCTCTTTCATAATTCAACTTTAGCTGCTGTTGTACACACCACGCCCCCCTTTGGGTTACGCCCATCGAGTGAACAGCTTTCATCCCAAGTGTCCTGTCTGTTATTGAATTTATCTACATACGAAATACACAAAACTTTTACCTAGACTCTCCGTCCAACAGAATTGCATAATTCTTACAAGCTTGATTGAGATTTGTTTATCCCAAACTTTTCCCGAATAAATACATAAGAAATTTCAATAGATCATTAGAAAAATCAGTTTCCCAGGAAGCCACTAAAACAATTATTATTGATATGCGAATGTATACAGCAAAAACAGCAACGAGAAGTTTTCCTGTGCGTCTTCAGGTGCAGATTTCCCTCTGTAAGTGTGAGGGGACGTGCTGGAAAGTCCCTCGGAGAATGAATTATATATTCAATGTCTTTCCTTTTGGCAATACATAATAAACCTTCTATATATAATCGTACTTATACTTAAAGCCAAGTGCGTGGTCAAAAAAGGGAGACAACAATTGTTCAGAGTGAGAACTTTGTTGGAGAAACTCAGGGAGCATATAAATTAATTGCTTGTTTAAGGTTTTGCTATCAAATGGAAGTGTCTATTCACTCTGTGGTAAGCCCCAATCCACGCCCTTTATACAATTTAATATTTATTGCTTTTTATGCGGATCGCACAAAACGCAGGCGTCAGATAAATAAACGACAATAATAATAAGTATACGCCAAGTGGCATGAGAGCTGCCAGTAGTAAATCACTTGCTCCGCAGACAATGTATCCTCCGACTCCGACTCCGACCCCCACTATCCATAGGCCAGTCGCAGGAAGGACAACAGAAGCAAAGGCGAGCGCCGACAGGATGAAAACCCTAAGCAGAGCCAAAAATTGAATTGTTCTCAGTTTGTCAATGTGTCTGAAAGGGCTTTAGAAAAGTGATTGGGCAGGGAACTGGAAACTGGAAGCTAAGTAAAGCCTATGCCAGATGAAGACTGCCATATGGATATGATACAATTTGATGGCAAAGCAAAGAAGCCGTAGCATCAACTTGTCAGAGCTTTAGCCAAACCCGAAAAAAGCAAAAAAAAATGGAAGAAATTAACAAATAAAAACAGAAAAAATATTCTCTCAGTTTTCGTTTTAATTTCTCAGTTGTCAGCCACAGAAAATGCTGGACAGTTGCCTAAAACTTTAAACTTTTGAACCCCCAACACAGAGCTGCAAATGACAAAAGCAGTCGAGAAGCGTCGAGCTGTGAATGCAGCAGCTTCAATTCATTTTTGTGGCAACGTTGCAAACGGTTGGGCAAAAGGTGTTGCACCTCCGAGTAATTTGCATCATTTTACGCTTAACGCGCCCCAGCAAGCCGGCCAGTGTACGGCAGACGTTGCCAGACCAACTGACACTCAGAGACAGGTGCTGCCAGGCCATCAGCTACGCATCCACACACACACTCTCGACTAGAGTGTGCAACAGAAAGAGATACAGATAGAAGGAGAGAGCAGTCCGACACATGTGAGCAGCTGCAGGCGAACGAGTGCAGCCTCTGAAGGTGGAAGGCGGCTACAGTTTTTATGCTTTTCTAAAGTGAATAACTGTGAATAAATGGGTTATGTGCAAAGTTCCGAAAGTTTCTCTATATGCCAAAGGAAGCCCTAAGATTCCAAGCACTTTATGGCTTCTTTTGTTGCACAAGGGATTAGACTCTTCATATTAGCTAGGATCTAAAGTCGATGTTCAGGGAAGAAGTCAAGGATTAGTTTTATAGATATATAAATGATTGATGGTAGAAAGATATATATATACAAGTTTATACTATAATTCTCATATTCATTAAGTCAAGGATATGTTTTTATATAGTATAAAGAATCAGGAAACATATATATCTAAGATCTGTTGCGATTGTTAGAAGTTCTCATAGGGTTAAGACTGACTTTACTTTCTCTCAGCTGAAAGAAGCCTATGGAAAGCCTAAGAAGAAAATAGCTGAACTCATCTGCTATTCAAGACTTATCAGCATATCCTTAGCCAAAAAACTTACCTTAACTATGGGTATTACTCAGTTTATCGTCCTGGTTACAATTATCCTTTTGATAAACATCTTGGCTGAACTTTTTATGCCAACAAAAAGAAAAGAAAAAGCAGTTTAAAGGGTGTCAGCAGTTTCTCTCTGATATTTTTGTTTTCACATTCAGCTTGGTAGCATGTCGAGGTGCCAGCGTCAACAGGAGCTCTCATTTCCTTCTTCTACCCCTTCCCCTTCCCCCTCTCCCTCCTATTTCTTACTGCTCCTTTCCCTATGCGATTCATGAGCTCATGAGCTCTTAACCCGGCGGCAGGCAACACGAAACAAGCCGCCATTGCCATACGCATGAATTGTTGCCAACCAAACTTTATGACACGCCACACACACACACACACGCACACATACGTACAGTACAGATGCAGGCAGCAGATATTACACATGCAATTACAGGTTATCAACGACCAACTGGCCCCAGCCCGACTCGCAGCTCCCAGCTCCCTCTTGGAGGGAGAGCCCTGTGGCTGCCAGTGCGCAGCTGAAACGGAAATGACTTTATTATTACGCTCAAACAATTTTTGGGGACCGCGTTGCCAACTGTTTGTGTACTGCACATAATTTTAATTAAGGTAAACAGTTTACGTGCAAAAAGGAGAAAAAGCAGAGAAACAGATGCAGAAACAGTAAAAAGCAAAGGCAACGGCAAAACAGTAACAGCGTGTGAATTCAAATGAAGATGCGCCACACGTCAGAGCAGCAACTGTAAATGGGGATGTTGCTGTGTTGATGGAACTGGAACTGGAACTGGAGATGGAGATGGGGTGGCAGAAGATGAAGCTGGAACTGGAGCTGGAGATGGAGGCGCAAAGCGGACGCGGCATTGAAACTTGACAGCTCTGTTGACAGTTTGACGTGGAGCAAAAGCAGAGAGCAGCAGGCCAGAAGCAGGGCAAGGGCAGGTGCTACATATACGGGGTAGAAGTACGGGTAAGAGTACGTTTACGGGTTTGGGGTACGGGCTGCTATGCGTGCTCCCAGCGCACGTCGGATGCTGTAATTCAAGTGCTTGTTAAATAAATCGCTTGTTATATGCTGAAAAGTTGATGATGTGCATGTTGATGTATGTACTTATAATACACTCACACACACACACACACACACACACATACATATCTGATATATGTATAAATGTGTGTCATTAAGCTAAAGTGGCTCAGCTTCTGTTTTTATCGGCTGCTCAATGTTAACACAGATGATATATTTATGGCTTTGGACCAACTGAAGCTGGCCCCAAAAGACTCCAAGGATACTCATTAAGCCAGGACTTCGGCTAATTAAAGCGATTCTTAACAGCTGTGAAAACAAACGGAACTGTCCAAAAATAACCCTTCAACCTTAAGACATGGGCGTCTCTTTGAATGAATATTTTATATCGCTGAAGGAAAACCCTTTCCAATTGTCCACATAAATAGTAGTTACAGAGCTGCAGCTAAATGCTATATCCTTGCACTAACAATGTCATTTTGTTCAGGCAAATTGCATATGCGGCCCATTAGCAGTCCCTCCCTCCACCTCACTCCCAACTCGTTTTGTATGACTAAAAATATGTTAGGACTGGGGCCAGTTTTAGCCTGAGTTTTGCCTGACAATTTCCGGTTATTCTTGCCAGTTGCCCATGGATTTTGCCAAGTTTAGCATATGTCAGAAACACAGAGAGCGAGGCAGCCCGAATTCAAGGAGGCAGTCCTCGATTCTTGACCCTATATTTGGGTTCTTAGTTATTGGCAGAGCCCGCAAATATTGCATATAGATTTATGGGCTTAACAATTGACATGGCATTTGGCGCTGCTGCAGCCGGACAATAACAAGGACAACGACAACGGCAACAAGGACAACGACAACTATGGCAGATAACCAGGCTATTTGTATAAAATTGCATGGTAATTGGATGGGAGTCACAGCTCGAGGCAGAGAGGGAGTTTTGGGGCTGGCCTTTAAAATGAACGAGCCGCATTAAAATTGTCAGTTTTGAGTTGAGGCCAATTAAAAAGCTTTCTGCAGCGGGCAGTCGGAAAATTGACTCGACATCGTCCTACATGCTGGAAAAACAATTTACAATTGAATTTCAAATTGTATTGCATATTTTATGGCGTCTTTCACCAACGACAACAAGAACAACTTGGAAAAGCGGGAAAAACAATTTTTCGCAATTAATGCGTAATCAAATGCACTCGCAACGTGCCACCGTAAGGCCGGTATGATTTTCCGGCATTTGTGTTGTTCCTTTCGAAGAGTGTGCAGAAATTATTTACGCATATTTATGTTGGAAAAAGGACGAATAACAATAATTACTCCCAGCTCCCATCGATTCACTGATGCGAGTACTTTTTGACTCGCGGCGATTCGGCAGAGAGACTGGACTGAGATTTTTATTACATCACTTGTTTTTGTCCTCGTTGTTGTTGTTGTTGTTACATTGTGATTATTATCCTGCGGTCGAGTTAATTGAGCAATTGCAAAAGTAAACAAAGACCCTCGCATAGGGTTATAGGGCTTAGAGGGTATTCTAGTCTTAAAAGGAATGCGCAAAATATAATTAAGTTATGCCTCAGGCTAACAAAACAAACAAACAACAGCAAAAACAACAACAACACAACAACAACAACAACAATCACACACAATGGCATAGAATCGGGGTCGGGGCTACAGCAATTGGGGCAGGAGTATAACCTCGTATGGTGTTGACTGATGTTATTGACCACAACTTGGCCTGCGGTCAACCTCAATGACAATTACAATTTATTTCTTTATTTATTCGCTGTTTACATAGCTTTTAGCTATCTCTCTCCCTCTCTCTCTCTCTCTCTCTCTCTCTCTGAGTGTGTGTGTGGGTAGGTGTCCAATTATCCACTGCCTCTCTATAATTTCATTTAAACTAATTTACATTTCCATTTATAAAAAACTTACAATTTAATAATTTCTTCAACTGCAGCAAACATAGAAAAGAGGCAGCAGCTTTTCATTCAGTTAAAATATCTTTTAGATGGAGAGGGAGAAACGTAACTAAAGTAGAACCTTTGAAGATTTCAATTTCTAGATAGTATAAGCTTAAGGAGTTCCCAAAGTTGGAGATGTGATTAATTTACGAGCTGAAAATGAAACCATTCACATCCATTTGCCAAGCGACTTCTGAGAATCCACAAGAAATTGGAAATCCGAAGGAGCAGAAGATTGCGTGGATCTCAGCCAACTGATCTCTTCCGTAGAATTTCATAGATTCAACATTCTCATTGAAAACTTATCTTATTGTTAATCGATCCATACTGTAGCATTCATTTTGGATAAACTTAAATTCTTATTTCTCATATTAATTGTTCATAAAAATTAAAAGTAAGATTTGGTAAAGAGCCAATATCTTTTTGGAAAAAATTAGATATAATAATCAAGATTTGTAATGCATTGAATGCTCTAAAGAACTTTACATTCTAATTTGAAAGCATATCCCATTTACTTTCTAGTTTTTTCGGTGTTGTTGAATCACAAATATTTGCTTTAAGTTTGCGATAAGAAAGTAAAAATATAAAGGCGAAATCGCCAAAGTTTTCCCTTTAAAGAGTCACTTGCCATTATAATTAGACATTCCATTTGAATGGAACTATATTCAAACTATATTCAAACTAGATGAAACTATATTCAAAATATAAATGAAATATTTCAACTTAGAAAACAAAGTTAGTTATATTAAAAAAAAATGATATAGATATAGACTTCAATGCGATGAAATCTGCCATCAGCTACATAAAATTGAAAAGGCAAACTATTTTGTTTAAGGTAAATATATACGATGTCTGGTAAAGAGAAAAGGTGAAGGATTTGCTAACTGTTTTCTTCGATTCCAATGGCCTGGTGCATAATGAGTTCTGGCTAACAAGTCCGTGTTTACCAGATTTGGTTCCCTGTGACTTTTTCCTATTCCCAATATGAAAGGCAAGCGTTTTGCCACAATTTATGAGAAGAAGTCAGAAACGAAGAAAGAGCTGAAAGAAGCGCATTCCTTTTCTTTTAAAGAGACCTCGCATATATCAGTTTGTGATAGGGATATATCTCTTTTGTCCACTGTGAAGAGAAACCTTAAAACACGTCCAGAAATTGCAACATTTCGAAAGTTGGAATTGCCTCAGGAACAGAGAAATTCTAATTTGTGAGTTTCTACCGCATTTGGTCTCTGCACAATCTCTATATAAAGCAAGTATAGACACGTTGTCCTGATTTTACAATTACCTTTACATAGTTAAGTGCATCGATAACATTTGTCTTCCGTTACAAAGGGAGCAGATATTTCAGAGTTAGAGTGCCTGAATGGAAGGCAGGATTTTGCATATGGTAAATGATGATCTTTAGGTTGAGACTCTCTCTCTCGTTCGCTCTGTGAACCAATACACCGAATAAGCTTCCTTTTAGTGTCCAGACAGGCATGCAAATATGCTCCACTTGTCCCCAGATACTTCCCAGCTGTTTCCGCTACACAGCAAATAGTGAAACACATAGGCTACTCCTCAGCTTAGGATCTGAGGAGCTGAGCAGAGCAAACAATAGGAATACAATGGCGTTGCCTGGCTGGTCACCCAGGGGATTGCATGTCCGGTTGGGCTAAGGGTACGAGCTGCAATATGCAGTACTAACTGAAATATGCATAAAAGACACGCACACTCACACACAGACAGACACACACACACACACATAGAGACAGACATCATATCACATTATAGCAGAGACACTGGGATTGCAGTAGAGCAACAACGGAAACGGATGTTTGGCACTCAAATGCAGAGGAATAGGAGGAACAGCTGCGTCCAGATGTATAGGGACCGACACGTATAGGAGTCTGTCTGTGTGTGTGTGTGTGTGCTAGGATCCTGAGCAAGAGAGTACTCAGAGGCACAGTATGCACTTAATTTCCTTTTCATTATCAAATCATTTTCAACTGTGTGTAGGAAATTAGTGCGAGTAATATGCGAAAATGTATGAGTATTACGGAATGCAGAGACGAACTGAATGAATGACTGAATGAGACAATGATTTATATTGATGACGTTGACAGAATCTACTCTCACACATTCGAAATGCTTGCAAGTGTGCTACAAGTAATAAATCAAAATCAATATTTAGATTTTCCCCAGTTTAAATGACCAACAGGGCGAAATTTCAAGAGCTCAGCTTGTCTTGACATTTATTTGTTATGCACCTACGATTTATGTTATTAATATCCAATTGCTGTTAGTCTCGTCACATTAAATTATGTGCAACATGACGTATGCTTAATGTGGCATTGAAAAGCAGCCAATCCGGAGTACATTGATCTCAACTGAATGTGCTTCACATATTCGTTTTATTTAAATTTGAGAGTTTGCTTTTAGGCGCCAGCGAACACATTAATTATACCTCGCACAATTTGCTCTGCATAATTTTCACAAAAATATATAATTTATTCATGCTTGTAAAACAAAAGGAACACGCCACATTAGAGCCAATATAATTTGCATATCAAAACAGGTGACTAAACAAATATTGTGCCACTTATATTCGAGCAACAAAAATTATTTTCATTCTCCAACTCGATTTTCAAAGCACATAAACAATTCAAAATTCAACGCAAAATATTAACAAAATGCATATTTTAAGCCTTCAAGCAGTAGCATAAAATTAGTTTCGACACCAGTTTATAATTTATAAGAGGAGTCTAATATTTGAAGTCGAAAGTCGTAGAAATAATAATAAAATAAAATATTAGCAACTGGCATAGGAGAACCTTTAAATAGTTTCTTATTTTACTCAGAAATCAATGCAATTGAATACTCCAGGCTTCTTTTGATTATTTGAGTTAATGCACACCTATTTATAGGTAGACTCCTCATTAGTCTTGTAGCAATAAGCTTAGTGAACGATAGAAGAGTGTTTCGTAGCAGTTTGCTTTTTGTAAGTCTAGCACACAATACTGTCTTGCAATTTGCCTGGATCTTAGCTCTCTTCTTAAGTGTTTCCAGTTGATTTATAAGTAATACAAATATAGCAATACTTGTGCTATGTTCGAGTTACATAGCAGTCAACTCTTGACACAGAACATTGCCTGGCAATGAGTTGAAATAGAGTTGCAATTGTATACTCTAGATTCTAGTCCAATCAAAACTTCTTTTGATTCAAATCATGCATACCTATATTAGGTAGACTCTTGATCAATTTTGTAGCAATAAGCTCAGTGAACAATAAGAGTAAGTCTGAGTTTCGTAGCAATTTGCTTTGTGTAAGTCTATCACAGAATACTTTCGTGTAATATGCCTGGATCTTAGCTTTCTGTGAGAGTGTTTGTAGTTGTAGCAATACTTATGTCATGTATTTAAGTTACATAGCAGCCACCTTTTGACACAGAACGTAAGCTGGTAATGAGTTAAAGTAAATTCGCAATATTATACTCCAGGTTAATCAAGTTTAAGACTTCTTTTGATTCGAATCATGCACACCTATTATAGGTAGACTCTTCCTTAGTTTTAAAGCAATGAGCTTAGTAAAAAATAAGTGTATCACATCTATTTGAAGTTGAAAGTCGTAGAAAAAATAATAAAATAAAATATTAGCAACTGGCATAGGCGAACCTTTAAATAGTTTCTTATTTTACTCAGAAATCAATGGAAATTAACGATAATTTACAAGTAAGTTTATTCAAATGAAGCTCATAATGTTTATATATAGTTTATACTATCAGTTCTGTCTGATAAAAAGCTGAACTCACTATTCTTCAACCATAAATGAAACGAGAATTTTGCAAAACGTAACGCTCAAAACTAATATCCGCACTCGGAATCTTCTTTTGTAACTTCTGTCGTACTTTAATTTCCTTGTAGTTTTTTATCGCTGTGAAACTGTTTTGTAGTTTTCTCTTCTGGTCCTGGCCCAGGCCATAGCTATAGCTCTGGCTATGACTATGACTATGGCTACGGCTATGGCTTAGCTCCCTATAGTCACATTTGTATAACATTAAATGCCTTTGAGTATCGTAAATAACAGTTTAGTGTTCATAAATTCAAAGAGAATTATGAATGTCCAGCGGCAAGCAGAGACCCAAGTGCAACGTGAGCAGTTGTGGGCTTTTTGGGTGTGTGGTGGGTGGGTTGGGGGGGGGGGCAAACTGCCAGGCCAAGTGGCAACTTTGGCGCCATAAAAACCAAAAGCAAAGCGTTGACATCAAAACGCAAAACAGCAAAGAGGAGGCAATGCAGGACGATTGACTGCATTGGCCTGGCGTTACAGGACATACAAAGGACACACACACACACACACACACACACACATATTTATATATATCTATACACGGAGTGTGCACTGCTTGGAGGCACATCAAATGCACGTCTCGAACGCGCCGACATCCAAGATGAAGATAAATATGCTGCAGTAATAAAAAGCCCAGCTGCTGCCCCAGGACCCCCTACCCCCCACCCCCCCTCTCCCTACCGTTAGTATCCACTGGGCCACCTCAATCCTGGGCAGCTGCTTCGCTTGTCTGGGGCGCATTTAAGTGACCAAAATGCACATTAAGCGTCGCTTGTCGCCTGTCGTCCTGTCGTCCTGTCGCACTGTCTGACTGTCTCACTGTCCTCCTGCGGCTGCACTGGTGACTCTGACTCCGACTCTGACTCTGACTCCTCGGTGTCCATGTCTCGTGCCTTGCATTTTAAATGTTGACATAAATTTGCAGTTTGCCTTTTGCGCTTTTAGCTAAACTATTTTAATGCCGAGGCCGACACAGAGACAGAGACAGAGACCGAGACGCAGACCCCCAAACCCTTCCCCTACCCACATACAAACATACATACATGTCTGACATAGTTTCAGTTAAATAAATTAAAAACTTCAACGCTTTACAGCCCCAGACCCTGGCCCCAGCCTCAGCCTCAGACCTCTGCCCCAGCTTGTAGCATTGTCAGTTTTAATTTTTTGAACAGACAATTAAACAATGCTCGACTTTTTTTTCTTGTAACATTCGCTGATGTTTTTGTTGCTGCTTTTTTATGAATATTGCATTGGCCAATTGGCAAAAAAAAGTGTTAACTTTTGCAGCAACTGTGACTCGAGACTCTGACTGGGAGTACGTGTTCATTTTTAGTCGGTGTCAGCTGCTAAATGATTAAGTGCACTTCATAGAGAGCATAACAACAGTTCAGCTAGAGAAATGTTTTAAATATTTCAACTTACAAAACTCACTTAAATATATTTAATATTAAGTTGTTGTGAGCATCCCTGGGACAGTCTGAAGCAAATAGCTTGTGGTCTTAAATTGAGTTTATGTTATTAAAAAGTATTTAAAAGGAATGTTAAACCAAACTTGAAATATGCTTAACCAGTGCATGTTGTGCTTATAAAATACTACACAGAAATTCCTGTAATTCCTGCAAAAAATTCACTACTCTAACTATGCCTGGAGTAATAGGAGTATCATCGGCTGCTCTCGTACTTAAAACATGGCCTGAGTCCCCCATTTGCAACACTTAAAGTGCACAACAATTAAGCCCAAAGTGACAAGGCAGAAGGGACGGCCAGTGAAAAGAAACGGATGCAAAAGAGCTGCAGCAAAAGATGAGCAAAAAAGAAATTAAAAAAAAAATGAAGCTATATGCAAGGAGCTCAGAGGTGTCGCTCGTCCTGCGCGTATTACGAGTAATTTTATATGACCCGAACGGCCAAAAAGTCGGCGAGCAGCTTGCCCTTTTTGGAAGTCCTGTAATTAACTTGTGTCAACGTGCACGTCGTCAGCCTTTTTGGCCGTGGCTTTTGTTGTCGTTGAACTCGTTTCCTTTTACGACTTTTGCATGTCACTTTGTTGCAACCGCAACTGGGGACCCAGCGGACCAAGTGGCGTATGCGCAATGTGCACTCGTGCATTACGCATACGCCCAGTGCTCAACTTGTTTCTTTTCATTCCTTTTTGCCGGTGGTTTAATTGGAAGAAACCTTCAGTAAATTCACTTTATCACATTTGCTCACGCATAACAGCACTTAATAACTTTCGGCGCGTCAACGTCAATCACTCAGCTTATCCGCAAATCCCTTATGCCGCTACATTTAACAGCTGCACTTGCATTTTAAATATTTTCAATGAATTATCCCATCATTTCCCATGTAATTCGCCCTTTCATATATATATTATTTCATCGAAATAAGTTGAATGGCAAGTTAAGCCGACGCCAGCAAATATTACTGGCTGTCCTTTCTATTGTTGCGCTTTAACTGGTTTTTTATTTTGCTATTTTTATCATTGTTTACTTAAAAATAAATAAATACTTTGCACACGCATTAATTGAACGAGCATCACACATAACGAAACGAAAGCAAACGAAACCAATACAAAATCAAATTGTTGGCACAATATCTACACATGTCGCTGTCAATTCTGTTATCCTGACACAGACCCCGACACCCACCCATAATCCCAGCCCTGGCCAGGTTATCGTCTGTGTTTGCATGACAGTAAAGTAAATGTTGACATTTCCATTTGATATTGAACACGCATTTCAGCTAAACAGACAGCAATTAAAGACTCGTCAGGTCTGGTCATTAGGAGAACTGACATATTGATATATAAATAATACACGTGTAATAGCAATACTTATGTCATGTACTTATCACTCTCTTTGAGTTGCATAGCTGTCAACTTTTGACACGGAACGTTAACTGACAATGAGTAAAAATATATTTTCAATTTTATGTTATGCTCTAGACTAATCAAGTTTGAGAGCTTATTTTGAATCAGATTTATACACAGCTATTTATAGGTAGATTCTTCTTTAGTCTTGTAGCAACAAGCTTAGTGAACGATAGATGAGGGTTTCGTAGCAGTTTGCTTTTTGTAAGTCTCCCATAGAATACCTTCCTGTGATTTGTCTAGATCTTAAAAGATAATACAAGAGTAATAGGAATACTTATGTCATGTACTTATCACTCTCTTTGAGTTGCATAGCTGTCAACTTTTGACACGGAACGTTAACTGACAATGAGTTAAAATATATTTGCAATTGAATACTTCAGGCCAATCAAGTATACGACTTTTTTTCATTATTTGATTTGAGTTAATGCACACCTATTTATAGGTAGACTCTTCATTAGTCTTGTAGCAATAAGCTTAGTGAACGTTAGAAGAGTGTTTCGTAGCAGTTTGCTTTTTGTAAGTCTAGCACACAATACTGTCTTGTAATTTGCCTGGATCTTAGCTCTGTTCCTAAGTGTTTCCAGTTGATTTATAAATAATACAAGTATTATAGCAATACTAGTGCTATGTTCGAGTTACATAGCAGTCAACTCTTGACACAGAACATTGCCTGGCAATGAGTTGAAATAGAGCTGCAATTGTATACTCTAGATTCTAGTCTAATCAAAACTTCTTTTAGACTCTTGATTAGTTAGACTCTTGATCAATTTTGTAGCAATAAGCTTAGTGAACAATAAGAGTAAGTCTGAGTTTCGCAGCAATTTGCTTTGTGTAAGTCTATCACAGAACACTTTCGTGTACTTTGCCTGAATCTTTCTGTGAGAGTGTTTGCAGTTGTAGCAATACTTATGTCATGTACTTATCACTGTATTTAAGTTACATAGCAGCCACCTTTTGACACAGAACGTAAGCTGGTAATGAGTTAAAGTAAATTGCAATATTATAATCCAGGTTAATCAAGTTTAAGACTTCTTTTGATTCGGATGATGCACACCTATTATAGGTACACTCGCCTTTAGTTTTATAGCAATGAGCTTAGTAAAAATAAGTGTATCAAATCAAAGTTTCGTAGCAGTTTGCTTAGTGTAAGTCATAACACTTTCGAGATCTTAGCTCTACTCTAGAGGCTTTGCAGTTGAATATAATGCAAAGCGGCTGAAATCCGAAAGTAAAACGAAAGAAAACACTTTTCAGCTCCATTTAAATGCACTTTAGACAGCTACTCAAAGTGTAATTAGCTTCCTTTTTATGCGATCCGACTTCGTTTTGTGCAGTTTCGTATGGTAGTTAAAATAGAACGTGAGATAAACGTATTCAAGTTAGTGCTTTCATTCGAATTGCCATTTCGTTTAATGTGTGCTTGACCTCCAGACGTTCATTCGATTCGTTAGACATTCACAAAATATATTTCGTTTTAATTTTGTTAAAATCTCATGATGCGGCCAAGACATGCAGCGAACATTCAGAGTCGGGCTCGGGCAAATAAAAAGTAAATCGCTAAGTAAAATTTATTTTTATGGCCAAATTTGCAACAGCTGTTGGCCCAGGCCGCAAAATGGCCGCATAACATGGCAGCTACGCAGTAAGAAGCGCTTTTAAAATCAAGAGAAAGAATAAAAAGCAAGAAAAGAAAATAGAAAATAGAAAAGAAATGAAAACTTGGCCGCATACACTCGTACATTCAACTAAATTGCGCATATATCAAATTGTAATAGTTTCGAACAATTTTGCGCACATTTCGCTGATTTTGCTGAGCAGTCGCCGCCTGCGTGCAACACGTACGAGCTATAAAGGCCCTATGAAATACTTCAATGTACTATATAAAAACTGGGCGTAACCAAACCATAGATTATTTGATTTCAAGCTGGAGACTGTGTGGGTGTATGTGTGGGTGTGGGAGAGCATTTGGTAAAGTACTTGTATTTTATTTAATTTTTTTCGGGCCACTTCCCAAAAGCTGTTTAAATTGGGGTTTCAACTAAATTGAAAATGCAGCTGAAACATCTGCTAAGTGTGTTTGTACTGAAAGGGTTTCAGCTTGAGCTCTTGATTAGCCCTCGAAGAAGAAAAAAAATAAAGAATGAAATAAGTAAAATAAAAAGGGAAACTTTCAATTGAATTGGCAAAGGCAGCACGCAATGAAAATTCTTGATAATGCAGCCAAAAAATTGAACATCATAAAAATCAGTGAAATTCTTAGTACCCTCCCACTTCCCTCTTTCCACAATTGGTCCCCTTTTTTCGAGTGGTCCACTGATTGCCATTGTTGCTGAGCACTAGCAAAATATTACGCATACGAACCGTTGACAGTTCTAGTTACACTTGCCAGTCAAATTCAATTGCTCTCTCCCCATCCACTCACGAATTTCTCCTGCAGTTCTCCGGCACACACACAATACACAAATAATTCGGAGCGGAGCAACAAAACGGAGAAGAAAAAACAAATTACTTTGACTTTTGGAATTTTCCGTTTGTTAAGTGGCAAAAATTCTTTGTGTGCATGAGATTTTCTCAGCATGTCCACTCCTTGAGATTTTCTGCTGACCGCAGAACATTTTCTGGCCACATTTGTTGTTGGCATTCTTTCTATTCAGCGTAATTTGCTTGCCTTACAAAATCTGTAATGTGATTTGCTGTTGCTATTGTGGCATATGTGAATCTGAGAAGGGTTTTCCTTTCTTCTTTCTTCTTTCTATTGCTGAAAGGTGGCACATTTGATTTGAAATTATTGTGGTTTCATTCCTAATAAATGAAAACTTGTCGATTCTTCACAGTCATTTGCAAGTGCCCTGATTTACCTTTGTACTGTATTCATATTATCCAGCAACAACAGAGAATAGATAGAGCAGAAAAGAACGATGGTTACTTGAAAAGGATGCTGTAGCTTTCTTTATAGCTGAACTGAATTTATTGCATTGCCTATTAAGAGCGCGTGTTACATTCCAAAAGGCTTTGAGTAGGCAACTGCTACACAAAAATGAAAGGAAGTTCCTATCAAATGTATTAATATGCTTATTTAAGTATCGCTGCAAGGATATTGAAATACAACCCTTTATTCTTACTAACTGAACTATAGATTATCCTGCTTGAACTGCCTGAAAATTATAATTTAGTTTTGTAGTTTCTTTTGCTTTTCTGTAGAAAAACGATTCTTTACTTGGTTGTAGAATATAAAATAAATAAAATATTTATTTTATATATAAAAACTCAATTTTAATATATTGGTTTGACCAAAAGTTGACCAGAACTACTATGAGCGTGGAATAATGAATTTGCCGAAAAGATGGCGAAAGGTCATTTAACAAAATGGAAAATATAAAATTGATTAAAGTTCATTCTATGTATTTACTTTCTTTTGAAGAATCACCGCTTTCTTTTCTTACCCAATATATATATTCCCGTATTATATTTATTATATTTGCTTCTGGTTGAAATCGGTAAAAATAATACTAATACTACTAATAAAGGCTTCTAGGTAAGAATTTGTCTTTTATTTATTTAAATATTATAAATCTATTATCGTTGGATAGGTGTATAAAATATCAATATCAATATTTGATATAGATTAGATTATCAATTATATTTTTATCCTTTCAATTTGTCAGTTAACTTAAATATTTTTTATTAATATATAAATTATAATAAATTGCATTTTTTATTTCTATACAGTGAACACTTCCCCTGGTTTGAATTAGTTCGAGTCACCGCTTTATATTCTATTTAAATTAATTAATATTTTATGTAGTCGACTTTTAATATAAAAATATTTGCAATATAAACAATAATTTTATTTTATTTTACCTTTACTAAAAAGAAGATTAACTAAGAAAAGAAGAACAAGCTTGGCTGAAGGTTAAAGCAATCAAGAAGCGGAAACTATCAGCTCCCAAGCATTATAAACTCTATCAAAAGCTGTGAGTATTATTTTTAAAGCAATTAAATAAGCTCAGCCAAATGTTCTGGCACTCGTACGAATTCGTATGAAACCTCTTAAGATTTTATTTTAATTCTTTAAATAAACAAACACACGAAGTATAGAACGCTCAAGAGTGAGATTAGAGCTCAGTTAGAGCCTAAGTCTTACATGGGTAAATGGTAGAGCGCACTCGATGCACTTAGCACACACAGTTTGCACTTTGCACCTGAGTAAACTTTCATTCACAGAGCTCAGTGTGGACAATATTTGAACAGGTGTCGAAAGTGGAAACACGGGTGGGCTAAGTAATTGATTCTACTTGGCATTAATGAAGCAAATTTTGGGAACAACCATGTGTACGCACTTGTAGTAGGAAGTAGGTTGTAGGTAGTAGGTTGTAGGTAGTAGTACATGGCCTATGACAACAATTGCACTTGAGGCAAACATTGTTGGATAAATTAACAAACTTGCAACAAAAGGATAATGCGTTAAGTGCCAACAGCAACAGACATGCACAACTTTCTTTTGTCTCCCTCTCTCTCTCCCTCTCTCTGGCTGTCTTATAGTTGTTTATAACCTGACATATTATACAAAATATTATGTATAATTCGATGTCAAATTTCTGGGCTGCAACATTCTGGACATGCCACATATTTAATTAGCGTCTTGTGTGTGTGTCTGTGCTCGGAACTGAGGCAAGAACTTGCATAAGACCGCCAGGACTTTGGGCCAGTTCGAAGTGATTTTGTCCGAGTGTCCTTCGCATGCTTTGGGGGCATTGGTAAGCCCTGAAATTGCAACACACTGCGGTCTATACGACGGTAACCCAACTCGCACGCTCACTCCTGCCACACTCCTGCCTCACTCCTGCCACACTCCTGGCCTCCTGAGGCCATACACTTGTACACTGGTACCTACATATGTTTGTCCGAAGCAATTTGCGGACTGCATGTTGATTTGAGGTAGTATCGATGCCCCTCCAGACTTAGTTGCCTCTAAGCTGCTAAATGAACTGACCAGACGCTGTTCGGCTTACACCCACTGACTAACCGCACACAATAAGTCAAAATTGTAATCGATAATTTGCATTGGCTTGGCATTGGCAAGTTGTGAGTAATTCTAATCGGTTTAGTTTCTAATTGATTCATGTTGCGTCTTTGAGTAACATTTTCATATCGTCCGAGGCAGCTGCTGCTGTCGGCTCGCTCCCAGTATATGTGCATTATAAGACAATATAATTGATTGGTGCTACCACTGATAGCATTGTAAGTATTAAATAGAATGTAATTAAATACATCAGCAGCAGATAAATTATTGCCCAATTCAATGCATTTTCCCTTTGTGAGATTATAAACAGAATCCTGAACCAGTTCTACAGAACTACAGAGCAACTCCTGTCTGCTTCGCTGGACAGCAGACATGTATCTTCTTAATAGAAGCTAAGTGCTTGAAATTAAAATATTTATTGCTTTCAGATATACTATATCAATGTCTTCACTTATTTGTGTGCACTTGAATCGATTTGACTATTAGAGTTAAATGCAGCTCGATGGAAACCAAAGCTTTTGTTTCCGGTTTACTACATTTTCTGCTGCTCTGAAAGCAGCTTGTCAGAAACATTAACCGATTATGAACGAGACTATATATGTTGGACATATCCAACACTAGATATTATCGACATAATTTCAATCAAATTCAAACTTACATGAAACTGAATAACCATTGACAGCGCTTTCCAATCACTTCAATTCAGAACTGGTGGCGCCATCTAGCGATTGTTGGATCATCTTTGGTAGATGCTTTTTTTGCTTATTGCGTTGCGCTTTTGCCGCCTTTTTTCGAATGCTTTTTTTTGCATTACGCAAATTATTTCCATATTGCAATAATATAATAAAAGAGAGACTGAATTATTTGAAAATAACAGAAATCATATGGAAATAAACGTTGAGGATTCTTGAATTTATTCATAATTATTATTCTATATATATATATTATTATTTAGAACTATATTTAATTATAATACGTATAAAATTCAAAGCAAATATCCATTTTTAAAAGCTCTAAAATTTGCATTGAATTTTTTTTAAGGAAAACAAATTCTTTCTGCGAAGATTCTTACTTTATAATTAAATTTTGTTGTATAACTTTCTCTCTTAAGAAAAGTAAAGAAATGGGAATTAACAAGGAATATCTATAAAGAATATAGAATATAATATAATACCAATAATATAAAGAAGCCCCCTATACCCCCTATGCCCACGTCGCCAGCACTGCGGCCGCTGCAGCAGCTTCGAGTCTCTACACATCGCACTCAAACTCAGCGTCAGCAATTCCCAAGCCCATGACGACAACTCTTCCTTCATCATTTGGTAGGACTTCATTGGCCGATGGAGGAGCTTCAAACGATTCAATTCCAACAACTCCAGCTTTCCCAGCTGTATACACAACTTTTAACGCGCCACAAGCTACTCCCGTAGCAAGTCCCAAGAAGCACAAGTTACGTCCAGAACGTGAAATATTGCGACTTCTGTTTGGGCGACCAGAGGGAAAACAAGAAGACGAACATGCCCGAAGAACTTGTATCCTGCTCCGACTGTGGTCGGTCTGGTCATCCATTCTGTTGGCACCTCTGACAATGATGATCAGCTGCTGTTCTGCGATGACTGTGATCCATATGGTAAGCATATGTATTGTCTCTCGCCTCCGCTAGTAACACCACCCGAGGGCTGCTGGAGCTGCAAACTCTGTATGGAGGAGTTTCACAAGCACAAATAATGTAAAATGACAATTGAAGTGAACTTGGGGCGTCGGTACTGAATGAGATCCAGATGCAGATTCACATCAAGATCAGATGTAAATGTCTTCCATGTTTCCCCGTAACAAACATTAATTAGTCTCCCAACTCATAAAGCAGTGGCAGCTTTTGATTTAATTCTAATTTTAATTCGTAAACTTTACCATTTTAAGTATTCCTCAGTACGTCTTTAATCTAATGTACCTACTTAATTTTATTTAGTATTTGTAACTACGCTTATATGGACCGAACTCCGCCCTCCTCCCAAGTATTGTAAGTATTTCCAGCCTTCCACAAAACTAAATGTCAGCATGTCACATGTCCCATTAAGGTCTCTAAGCAAATCCCAATCCTGTGGTACTCCTATCATTTCTCTTTACAACTTTTTTGTGTACATTTTGCAAAATATTTTATGAATTTCATATGAATGTACAGAGTTTTCAGAGGTGTCATTGATTTCGCTATTAGCTTTCAGAGAAAACCTCCTTCATTATTTTGCACTGCAACAAAAATCGTTGTGTTTCAAGTGAAACCTTGATGAGACTTAAAGAATCGTTTAAAGAATTTCACTGTTTACTGTTTACAATTAAGCTTTTTAGCTGTGCTGCTGTGTATAGTTGAAAGTTTGTACAGAGCCATAAAAAGGTCATCATTCCATTCGTAATGCCGCACCCAGTCGATGGCCTGTCCATGGCCCGAAAAGCATGCAATATGCAACAAACAAACAAATTCAACTTTATGTTAACAAAATAGCAACAATTTTTGCAAGTTTTATGGATGAACAGCAAATTACAACAAAGCGACAGCACAAAAGTGCATTTTATGACCAGAAACCAGCTCATAAAACTGTCAGGCACACAATGCGCCACATAGTATGATATGACTAGGTGGCCCTTTGGTCGCAGCAGTGGGTGGTGGCTCTAGGTGTGCTTTAGGTGTATTGATTAGCCACCAGCCCATCTCTCTGGCTCCCTTTACAAGCCTCCTCCTTGAAGTCGCCTACCCACATTGAAACTCTTTCCTTTCTACTGATTGAACATTATACACGCATAATTAAACCGTAAGCGAAAATTTGTGCAATTGAATGGCGCTTGGATCAGCATTAAAAATGTTTGTGCTGAAATTTGCATTGCATTTTTCATGCATTCGGCATGTAATGCAATTGGCACCCACCGAGAGCACATGTGACAGACATTGCGAGAAGCGGTTGCATTATGCACAGGCGATTAAGCAATTTGCTTCTGCACAGCGAGAGCGAGTTTCACAAATCAAAAGCGCTTTACGAGTAGCATTATCGATACC
The DNA here is from genome assembly GCA_035045065.1 of Hirtodrosophila trivittata. Classification (NCBI taxonomy): domain Eukaryota; kingdom Metazoa; phylum Arthropoda; class Insecta; order Diptera; family Drosophilidae; genus Hirtodrosophila; species Hirtodrosophila trivittata. The sequence goes on from JAWNNK010000813.1 coordinate 10,421,309, forward strand.
CTGCCCCCTGTCCCCCTTCTGCCCTCATCTGTCCCCTCTTGCCACTTGGTTGGGGTTGTGCACACATGAAATTTCGTACTGGAGCTATCAAAACTACCCGAAAGTGCCACAGTGTCACCACTCCTAGACGAGGGTTGATGGATGGGAGATGGTAGGTGGGAGTTGGGGTATGGGTTATGGGGAGCGAAACGGGTTGGGGAGGGGCGTCGTGTGACGCTTTTCCGGTTACAGTTTACATTGTCAAGTGGCCTGGCAGTAAAATTGTGCGGGAAATTGTTTTAAAGTTTGTTTGGATGATGATCAACGTTGCATAACTATAGACATGCAACAATGTGCACAATACGTTGTTGTTGCAGGACGTCAGTTGCTGCAGTTCCAGCTGCAATTGCAGTTGCAGTTGCCGTTGCAGCTGTAGCTACAGTACGTTCTTTACTTGTCCTGAAATTGAAATTGAAATTTCAATTTCAATTTTAAACACATTTACAAGCAGCTGGACAAGTCTCACCTCATCTCATGCCACAGCAGCCACACAGCTTTCCCTAGCTTCCGCTGTTGATTGTCGGTTCTGGCTGTGGTTTTCTTTTTGCCGCACATGTGTGTGTGCGCCTGTGTGTGTGTGTATATTTTGTGTGTGTCCTGAGCCATGTCCTTAACCGCACCTACACCATTTTCGTAAGCTTCATGTTAATAAATGAGTATTTCGCACTTTTATAGCCCTGCATGTGTGTGTGTGTGTGTGTGCGCGTGTGTTTTTCATCCTCATCTCTACAAGGTGTGTGTGTGTGTGTACACACTGAGGTGCGTTTTCATTGCAAACACAACGCGCGCTTTGTGGCAGCTATAAAATTGTGCAGCACTGCCAACCGAATGGCGAAAATGGCAAATGTTCAACGCCTTTGTTATTACGCGAGGCAGAGCGAAAAAAAACTGATGAAACTATTGCCAATGACTGCACTGAGAGAAATCTGACTGGAGTTAAGCCTAACCACTATTAGAGTAGCGAATCCAAGGAATAAACAGGAACAGCTGACAATTGCCTTGAGTATCTGATGCAGCTGCTGCTAGAAGAAAGCGATGCGATCAACGAGAGTCGAGAGAGACTTCTGATCGAATCACTCATAAGATACAGAGATCTTAATATATTCCGTCTCTACCATTATTTATTAATATTTAACGAGTTTTCTACTACCTTTTATAACAACTTCATCCAGTTTTATGTGTGATTTATAGATGGATATTTTACTTTACCTCCCAGCGCACAAAATCTCTTCAAACCAAAGACAAATCTCGGCTAAGCTTTTCCATTTTACAGTTCTTATGTAACTTTGATTTATAACTAGCCTCCGGACTAACTGTGTTTTGCTGTGGGTGACGCATGCAGTTCTTTATCTATGCACTCGAGCATTTCTTTCAGTGTGCTTCCCTCTGATATTACGACAACTAATATCCGCTTCTGAAGCATCCACTAAACACACAACACATCACGCCCATAGCACGCCCATACATATATATAATACACACACACACACACACACACACACACAGGCACACACACTCCTACAATTCTTCACAACTGCTCTAAGCACGCCCACCACATACTCGTAGTGGACGTGCATATATCCCCTGGACTATGTCATAAATGCGACGACGACTATCATAAAAATGCTGACTTCATTTTGTAAACGCCTCGTGCTCGTTTTCTGTGTTAGTACGTGTATGTGTGTGCGTGTGTGTGTGTGTGTGGGTGTGTCTGTGAACTGTGAGTGTGCGAAAAAAAATATATGCGGCATGCACCTAGTTTGAAAAAAGAAAACAAGAAGAAAAAAGTAGAAAAAAACACTTTCGCAGCAAGCGTAAAACTTGTATTTTTTTGCACACCGCTAGATGGCGCTGTTGCCAGTTGTCTCTAATGTAGCCGAACGAACGGCGGTAGCTTTTATGCCACGTGTGAGAAAATTTCAATTGGCTTAGTTTTTATCGCCTTTTTGCCTGAGTCATAAATAATTGAAGACTCCCTGCCCTCCCCTCCCCTCCCCATCCTCCCTCTCTCCCTCCTCTTTGATACCGTGGAACCTGAACACTGAGAGGAATTTTTCAATAGAAATTAATTAAGTGCAAGGAAAGTGAAAACACAAGACAAATCATGAAATTCGCGTTGAGCAAATTCAATTAAAATGACTTCAAAGAAAAAGAAAAACGACAGAAAGACGTTGATATTAACTTTCCTTTGTGCAATGCATTTCCTGAAATTTACTTATTAAAAAATAATATAAAATCTTATTAAGCTCAAACAGGAAAACAAAATAAAATAAAAATTTGTATAAATAAGAAAGCTGAGAAGGAGAATGTGATTGCATGACAATTGTGAAATGAAAACTCAGGTCTAAAGATTTAAACGCATTCACTTAAAGCCGTTTTGAGTATTTTCTCAGCTATTTGACAGGTTTTCCTTAAGTTTTCATTTAGTATTTGGAATGCATATGGAAATAATCGATTCAGTTTGAGGCATATGCAATAATTCCTTTGGACGGCAACTTTGCACTCAACAACTTAAAAAGCCGAAATAAAAATTGCTGCTAAACAAGTTGAAGCTTCTTAAAAAGTTCTTAAAAAGCACATGTTGTGTATCTCTTTTTTTGATACACCAACCCAAAACCACTCACACACACTCACACACACAGACACACACACATGATGCCCCCACAAATTGCTCTTTCAGATGCGTAGACAACGCCATTCGATGACAGCAAACAGCAATCGAATTGGAAGCCTGCTTAAATATTGGAAGGCACTTAAGAATTGTTTGCCAGGCAACTCTCTATTGCTGCCAATACCCCTTGGCTTCTATTTCTACTGTTGCAGTTGAAAGCATATGCAGAGGCATGAAACCCAAAGAAAATGGAGAGGGGAACACAGCCTAAAGATACCCTGCAAAGACTTAGCTCAAACTTTGTGTCCCAAGAACTGAGAGAAGTTGAAGCTAATTTCCGCTTATATAACTTTATAGATTAGTTAAAGAAAAGGAAGCTTTGATTGGATTTAAATTAGAAATGTATATATCTTATTTTATTTGCTTAGATCCTAGAGAGTCTAAGCTAAGTTGAGTCTAAGTAGAGTATGAATTACTTCATAGATTCTGCTACCTTCTGGTAGATACAACTCATAGAGCTCTTACTTCTCTTCCTATTTTTTATATATATATGGGTATTATATACCCTGTGAACATGCTCGTTTATAGGGTATAAAAAGATTGTAGAAGTAGTGAAAAAAATAGAAACTACAAGTGGGGATCTGCGAAAGGCAAAGCAAACATCGCAGAGTTGCAAAATGCAGTCGAGTGGTTTAAGCGGCTGCCGCAGGGCAACTGGCCTTAAGTTAGGGCTTGATATGGGAGAGGGGGAGGTGGGTGGGTGGTTGGTTGGTTGCGCCTATGACAAATGCCTTGGCTGGGAAAGAAAACTGTTCCGGCAAGCCAAGGCGGCATCAGTAGTATTACAAAGTTTTTCCATTAAAAACATTAAATACAAAGTGCGTTGATGTTGACGATGATGCTGAGCGCTGAAGATGAGAAAACAAACAGTAAAAACCAGCAAAACGACAAAGGATGACGACGATAAAAGTGACACACACACTCACACATATGTGTGAGTTTCTCTTGTACTCATTCTCATAGATATCCGAGTACGATGGGTGCTGGTGGAAGGGGAAGGGAATGCCAAAAACTTGTGCAAAACGCACTGAAACAGAGTCAAGTTTTAATGGATAAACGTTTAATAGCAATCCTCAAAGCGACATATATACAAGTATATCGTGCAATACACATTGTATATATACACTGAGCGAAAAACAATTAGACGAGCTGAAAACCACATTTGAAATTGAAATTCTCTAATCAAAGCATAATATACATATCCATAGACATAATAGATAAAGCACTAGGAATTGTTGGTGTGTTCTACTAATTTGATAAGTTGTTTGTCGTTTTGTTATAATTTTAAATAGTTAACAATAAAAACCACTTTGGAGTACATTTTCGATTGTCAGCAGCAGCCGGTAAAAGTTGTTGGCCCGAGGTGACATGAGAATTAAAAGCAATGCCAAATGCATTTGGAAAATTTCTTAATGAAAATGAATGCAGAAACAATAAACTAACGAAATTGACACAAGACAAATTTACAAAAGGCATAACAAAGCAGACAGTGAGAACTGGCAGGAATAAAGGACAAAAACCAAAGCAGAAATATATAGTAGAAAATCTAACCGAAAAGAAGGACATAAAAACAAATCCCATTTGCATTTCGTTTGCCAGCAAACCATTATTTTTTTTTCTATATTCTACTCCCTGTTTTTTTTTTAATTTTGATTTTCCACGAGAAAAGGAACGAGAATATGGAAATGGATAGAGTTCCATATTGTTGGCTGCTCTTTCTTTGCGTTCTCGCCAATCTAATTCATTTTCCTATCTATCGCATATCATTCACATTCACATTCACATTCACATTCACATTCACATTCACAAATTTCACATGTGTGTGTGTGGTCTTTTGTTTTCATGCTGGACGCTTTTCATTTGGTCTTGTTCTTTTTTTCAATTTGGCTCTTGGAACTGAGATAGAGAGAAGGCGAGCTTGGATCAGGCTTCGGGGCGTGACACATTTGCCAGCGGAGGAGGAGGACCACACTAATAGAGAGAGAGAGAGAGACATATCATAACGCATCGTCGAATCTCTACGGAGCTTTTTTTATGGTTCGGTAAATCTGTGCGCTCTACTTAAAGCATATTTAAATTTTGCCCAGAGACCTGAAGAAGATGAAGCGGTAAAACTGTGTGTGGGCAGTGGGAGGCGAAAGGGCAAGAAAGGGAAAGAAAGGGAAAGACGTATGTGCATATGGTAATATTTATGAGTACTCACTAATACACGCTCTTATGCATTTTGAACACAATTTTGCCAGAGTTGCCACACGCCTCACTGTCCTGCGCTTCATCCTTGGCTAAAATAACATTGCTATGGCAAATTTGCATAAAGAAATCCCTAAACTTTCCTACGTACACACACACATGCACACACACACACACACACACACACACACTCGCATATAGTGCACATTTGAGCTTAGTGTATGACTTTCACATAAACTTCTTTGGGAGTCAACGATGCTCAGTGGACAGGAGGGGTGGAACAGGAGAAGCTGGGGAATTAATTTTCCAAGCCAGCCAAAACGGTTAGAAATTTTCAACGTTATTGTATTTATTAAATATTAATCTGCACAGCGTATAAATTTCATCGACATTGGCCGCCTCGACGAAGTGTGAACCGAAAATGCTGAAGAACTAAAGTGTAGAAGTTGCCAAGTTTTGCCAAACGGCCAAACGGGCAAACGCCTCTGCGACTGGGACTAGAAGATGGAATATCCTGCGCATATATATAGCAGAAGGATTCCCCATGCCCTCATACAGACAGGCAATATTTATATTCAATTACGTTGTTAGTCAGCGCCAAAAATTTGTGGCATGCAACTCCCCCATGGCGGCAGGAAGAGTTTAAGCAGCCTTAAAGTGTTCTGAGAAAAGGAAATTGCGGCTTAAACAAAAAACAAATTCTAATTTTATTAAGTTTATGTTAAAGTAGCAGCTCAACCTCCCATATGTTAAGTTGTAATTGTAATTAGCCTAATGAATATGCAAATTAAAGCAAGTTACAAGTTTAACAACACAAATTTCAACATATTTCTCGAGGCTGCCTCATTTAATGAAAACATTACAATGTTGTTATGTCCAATAAACAATAGGAGAAACTAAACATGATGCAATATGATATGATAGATGCAACACAAACAGACGTGAATCATTTCAATTAATATGATTAGAACAATGGAATGGATAACACAACATGTCAGGGCGTGGCAGTTTATCAAGCAAATCACAAACAATTGCATTTACGGAGCGTGTAATTGGGCATATTGGCTTTGAGTTCAAGCTTGTAACAGAGGCCAGAAGGAGGTGAAGACATTTGACATTTGAATGTCGGTTACAATCGCAAGTTAGGCCGTCGCTTTGTTAGCTGTTGAAATATGTGAAATTGAGATATTATATCAGAAAGTCAATTTGGCATAACAAACAAATAAAGCAGCAAGTCGTTTATCGTCTAGCAAAACTGTTGGCCAATTCAAGTATCAAACTCAAACTCAAAGTTTGCCTTCAACTGAAGACAAAACGAGCCGAGACATATGAGAATTGTGTAAAATTAATTAATTGCAATTTGCTGCAAATTTGCCGCTTTTGCAATGCACAAAGTGATTTGACAGCTGGACAAGTATAATGAAAACAAATTGCCTCAAATGGGCATAAAGCAGAAGAATAAAAAAGAAAAGCTTAGTTCAAAATGAAATGAAAAATAGTCCGAAAATGGCAAATTGGCTGCTCGCAATAAATCCACAGCTTTCAGAGGAAATCAGCTTAAACATTGGAAACACACGAGCAACACCACCATCCATAATTCAATGCAATATGCTGTCTTCATACTGAATCCTATATATACACATACTATATATATATATTGACAATGCTGGAGCAGTACAAAATTTCACAGGTGTGTCGAAGATACCTGGAAGAGACAGCGAATTGAAATTTATATTGCCTGCAATTTAATGCACTTTCAATTGCAGGCAACAGAAATATTTCAATGCACTTCCTGGCACACACGCAGCTGGTGTCTAAGTGGAGAGGAGAAATTATGGCGAACATTTATTTATGGCAATAGAAGAATCCTCGCTGTTTACAAGCTTCTCTTAAATTTTTGAAATTGAAGTCTAAAAGCAGAAAGAATGAGATATACTCCAATCCCTTTACACCTATTTCATTGGAAATCGGAGCTCAACCTCAGACTTATAAGAATTTCAGTTGTGTTTCACTTGTTTCAACTTTTTATCATATTACTTTTCCAGCTTACTTTTAAAATTTTATATTTATATATTTATTGAATATAATTTATAATGAAATTTGTATCTTTTAGTCAACTGTTTGTAGTTGCGGCTGAATCATAAGTATCTGGATGTCAGCCTCGACAAGTTTAGACTCGAGCTCAAGACAGAAATATACAAGGCTATTTAAGCTCCAAGTCTACTTTACGCTCCTCAAGTTGTATTGCAGGTAAGACACACCTGAAGAAACTCCACGCATTGCAGGCCAGAACATTATGAGAAATCACAGGAGCCTCTAGGTACATTAGAATCAGGTACATCGAACGAGACCTCAACGCTCCACTGATTGGAGACAGAATTCAATGTACTGAGAGATTAGCATCCTATCCGAACCGCCGAACAGGACGACTGCACAGCTGCGGGCCAAGAGTCAAGAGAAGACTTAAACGACATTGGACATAATCTCCTCATTATCATATCATTATCTCAAAAGAACATTTATCTAACTGCATATAAATTCACTCATTCACTCCTACAATAAATAGGTAATATCACACTTTTCAGTTAAATAAAATACAATTTAAATTTAAAAAAATAAAAAAGAAGATAAAATAAATAAATAAAGGGTGTTTTTTTAGAGGTATATTTAAATTGCCATAAAACAACGATGGCTGGATTATTCGATTGACATGAATTGTATTTATCCGAAAGATAATCTTGTGGCATTACATTTCAAATACGATTTCTGGCATATGACTGGCTCGGATGTAGTTCAATCTGGACGTCCAATTTTCGATGACAACATTTATGGCCGTATATCGGCAATAACACGGCGAAAGTTCTTTTCCAAATGGTCAAGCGTTTGTGGCTTAACCGCATAGACCAATGACTTTACATAGCTCACAGAAAGTAGTCTAGCGGTGTTCAATCACAAGATCTTGGAGGCCAATTCACAGGTCCAAAACGTGAAATTAGGGGGTCACCAAACGTGTCTTTCAATAAATCGATTGTGGCACGAGCTGTGTGACATGTTGCGCCCTCTTGTTGAAACCACAGCTCCTGGACATCATGGCTGTTCAATTAAGGCTTGAAAAAGTTAGTAATCATGGCTCTATACGGATCACCATTGACTGTAACCTTCTGGCCATCATCGTTTTTGAAGAAGTACGGACCAATGATTCCACCAAACAGTCAGTTTTTCTGGCTGTAACGGTGTTTCGACATACACTTGAGGATTACCTTCACTCCAAATGCGGCAGTTTTGTTTGTTGACGTAGCCATTCAACCAGAAGTGCGCTTATGAAAATCGGGAACAACGGCAATCACGTTTTGGGCCCATTCGACGAATCTACGCCTTACTTGATGATCGTTTGGCTATTCATGATGAATTGCCAAGCCAAACTGACAATAAATCACTTGACAGCTGTTAAATCGGAACAGTAATGCCAACTTAAAGTTCTATACCTCGAATATGGTCACCCTATATATATATAAAACAGATAAAACTATTAAAGATAACAGATTCATTTTCAAGTATCCGGATAGTCAATAAAGGATATGTTATGCTTGAATAAAACCAATGTTCATTCGTGACCAACTCGCAGTATACTCCTCTCGGGAGCAACTCGAAGTATACTCCTCTCGGGAGCGACTCGAAGAATACTCTGAGCAACTCGAAGAATACTCTGAGCAACTCGAAGTATAATCCTCTCGGAAGCAACTCGAAGAATAATGACTTTATGCCAGCAATCCTCGTTCTTTTATAGCTAAAAATTATCGTTCTTACTCTATTCTTATCGCTGCCTAAGCCCGACCAACGGTATGCAACTCGCTTATAAGGTCGGTTCACTTGGTAATATTGACAAGTGTCCTTCCACTTAAAGGTCTATGCGATGCATATTTTAATTATGAATTTAAATGTATGCATGTTTAACGTAAGCTTAAACAATGCTATTCTTATGACAGCCTAGAGATTTCCTTAGAATAGAGAATTTTATCCTCACAGCTTCTGCTTAAGAATATGTCTGACTTTTAGAGAGACAACGAAACTTTTTCCATGCGATAAATCTTGAATTTAATTTTAATTTTCATATTTTTTTAAATACAATATGCACACGTTAAGCTGATATTATAGAAATATTATATGACAAAGAATTATTAATCAATGGCTGCAGGCTTACGTACATTAACATGAAAGAAGCCTTCCTGCAGGACACTGGCCCAGAAATAACAAAAACCAACAGATAATGGACAAAAAAGTGCTTAACAAAGAGTATCACAAAGCAACGGTACACGAAATGCGAAAAGATACAAGTAAAAAATGCTACTCCAGCTGTTGCTGGACAATGAAATATCCTTGAAACACTTAAAAGGAGTTTAAAAAAAAGCTAAAAAATTATTATAAATAGTTCTACACAAGAGTTTAAATGTGGCTATACGAATAATACTAGGACCAGCCCAACTTTTGATTATATTTATATATATATATAGATATATAATTTGGTCAAAATATTCGGTCAGACATTGACAGAGTTTTAATCTTTATGCATATGAAATAGCTGCTGTTTAAATTTGTATTCAAATTGAGCAGCCAAAATAAATGTTCAATCCAATCTTGGCTAAATTTACATAACATAATCAAAAAAGCAGCTTTATAGGGTTAAAGTTCTAAATCAATATTAGGGCCAAAGTCAGAAAAAGTGTTGGTGACAGCAGACTTTGGCTTAAAGAAAATTGAGGAAATTCCCTTGCACTGGGCTGATGATGCACTCTGGCCAATACCTAAGGCTAACTCAATTATAGTCTTCTAACCGTGTTAAGTGGCTACAGGGTATAGTCGAAAAAAAGTGCATGAAAGCAGAAAAAAATGCTGTGGCACTTGCAAAAGGCAGCCGTTTCCATAAATTCAATTGGAGCTCGGTTTTATGGGCAGCTCTCGAGGCGTATCGGAGCCCAGTGAGCCAGTTGGCCAGGAGGAGAGTCCTGATGGATCCTGCTGCTGCTAAATGTTGCGCTAAGCAGTAAAAATTACATTATGAAATTAATACACAACAAAAAGGGAGTAGAAAAAGTAGAAAAAGTAGAAAAAGTGCAGGCAGGTAAGCGTCACAGTTGCTTCTACTCGTATTGCATTAGGTAAAGTGCAGAAGCAAAGTGTGTGTGAGTGTGTGGGGGGGCGGCTATGTCTAGGCGTGAGGTGTGTGTAACGTAATGGCATTTATGATGACGACGCCAAGGAGCAGGCGAAGGACTACAAAGGCGACACCATAAAGCCAAACAACTTTGTTAACGTTTTGCGCGCGTGCAAGCCAACAAAGTAAAGTCAGGTTGAATGAAATGCTGTTGATTAATTGCCGTTTGTTGACCTGTCAAAGGTTAAGATGATTGGTATAGCGTTAGTTGCTTACAGTTACAATGATACCAGCTAATTATGGCAATTAAGCTTCAACTAAGTAGTAAAACGTGAACGCTAGTGAAATGGCACTTTTACAGCTTCGCTGCACATCGTAAACTTTTATCGGACCTCAATTAATGCAACTGCCAAGTCATGCACAAGCTTTAAGCCTTAATCTATATATAAACTTAATCGCAGGTTTGTTTTCAATAAAAATTGAAGCTTTATGCATCCAAACTAAGTTTTCCAATTATATTTCCATTTTACTCTCTGCATCCACTTCCTCTAAGGGAAGTTCATTAAAATGATTGCAAAGCCACAATCCATGTAAATAAAGCTAAGCTAAACCAATGGAATTCATAATCAACATTGAGTAGGGCAAGTGATCAATAAAATTACAGAATTTTCACATTGAAATGCTTAAAATGCACTTCAACTTTGCCTCCAGTGCAATTATTAAATTTTTAATACAACAAATATAAGTAGTAGTAATTTTATAGAGAGCTTGCTCGAAATTCCGTTCATATTTATCTCTAAAATTGGCAAATTACATATCCATATTGACATGTTATTGAATGCCAGCTCACACCCACAGCTAGATAGATAGATACAACACACTTAGATACAGATACAGATACAGATACGATACACATTGCTGCAGCTGGCAGAGTGGAAGCAAAGCAAACATTGCAGCTCCCGTCTAACGTCCCTTTGGTAGCCACACTTTGTGGCATTTTGTTTATTTGTGTTATGTTGGCTCTAAGTTTTTGTATCTACAGTCTATACATATATATATCATATAAGTGTGTGTGTGTGTATAAACAAACGCAAACATGTGTAAGCCAGGGCCATAGATAACCACAAATCCGGCATGATTAGACTTTTGCAACTTTAATAAATGAACTGGAAATTTATTAGTCTCAGTGTAGAAGGAGCAACCGCAAAGTGCATACAACATACTCGTACAACACACAACATAACACACAACAACATACAAGAAGAAGATATAGATATCGTTTAGAAGTATCTGAAGATACTTAACGCATCTCTGTTGTCTTTTAGCTGCTGTTCGTTGTGGGTTCTCTGAGTATTTTGTCAAATATTTCATTGATTTTACACATTTTTGCGGCTTTTTGGCCTCTCCTCGAGGTGTTGTAAGGGAATTCCCCCACAAAAATGCAACAACAATTTTACTAAAATTCTCATAGCATTTTCTCTGCATAAAATTTTTAATCAAATTTACTCAAAATATGTTGTTGTGATTTTTTGCCTCATATGGTCAAACTGGCACTTTTCCTAAGTGCTCCAGGAAAAGCATCAAGATTTATATGTAAATATTTCCAAAAGATATTAGACTTGACTTAAACTATGAACACTTCATGCTTTTTACTCAGCCTCAACTGAAAAGTGCAGCTCTTGGTTGATATTTATATAAAATGTAAAATCAACTTGTTTAACAGAAACAAATATATGAAGGAAAAGTGTGCAAAGCAAATTTGTAGACTTAATCCTAATCTATAACACTGATGAGAGTTAAACTGTTCTTAGCTTTAGAAACCTAAAGGAAGATTCTAAAGGTAGATCTAAAGAGTAGATCCTAAAGGTAAATCTTAAAAGTAGATCCTAAAGGTAGAACTTAAAGGTAAATCCTAAATGTAGATCCTAAAGGTATATCCTAAAGGTAGAACTTAAAGGAAGATCCTTAACGTAGAACGTAAAGGTAGAACCTAAAGGTAGAACCTAAAGATAGAACTTTAAAGTAAATCTTTAAAGTAGATCCTAAAGGTCATTCGTAAAAGTAGATCCTAAAGGTATAACTGAAAGATAGATACTAAAGGTATAACTTAAAGGTAGATCTTTAAGCTAAATCTTTAAAGTAGACCCTAAAGGTCATTCGTAAAAGTAGATCCTATAGGTAGAACTTAAAAGTAGATCCTAAATGTAGAACCTAAAGGTAGATACTAAAGGTAGAAGTTAAAGTTAGATCCTAAAGGTAGTTCTCAAAGGTAGAGACTAAAGGTATAACTTAAAGTTTGATCCTAAAGGTAGATCTTAAGAGTAGATCCTAAAGGTAGATCTTAAGAGTAGATCCTAAAGGTAAGTCTTAAAAGTATATCCTAAAGGTAGAACTTAAAGGTAAATCCTAAAGGTAGAACTTAAAGATAGACTTTAAAGGTAGAACTTAAACGTAGATTCTAAAAGTAGAACTCAAAGGTAGAACTTAAAGGTAGATCTAAAAGCATCTATCTAAAAATATTTAGGTTGATTGGATATTATATAATATATTTTACAGTGCTATAATATATTTATGCATACAATTTAATGTTTTCTTAAAGGTTTTCTGTTTAACAGACGCCATTCAGATAAAATGTGAATCAGATCTTATACCAGACTTAAGGACTTCGAGCTTAAACATGCTGTTAGTTATCAAATAAGTCTGACATCCCTTTCGATAGAATACCTATATATATTTAGTCTGAATAAGCTATGGTTGATGCATAATATATATAAAATACTTAAATTCATTCACATTCTATCATTAGAATTAACAAGTGTTCATTTCCGTCGCTCGAATTTACAATGTGGCTTAAATAATTTATTGGGCATTTCTAGGCTCATGATTAATTCGGAGTGCAATATATGCCGTATAATGTAGCAGGAGGTAATACGCTGCTTTTATGCCCACTTTACGGCTATAAGCTGGAAAGCCGCCAAAGTTGCTGCCAGGCTCAGCGTTTTATTTATACTTTTAATGCACATTTAAATTACCGGCTGCTTCTGCAAATTTTTCTGCTGCTTCTCTTTTCTTTCTATCTATACTTCTATCTTTCTCTCTTACTTTCTAGGTATGTGTGTGTGTGTGTGCGTGTGTGTATACTTGTCAGTGTGCTCAAACAATATTGCATGGCAAATGGCGTAGATATGAACAGCTACTTTATTGTTGGCATTACACTTGAGCAATAATAGCAATTGTCGGGAACTGAGTCACGATGAGGCGGGGTGGCCATGGAGGGGATTGTAATCATCTCCGAGGAAGGCAAGATGATCATCTTGGCAGCTGCATCATTATCATCATGCTGCTCTTAAGCATATGGGTAGGGAATATAGCATATATACATATATTGTCGACGCTTGCCGATAAGTAAAGACAACTTCGTCGACGTCGACGTCGACGTCCTCTAAGTACGTCTCGTCTGTATTGCAATTTCTATAAACAGTAAACGACAAACGCCCCCGTTGAGATTTTTCCACATATCCTCCCCACTCTCCATCCCCCTTCTAGTCGTCGTCGTGTCATAAGAGCGGAAATACGCTTACAAACGCAATAATTTTGAATGCACACACAGACACAGACATATGTGCATGCAGCACATAGCGGATCGCATGTTGCGCATACGCCGCGTATGCTGCCACTATAAATTCCTTTGGCACACGCCCATCGGCGCATTTGGTTGACTTCCATTGAAGATTTATACAACTTTTTACACATTTCTTACATTCGTACCATTTCTCTCTTCTTTTAATATTTATTTTATTTCATTTCTTTTATGTGAAATGCGTCATGTATATTATTTTTGTTTAAATACCCTGTATAAAAGCCTGTGGGTAATATCAATTTGTTGAAAGTTATAGATACAGAATATATAGGGGATATCTGTTTAAATCGTAGATATTGTATATATTTATTTTTTGTTGAACATTTAAAGGCTTTCATTGAATAAACTTTCCCATTCATTCAAAATCTTTTCACATTTTGCCTAACAACTTTCAGACCAATTTACTTTTAGATCAATTTTGGTTTAAGGATCTGCCAGGGTATTAAATCTTCGTTGAATATAGTTGATAAAGCTGTCAACTAGGAGATGAAGTTAAAACAAATAAATACACAAAAATAAATATATTTAAATAATTGCTTTTTGATTTACATTTTCTTCAGTAAAATAAAATTCTATCGAAATAAATAAAATAAATTCTTTTGTATATAATAAATAAGTATTTTCTTTGAAATCATTTTAGAACTTATATTTTTGTCACTAATTAATTATTTAAAGATAAAGCTGACTGAACAATCAATCAGAGTTTAGGCTGCGATTTCTCGCATATATTTCTCGCAGTGTATGTACATTGAACAAAACGCTTTTCCCCTGCTCTAAAACAAAGCGTAAAAGGAGTGTTGAGTGGGCAGAGCCCAAAAAAAGAAATCACAAAAAAAAGAGCGCACAATTTTCCGCTTTGCAAATCTTTATATTTATTACAAGCGCTGACGCTGGCTGGCATTTCCACTTCCAATTCCATTCTCTCCGTTGGAGTCACAATCGCATTCTCATGCCCAATTTTGAGATGTTTCTTGCCGCACTCCAATAAAGTCGAGTCTCCGTTTCTTTTTGTGCTCGTAGCCTATGCCAAGGCGCCGTCAAGGCACGCCCTCACATGACTGCGTCTGCCGCCCCTTCATAATGCCATTTTTATTTGCGTTTGTTGTTAGCGATTGCTGCTCGACGCACACCAAATGTTTTCTTGCTATTCCTACTTAAACTCCCACTCGACCGAGAATCTTTTTTTCCATATTACTCATACGTAATTTTTAATGCAGTTACACCCCCCACCCGCCGCCTCCTCCTGCCACCCTCCCTTCATGTCCTCGCGCTTTTCATGGGAATGACATTTGCGCTGGCTGCTGTTACTGTAATAAAAGCTGACTTTCAGTTATTACAAGAAAACGGCATTCACAGTTGTTGTCTGCTTTTGGGTAGATTTTACTTGAAGCTTGCATATTTTATTTACTTTATTTGTGTAGCATTTAATGTTCAGCTTGCCAGTCTAAGCTTATGAGAGTCTGCACGTTTTTATGTTCCACTGAGCTTTAGATCACAGCTCAAGCATCAACTCAAATCATACTACAGAATATACTCTATATATATATATAGTCTCTTCCTACTTGGATTTTCTCTCAATTTTATATTTAACTTCTGCCACTGCACTTTTAGCTACTAGAAGAAAGGTCTTTATCGTTCTGCTTCTTGTACCTGCTGAAACTTGATTAAAACACAAAAAGGTCTCATAATGAAATCATGTCGCGGAAATGTGGTTAAAAGTCAAACTCTTTACCATGCACACACACACTACACACAGCCTAACACACCCAAACACACACACACAGCAGCACGTTGGGCGCCAGCATATACTCGTAAAGTTACATACATACACAAAGATAGAAAAACTAAGCCAACGATGCTTATAAAGTGCACCGCATGCAAATATTAATTAAAAAAGCGAAATTGCTAGAGGAAAAAGGAAAAAGGAAAAGTTAACTAAAAGAAAAGTAAACACGTATGAAGACTTTAAACGCGCCTTTTTAGTCCCAATTAATTAAAATACCAAACTACAACGTCTTTCACATAGTTACGCGACGACTTAAAACCACGGCGTAACATTTAATGAGATCCCCGGAAACTATAAACTGCTGCAAAGCGAGTTTTCCTTAATTAATATCTGTGTTTTATAACTAAAACTATTTATGAATTGAGGCAGTCGACTATCTATCTATCTATCTATCTATCTATCTATCTATCTATCTATCTATCTATCTATCTATCTATCTATCTATCTATCTATCTATCTATCTATCTATCTATCTATCTATCTATCTATCTATCTATCTATCTATCTATCTATCTATCTATCTATCTATCTATCTATCTATCTATCTATCTATCTATCTATCTATCTATCTATCTATCTATCTATCTATCTATCTATCTATCTATCTATCTATCTATCTATCTATCTATCTATCTATCTATCTATCTATCTATCTATCTATCTATCTATCTATCTATCTATCTATCTATCTATCTATCTATCTATCTATCTATCTATCTATCTATCTATCTATCTATCTATCTATCTATCTATCTATCTATCTATCTATCTATCTATCTATCTATCTATCTATCTATCTATCTATCTATCTATCTATCTATCTATCTATCTATCTATCTATCTATCTATCTATCTATCTATCTATCTATCTATCTATCTATCTATCTATCTATCTATCTATAAGGGTTAGGTCAGAAATTCACTTTAATTAATAGGAAAAAAAGAAGGAAAGAAAAGTAAAATAGTCAGTAATTAGTGACTTTCCAACTGTCCAACTCAAACTACAATAGCTAAGAAAATATTCTGTATAAAGATTTATAACCGTAGCTTGTAACACGTTACACACACTTTGGGGAGCAGCTGATGGGAAATATGCATGGACTTCTATTTAGGGGGACATATGTCACTGTTTTAATATTTTAACTACCAGCTATGATATATTATTGCTATTAAGGAAAGTTCGCGTGACTTTTTAGGGGGAAAGAGAAAACATAAATGAAGAAAAGGTAGGAGGGAAAACAATGCGTTTTTCTTTTCCCTATGTGTACTTTTGCGCTTAGGTGTTTGTCACATGAAATGACAAAATTTGGGTACAATCCTTGAGAAAGTGATTTATAAAAAAGCATCCATCATACGCTCCCTTAAGAGTAAATCGCCTCCTTATAGAAACTCTAAAGCTTTCCATACCTACAAGCATCGAAATACTCAAAGCAAATATCATTTAAGCACTCCCCCAATTTGAACACTCATCGACAATATCTGGCCAGGTTCTTAAGCCGATCAACTCCTCGTCTGAGCACAAGCAGTCTGAAGCGAGTACACCATCAGGATACCGCATGAAGTTAATCATTTCATATGATGTCAATATAATATCACACTATATTAGTTGAAACCCCTTTCTTTTTGACTTTAAGTACCTTAGTACTCAATATAATTATTAATTAGTTTACCTTTTCCAAAGCGAAACACATTTGGTTATATTTTTTAATTAACTCAAATAAAATCCACAAATAAACACTTAAGCTAGTGTTTATAGTCAATTGAGCATCGTTGTACAGGTATTTACCCCAAATTGGAAATTATAGCGTATCGCCAAAGTTGGTCAAAGCCGCCACAGCCACCGAAACCACCATGAAAGCCACATCGTAAGCCCTGAAACGCCATTAGAGCCCAAATACCAGAGACATCAATGCAGCCACATAAGCTCACCCAAGGATGCATATATATTATACACATATACACATATACATATATATATATAATATATATATGTAAAGAGACACTCCCCTTGCTCATAGAAAACCCTCATGCAGCTCTCTAATTAGCACAGCGAGTTTTGTAATAGAAAGCAATCCTTGCTTGGATGCTTCATGCACAAAAGTACCCTAAAGCTGCTTTATCAAATTAACGCATCAGTTTCATGAGACCACGCAATCCGAGGCACTGCACCCTGCACCCTGCACCCTGCACCCTGCACCCTGCACCCTGCACATGGCGAGGCATGGGTCCTCACCCAGTAGCAAATGCAGTTTCAACTGCATTTTCAACGCATTTAACGAGACGCGACAAAAACGAAGCTGCTAAAATCTGCCAGCCAGCCAAAAGTTCAATTGAAACTGAAAATGTGGCGGTGGGCGGGAAATGGGTTGGGTGAAAATGAGTGGGGGAAAACGAATGAGTTTGGAGTTGAGAGTGGTTGCAGCAGTCGTTGGCTCAGACAATGAATGTTTGTTGATTATCTGTGCGTTGCATCGGCGCATCGGCTAATTAATGTCCTCGACATTTTGGCCAGAAAGGACGTGATAACAATTTGTTGAATGCATGTTTTGCTTTGTTCTCCGACATGTTTGCCCGTTCCGTTGAGCGCATAAAGTAACAGGTCAGAAGACAAAGGTGGCTCCAAGCAAAATTCTATTAAGTTAAACGTATATAATATATAAGCGAATGTCATACAAATAGTATAGAGACATCTTTCTTAATGGGATTTCAGATTTAACCTACTCTAATATCCCTTTCTAAGCTTACTTAACTCATGTAGAATATGCGGTTTCAACGAATCAACTAGGATTACTTCAACTGCTGTTCTATCGGACCCAGGTTTGTACCTTTCCATCTGTGATATATTGCTGATTATCAATATTAATTATAGAAGACGACCACAAATGAGAATCAGTTTGTTCCTATGGTAATTCCAATTTGCAAAGTGTTTAAATTTCAGGAGCTGTTTTATATTTTCTGTTAACAGTACAGAAAAAAGAATTATCCCTTCGCCAAGCTGCATATGCATTTAAACCTTTTTATTAATCAATTCATCTATATTTACTTTAAATATTATAGTTTTACTTTCCAATTTTATTTAACTAATGGCAGATTTTGTCACATTTAAATCTTTATCTGATGTAAGCGATGCCTGAACGCCTTTACCAGGTTTTTTTTAATAGGATTCAGTTTATTTTAAAGGTAAATTGGTAAATCAAAATAGAGTTCCATCCAGCGAATGGCAAGCAATACTAAAAAAAAGAAAAGTTTTGTGATTCCTTTTTTTAGTTTTTTCTATGCTAACACAAACTAAAAGCGAACATTACCAAAAAAATAAATAGAAAAGTAAATGAGTTAGACTCAAGCTCATTCGAAATGATTATATAAATAATTTAACAAAAAATATAATATCTAAAACTCCAATTTTGAAGCGTTTAAATTTGTGAGCGCTACTGCATGTTTACATTTTTTTTTATTTAATTTAACTTTTTTTCTGTTTAATTTTCATCTTTACTACTGAAAATATACATACACTTTCTCTAGGCTTCAATTAAAACCGTTTTAATACATTTCTTATTCATTTCGCATAACTTTGAGGTAACAAAGTCTGATTTAATTGAATTAACTAACACTGAGCATGCGCAACATTTTGACATCTTGGCAACAAAAGAAAAAAAGCATTGCCTACTTTAGAGCGCATTTATTGTGGATTCCGTTTCGTTTGTGTCCTTCAGCGCGTTTCTCCTTGCGGCGGCATCAAGATAATTAAAGCCAAAGACAATTTATCAACAACAAAGTTAACTTCAATATTTTCACAAAATTAATCCAATTAGCAAAACAAATATGCGAAAATTGCCGCGACGTCGACATGAAAATGCACACACACACACACACACACACACAGAGACATATACACATGTCAAGGTTTCCTTAGAGTGCACTGTCTGCCACAGAGTCTATCCATCTCTTTCCAGCCCACCCAGGCTGTGTGTGTGTGTGTGTGTAAGCCTCTGTGTGATTTTTGCGGCTTTGCTGCCTGCCTTCCGCGTCCTCCTCTAATTTCATTTCCACGCAGCAGTCAGCCAACTGCACTCGCTAAACAAATACCTTTCAATTAGTTGCGGCTGTCAAAACTAAATTATTCTTTGTACGCATCTTTCAGCATCAACTCGCAGTAGTAGAAGAAGTAGAAGTAGTAGTTGTAGTAGTAGTTGTAGTAGTAGATTTCCAACCGCTTCTCGTAACTCCGTTCAGTTGCTGTCTATGGCCTTATTGCAGTCATTTTGATGTTTTGTTTTTCGACTTGTAGTTTTGTTCTTGTTGTTGTTGTTGTTTTTGTTTTGTTTTGACGCTTGTCTGTCCCGACTTTTGGCAGCGGCAAACGAAGTTTCTGACTTTTAAAGTCTATCTGGAAGTTTCGAGGCGACTTCGAAATTAACTTTTATAATTGAATTGTGCGCAGTTTATGCACTTGAATTTCGTCTGCTGTGTGCTAAATTATATTAAACTGTGAGATTGTTTTACAGAATGGATTTGAAAGTTTTTTAACTATAAAAAACTCACTTGAGTATAAAAAAAATAAAATGCAAAATAATGCTAAAACTGATAAAACTTCTCATGGATCTTAAGGCAGTGCTCCTAAAAACAATTCGCACATAAAAGCGATGCAAAATGAAAAGAACACAAAGTACCCCAAATACTCATATTGTCTGTGCTATTTAGGAAGAGCATGAGAAGAATAAAGTATACAGATTAGGAGTATAAGGTATATGAGAGGTCTGAGCAGGCTTTTAATAATTGTCTCAAAGATTTTCCACATATCTTAGAAGACGCTTCACAAAAGCCTCTACAACTTTTCATGTCCAAAACAATCGATGACATAACACCAAAATCTGCTGAATCTATCTTTGTGAGGTCATAAACTGGCAGCCTGGAACACCTTATATACACAATGAAGACAATAGCTGCTCACTAGCCGATTTGCTCTACCAACTTTACTATCTTCGGGTTAAGTTAACCTAAGCACAGCCGCGGTGTATGAATACACGTAGCACTCGCTTAACATGAACTCTTTTAATACGAAATCGGTCTAACAGGATTATTCGACTGGTTCCTTCCTCCTTTTAACATGCTGAAAACCTCGTTCTTAAATATATTTTTCTATAAAGGATTGCCATAAGTTGTTTATTTCATCTTTAAAGGAACTTAAGCAGTCAACACTGAATGGATGTTGGAATCGGTTGTTAAAAGCCAAATATAATTACCACAATGTGAACTCCGTGAAATTTTAGAATTTGCTTATTCAATTGAAAGTGAAGGAACTCAAGACTATCTATAGACTATCCATAATGTGCAAGAGCTATGAATGAAGCCAATTCAATATCAGCTGATAGCAGATTATATTAGATGATAGAATAAACCGAACCAATAAAAGGTTTAAGCATAGAAAAACTTCGAGAAGGATTGGAATCATACTTTATAAATTCTGACCCGCTTATCAAAACACGATCAAAATTTAAGAGAGAGTTGTAGAAAATGCTCTTACCTTATAAGGAGTGCTACAGGGAAGCTATAAAAGCCACTAAATAATCGAACATAACTGATTTCTTTGCCAACCAAGAGAAGGCACCACAAAAAAATAACATATTGAATCTGAAAATGCTACCAAATTGATTTTAAAATGTTTGTTTGCCTTTTTATAGGCTTGATTTGTCAATGAAGAAACTTTCTGTTAACTTTTTGTTTCTGTTGTTAAAACTTTTAAAAAAATAGCAAAAATTTAAAAAGCAAAACAAATTGTAGCTGCATTTTTTTAAATCTTGTAACATAACATCATATTTTGTACTAATTCCATGACTGGTTTAACACGAATTCGCCTAACATGATGTTTTTTAGGAATATATATAAATTAACTTTCTTGCATCAACTTATAGGAATCTTTTCTGTTTTATACTTAAACTTTTATATATACGCATTAATTTTGAATTAGCGACGAGTATTCTTAAAGTGAATAATCGAAGTTCTAAAAACGAGAATCACCATTAAAAAAAAGAGAACAATTTCAATCAAATGCATTTGCAGAAAACTATTGAATTTCAATTTAAACTTTTAATGCAAAACACTTTTCCAATACAAGAACAACAGCAAAAAAAAGCAAAGAAAATGCGAAATGCGAAATGAATTCGATTTTATTTTGAATGGGTTGGACAAGTCACTAGCCTCTTTGACCCACCCACTACGCCGCCCCCTGGCAACAGCCCACCCCCCACCAAGCAGCTCTATGGACGACGCACCAATGCGGAAAACAAGAAAATTATCACGAAATGCGCATCAATTGACATTCGAGGCGAGAAAAAGACACAAATAGAGAGCACCTTCTAGGACCCCTTCTACCGTCTTCTGGAGTCCTCTCCCTGCCCCCGGCCATTGACCATCGTCGATAATCGGCAAAAACAAGTTTAGCTCGAAAATGTTCTTGGCCAGACGGAAAATCTGCAGCAAAATGTTTTTACTGCTTTTGACTGACAAGCTTGGGTGAGCTTTTCTTTCATTTCTTTTAGTTTTAATTTATTTTTTATATATTTTTTATATATATTTATGTGTATATTTTTTTCTTTTTCTTTTTCTTGCAGAAAATCTTGATGTTCGCTTCTATTAAAATGCTGTCATTTGCCAAGTTTCAAAGCACAAGAGAAATTTCGTAGCGTATTTAAGAAAAAAAACAAAAAACAGAGAAAAAATTATTGAAAATGCTTCGGACGCCTGTCAATTGGGGCAGTCTATTTTCTTTCCTTTTTCCTCAGCTCCACTCAGTTTTAGCAGCTTTACGAGAGAGGGAGGAAAACTTTGAAATTGAGAATTAAAATCTGATCGTTAAATTTTCTGCTAATAAAAATATGAAACTGAAGACTTGAAGTGGAAGACGAATAAACTATGCGTTCAATTAACATAAAGAAAATCTCTCGTAAAGCTTTAATGTGCTTTCGCTAAGCTTTTTAACACACTATGGAAACAGCTGTTGGATCTAAATGTTGGCGAAGCCTTTGCTTGAGTCTCAAGAGTCATTTTACACTTTTACATTTTAGGATGTCATTATTTTGAAGCAATCCTTTCCTGATTTATTATGTCCTTAAATTGTTATTTAACACAATTCGCCGACAATTAACATTTATATTATGCCATATAAATAAGTGGGCAACAAATTAGCCAAACACTCCTCACACTTTGCCTGTGACAAATTAATAAAAACCAAAATCAAAACGTTCAGATCATTAAAAGTATTTATGAGCTACGCAAATGTTTTTAGCCGCCTCGTGTCAAGCATAAAGCAATATGCAGGGATCTGGATGAGGATCAAGAACAGGACGAGGACCAGGCCCAGGACTCTAAAGGAGTACAAATTTAATGTGAATTTATTTATGTATATTGTGCATAAAGTGCATAAAGTCCTCGGAACGTGCCGACGTGCCGGGGCAAATGGAAATGGAAATGGCATTGTCAGTAGTCATAAAAATTATAAGAATAAGTATGGCTGTGAGTGGGGAAAAGTTGGGAAAACTTGAGGGAAAACTGGGTAGCGGTGGGTCGTAAGACAAAGCCTACTAAATGGGCTGATGCTTGGCAGATTCGTGCGGGTCATAAAAATGGTCAAACAACAAGAAGGAAATTCTGAATCAAACACATGCCAAACATTCAGGGGGCGTGGCAGCACATAAAAATGTTTAGCTAAAGCAAAATTCGCGCGTTTTCTTTTGTTTGGTATTTTATTTATTTATTTTTTTTTTTTGCCTTTTTTGAGGCAAGCATAAAAATTTTTATGATCACAAGGCTGGGCGGACGCTGAAAATGCATTTGAAATTGTCATAAATTCGTATTAATTTGAGACCGCGCGTAGATTTTATGTAGCAGGCGCAAGGCTGAGTCCTTCCTCCCCCTTCCACTTTATTCACATCCTGTTGCGGTTCGTCGGTTTGTTTGGCTTTGTTTTTAGTCCCTGTTTAGTCGCTGTTTATCTTTTGTTGGTCGGACTTGGCTTAGCCCACACACACACACACACACACACACACATACGTATGTGTGTGTGGTGGAGCCCATTTGAAATTTAACGGCCATTCGGTTGGTCCTTTCATGCCTTGCCGTTTCCTCTTTTTAATTGCCCACACATGCAATGCCTCGGCCAGTCGGGGCTTATGAGTAATGTTTATTGTTGTATATTTTATGACGGTTCCATTTTGTTTTCAGCATTAAGTGATAAGTTTAATGAGTTTACTTTCCCATTTATGCAATGTATTCCCCGTTTTCACTTCAGATTACTCACCTCATCAATGAAACCCTCTCGAGCTGTTTACTTGATTGCCTCAAGTACTTAAATTATAGCCAATTCCGACCACAGCCTAATCCTTTGTGTTCAACCTCGACCATAACCCCATTTAAAACACGTACAAAACTCAAGCTGGACAAATTCAATTGAAAAACTTGCAAACAACTTGCAAAATTTCTAAAATTTCCATTTATCTCTATTTAGTGAGGGATGAGAAGGAAGGGACTTAATCTTGCACATTATTTACCTAAGGAAATTGGCATTGGAAAAGTTTAAATTTAATAACTAACCACAAATATTTTGATTGAACAATGGCATGTTTAAAGTTATAAACGAGCATTTTAAACACATTTAAAACAAATAATAAACAACAAGCTGAGAACAATCTGCTTTAAAACTATTTTTGACAAGTTATAGAAATGATGTTTATCAAAAACTCTTAATAAATTCTTGAAAATATATAAAAATTGAACATATGCAAATATACATCGCATTTAAAATGCCGCATAACCATTCAAAAGTAGTAGAAGTTGCATAAAGATATGTACTAAAGTAGTTATACTAGAGATGGGAGATACTGCTACTTTGTTGTCAAAGAACTGCGAGTGGATCACTCAAATATCTGCCACAAATATGATGTGCCACACCGGTTTCTTTTCGGTCAGCCCAATATTTGAGATTGCCTTTTAATTATGTGTTGATTAAAGAAATAAAAGAGAGGTCGACCTAGTGTAGTTGATGGATTGCTACTTTTAATTATCTGTGATACGATATATCTTCCATCTATGAACCAAATTACAGCAGAATGAAAAACCTCTTTATGAATATTCATGATAAGCATCAACATTCGCCTGTCTCTTCTTATTTCTGTATAAGTATTAATCTCCCATCAATAAGTAAAAGAAAGATCCTTCTGCAACTCAATAAAATGATTAATATATCGATTTATTAGATTTAAGTTTAAGTTTAAGTTAAGCAAGTTCTACCTAAATTCGCCGATTGCAACAGGTTTATATGTATGTTTTCATGCCCTGAACCTATTATAACTTATAATATTATATGAAAGAGTATTTACTAAGTTTTTGCAAACGTATGAAACAGGCAGAAGAAAGCAACGCCGATCCTATAAAGAGTATGTACTCTTGGTCAGTATCAGCATTCGAGACGATCTAGAAGTCCCTCCATCCAAAAACACCTCGAGCTCAGAGAGTTTACAAGAAAAACCACCTTAGTTATGTTTTGTCTTTTACATTTTTTACGATAAAACTATTTTAAAGGCTCAATTTTTCTCAATAGCCTTGATTCTTAGCATATGTATGTTATATACATAGAAAGCTCATTTAATCTACGCTGCAATCTTCAGAGCGATTGAAGATAGGTTAGGTTGTCAGTCAATATGCACTAGATTTGGGTAAGGAGTATCTCGTGGTCAGGCAAACTCTACCGGAAACATTCATATTTGTTCTTTATTAATCTGATGTGTACATAGCATGTTTGTTTATGCCCTCTTATAGGGTATCTAATAGTCGAGCAATCTGGAAATCTGAGTTGATTTAAAAGCCTGATACGAAGGAAGCGTTTAACTCTGGCTACTTGAAGCAGAGTTGCCAGGTGATCAACAGCTTTTAAGACGACAAGCTTTGAGCTTACTTTAAGCCTCACAATTTAAAAGCAAATAGGCACGCACACGCACACACACACACACACATATACAAGAACAATAACACACATACATTTAATTGCCATTTGCCGCATGACAACACAATAAACATTTTGACAGACACACACTCTCACACACACACACACACACGCACGCACACATGCAACGAAACTCAACCACACACACACAAAAATGCAAATACTTCAACTTGACTTTTAAGTGCATACGACAAAGAAAAATAAGTAAGAATGCTCTAAAAGAGAGCATGCCCGACTCTTAAATACCCTTTACCAATCTTACTGACCTACAGGTAACACTCTAAGGTAATTCCAGCATCCCCTCTCCCCAACTCCTCCCAATTATATCCAAAAAATACATCTTGAATAGAATCTATGTATATTTTTTAAGAGTTTTCTCCAAATTTTAATTGCGTTTCTCAAGATTTTGTGTACTTTCCAGATCTGAGATAAACCTATTCATAGTCAGACAGACAACCCACAGATCGACTCGATTGTTGCGGCTGTACAGGGTAGAGGGTAGAGGGCAGGAGGTCGTTGTTACGTGACTGTTTCTACAATTTTATAACCAGTTTTAATGTGTGCAGGGTATAAAAAGATTGAAAATGTGAGCCGCTTGCCATGTGCAAATTGTAAATATTTCATAATAATTTCGTAGCAAATTCTTCTTGTGCAGTTGTTAGCCATGCGAATTATGTGGCCAACAACAACTACTGCCAGAACTGCAACGGCAACAACTCTAACAACAACAACAACAACAACAACAACAACTAAATGCCTTTGCAAGGAACGGAAATGTTAACAACGTTTCGGGTTTTTGTGAAAACCCACACAAGATCTGAGGGTGGTGTCGCTTGTGTGGGCATCAGGGTGTGTGTGGGTGTGTGTTGTGGGGAAACAGACAATGACAGGAACTGCATAGTTGGCCAACTGTCGCTCTCTTGACTCTCTTTGTAGCCGCTTTTTTGTTGTCTTTGCGGTTAGAATTTCGCACAGGAAGTGCTAAAAATATTTTTAAGAACAACAACAAAAACAGTTGAAGAAATTTTATATAAATAATAAAATTAACTAAAGTGTTTTAGTTTTAATTTCATGTTAAGAGCATGAAAGTTGCAAACAATGGCAAAATCTTTATTTTTCTCCCTCTCTTCTGTCTCTGTCTAACCCTGTCTGACCCGTTGAGTTTCCATTTGTCGCCTCTTTTGTTGTCTACTGTCAACGGTCCCTGGGAAAATGTTAATTTTCATTTATGTTGGACAGCTGTAATTAAGTTAAGCGCATTATCATGCCCTCCACTCATTCAAAATGGGTAACAAAACGGAAAACTTCTTGAGGTGTTCATGCAGGTTTATTCTATTTGCCCAACAATTGCAGCTGTCGGATGTGGAAATGTGTTGCCAACTTTAGTCCAGATCTGCTGTTTAATGAATATGGTACTTTAGTGGATCGGGGTTTAAGTTGATATATATATATTCTTGTGTTCTGATATGACTAGTTCCTAGAGAACACTAGGAATCAATGTAAAGTTTCCATCTTATTGAACCATGTGGCTTAACCCTTAACCCTTATTTCCTTATATTTTGGAAAGTCACACAAATTAAAGCTTCATTCTTAGTCCTTGAGAATCTTATGCGATCTTTATAAAACTCTTTGACAAACACTTTTTTCCATTTAATTTAATTTAGTTAACTTTACTGCAGATAAAAAGGAAATACTTTTTGATCTTCAGGCATCAGAAGACTTAAGTGGATGTTCCTTTTGTGTGATATCCGTATTTATATGAAGCTTATGACAAGTTGTCATATGTTTTTTTTTCTTATATCGCAGGAACAATCAATAAAAATGAAGAAAATTATTTTATGATTTATTTCTTTAGATCAAGAATGGAAACAATCACAGTATTATTCCATTTTTAATGCGATTATTTTGAACTAGACATTTCTTTACATTTTTTATTCATACTTATTCGATTTGATAACGATATGAACAGATGTCAGAAAAAGAACAAGAGAGATACATTTCCTAGAATTCATAAATAATTAAATAGGTTTCTCAAAAGTTTTTCCTTTTATTTCAATCCATCTGAATGCATTCCCATTAAAGAATAGTTGGTAGCTTTCCGTGGTAGATGCAAATTTCACGTATATATTGTATAAGTACCTTCTAAGCCCGATAGATATGGCTTAAGTTTTGGCTATTAGTATGCTCGAAAACATGTTCACACGGGATGGACAATCCCAGCTATTCTCAGGCCCAAGAATATAGTTGGTATTAGGCGGATAAATAAAAGGATAAAGAAAGGATATACTTTCGCTTGGAGATTAAAGAAATTTTGTTGTTCCTAGGATTGAAAAAGGGTTAAAGGAAAGCATATAACTTCAACAAGAATAAGTTATTTGAAGCAACCTTTTCACATACGAATAATCTTACAATCGAAGCGACAAATGTGTACAAATGCTGAACCTTATGGGAAAAAGCTGTCAGAATTTACAACCAAGCCAAAGATTTCTTCCCAAGCTTTTATCATTAATTTTGCTGATACAGAATCGTAAAATATCTTTTAGATAGAGACATAAACATTTCTCCATAGGTTGTATTGCTGTGAATGGAAAAAGGAAATCCAACCTAGATGAATATTCCTTTTAAAGCAAGAATATCACTTGCCAAACCCTAAATAAATATATAAAAAAGGCTATTCGGGGTCTCGCACGGAATCAGCAGCATCCTTGCGTTCGAGCATAAGTAGAGATCAGAACCTATTGTTGTACCTAGACTCAGAAGTTCAACAATGTTCCTCCAACAATCACTTCAAAGCTCACCACATACAGGTTACAATCGTTCAAAGAAAGCCTAGAAGTGGTCCATCAATTGCTGTAGAAATGGATAAAAAGAAGTCCGAGACAAGCAACAAAAGCTATTGGCCAAAAAGATTCTCATTGAAGTGCTTTATAACTTGAACTTTGGAGTAGCCTTTCACAGAACCGATTCTTTTATAAGAGAAATATAAGCTTAAAGTTTATAACAATATGTGCAGATTTCATCCTGAGTAACTATATATAACTAAAGTATAATAAGCTGATTCTGTTTACAGATTTTTTCGCTCTAATCATATTTATGTAAACATTGCTTAAGTCTTATCAAAGGCCGAAACATTTTAATTTCGAATAAAACAATCGGTTTAAAAACTTTCGATATTAAAACTTTAGCAAATAGTTCTCAAAAGAAAATATTTATATTGTATATGTAAAACCAAAACAGCTTTAAACAAATAAAATGATATTTAAAAGTCAACAGTCAATTTTGGTGCGGCGAAACAAGGCAAAGCGACATCTGGCGGGCAATGTAGGGTACTGGCCAAGTGGCGTTTGGTGCACAACATTCGTTCAGTTTGCTCGTGTGTGTGTTTGCATTTTGCATGCTGTTAATAACAGCTCATGAAACTGTTAACTGGCCCGTGGTAATTTTTAGTTCTTTTCTCAGATGCCTATAAATACGCTTGCACCTGGTGAGATGCAACAAAGTTTCAATTCCCACTTGTGAGTGATAAGAAGTGCAGCATCCTTGCAAATGTAAGTTGCAATTAAAAATTGAAAATTGTGTATACCTGTTAGATGTAATACAATAGAAATTTGATAAAGTGAAGCCTCGATATAAAGAACAATTTTTTTTTTCGTACTGAAAATAATGCATAGTTAAAGCATTAAAACTGTGAAAAGTATTTTTAAACAGAAAGTAATAAAATTAGTTTAATTAATTAATAAATTCACTTTATCCAGTTACTACTGTATACTCCATTTCAAGGCTAATATAAGAACATTATGATTCATACAGAAAATACAATATTCTTATGCAGAATTTTTTGTTTGCAATTTTTTCAGTTCAATCTATCTATTCAATCACGAGCTAAAATGGCATTGAATCCTGTTGCTGAGCGCCAGCGGAGAGATCCCACGGAGCATGACACTACTAGGAACATGAGTCTAATGCTGGAAGGGCAGTTGACTCGCGTTATGCGTGACATTGCTGACGGGACGAACAGGTTGCAGCGGGAGAGATTCCTAGCTGTTAGTATGAATGAGATTTTTTTGTATTTTTTTTTCTAAATTCTTCAATCTTTTTGATAGATGCCATTCAATATGCCAAACAGGCATGAGCGGAATAGTATTTATATTATTGATGCTTCAGAGAGAATTAGCAGGGGTATCAGGGAAGATACCCCTGAGGCTCTGGCATACAACAATATTGAGTACTGCCGGGGCATGGGCGACACCCTGAAACGTCTTGATCTCGATATTCGCATCAAGGCTAAGTTCAAGATAGCTACTACTCTCCTAGAGTACGAAGCTTTGCAATTCGACCGCGAATCGGAATTGCTATAGATTGATCGATCACGCTTCTATTTCACTTTCAGAGCTGTGAAATAGAAATGCATATTTGGCTTCGAACGTTTTTATTTCACTTTCAGGCTTGTGAAATAGAAATGCATATTTGAACATAAAGAAATTTTAATTCAATAATAACATTTGGCCCTCCAACATGCGTTTCACTTTTAAAAATAACAAAGAAAAAGAAACAAGAAAAATTAAACATTTCGGCAGAGAGCTACAGGTGGTCTGAGCTGCCTTTTATGTGTCTTTCATTCAAAAATGGTTGCATGGGGGCAAACGGGTGTTTTGCAAAGCTTGCAAAAGTATCTAACAGGTCGATGGGTGTCTGACAGTATATGTATATGTCTATGTATACGTATATGTATATGTGCGTGTATATGTACTTTCAGCTACCCACGTCTGTCTGTCCGGTTGGACATGTACTTGGATATCAGAGGCTATAGGAGCCAGTGATGTCAGAGATACCTTCGCAAGTTCTGCAACTTCACCCACGCTGCCCCGCATCATCACAAAATGAAAGAAACCCTTAACAAGCTCAATCTCTGTCCGATTCCATTAATTGCATGTATATACTTTCAGCTATCCACGTCTGTCTGTCTGGGTGTGGATATCGAAGGCTATAAGCCAGAGATGTCAGAGAAACCTTCGCAGGTTCTAGAACTCCACCCGTACTCCCCCACAAAGAAATTTTCAACAAGCTCAATGTGCGTCCGATTCCTTTAATTGCATGTATATACTTTCAGCTACCCACGTCCGATATCAGAGGCTATACGCCAGAGATGTCAGAGATACCTTCGCATGTTTTGCAATTTCACCCACACTCCCCCACAAAGAAACTTTCAACAGGCTTCGTCCGATTCCTTTAACTGACACACAAAATTAACACACTCCTCCTGCACCGCGTTGCAAGTGCCATGAAGAGCAGACAGCAGACACAGAAGTTGTTCTAGAATGTTCCTTTTCCAGTGAGGGGGTGGCATCGACACTGCGCACGCACGTAAAAGCACATATTGCGTGGGTGCATCTGTATCTGTGTATCAAGGTCACGGATTTGACGCAGTCAGGTACAGTTGAGTGCAGCTTTATTAGTTGACCTAATCCCGGGAATTATTGATTTATGGCATTTGCAAACATGCGCATTGAGCTGACAAAATCTGCTGACGTGCACTGCCACCCTTGACCTAATTTAAATTTTCAGGTTATGTTACTTCAATACGCACTTTCACTCATTTTATATGTCTATGTCCTAGTATTAAAGCCATCTTAAAAATAGAATAACAGAATGTCTTCAACCCTTGTTCTTTAGGGATTAGTTTTGCACCCTTTTCATTGAATTTCTTATCTTTGTGAGCTTTTATTTACCTGCAGCATCATTGCACAAAAAGGGGTGGGGGGAGAGGGTTGATTTGATTTATGCGTACGCATTGCTTTATGCTGCATCCAGGTGAGCATTGACTGAGAACAAGGTCATGCGCAGGGACAATGCACAGCCCCACCCTTCTGTTAACAAACTGTTGCATTGCACATTTCTGTTACTCAAAAACGATACAAAGCTTTTAACTTCCCACTTGAAATAGGTAGAAAATAGCACAAAATTCTGAATATGTAGGTTAACGCAAGAGAAAGTGAAATTTTAAAGAAAACGTTCAATTTTTGTACGGCCATTGACGAAACTAACCAAACGCCACCTGGCGTCATTGAGTTAACAACATTCGTTAAGTAAGCCCATGACTGTGCAGACTGAAACTCTGTTAATAAAAGGTCATTCCCTTCGTTTAGTGCGTTCTTGGGATTTTTTAGTACATTTCGTGAGGGGCGAAATCGGATCGGGAGGGAAAATCCGAAGCCATCCTTCCCGTCCCGATACCAGAAAATTATTGGCCCAATCCCACCCATAATGAAAAATCAATAATTGTTCCCAGGAGCCCCGACTCAAAATCCTTATTTAAACGGCATTTAAACTAAAAAAAAGGAATCACTTGTTGCAGCAGAGGTCGGCCTACATACAGATCTGTGCAGAAAGAGACTAAACGATGCTGGTTTCAGTAAATAATTGAACTTTTAGTTTTGAGACTCCCGGGAATTTGGGAATCATTTGAAAATCCTTCCCATCCTGCACTTTTTCACATCCTTTAACATGCCACCCGACCTGGGGGTAATCCGCCAGTTCCAGACGCCCATATCTATCTTCAAAAACTGCCCATGCGACTGTGACACGGCATTAGTTTTGTACACTATTTACACAGCGAACTTGCTGGGGGTCAGATGCACTAGAGGATACATCAAACAGGATAGGATGAACGCTTCTCTTTGGTTTAAACTGTGCAGGTCTTTCGGAACTAGAGCTAATACTGGACCATATGAATTAAAGCCAGCAAATCATAAAACAAATATAGATGCAAGCTACACAGAGAAGATTGTCTCGAGGTCATCTTTGCTAGGAATGTAATTCCTTAGGCTAGACAAGAAACTTATCTTAGCCTCAGTCTCGAGAGGAAGGACAACACCTCACTTCTGTCATTTAAAGAAATTAACATTAAAGTAAACCATTTCGTTGACTGCTGTGGTTAAGGAGCCATTCGAGTCCTAGGAACAAAGTCACGTTGCATAACGCTTCATTCGTCCAACGTGATTATAAAGTATTCAACTGTAAGGAAATCTCTGACGCACATAAAGCGCATACAAAAGGAACAGATTATTGCGGCCCTTCGCTCGTGCGTCACAGCGCTTTTCATTGACCTACAAATACCTTCAACCTCTAATGTGACGTCAAGAATATGCTGGCAGATAAAGATGACATCAAACTAGAACCAAAACACAGAACAATCAGTCTCCCAAGGAGCAGTTTAAAGAGGTCAATCTTAATAGACGACGCTGAGCTTTCCTTGAGCATTCAGATCAACCATTCATAATGGGCACAGGCAAAGTAATCCCCTCCCGATAAAATACACGTTTTTTCCAATCCTCGAAACATGCCACATAGTCCCTTTCCGGTATAGCCATCAGCGCCTTCTTCGATTTAGCTCTTATCTCCTCAATCGACTCGAAACGCGTTCCTTGGAGTGATGCAAAATCCAAGATTTTGTTGGCCCATAATTCTGGTCTCTTTAGACGAATTGCTTCACGTAAACGACGCATAACGCTCAAATAGTATTCCCTATTAACAGTTTGGCAAGGTGGAAGGAATTCACATTGCGCCACAGCACGAAAATTTACCTCACCTTACTTTTTGCCCGCCATAGTATATAGAGATTTATAGAAAAATCAAAACAATACAAATTGGCGATCCTAGAGACATTTCCTGCATACAGAAATATAACCAATATGAGTGTTAACTGATTGTACAACTCTTAGATATCATTCATTCATGTAAAATATATAAAATTAGTTTAAATCTGAAAAGAAAGAGAAAGTTTAAAGTGCGTGATAGCTTGGATGATGAAAACTAGAGAATCACATCAGCCGAAAGACAGTACAATAAATCACAGATTAAAGCGGTCGATCTTAGTTGTCGACGCTGGAACTCCCCTTGAGCATTCAAATCAAACATTCCTAATGGGAACAGGCATTATACAGGCATATATATATACAGGCATATATATATACAGGCATATATATATACAGGCATATATATACAGGCATATATATAGAGATATATAGAAAAATCAATAGAAATCGAAACAATACAAATTGGCCATTCTAGATACATGTCGAACATACAGAATTTAAACCGAAATGAGGGTTAACTGTTTGAACAGCTCCTAAATATCAATCATTTATGTAAAAAATATAGAATTAGTTTAAATCTGAAAAGAAAGAGACTTTAAAGTCTGTGGAAGCTTGGATTTATAAGCTAAAGTTGCATGGTCACACTTATTGAAGAAGCGCGCAAGAAAATAAACAAAGGAAAAATCAGTTTTAATATGGCAAAAAATGCACTTTCAGCAGATAATACTGAATCTATAATTAAGTATGGAGCCATTTATATGTGGGACCATAAACAATGATTTTTGCTAGACACTTTTCAGTTCAAATGGAATAACAAAAAGTGCCATGCCCTTTTCAATATATATCTACAGAAATTTGGATTATCTTTTGTCAGAAGGTTGGCGCAAAATTTTGTTGGCATTTTATTTGCAGTCAGTATTTTTTAAGCCACCAAAAGCGATATATTGTTGTCTCGCTCACACTTACGAAAAAGCTACCACTGCAAAATTGATCTCAAGCGCAATGATATATACATATATATATTTTTATATGTATATATAGTTGCAGCGGCACTGGCACCAGTGTTACCAACTTGGCTATTCTATAGCTGGATCTGGCTATTTTGAATAGTCAAAAACTAGAAACTACTTAGTTTTGCAGGCGCCTGCAATTTTGGCTATTTGTAAAATTACTTAGCTAGTTTTCAGCTATTTTCAAAATCAATTGATATTAATTATTTAAGAAGATTTAGTCTATAAGCACTTTCTTACAATTCTTTTTTGTAAAAAGATGGCATGTAACCAAGTCAGTGAAAAAGTCAACTCTAAGAATAAATACCAGCAACCTTCTTTTTGCGATCGATTGGCTTATGGATATGCGATCTTAAGGTACTTTACCAATGGTAAGTTACCATCTGCTCGTTGTGAAATACTTTTTTGTGAACCTACTAAAGCGCAAGCGTCGTTGTGAAATACTTGTTCGTGAAATTACTAAAGAAAATGTCGAAAGACTACAAACAAAAAGTGCGGGACGTTTGGATGGAAGAACCACAAATTAAAATGTGCATAACATATAGCACAAAAGTATTTCGTATTTATTGCAAGGCCACTATAAATGCAAAATTGTTTGACATAAAAGCTCACATGGAAACTAAAAAACACAAGGCAAATACAGCGTCTCTGAAAATAATGCAACAATTCTTTTTCCAAAAAAACCAGTTTAACATCGGAAAAGGAAGCTGCTATTGTTTTTGCTATTTTTTTTTTAATCTAGCTACTTTTTGGCTATTTTCTATGGTCCGCTCAGCTAGAAACGACGGTA
Organism: Hirtodrosophila trivittata; assembly: GCA_035045065.1. Classification (NCBI taxonomy): domain Eukaryota; kingdom Metazoa; phylum Arthropoda; class Insecta; order Diptera; family Drosophilidae; genus Hirtodrosophila; species Hirtodrosophila trivittata. The sequence continues at coordinate 10,456,179 of JAWNNK010000813.1, forward strand.
CACTGTTGGCAACACTGACTGGCACAATCGGCCAAAGCGAGAGAGCCCCCTTCAGAGAGAAGACGTACAACACAAACCGGCAAGTTTAATCTTAATTTCACAACAATTTGAAAAGTGATATATGAAATAATTTTTAAATTTTTTAAGTGATGAATTATATATAATAAATATATATTTAATTATTTAATATATATTTATTTTATGTATTCGTAAATATATCTAACACAATGGTGACTCATGCAATATCAGACAACTTAACCAGATCTCTGGATGTGACTGGAACTTTCTTGCAGAAGAAATTTCTGGAACTTCTTTGGCTGCATTTACTATGTATATGAATATATATTATATATATTTATAATATATATTTGTATATGGGCATTTCCGCCAAAAAGGTCCATCACGACCAAAAAATTAATTATTGCTTAAACGGCATTTTCTTTCATGGAAAAAATTAACGTTTGCGATGTAACGTTCGTATATATATAATATATGTTTGACTTGAATATTCTCAAACATAACTAACGCATACAAATCTGTTCTTGTTTATTTTAGATATGAATATGAACCAGCTCGAAACATTGAAACACGATTTTTCCCCTGGCAATGAACCGTTGCGGGGGAAGAGCGCTGCACCGCAGCAGGAAGAGACAAAGCGAGACTCCGGTGAGAAGACCACAGCAGGTGGATGGAGCTATTGGAGTATTCAAATATGTGCTATTTTGATAATTGTGGCTATCATTTTAGTTTTTCTTCTCTTCAATAACGGGTAAATATAAAGATTACTTTATCCAAAGCATACATTAAATTTTCTATTTTTTATGCCCACAGAAAAGAGATTTTAAAATCCGATTTGATAAAGGAAATGCTTGTCGTACTTGGCCGACACGCCTCTACGAACTTGGTTAAATTTGTCACCCAGTAATTTAATTCAAACATAAATCACAATATATTTATACAATTTTTTAAAAAAAATAATAAAATTTTTTAAAAGGCAACAAGTTGTCCTCTTAAAATCTACTGAATTTTATTTAACACTATAAAAAGCGATTCGTATGCAGATGGGAGGATCCTAAACCTGATCAGTGTAGGGCATAAGAAAGATCATCTCTAGCTCCTGTTGTCCACATTCAGGGGGACTTAGGTACACGAAGGGTAGATCGATTCAGTTAAAGTTTGAGATTGTCGCTTTTAGCTTTTGCATACAATTGCGTAATTTAACTAAATCAATCTACTGATAGTGGTTGCACCGTATCATTGAAATAAAAGCAGCATAATATTATATGTTACCTCCATTTCTTTTTGTATGACAGGCTTTTATTTTGCTTCATGCTCCCATAATTTTGGCACAAAGTGAACTCTACAACTATTTTTTTAATTTTTCAAGGATTTGACAAGCTAAACCAAAATTTAATTGAGCCTAGCTTTTATGATATGATATACTATATATCATATATGTATATATTTATATATATATATTTATATTGAGAACAAATACATTCAATTTTAATCTAGGATTGTTGTTCGCTAAGTTGTTGCTATTTTGAAAGCAATTTCATTATATCCCTCTCATAGAAGCTCTTGTCTCTATTAGTATAACAACCTCAGACAACCAGACAACACTTTTCACGAGCCTCTCAAGCATTTTGCATGGACCGGAAAGGGTGTTAATCACTTGGTGCCAGGTCCCGACAATAAGATGGATGCGATTCGACATCCATTCCAACCCTTTACCCTTCTAACCATAGTATTTAGTATAATGCAAATCTAATCTAATCAACTAAAGACAGCTATAGGCAAAATAATGGATTTATTTTCCCTTTACAGTCAAACTTCTATATAACCCAAGCTTCCATAGCTCGAATTAATTTGATTTGCTTAGAGTTTACTCTGAAAATTTTATACAATTTTAAATTTTAATGTCTTCATAATTCGAACAGAACAAATGGTATTTGCATTTGTAAGTCGATTTTTTCTTAGAAAGTCTAGACTATGATTAACTTCGTTGAACAATAGAGATAGAGATCGTAACTCGATAAAAGCTAATTACGAATTATGATAAGATTAAATACTAATCTGATTTTCAATGCGACCATTTAATATAATATTCAGGTGCACAGCTGATTTTTTTACAGATGATGACATTATTGAGCTGTGAGTCCGAAGTTAAAGACGACGGAGGAAAAAATTATTCAACCGCTTTACAAGAATAATGTTGGGGATTCCTTGATAGTTTTATATTCATATATACAGACGAACAATAACAAAAGATAATGATTGATGATTGTCAATGAATCTAGCAAAAAGAAAGTAAATCTCAGCGTTTGCAGCTTCACCTGGAGATTACGGTTCGTCTTATAAGGCCATCCTTAAGCCTGTTTGGACACTATGCAACTCTGGGGAATAGGAACACATTCTAATATATAAATATTACAAAGGTACCAATCAATGACCCTAAGGAACATAACTTTGACATACACAAAGACTTAAATATACTCTTTGTAAAAGGTGAGATCACCAGACGTGCTAGGAGTTACATAAATAGATTGCTCAGCCACGACAATAATCTTGCCCTAGACCTCTTAGATAACAGTAGGAACCTAAGACGCTTAAAAAGATACCATATACTGGACCTAGAGTTGTTAGTTAACTACATATATAAAAAAAAAACAACTAGTATGCTCACTGGAGCTTTAACAATCCTGTCAATCTTATTTTCTAAGCAATTTGTCGATTGTCGTAAGACAGATTACAAATAAAATATAAACCAAATAATAAATATACAGGCGAACAGTAACAAAAGATAATGATTGACGCTTGTCAATGAAACTATCAAAAGGAAAGTAAGTCTCCATACAAAATAACAGCAGATTATAACAAATTGCAGTTACTACTTAAGATACTTAAGATATGACACACATTTTTGTAAATAAATATATTTCACGATATTCTCTGGTTTTAATAGAATTTCTATAATTCAAATTCTCCATAAGTCAAATTCTTTGCTTGCATTATAGAAATTCGACTTGGGGAGGTTTGTTTATCATTTTGGTAGATAATTTGTTGAATTATTTAAATCTGCCATTAAAAGTAAGTGGAGCGAAGTGTCCTTTATGAAGTGATTTCAAGCCTTGATTGTACAGAATATTAATTAGCCTTAAAGCACTATAATTTGTTTTTAACCAAGTTTCTCAATCAGTTTTGTGATTTACATTAAGTTTTAAATATTGAATCTATTTGGTTGAGCGATCAAACGTGTTTCTTTTCTTTCTTTCTCACAAAAAGTATGTTATAAAAATACTCACAATTTCGTTTTTTTTACTCAAGAATTTAAGAATTAATAATCAAAATAAATGTGTTTTTTTCACATTATATTCTATATGTGAAACTCATTTTTCTAACTGTGAGTCATTTGGTTGATCGGCCTCTATATTTATCAAGTTGAAGAAAGTTTTCTTTGTCTTAAAGTCTGTATTACTTTTATGTATTTAAAGTACTTTGCTAACGCCTCGTTAATCTCGCGTTACATCATCGTTTATTGTTCAACGTAATCCAAATCTATTAATGAAAAAAGATTTATTATAAATAATTTATTAAATTATCCTAAAGGATTTAAGAATGCCAGTTACTTACCCCTGTTTAGCTCATGGTATAATGATACCAGCACTTCAATCCAATGTTTTCTTCCATATTGTGTTTAATATTTTCTGTATATTCCTTAAGTTTCAACTAAATGCATAACCCAAATATATATCTCGATTTGTGAAGAATATAAACTCTTGATTTTTGTATAAAATTACTCTTTAAAGAATTTATTGTTAGTTTTCATTTGCATCGGTTGCCTGAATTGATTTAATCTGAAACTCATTATAAGCCTGGCTGATCATTGTATATATACTAATGATTTATTTAACCGCTGCACACTTTATGCGATGCTTTGGTTTTAACTTATTTTACGGAGCGATCTGTTTAGAAACTAAAACTACTATTTCAATGAAGAGACAAAATATGGATACTTTTGGGTTCCTTATGAATAGAAACCATTACTCAAAAAAAGAAAACGAAAAAAAAAAACTTCTTTGGGCCCCTGGTCACATGGGCATAAAATGTAACGAGCTAGCAAATTCAGCGGTTAAACTAGGAGGACAATCTCCTTGCCTGACAGTCATCCCTGGACTTATGGCGCAACATTACGGATATTCTAAAAAGGAAGGAAATGACTCAATGGGACACTTAGGTCCATAGGTTTAAACAATTTAACCCAAACAAGGAACCCGTCCGGCACCAGCCTTTATGCCACAAAAGACACTGAAATGTTATAACCCGCCTCAGATCTGGTCACACCGCCTTAACCCTCGACTACCTGCTAAAAGGAAAACCCAAACCCAGCTGCCTGAAATGCAGGGGAGAATTATCAATGCAACACTTATTGGATTTGTCTATTTGGCCAAATCCAACCTACCTCTTTCTTTACCTCAAACTTTAGGAGCTAGAGACACCAAATTTGGTCATTGAGTTGCAAATTTTAGATTTTTCTGCCGAAACGCGCTCAAATTAATGAGAATAGATTTAAAAGCACATTCGATAGTTTCCATTCTTGGCACACGATCGGATAATAAACACAGCAGCGCTGCCAGCTGCGTCGCAGCAGAATGCAAGTGCAAGCAGAGGCCTGTGGGTGTAAGAAAGGGCGTTTCCTACTGTCGTTAAGGGTTTCTCATAGTCACGACTACTACGTTCTAATCAGTTTGCTAAGACCTTTTTAAAAATCATTTATAACTTAAATATAACCATATATTTTAAGTTCTCATTATGAGAGGGCCCTAAATTTTCAAATATCAAATATAAAGAAACAAATGATACACTAAGTAAATGCAATGGGTCTACCACCTGACTCGGGATATTTGTAACATTTAACCCTAGCACGATCAAGTAACCCACGATATTGCACCCCAAGCAGTATTCCTGAGGAATGATTTTGTCGGCTATTGTCTAATACACTTGTCCCGCCCGCCCTATTTACAGTTCTTTCTGATCCCGGCCATATTGTGTCTGCAGGTCCTGCGCCCATCTCTAGTCTGCACTCAAAAAAAATTGACGACAAGGAAGAACTTACCATAACGCGATCTTGGCAGATAAAGTAGCTTCTTATAACACCTGTAAGAGCAATGTACGCAGTTTAGTATATGAAGTGTTGAAAATCACAACTCACCACGTGCTTTTCCCGTGAACATCAGTAGATTCGTCCTCTTCAACCGTAGAGACAACTATAATTCCTATTTTTTTGAACTCTAGAGGTGGCGGTAATACAGGTAATTTGTTGGCAGCCCTGTTGCCATCCAATGTCGATCATGTTCGTCAAACACAGCAATTATAGACACTTTTAATGCAACATTTCAAATAGTTCACAAGAAGTTCGATTATGCGACTCACTAGTCGGAATGAGCGAGCTATGACTCTGTTATCGTTCATTTAGTTCACTTAACTTAACATAGGACTTAGCATTAACATAAGAATGCGCTGTTGATAACAGCGAGCACTGTGTAAAACTCTTTGAGTTCTGTTCGTGAATTGAAGCGGTTAATTTAAACTTAACAGAGGGGAAGAAGAAAAAGAACAGAAGAAACATTTATTCTGTAAGTAAATTTGAATAAACTGTAAATTTTTAAATGGCCTTTGTTTTTAGTTAAAATAGTCTGGGTGGACAGTAAATCAATGTGAATTTAGCTCATTTCCATGTGTGGGTTTCATTGTGGAATCCCGCATTATCATTAGTATTATAGGACTATGTTAGTATTATAGGACTCAGTTCCCGGTTAGCACCTAATTTGGTTTTTATATGATGATATGTAGAATATATAATATTGTAAAGTGTATCATGTTTGATGAGTCTGTTGCTAATTATTTACATTACTCATTTTTAGCCCTGCCGCCTTTGTGTTCGCGAAAGTTTTTAGGGATAATAAATACCACCAAATAATTCACTCATTAAATGTTTTCAAAAACATTTCCTTTGAAGCTCTTCTTACAAAAAAGTTGAAATTACATATTTTTACCTTCAAGCCCCATTTTACAGGGAAAAATCAAGGTATGTTCAAGTTGTATAGAAGCTCTGGATGAGGCTATATGAATGAATCTGTCTGGATAAATTCCACGATCTCCGGAACAATCAAAGCTTGAGACGTCAAAGTTAGTATAAATATTCTCAAAGTGTCCTTTAAATGTAAAATATCCTGCGGCGAACACCTTCAAATCGAAAATATATAGTTACAAAAACGAAGATTTTGTTGTGAATATTTAAGAAAATGAATATTTTATTTTTTTTAAAACAGTCGTAGAAATATTTTCTCATCTAAGACAAGTATTGCTAAAGATAGTGCTAATAAGAAGAGACAAAAGTTCAATGACCAAAACATTTCAATTGCCATATAAAAACATACAGTGGCGATGATGAGGATGATGAAGATGATGATGAGGTTGAGGATGATGTGTTTTTGTTTTTGTTTTAGTTTTTCCCTTTGTTTCTGTTAAAAATAAAGAAAACAAAAACATTTCCGCTTTTGTTTCTTTGAATTTTGACACGGTAGTTCTGGATATGCATATATATATATATATACATATGTACATAAATATGTAAATACATGCCACACATTCGTATCTACTTCAGGCCATGGCGGCAGGTTGCCTCTGTGATGCTGCTGCAGATGCAGATAGGGCTGGAGCTGCAGATGCAGATGCATTGCACTCTTTTTCCTGACGCGTGCTACAATTCTTTCCCTTGGATTTCTGTTGCTGCCCCGCTCTACCCCGATCCTCCCCGTCCCCTTTGGCCAGAGGGGGGAACAGCCACTGGCAGCAAACTTCAAGTGGCGGCACATGCCAAGCGGAGGCAAGCCACCCCCATGTATCCCGCCCAGCGCAAAGTGGCTGCCACCTATGGAACCGTTGGTCGCTTCACTTGCACTTCAATTTTCAAATTTAGCCGACGTGCATTCAGAGATTGAATACCCCTGCCCCTGCCTCCCTTCCTTGTCTCTCGACAACTCCCCATAATTTGAATCTGCCGCCAAATCAAAAACTTAGCCCAGCGGCAATACTTTCAGCCTGTCGCACGCGTGCTGGTTGTGAACGTGTGTGTGTGTGTGTCTGTGTGTGTGTTTTCAACGGCATTAAAAATAGAACTTTATGATCTTTTCGTCTCTTTGAAAAGCGACTCGACTTTGACTCCCATCTCCGATCCGGCGCAGGAATTACAAGCATATCCGGCCTGGGTTGGCTCGAGGGCGACCACTTTACAGATCACCAAACGTTTCTCGAACAGTTCCTGGTACCTGGTAATTGTCCACAATTGGAGCATTGATTGAATCCTGTAAACAGGATGCTCCTCAAATTGGGTGACGAAGTAGCAGCCACTTGAGTTTTCTGGTTAAATCAGCCAAAAGAAAAGAATCAATTTGGCCAACACGTGGCATAAACTCCAGATACGATTCCCTGTTGAGAGCTTGTTCCGGGGAAAAAGGGAAAATTACATACATACATGTATACACACATACATACACATGTGTTATATACAAGGGAATTGAACTCTGAGCAATCCGAAAGCGATTACCATATTAATTTATGGAACGAAAAGACTTTTATTTGAAATCGATTATAAAATAATTCACACAAAAGAAAAAGAGAAATGCAAAAGATATTTGTATGTATTAAGAGTTGATTTTCTTTTGGTTTTTCATTTGTTTTATTTTCTGCCTGTTGAATTTCACATTAAGAAGATTTTCGCTCATGTTATTTATCTGTGTAAATAATTGGAAAAGCGCCGCTGCGCAGCACTGCGCCAGCTCTTGTGCTCTTGTTTGGAATTTATGGCCTCATCTTCCATCTCCCAACTGCATTTTACCTACGCAAAGAACCGTTGTTCTTGCAGTCTTGCAGCCAGACCAGCCTGAAATGTCGGAGCAGTTAAAAATAAAGAGTCGTGGCACTCAATAATGCAACCAATGTGAGCATCTGCATCAGCATGCACTAAAAAAAAAGCAAGAGCACTGCAATTGCGCAGCAAGTGAGATCTCAGCCCCAGTCCCGGTCCCATTGCCGGTCGCAGTCCCAGCCTTAGCCACAGTCTCAACCTCAGCCCCTGAGCAGCGAGCGGTGGGAGATTGGCTGGAGAACCAGGACCAAAATAGATTTATGGCCGCCAGTCGCATCAGTTTCAAGAATCGCATCGCTCTGGGTGATGCCTACCAAGCGGCTGCAGCGTTAGCGATATCGGTAGAGCTTATTATTGAGCTCTCTGGCACTTCCTTCCTTTGTGCCATACCACGCCATACCATCTCTCTCTCTTTCTCTCCTTTCTTTCACTCTGTCTCTTATTAATTGCCGTGATTAAAGACGACGTGGCTGCCACGAATGTCTTAAGCACATGTCACATTGTTGTTACCCCTATAAAGAGTCCATCTTCTCCAGTCACCATCCAGTCCAATGGCAACCACTGTGCCTCACTCTCTCTCTCTCTTTCTTTATACATTTCCTTGGTCCAAACTCAGCTGTTGCTCCTCTTGCGATCCAATGTGATGCATGGCGCTGGCCCAACTTGACCCTAGAATTCAAATTACATTTCCATGTTGGCGCCAGACAACGCCATCAGCTACAGCTTTGCACATCTTAATCTTTATCCATTCGATTCCTTTGTTTCCATTGCGTGGGCTGTGGGCTGTGGCCAGAGACAGAAGTGCGAAAATTGCCATTAACCAAGCACCACAGCTAAGTCTATAGACCTTGACAATTCATACTACATATGTTACACATTACCCAGAAATACTCTCGGTATGATTTCTATCCACAATCTACAATACAATCCAGCGCATCTTCAAGCGGACCTCTCGTCCTCAAGGGTTCTATACATCGAATGAATTCACATATAAGGAAACAAATTAACAACAAATTAACTTAAACAAAAGATGTTCGTGTTCAACGAGATGATTATTAGTCTTTAGCTTTACTCTTACCCAATCCTCCTCTTCAATTATCCTTACCAGGTGGCACTCTCTTTTTTGTTATACTCTTCATAATATCATCAAAATTCTGTCACCTCAATGGGAAAACCTAGTTCTGTATATGAAATTCGACTCACATAATGACTCACTGAACTATTTTTACAAGGTTTTTGGAATCATAACTTGGTAACGCTAACTAATGGGGTCTCAGAGGAGACATATATTATATATTTATAGATTGCTGCGTCAGGATTCGGTCAGAACATAATATAACATCGATTGAATCGACCGTTTCCTCATGATTCTCATAAAAGATATAATTTATTAATTGCTCATACAAATATATTTTAGGTTATACGTTTCTTTAAAATTTTGAAATATTAAGAACAAAATAATTTTCAAAATGAAAAAAAACATAGCTTAAATATAATTATTAATTAATATCTTAAATTATGTCTAATGTATGTAAATTGAAGAGCAAAAGCAAGGCTCAAATTTCCCTGCAATTGAAAGTAAGAAGATCGTATAAAATACCGCAATTAAAATTGATAAATTCATTCACAATTCAAAGTAAAATATTATAAAACTATTGCTTAAAATTTAAAAAAATAAATTGTAATATATTCAAATATAATATAAGTATTTATTGGCTTACAGAATACGTTAAACTAATAGAATTTCGTTAAGAAAAATTATTATAATAAATAGTTGAATAATAAAATAACCAAAAAAAAATAAATAAATAAAAAATATATTAAAAAAAAAATATATAAAAATCAAAAATATTAATTAATAAATACATAAAAATAAGAAATTTATAAATCCATATTTAATAAATAAATAAAAAAAAATATATTTAAATAAATTAGTTAACAACTTGAGAAATAAATAATTTGAGAAAAAAAAGAAATGAATAAATTGACTCATAAAAAAACAACTAAATAAATTAAAAAATAAATAAATCAATTTTGAAATATAAGTAAAATGTGTTTTCATCATTTAGAAGCCGATTTGTGTGAGAAATAATAATCTTGGTAGGTGCTGAAATCTGGCTATAACTATTTATAATATTATATTATTATATATTATATAAACCTAGCATTATATTTAAATATTAATATTATAGAAATTGAATGAATCCAAACACAAAGAAAGAAGTTTTTGCTTTGTTTCTTTCTTCTAATAAGTTATACAAGATTTTATTATATACTCGTGAACATATTCCATATATATGTATGTATGTATCATATATATATATTTATAGTTCCGTTAATTTGTATATGTAAACGTTGCTCGTTCTTCTTCGTTTTGTGGGCTATAAAAGCATTTGTGAGCTTCAATAGGGAATCGACTGGTGGCCTGTCATGTTGCATGTTGGCTGCTTGCAACTGCAACTGCAACAGCATAAATCTCTATCTCTGGGCAACAACAAAATCCACTTAAAACCAGAACAAAATCAAGGCGACAACAGCGTACGAGTACATTAGAAATAAATCATATACAATATAGTTTATAGTTTATAGAATATGGCAGAATCGTAAGAGCTAAGCCCATATGCGTATGCCAGAGACCCACACCAATACAATGTCATATCCAATACTGATACACATAGCCATAGCCCAGTCCTATTCCCGTGGCAACACCTGACAGAGCGACATTAAGTTCATTACGTTTGAAAAAGTCAAATGTTGAGAGGTGCCGACAACACCTGTGATGAATCCGTTCGTTTTAAACGGAGCCAATGGTCAGCGGGCACGGGTACAGGTTGGGTGGTGGGGGGTTAGGGCGGGGGGTGTGCCCGGCAGGGCGGCAATGGCGGCAGGTGAGCGTGAGTCTATTTTCGATGGGATAGCTAAAGTACAAACAACAATTTCAAATGCCAAATTGCGCGACTGCGTCATCGTCTCCCAAGAATCGAATGCAAGATCCGACCGGCAAAAGTTGCCAACCACGGCGCAAACAGCAACGATGCGTCTCTTCTTTCTCACTCTCTCTCGGATTCTCTCCCTCTCTTTCACTCGCTGTTTATCGAATTCGAATTTGAATAGGAGTCGGAGCGGCATGGGGCAACTGTGAGCGGAGGAGCACTCTGTGAGGTTTTTGACACTGGCTGCGGCTGCTCGGAGGCTGCGACTGCGACTGCGGCTGCGGCTGCGGCTGCTCCTCGTTGCCAACTTGGCGCTGGCTGCGTTAGAAAATTCTGCGCAGTGGTCCTTGTCCGCGATGAAAATGTGTTTTTCCCTTTTGGAAAATGTGCGCGACCCAAGGGCGGCACGTCAGCGAGGCAAAGGGAAAGGGACAGAGAGAGAGAGAGGTACAGAAGCGAGAGAGAGAGAGAGAGAGAGAGAATAATAAAAACATTATTTTCAATTTATTTTTAAACCGCACACACTTGTTCCAATGGGGCGGCGCGCTCTCGTCGGAACCATCGTTCGGCTTTTGGCCTGTCCTCGGAAAACAGCTGCTAGCTGTCGACTATCCGCCGTCTGTCGACTGTCGAGACGTCGGTTGAGGCGTCGTCACCTCCTCGACGGTAGCAGCGATTCTCGAAAATATGTTAAAACTGTAAGTGGTCTATCGAAGAAAGTTCAGTTCTTCCTGAGATCTCGCTGCGTTCGTTTCTGAGAGCGCGCGCCCCGTGCAGCCGAAGAATTAATCAAACATTGCCTGTGATCCATCCGTGTAGAGCAATTAGTGAGGATCGGATCGGATCGGATCGGATCAGTAGTCGGGCAACAAAACACTTGTGCATTATACGTATCTTTATTTTGTATCTCAATCTGTATCTGTTTCTCGTACTCCTCCTACATAAAAGTTGTTCTTGTTGTTTTTTTGAGTCTTCTGTTTGTGATGAAATTCGTGAAAATATTCGTGTAGCCAGCGCAGAGACAAAAAAAAAACCGAAAGAACTTTCTGACAGCGCCTCAGTCTCAGGTCGAGGGCCCGGCCCCAGGGGTGGTGTGCGTTGTGCGTAGTGTTACATACATTCGATGCCCATCGACTACTGAATCATCGACTATATTGAGAAGCAACAACAACAACAACAACTACAACAACAACAACTACAAGAGATATTCACCGAGCAGATTCCGTACCAGAACCGGCGCCACCTGACACGCTTCAGTTAACCTTCCACACGGATCTATTGGATTCTCTTCCTGATTCACAGCGAGCGTTTCTAACCAGGTGAGTTGGCAGCACTTCTACATACTATAATATACCATTTACAGGTGAATATATAGCATATATATATAACATATATATACTCCAACTTGAGTAGTCTGCACCTTATGTCAAATTACAGGTGTAGTCTCTGTCTTTGGCTTCTCAGAGTTTTCACCTGCGAATTACACAATTGTTCCAATACGTTCCTCCATTCACCGATTTCTATATATTTCTATACTTAAATATCGTAAACGCAAAACGAGCGTTTTGCTTCTTTTGCTTCTAAATTATCGCCAGAGAAAATAAATGAAGAGCAAAGAAAAGAGAGAGAGATCGCACCCTGGCCGAAGCCGAACCCAAACCCGTACCCGTACCCGTACCCATACCCGGATCCGGCCCGGACGGACCACACTTGTTAAATTAATATTATTATTTCTTTGATATTTTGACATTTACGTGAGAAATGTGTTTGCATTGGCAATGATCGGCCGAGCAGATGGATGCCGCAATGCCCTGCAATAGTCGTATGCAAATGTCACAGACTCGTTGACAGATCTCTTTCTAACCATATATCGCTCTCTCTCTTTCTTTCACACTTACAATAGCCTGTTGCATAAAGAGTTAGAATCCTTAGTATAGATATTTATGTAGACATTGCTGACATTTCCCTCTTGTCAGACAGAAAAATGCGTTGTTCTAACTGAAAAACTGCGTAGAATGAAAAACAAATTTCATAAACACAATAAATATATTTATATATGGATATAGTATTATATACTATATATGTATAGTTGGTGGATAACGTCACAAAAGAAAATACAACTTACAGGTGAAATAAGCAGCAGCCTTGATCATATGCGATTACTCTTCCCATCGCATCCGTATGTAGCTGCCACAGATCCTTTGTCCCTGTGTCGCTCTGGTCTTGCCTGGCTGCTGACATTGTTTACAATTAGGTGGCATAAACAGTTCCCGATGCGTTGAGGCGTTGATTGAGCTGGGAGCTGGCCGCACAGAGTCCGGTAAACAAAACGATCATCGAATCCAAACAATTCAAACACACACACACACGCACACACAGCGGGACCTGTACTTGTCTTCGTCCATTAAGGGAGTTGGGGGAAGCTTCAAGTATGCTCTGTGTCCTGTGTACTATGTGCAACGTGTGGCATTGACACTTGGCCGCCAGCACAGCAGGCGCCTCGAACTCAGCCTCAGTCTCAGTCTCGGTCGCTGTCTCTGTCTCCTTCTAACCCTCATCTCCATCTTCGTCTACGATCGCCATTTGTTTATTTGTGCATGTGCATTTTCAAGTTTGAACTAAAATGTAAACTATGCGCATTCCTCCTGCCTCCCGCCTCTGGTTTATAAATAGTCGAACTGAGTATCCAATCCGTAAACGCAGCCACCGGCAGTTGTTAAGGCCACCGAGTCCAACCTACGCCTCTGTACACCCATCCCTCCATCTCTTTCCACCTTCGGCCCAACAATCTCTCCCTCTGTTTCCCGCCTCCGCCTTAATTTCAGCCATTAACATTTCTGTGCTTTGTGTACATTAACAGGACTTTGAACTTTCTTTGGGGCGCTCATTTTGCGCAGATTTCTACCATATATAATATATATATATATATATACATATCTACTATATATATATATATATTCAAAAAGCATTTTCTTGTCCATTGTTCGAATGCGTTTACAGAATGCACTCGGAACACTTTGGATGGGTCATAACATCGACCAGCTCGACTCACCACGAGCACTCGCCTTGTCTCTGACTTCATGAGCGACAGCATATGGAAAATCTAGAACTCTTATTATTCATTTCCATTAGAAAAGACTTCCCTAGCCATACATCTTATCGGCAATAATCAACATCGATAAGATAAGGTGCTAAGCGGATGCATATATTCTTTTCAAACATATCATTAATACGAACTATAGTTTCCTATATAGAAAGTTCTAGGAGTATAAAAAAGTTCATTGTTTCTCTGCTTCGTCCTTTTCCTAGAGCATATTCTTTCCTCTATTCTATTCTATTCCTCTTTACTTCTTGTTCTTAAACGCAGCGCTTCTTTGTCTATAAATGATTGTGTTCTGGCCATTCCTAAACTATCTTTTAAGACTAAGTGAGAGAAGTCTATCATAGTCCAAAGGATGTACCCGAATGAGAGTTGTATCCTTATAAGAGATGTACCACAATGAGAGATGTTTTCTACTAATAAGTGTACCCTTCTGAGAGATGAATCCCTATAAGAGATGTACCCTTATGAGGGATATACTCTAAAGGGAGATGTACCCCAATGACAGGTGGGGAGAGAAATGAGAAATGTACTCTAATGAGATTATATCTTTGTGGGAAATGTACTCAAATAAGACCCCAATGAAAGATGTAACACACTGACTGATGTACCCTTCTGCCAGATGAACCTTAAGAAAGAAGTATTGAAAAATCTTAATGAAAGATGTTTCCTAATAATATATGTACTGCAATGAAAGATGTACCCTAGTAAGAAATGTACACTAATAAGAGATGTCCCCTTATGGGGGTATATGGGAGATGTTTCATAGTACGAATTGTACCTTTCTGAAAGATTAACCCCAATTAGAGAAGAAACCCAACAAGAGATGTACCCTAATGAGAGATGTACGCTAGATGTACCTTTATGAGAGATGTACTCAAATGAGCGATATACCCCAATAAGAGATTTACTCTAAAGGGAGATGTACCCTTGAGATGAGAGATGTATCATAATAAGAAATGTACCCTCCTAAGGGATGAAGCCTAATGATAGAGGCAGCCTTTTAAGAGATATACATTTATGAGAAATGCATCTAATGAGACCCCAGTGAAAGGTATACTCAATGTGGTCTACGCTTATAGGAGATGAAGCCCAATTGAGGCAGTAGTAGTACCATATTTGTACCAATATATTTCATAGTAATACGAAAGTAGCACCAAAGTGGTACCAAAAAAGTACCAAGCCATAAAAGGACCAGAGTCTGGCTAAATTATATGGTATGTACTTAGAATTGGAACATAAATAAATATCACTCAGAATAATTTTCAAATTGGTTTAACCAAATTAATGCGGTTCGATTTGAAGGCAGGCGAATGTGCCACATGCCTCTTGTGGGTGCCACACGGAGGCCTGCACCAATTAGCATATGCTGTGGCTTCTGTTGATGCTTTTTCCTGCTCTTTGAGATGTCATCTGCGATTACCGATCTGCGATCGGCGCACGGGCCAACGAATAATTAATTAACGGCCTGTCATAGAAACATGCGAGTTTCGGACTTTCGGGCATCTGACATCGAAAATATTGCATAGACTTGTCCCTCGCCTGCGTCGTGGTTGTCGCATCACCTACAAGTACTGCTGCTCGTTGTTGATCTCTGTAGGCACCGTAGACATCCGTCGTCGTTGTCTTACAGTTTTCCCCCACTTGTCAGCTGTTTCGATTTGCCTGTGTGTGTGTGTGTGTGTGTTGATGTGTGTTGCCCCTTGGGAATTAGCAAGAAGAGCTACAAGTTTCGGTTAAATTTTGCTTTGCTCGTTAAATATATAAGTACAAGTATCTGTACATATATATAGAATAATCAGATATATTCTGTGAAACAGGTATAAATGCTTGAATAGGTTGAAATGGAAGAAAAAACGAACACATGGACCACGCTACCAGGTGGTTGCCTGGGGGGTAGCCAGGCATTGGGTCAACGCGGGGGGTTCGCTTTCTGTTCAGTATAAATAAATGAATATAAATATATGTGTATAAATCTCGATATATAGATATATATGTATGTATGTCTGGTCGGAATTCGGTTCGCATCCATCATAGACGATATTTATGAGCCGATCTCGCTATAGTTAGAAACATTTTTCATGGGGCACCCCCACAATTTGTGCCACCTGCGTCCGCATCCGCGTCCGCGTCCAGCGGCTTTAATAGCCACAAACATTTTGATGTACTCTTCGAATCTAATTCGTTTTGATCACTTTCAACCGCAGCCACAAGATCAACAATATAATAAAAACCACAAATCACTCAACTACCATATGCTCGACTTGCCGATACCCTTTAACCAGCGCTGCTGAACTTTTCAGTATAAAATTTTCTATGGGTCAGATGAAAACTTTATCATAGGTGAAAACTGGAAGTTTTTCATTGATTCTAAATACTTTTGGCTATTCCTAAGATATTCATCCACAATCTGAAACATCCTTAAGCAAAACCTTTGGTAAACAGCAGAGACATCGCATAGATAAACAGATATGATCAGGAATCGTTCTAGATATATATTTTATACCTAAAGTTCAGAATTGCCTTCTTCTGGCTACTGTGTTATACCCCTTGCAATCGATTTCTTATGGGTACAGGGTACATTTTGAGAATTGGCCGCCAAGAAGACGCAACAGGTTGCAAATGTCTGGGGGCGCTGTGTGTGTTTAGGCGAAAACGCTGCCCTCCGCCTGCGCCTCTCCAATGCCTCCACTGCCTCCACTTCCTCGAGCAGAGAATCTACCGATCTTCTTTTTTTGGCTTTGTCTGCAGTGCCACTTGGGGCGAAGGGTTTTGGGGGGGTTGGCCACGCCCACGCGCGCCAGCGGCGCCGCAATCACGCGGCTGGCCTCAGGCCGACTAAACAAACGGATAAAACGGATAGAATGGATAGGAATGGATAGGATTGGATAAACGGAAAACGGCAGCCGCAACACAATAAAAAGAAAAACAAACAAAAGCCGCACACAGCGCACATGACCTCCGCAACGCGTACCCCAACCCATCCCCATGCACACACACCACACACACCACACACACACACACACACCAAACACTGATGCTGCTGCTGTGGTTGTTGCAATAAGAATTAATCGATTATTTAGACAATTTGGGAAAAAATAAAAAGCAAACTTTCGAACAATAAACAACAAAAACAACACAAAGCGAGATCGGATATATAAAATTTGATTGCCTCGAAAATTGAATGGTTTATCTTGTATCTACTTGAGCGCCAGTCCAAAGCTATATACAAAGAATCTGTCCTATGGCCAATTCGTTGAAACACTTAAATCACCTCGTTATAAAGAAAATACTTTCAAACGAAAAAATATTCATGCAAATTATCGAAAATATTTAGAAATTTTAATGATAAAGATTAAAGATTAATTATGGTAGAAAATTATGGCAAAAAATGATTATAGAAAAGTAATTCCTCGGATAATGTTAAGTTTATTTAGTTTTCTATGGAATTTTTATGAATTATACAGAGATTTATTTGGATAATTGGAAACAGTTAAAGAAAAAACAAGTTAGAAAAAGGCTGAAAATAATATGAAGCGATTGAGAAAGGAATTTGTAGAGTTGGGTAGAAGAAAGGTTAGTTGAATTTAAAGTAGAATATTCCACTTGGAGGAAATTGAACTAAGGAAATACTAATCCATCACCAGACCGGGTAATACCCCCAGCTGATCTCTAGTACTCAGAAGATTTCAATAAGGAATCGATCAACACTTCTGCCAAGTTCGATACAGAATAAGTCAGAATCTAAGCAGATTTCCAAGAAGAATAGAAATGTGTCTAGTTGGAGCAGATCATATATAATAGACTCTGGGATTCCAAAGATGATGTGTTGTGATGTGTTTGGGCTTAGCTAGAGAAGATCAGTTGTTAGTGAGGTATTCGCAGAGGTGAAATAATAATAAATATTATTAAAATTAGGCTAGCTACTCGCAAGGGGCTGGGGACTGAGGACTGGGATGACGACCCACCTGCCTGCCTGGCTGTCTGTCTGTCTATCGGGTCTATCTGGGGTGCTTTTTGGGGTAGGGTCGTTGTGTTGGCAGAGGAGGGAGGCAATTACGTGCGAGATTAATCAATGCCAAGACAACATGCACAAATTATGCGCATTTCGACGAGAATTTATTTCTAAGATGCTACGAACCAACGGCTACGTCTCTGGCTAGGCGTAGGGGTGGGGTAAGAGCAGGGGAGGGGTAGAGGTAGAGCAGCCAACAAGTGCGAGTGTTGCTGCTGATGCTGACGTTAATCATACGCCCCGTGTGGCAGAGGCAATGTGCTGCAGCAGCGAAATGTCAGCAAGGTGACGACGCTGATGCAGACGACTTTGGTTTTTGGCTCTGGGATTGGCCTCTTGGCTCGTCCTTAATTATAAATTGATGAATATTCGCATAAATAAAAGAGAATCTCTCGCCTTCAATCCGAATCGATTGCTCAATGTGCTTGCACCGATATGCCCCACAGAGTGTAGGGTGCAAACAGCTCATTAAATTATGCCTAAGTTTTTTGTCTGTCTGCGAATAGTAAACATATTTATAATCTCTTGAATTCTGTTTATTTTTAATATTTATATTTATTTTTATATATTTCTCTTGTTGTTGTGGTGATTTTCTGGTCATCGATCGTCGTGTTGGTGGCTAGTGACGCATCTAGCAGGTTGCTTTAGTATTTAATTTAGTCTAAGATACGTCACAAGGCACAAAGATCATTTCTCAGATCTTTTTCCCCCATTGCAGAGCAGACTTGCCGGCCATGAAGAAGGAGCAGCAGGCAACGCCCATACCCGAGGAGCTGTACAATCTCAACCAGCTGGCGAATGTGACACTTGCGGCTGGACCGTTGAGCACTGGCGACAAATGCTCCGAGTCATATACCAAACCGATGGCCAACAATAGCAGCAATCATAGCGTATCGTATGCCTCCTCGGACGATGATTCCACATACAATTCGTACAGCCACAAGGTGTTCGATCGCCGGACTCTGCGACGCTGGACCACCTCCGACTCGAACTCGTGCACCAGCAGCAACAGCGAGGAGCAGTCGCCCGTCCAGGTGACCCCAGGCAGCTCCAGTGGCAGCTTGCTGGACGATGAGCACATCTGTCCAGAGTGCGGCAAGAAGTATTCCACGTCCTCCAATCTGGCACGCCATAGACAAACCCACAGGTGAGTACCCAGCATATCTTCCTTCTCTCCATGATAATGTCATAGCAATCCCTTGTCTAGGTCAATTATGGACAAGAAGGCGCGCCACTGTCCGTACTGTGAGAAGGTGTACGTGTCCATGCCGGCGTTCTCGATGCACGTGCGCACCCACAACCAGGGCTGCAAGTGCCAGTACTGTGGCAAGTGCTTCTCCCGTCCTTGGCTGCTCCAGGGTCACATACGCACCCACACGGGCGAGAAGCCGTTCGAGTGCAACTTCTGCTCCAAAGCCTTCGCCGACAAGTCCAATCTGCGTGCCCACATACAGACGCACTCGAACACCAAGCCGCACACCTGTGCCCGGTGTGGCAAGGCCTTTGCCCTCAAGTCGTATCTGTACAAGCACGAGGAGTCCTCCTGCATGAAGAACCGAGGTGAGGCCTCTGCGGCGCCACCACGTACCTCCCAGGTGCTCATCACAGCCAAGCAGCAGTCGGAACTGGATGTCACCGCGACGACGACGACAACCTCAGCCTCACCGGACTCGGCCAAGTCAACGCTGGCGCATATACTGCTGCAGAAGGAGAAGGATCGCCAGAAACAGGCACAAGCCCAGGCACAGGCACAGGTCCAGGCCCAGGTGCATGCCCAGGCCGCCCTGGCCATGTATCCAGCTGCACATCCGGAGAGCTTTGGACGCAGCCACGCGCACTATGAGAGCTTCAAGCATACAGCTCATATACAGCCCACAGGACTGCCGCATCCGAGTGCCACGTATCAGGATCATCGTCTGCCACTCGTCTCCATGCACGTGCCACAGCCACTGACACTACTGCCACTGCCCTATCAACACTATCCGCATGCCACAGCCACGCCCAGTGCGGAGGCGGATCAGGAGCAGCCCGTCGACTTCTCGCCCAAAAACAATTTCACACACTCGGCCAAGACGAGTCCGTTCGAGCTGACCGGCAACTACGCGATGGTCGCCTAGAGACAACTACCCACACACACTTAAACACACACACACACACACACACACCCAGTCTGACTGTAAAAGACAACTGAGAGAGAGAATGCCTCAGTTCCAGTTCCGCTCAACGAACCCAACTAGAAACCAAAAAAAATCCATAAAGAAAACCAAAAAATATCCAAAAAAAAAGAAAGAAAAACAAAAGAAAAGAAAGAAGAAGAGGGAAAAAGGTTAAAAATATCGAAGATATCGAAACATAAAAGAAAAAGAAAAGTAAAACCCATTTTGCATTCGATTTTAGGAGCTTATTGTAGTAAACGAATATGTGATAAATATGAAAAAAGAGCTAAAGTACCGTTAGAGAGTAGTCGATTCCAAAAAGAAAACTGAAAATCAGACAATTTAAACACATCTGTATATATATATATATATATATATATATGTATGTATTTATATATATATTTACACACAAAACGATCGATCGATCTTTACTTAGTTGTAACGGAGGATTTAGAGACTTGCAAAAAATGTAACCAGTATTTTTTTAGCACTACTTGAACCACTCATATATATATATGGATATTATATATATATATACACTATATATATATATATACTATATATGTTTGGTATATACACACACGCACACACACCAAATGACTTAGACGTCAGACGATCAACGACCTTTACTGATTTTAGAATTTACACACATCTATCTATATCTATATCTATATCTTTATCTATATCTATATCTATATACTATATATATTATTTTTTTTTAAAACATACACATACATATATATCATAATATATCATATCGTATAATTTTTACCAAATATTACTATATATCTCGATTATAATTCTTTTGTCTTAAGGCATTGCGATTTCCTGCTTCATCAGCACGGAAGTCCAACGAGCGAATCTCTAGTCTTTATCTTTAAAAGCGCAACATCACGGGTAGCACCTCGACCCCCCACCCCCCACCCCCCACCCTCCTCTCAACCACCCTCCACTTGGTATAGAAGGTGTGCTGGTGGGTTGGTGGGGTTGTTGGGGTGGGAGGGGCCGATAACCCGTGCATGTGTCGCGTTATTTTAAGCACTTTACGGCCGCATGTGGTGCAATACTAATTGACATAACTATAACACTAATTAGCCTCTACACACACACACTCACACACACACACACTCAGATTTATAGCTACTTATATATGTACTATATATAATTTGTAAATTTGTCAAATCTTTCTATTATTTTGTACAATTTTTTTTTGTCTTTTTTTTTTGTGTATTTTTCTTGTAGCTTTTAATGATAATATTACTTGTATTTTTTTCTTCCTTTGTTTTCCATTTTTCTTATAATTTTCCTACTATTGCGTTATTTGTAGAACTCACTGCATTTTGTATACTCAACTGAAAGAAAATACCTACAGCTAAACAAACCAAAGATATATTGTATATAGAGAGTACATTATGTATTATACTAGAATCGCACTTTTATTTAAATTATATAAACGAGAGATCCACCGATCCCTGAAAATAAATAAAAAAAATAAAATAAAAAAGTATTTTCTTTGAAGTTTTTGAATATATACATATCATATATACATATATATAGATTATATATGATTTATGATCGGATAAGTCGAACGACTTTTCAATCTGCTCGCTGAAAATCGTAAATGGAAGCAAAGAAAAGGCGGGCAACAGATCGATGAAAGTATCTTTGATGCTATATATGAATAGGTGAATATGTATATATCTATTTATATATATATATTCGTGAGCAGCATCAATCCAAGATGCATTTAAGACTAATCAGTCGCATCTCATGGAACTATTAACAACAAATTTCCTATAAGCCAAACACAGTTTAAATTTCTTGCAAATTTTCCTAACTATTCACTGAAAGAAGGGTATTTAGCAGTCGTGTTGGTAGACTTTAACTATTTAATTTATTCAAAAATGTATACATCATATATATAGATTATATAATATATGATTTATGATAAGTCGAACGACTTTTCAATCTGCTCGCTGAAAATCGCAAATGGAAGCAAAGAAAAGGCGGGCAACAGATCGATGAAATTATCTTTAACTATATACGAATATATATGTTCATATATATATATATATATATTCTGGTACAACATCAATCCAAGATGCATTTAAGACTAATCAGTCGCATCTCATGGAACTATTAACAACAAATTTCCTATAAGCCAAACACAGTTTAAATTTCTTGCAAATTTTCCTAACTATTCACTGAAAGAAGGGTATTTAGCAGTCGTGTTGGTAGACTTTAACTATTTAATTTATTCAACTTGAATTTGAAGGAATATTTGTAAACAAACAGTAAAAGAAACAACACGTCCGACTACGAATTTGTGGGGTCTCTCTGCTCGCTTCACCTGACCTGGCTTAGGAGTCGTCTCGATCGATAGCTGACCCTCAGGCGCTGTCCAAGTTGCGATTGCAGGGAGGGCGATTGTTCACAGAATACTGGTCACAACTTGAATCAGTTAAAGGTAATGGTGGGGGAGTAATGACTGGTAAATATTTACCTTGAAACGTGGAGCAATATCACCCACGCCAGAGTCGGAGGCATGGTTTTTGGTACCGCCGCATCTCTGGACGAGATCGTCGTAGGACTTGTTGTTCAGAAAGCAGACCAGGATAGCAGTCATATTATCGCCGCCCCGGCCATAACTGTATCCGTTTGGTGCCAAACAGTAATTCATGAGATTCTCACAGATTAGATCCGGTTGCATACCGGCAGCGATGCGTTCACGCACAAACTCCACCACCTGGATGCTGCTCATCACATCCCAGATGCCATCGCAGGCAAGCAAAACGAACTCCCAATCGTCGTCGATGTCACAGGTGATCACATCGGGATCGGCGGTGACGATTTGCTCCTCGGGCGTCTTGTCATGGTTCCGCTTATACATGAAATCGCCCAGAGCACGCGACAAAGCCAAGTTCCCATTGACCCGATTATTCTCCACGCGTCCACCGCCCGCAACGATGCGCTTCACCTCCGACTCATTGGTGGGCTTATGGTCCACGGACAATGGTCGCATGTGACCACCAATGCTGGCCACAGCACGAGAGTCACCAGCATTGGCGCAATAGAGGCGCCTGCCCTTGATCAATACAACGATGGCCGTCGAGCCGGCCATCTGCTCACCCCAGCTGCCATTGTGGAGCATCTCGTCATCGAAGTCAAGGAAGGCACGCTTCATGGCGACATCGACACACCTACGAAAGTATTCCGGCCTCTTGGTTATAAACTTGTGCAGATGCTTACCCGCCGACTTGGCCACGGCCGCGCCGCCATGTCCATCGTAGACCGCAAAGAAGGCGGTGCCAGGATCATCTGGCAGCGACAATATGTGGGTGTGTGCGTCCTCCATATCAGCCCGCCAGCCCTGCATGCTGCTGCTCCCCACAAGAAACAAATCACTAACACAGCGTGCCGAGTTCTTGGTGGTAACCGGTTCTGATAGTGTCTGGCCCATGATCAACCTAACCAACACTTGATCAAACACACCATGGAGTACCCCCGCACTATACATTCTACTCACTTATCGCACTTTATGGAATATAATTGTTCAGCTTTGTTTGTTTCTGTGTTCGATTCTCAAAATTGTAGGACCTCTTTTTACACAAACTAAATGTGATTTCAAATTATTTTGACTAAAACTACTCTGTCTACTAGTCCACAAAATTACCAAAGAACTAACTATCAACTTTTCTATACATCATATTCACATATAGTTATCGGATTCTATACTTTTAAGGCAACTTGAGAACGAGTAAATGACACAAAATATTCTATTCAACTTCTCTACTCTCTATCAAACTATTAACATACAGCATTATCCCAGCGTATGTATAATAATATGTATATATAATAAATATATATTTATACATAATAATCTTTCTATCTCTCTCTCTTTCATATTTCTATATCTTTTTCATGTGGATACTTGTTACTTGCGCTAATAAAACTTAATTTTAGAAATTGACTTAACCCATTGCAAGATGTATGCAAAAGGGCAGAAGGAAGCATCTTCGATCCCAGAAATTATATATATTCTTGCTCTTGATCAATGCCAACAAAATTACCTATGAACTGCCTATCAGCTTTTCTATATACATCATTTTTATATATAGTTATCGGATTCTATACGAGCTCCGAGTAAATGACAGAATATATTCTATTGAACTTCTCCACTCTCTATCAAATTATTAACATATCGCATTATCCGATATGCATATATTATCAATATAAGCTCATATATATAATAATCTCCCTATTACTCTCTCTATCTCTCTCTCTTTCATATTCCTATATCTTTTTCAATATGGATATACTTGATAATAGTGCAACTTAATTTAAGAAATTTACTTAAAATATTAAAATAAAATTATTCTAGCCCTTAATCCATTTAAAGCTGTATGATAAGGGGCACAAGCAAGCATCTTTGATAAAGTATATATATTTCTGCTAAGGATGAATATATTCATATGAATATATGAATAATATAGCGATGTTCACCCGTCTTTTCTTCTGTATAAACGCTTCGATATGAGACTATGAAACCTAGAAAAAACAAATTTGGCATGAAAGTTCCTTTATTTCGTAAGAATATCAAGATTTTATTCAATTGGATTATTTTTACCTTTTTGGAAATAATAAACATGGGTTAAGGGTATCTTGTAGTCGCACTTGCTCGACTGGAGTTTTCTTACTCTCTTTTTTTTAGTAATTTGTAAGCAAAATACC
Source organism: Hirtodrosophila trivittata (assembly GCA_035045065.1). Taxonomy (NCBI): domain Eukaryota; kingdom Metazoa; phylum Arthropoda; class Insecta; order Diptera; family Drosophilidae; genus Hirtodrosophila; species Hirtodrosophila trivittata. The sequence continues at coordinate 10,481,044 of JAWNNK010000813.1, forward strand.
TCGATGAGAGGTGCACAGCCTATCTTTGGGGGTTTAGTATCTCAGAACAGTAAAGATAAATATATACAACCAACAACTGATAAACCTTTAAGTATATAAAAAGATATAGAATATTATATTATAATATAGAATATTTAAATTGCGAAACTTGTTTATAAAAATACTTTTCAAATGCTCTTAGCAAATAAAATTAAACAGTTTGATATTCTCTGGAACATTTGCTATGGATTATAGTATCTTATAATCAATGTGCTCCTATTGGGCACAATAAGCAATAAATATTAACTTAAGACTGTTTTTACTAGCCCTTAACCCATTCAAAATGGGTAACAATGGTCTAACGAAATGTGCAAACAGCCCCCAGAAGGAAGCGACTTCAACCAAATAATAAATATATATATATCCTTGATAAAAAAAAATAATAATATTAATAAAATATATAAATAAAAATAAAATACTTTATTATGAAGAACATATCAAAAATTAAGCAACAAATTTATTAAGTCCTCTTTAAACTTTCATAAATATACAAATTTTTTGGGACAGTCACAGCCTTCCCGAGTCGAAGGTTGAATCAATACTGCATTCAATGCCAGTGCAATTGTTGCTTTATTTCAACTAGAATTGAACTGCGACTGCGCTGGACAACTGTCAAATCCAAGAGCCAAGGGTGGGCAAAACTAGCTGAAGTTACGTTTTAGTCCCAGGCTATACGATAGTTCTTTTCCCAGCGATGACAGCTCCACTCAGCCTGTGACTTGGACGCAAGAAGCGACTCGCGTCCGCGTCAACCGCTGCTCATGTCTAGGAAAATTTTAATTTAATTTCGAAATTTTAGTGGGTGTCAAAAAATTGGACTGAAAAGGGAAAATAATGATGTGAAATGGTTCTATAAATCGAGAAAGTTAATTCCTGAAGATATCTGGCTGAACTTTGAAGTGGTTTAAATATAAAGTCCAAAAGAAAAATATATTTTTTATACGCAGTTTTTAAATAAATGCGACGTTTATTTAATATCTTAAAGTATATATATAGAAGATATATCAAATCTCAAAGTAACCCCATATAAAGTTTCTAATTTGGAAAGGAAATATTAACAATATGAACAAATTTAATATTAAATGTGTGTTTATTCCATGATTTTGGCACTAAAACTATTAAAATTGATGAAAATTTGTTGCTTTTTCTTGCATTTTTCATTTAAAATTGAGATATAAATTTATTATTATGTTTTAATACAATTAATAAAATAAGCTGTAATTTTATTTAAAGTCCATTAATTTCCATTAAAATCGTTTCTTTTACCCATTTAATGATTTTTTATTAATAAATTAGCGCATTTTTCGCTTTATTTTACTATTTTTAGCGAAAAAATGAAAATTTGCTGTTTTTTTTCCCATTTCTTAGGCTCAAAATTGCGCAATTTTCCGCAATTTTCGTACCGATAGTTGCGATGAATCGATGAAATATCGGTTCATCTCTAGTCACTGTGACCGATCACCGATTATTTGCATACCCGTGACAAATAATCGTGACAAAAGTATCCCCATCTCTAGCGGGTTATCGTCATCGAAATAACTGTGAAATTAACAGGTAAAAAAGATTCCCCATCGCTGGCAAATCTAGTAATGGGGACTTCAGGCAGGCCCTCGACCCGGCAGCTCCCCGGCGGGTCTACAAGTTTTCGGAATGCTCCAAAATGGGGTGGCAACTCTTGCACTAGGTGCACCCATCCCCTGCACTTGACCGGGGTGCATCGTGGAGCCCAACATGCAGCGGACGGACAGAAATTGAGAGCTGGCAAATGTCATTTGATGGATATTCTGGTGGGAGACGTGGCACAAGCTCAGTTCACTGCAAGCTGCCTAAGGTGATGGTACTCTACGTTAAGCCACCGGATAGATGCATCTCCACAAGTTGTTCTTTATTCCAATTGGAATATATGGCACCTGGATTTGAGGCATTGCGGCGTTGATTCTAATTGGATGGAATGGAAAGGCATAGATGTGGCTTCTAATTAGAAATCCGTAAGGAGACATACTAATTAATCACAGAGAGGTGCTAAACATTCTTTGGATTTAAGCTCAGCTGGTTGAGGTGATGCTACTGGATGGGACACTGTCAGAGGGAAGCATCTCTAGAAGGCGTTGGGTATCTCAACTTGAAGCTCTGGCAGCTCGACTTGGGACATTGTCTGGTACGGAGTCTGCCTTCATGCAACATTTAACTGGAAATCTGGTGAAAAGTGTTCTCAAGCGCAAGAATGTGGTACTGGATGAATATGAAAAGAGCATCCCAACTCGTAGCTGTGACATCTCGACTTGAGGCATTGAGGCAGGGTCAGGACTAGAGTCAAAGGAATCTGCTTTAAGCGACGTCTAGGTGGAAGCCCTTCTGAAAAGCACTTCAATAGCAGCTGCTCAACAAGCTGTCCACAAAATACAAGCTCTATTTTAGGCACCAAAGTTCTATCCAAGCCATTGACCAAGCATCTAGCGAGTGGATCCTTATGTCGAGGCTACTAAACAAAAGCTTTCCAGACGGTATACGACAAGATTTATCCAAATTATTTGATTTTAACTTAATGTTTTGATTTTATAGAAACGTACGCAGAGGACGACGCTGTGTTAAGCAGGAGACGTTCTATAGGGATTAGAACTGAGGTGTTTGGAGATCTGGACCATGGCATGGAACATGTGTATCAACAGCACAAAATGTTACAATGGCTACCTAAAAGGATTCCTGTCCAGGTGTGATGCTGTTTGGCTCTATTCCGCGAACCTTCAGGAGACACAATGATCCAGCGGAACGAACCCTCGAGAGTTACAAAGAGTTTAGAGCAAGTTAAACATATAGAAGTCTGTGCCAAGTTCCAACATGGAAGTGTGCTTTGAGTTGAGTTAGAAATGATGCCACGAAGAATAAGGAATGCCACCTGATATACATATAATCGCACCAAGGATACTGAAAGGGAGCTAAGAATAACACCTGGAGCATCTTCGCTTTCACCCAAATCTACTAGATAGAGATTGTAATAATAGAAGTAGTTGTGTCTAGTTGGAGTTTGCCTTGCCAAGTACTGGAGATAGACTCAACAGAGTCAGAAAAATAAGATGTTAACGGTGCTACCCACACATAAATGAATGTTCGTGACATCTCTCTATCTCTTTCATATCTATGGCTGAAAAGCCTTTCTCTTTCTATTCTGTCACTTGCAACAAATTGAAGCTGCCAAGCGAGAGCAATACACCGGTCATTACTAATATAATAATGTAACTGTTAATTAAATAAATGAAGTTATATATACCTTATCTGTAGGGTATGCTTGACTTGTATATTGCCTTTTACCTGTTGTAATGAAAATGCGTAACAAGTAAAATGGATAAAACCAAAGCAATAAGTACATATGATGGGTTATACTGCCTGGGACAAAAATAGCACCTGAATACAAATTGATGATAACGATGATAAATCAAGCATCAAATGCAAAAGAGAGTTAACTCTAGAAATCAAAGGTGAAACATAATGAAAGTTATGTATAGTTATGTGAAGAAGGGTATATGGAAATCGATCTAAAATTGTGTTATGAGAAAGAAACCTGTTGTGACAATGTTTAATGTATATGAGAAACCGTTTAGTAATGAAAAGATATTGATATAATGATGATGATAAGTTAATTTTCTAGATGAGGCTTTCATGCCATTCTCCCCCTCGTGAAGTCATACCTATCGGTTCAGTACCTCGGGAGGGAACGGGGAGTAGGGTAAGGTTTAGTGGGTCAATGTCCCACACTTTAAGGCTTTTAAGCTTCCCCCTTATTAAAAAAAAAAAAAACATGTCTTCTTCCAAAACTCCAACAACTATATTTGAATATTATTTCATTTGGGTCCAATATTATCGCTTTTTCTGAGACTTGTTTAAACTTTACCATATCTGATTGTGAAATTTTGTCAAATAATTGTACTACTACAATTAGAATTGGCAGCGTTGCATCCTCCAATGTTGAAATAATTGCTATAAAAGTAACTCTTTCATCATCTGCTCCTTTTATCATCTGTTCCTATATTCCTCCTGCTTCTGATATACAAATTTACATGCAACATATAAATTATCGTATTCTCTCCTCTCAGCATGACTTTTTAGATTCTATATTTGATCTTTCTCTTTACCAATTAAATTCAATTCCTAACAACCTAATAGAACCTTTGATCTTGTTTTTATAAACTATATTACTCAAATGCTTCTATCTCCAGGTCAAAGTCAAATCCTTTATCTCTGGTTGAGGATTCTTATCATCCTACTATAGAAATCTCTCTCTATGTATCTAACCAATGTATCTTACCTTCACCTATTCCTACTGAGCAAAACTGTTTATTTCGCAAAGATAAGTTTACTATGCTAAATCAGCTGATCCTTTGAACTGATTGGTCCTTGCTTGAATAATTTGAACAATATGATGATTGAAAGCTGGAAATATATGCGATGCGACTTCAAGAAGAAACAACTGTGACAGGCTCTGGTATAGACGTATCTATATAGGCAATTTATAGGCTCAAGGAGGCACTACCTTCAGCATATTCTATATGATTATATTCCACAAAGGAGTATAAATAATATGGGGTATAATAGTTAAAGATGTTTAAGAAAATATCATATCATTATGATCTGATCCTTTTACCACAAAATCCTTTACATTTCTCTGGTGCCCTCAGTATAGTGCCACCCAGGATCTAATTGAATCCGTTCAAAAACAATTCGTGCTGTTCGCCTTAAGTGGACTCAACTGGGACCCCAATCTTCTTCTTTGAGACGTACTCGTAACTTCACACCACTTTCTCTAAATACTTGTAATTCTAACTACTCTCTGCACGAACCTTTTCGAGCTCTCTGTGTTGACTATAGCAGACTTTTTCGAGTCTTCAACGCAGAATCCTCTTTTGATACGATTAAGAACCATATCCTTAACTTTTTAACACGTAGTAACTTGCACTAATTTGCTTTACTAATCATAGGGTTTTTCTGTGTTTTTCCCAATCCTCGCAACAAATGTTGGATCATTTAATATGCTTATTTTGAACACCCCAGATATTACCTTTAATTTTTTACTTAAATATTTCATTTTAAATGTAAATTATATTATTTTAGTTTTAATTTATATTAAAAATTGTTACTTTCAAATTTTGGTCGACTGTTAAATTAAATAAATAAATAAATAAATTAAATAAATAAATAAATACCGTCTTACTCCAGTAGGCTTCTTCTTCCTAATCTTCCTTCACTAGTTAATCGCAGAAAAACTCTTAATGCTGTTTTTCTACATAAACTGATTATAGGCAATATTGAGTCTGCCTTGCTTTTAGCTCGTCTTAGGTTTCTATTCCTCGTCGTTGTACTAGGAACTATATCCCCTTATCCCTTCCTACATGCACAACAGATTACGCATTACACAACTCCTTCCACGCTTTATGTGTTAATTATAATAATCCACACAACGTGATCTCAAAAGCATCTTCCCTTTCTTCTTTAAGATCTTCTCTTTTCCTTTATCTTAGTGGAAACAATTAACCTCCTTTCTAGCTGCATTTCTTCAATTTATCTTACTTCCTTTTATACCTTCATTATACTGCTACTTTTATATACTATCACTTCTAGTAGTATATTAATAAGTAACAGTTACTAATTCTCTTCTACATTAATACTTAATATGCTTCTATATACTATTTCTTTGAATAGTAAATAAATGATTATTGTATGATAAAAGATAATCGCAATTGCTGAATTTAGAGTAACTATTTAAAAATATTGAAATGGTTTTCAATCTATTGAATGATGGATTGATTGACAGCTCAAATTCCTTCCCAAAAATCCAGTCCTAGTTAAAGAAGTAATAAAACTCTTTTGATTCTCTTTTGATAATTTTGTTTTTTGTATTTGGTTTCGGTTTTGTTAAATTTTTTTGTAATTTTTTTGGATTTTTTTAAATCGGTTTGTATTTCATATTTTGCATATACATATAGTATATATAGACATTTATTTGTAATGCTTTCTTGTCGTAGATTACTACACATTTATCCTTTTAGGCATATGTACGAGTACTATGTATCATAATTTGTATGTCGATGGGAAACGCGTCAGTTTCCCTCTGAAAGTGTGTCTATGTGTGTGTGTGTGTGTGTTTGTGTGTGTAAGACGGTGTGTAAAGTGTGTGTGTGTGTTGTTTGTGAATTACGCTTATAGACATATATTGGCGCCATAGCCATTTCTACATACAATTATACTTAGTTAAGTTTTTCATCTTCATAATTTTCTTTTAATTTTTTTTGTTATTTTCCTTTTCTTTTACTTTCATTCAATTTTCTTTTTGTTTTTTTGTATATACTCTTTAAAGTGTAAAGACACTAAATTTCACAATTTTCGTTTGTTTTATTTTTGCTCTAAACGCTACAAAAAAACACTCCCGGCTAACTACGATTGAGTAGTGTTTGTCCAGGGAGCGGAGGGTTAAACTTGCCAGATAATGCCGAAAACCACATAGAGAGAGATAGAGATAGAGACACAGATATAGATATAGACATTTACATACTTGTTGTGTATGTGTGTGTTTTCATAAATGTATATGTGTGTGTGTTTGTGTGTGTGTAGATAAACTTTGGGACTGCCCCGTAGCATCGAATAATCGAATTCTCCTAAAGGGGTCGCAAAAAATTTAATTTCCTTGCATGGACAAATTTAGCAAAGTGTCAAATCTGTGTGTGTGTTGGGTGTGTGTGTTTGTCTGTGTTGTGTTGTGTGTGGAGTACATTCATATGTAAGTATGTGTACTAGAAGTATCGAGTATCGAGAGTATGTAAATAATTTACGAAAAATGTTTTTTTTTTTTGGTTTTTTTTTTCTATTTTATATCGTATATATATATATATACTCGGATATATATATGTATATATATATATAGTTAGTATATGTATTATAAAATCTCTAAACAGCCATAAAAGTCAAAAGTTCTTAATCATATTATCAATTATCTATACGCGTTTGGGTTACCTCTCAGATTTTTAAATGTTTCTTTCTTTTTCTTTTGGTTTTATTTTTTTTGTTTACTTCTAAAAGATTTTCGTTTTTTTTATTTGTAATATTAGCTTTGAAATCGGAACTCGATTGTTTTAGGCTCATTTGAATTTGATTTTTTGATTTTTGATTTTTTGGTATTTGGTATTTCGATTTTTGGTAAATTTTAGTATCTCGGTTTCGGGTATTATATTGGAATAATACTCGTAAATACAAATTTGCGGCTCATTGTGTTACAATTTATTTTGGTCTTGAGACGGTGTACACCCAAATAGTGCTATACATACATACATATATATATATATATATTACTAGAGAGGTAGGCCGATATACTATAAGAGTATGGGGCAGCCATATGCTCTATCGATCTATCGATACACACATATATATATCAAAGATTTCACAATTTGCATTAACATTGAATTAGTTGCTTAGAAAAGGTACACGCATATCTGGATAAGTTATATAACTCTTTAGTTATAGTATATATATATATATATATTGTTGTTAAATTTATTTTGATTTTGCATACATCTAAACATTTATCATGTCCCATTTACCATATAAACATACCATATATAGTATATATCTTTTTCTTATCTAAATGTATCGGTGTGCTTGGTTTTTGATATAAGTTTTTGTTTTGTTTTTGTTATTTTCATATTTGAACGCTTAGATTAAGATTCTCTCTCTCTTTCTTACTAACTTTCTTTCGAAGAAAAGGACACCAAGTAATAGAAAAAACATTCAGTACACATTCATAGATACAAAAATTGTAAGTTATAGTATTTAGTTATTCATTTTGTTTTTCTTTTTTGATTTTGATTTTAGCTTTTTGGTTTTAAGTTTCATTTGTTTTGTTTTTTTCTTTTTGTGGTTATTTTTGAGTTGGCAAAGAAATCGCACTCATCTCATATGTACGGGTCGTATATGTGGGGTTTTTTTTTTGTTTGTTTGATTGGGCGACGATCCCACAAAATTTCCTTGGATCGTCTGCCCAATCTCGTTGGTGATCGAAAAAATGTTTACAGCTAATTAATTAATCTCTGTTTCCTTTTCAGTTTCCTGGTTAAATTTACATTTATTTTCTATAGATACGGGGAAACGGTTCTGGGCTTGTACAAATATAATTTCTTTTGTTTTCTTTTATTATTATAATTATTTGGTATTTTTGTATATGTGTCCCTCCCGATTTTAGCCCGGTTTGCGATTCGTTGTCTAACCCAAGCACTTAAAGCTATGGTAAATCTCATTCACTTACAGCTATATAAATCTTAGGTACCAGCTAAAAGGAGTTTATAAGAAGTCATAATAATAATAATAATAATACACATAATAATATGAATACGCATATGAATACGAATATGAATATGAATATATGACTTGGTGCCCAATGAAAAATCAAGTTTTTCCCGTGTTTTTTGTTTGTTTTTTTTTTGAACCGTTAAATCGGTAATCCAATATCCTTTGTCCTAAACTAATTTATATTCTGTGCGCGCTTTGATTATCTGTCTTTGGTTTTAATTATTTTCGATTTTGTTTGCTGTTTGTCTTGGTTTTTATTTCGAGTTCTTTGGTTTCCCATCCTAGTAGAGGATTGTTATGTTACCCCTAAGCTACGATCTATTGGCTATAGTATAAAGTTTGGTATAAGTATATTTTAATTTTATAGATTTTCTGGTTTGCATATAAAAATATTTAAATTCTTCATTTTGAAACTGCGCAAGACGACGACTAAGGCTAAGAAAAACTATACCCATACAATGCATTGACGTATGAATATATATTTATGTATGTGTATATGTATATATATATATTTTTAGTACATATAAGTACGGTTTATAAAAAGCAAATCCCATTAAAGTGCCATCATCTAGTTTCAATCCTGTTGCTACTACTATACGAGTAGATATATACTATATGTAGATTCAGTTAAAACATATTGTTTCGATTACGATTCGCATCACCCATTACACTAAATACAAGAGACTTTTTAATGCACATGTAGATATATAATATATATATATATATATATATGTATGTCTTATTTGTTATTATTATTATTATTATTTACTATTCCATTTAAATCAGCAAAAAGGTACGATCAATTTGTTAGACGCTTGTTAAATTCAATATCTTTTATCTTAGTTATAGTATTCGTGAGAATGCGGTATGATTTCAGCTCTAGCTGCTAGTTATTATTTTTATATATATGTAAGCAGACGATATACTATATATATACGATCTGCACACATATGTATATAGATATATATATATATTTTTATTATAACGTATATTGTTTTTATCTTTTGGTTTTGTTTTTAGGTAGGAAATATGCTAGTCTTATAAATTTCACACATCAACATTTTATCTTTTGGTTATGTTTAATCTTTTCGAAATATTTTGTATTTAATAAAATATAGTGTATATGTTTAAGTTTTGTTTTCTTTTCTTCTCAATATGTATTCCTTATGTTTTTGTGTGTATGTATATACTTAGAATTCGTAATTTACCTTCTGTTTCTTATTATTTAAAAAAAAAAACATCTAATATCAATCCGAACCACAATTTCATGTGTTTATTTTTTAAGTGTATTTTGTTACTTTTCTGCTAGTTGAGTGAAATCGAACTTCTATATACATATATATACTCGTATATATACATGTATATATATATATGCATTCATTATTATTGAAGTCATAGAAACACGAAGAGAGAGTTTCAAATATATATACTACTGGGATATATAGAGTTGCCCGTCAATAACTATTATCTATATTGTATTTTTTGTAAAAAGAGCTTGAATTTTGAATTGTTAAATTTGTGATTTTAATTCACAATATTTATTTTCTTTTCTGTTTGTTTTTGTTTCTGCTGTTGACGTGTAACGTGCTGTTCTTTAGCTTGTTATTGGCTTAAAGAACAGAAAAAAATCTAATTATGGACGGGTTCTTATCAATCTTGTTTGTCAGCGTCAAATGTTATATAATCGCTTCGATCCATTCTTTGCATTACTCCTACTAAACGATCATTATCATCATCCTTATCATCATCATTATAATGATGATCATCAATATTCTAATCCATTAAATTTGTATTGTGTTCGTATGGTTCGGTTGGTTTATCAACTGTGTCTGTGTGTTTGTGTGTGTGTGTGTGTTTGTGTGTGTGTTTTAAAGCTAGCTACACATATTATTAGCATAATCATTATCTTAATAAATTATTATTGGTATTAAATCTGTTATCTGTGTCTTGGTAAATGCACATAACTTGCGTATGAAACACATTCAAAAGCGACAAATTATTTCATAAAAGCTCATTAATTGTTCGTCTTTGAATTGGTCAACCAACTTTTTCGGGGAGTACTATATACGGGATAGATATTATAACATCTGGGTGAGTAGTAGGGAGTGGGAGGACGCGTGGTGTATGCTTCGAAATGAATCCAACAATCAAATCTATTGGCAACTACAGAAACCTGATTTTTAAGTACAAATAACTAGTTGAGTTTTGTTTGGATTATTATTTTATAGTAGCTACAGCTAGAGCCTCGATAGGTCAATCTATAGACACTATATAGATAAGACTACATATTACTAGAACACTATCCAACCATTTAATAACAGACTCAAAGCGAAACAGAAACTAAAGCAAATGCTTATATATCATTGATCATCATATCAAACTATGTTCCACAATATATAATAGTTATGTTTGTTTTTCTTTAAGTGTTGCCCCGATATCATATTGATCTCTCTTCTTCTTTCTTTATAGCTATACACAATTGTTAAAATTATTTTGGTGGGATAAATGTTGTTGTATTTGTTGTTGTTGTTGTTGTTGTTCGTTTTCTCATTTTCTTTTGATTAGCTTTTGCAAAAGAAACAAAAATGAACGGAGAAAAAGTTAAAGAAATAAGGAAAAAAAGAGGGAAAGAAATAAAAAAACAATAAATTATGCTTTCGATAATAATATATATATATATATGTATTTATGGTTTTTTTTTTAGATTTTTTTGTTTTTTTTTTTGGATTTAGGACATAAGTAATTATAAACGTTTATGATAATAGTAAGTTTTATATATATATATATATATAAGGTATATATATATGCATGTTGTGGCTATGTTTAAATGGTATACAATATAAAAAGTTATGCAGGTGTGTGTGTGTGTGTGTGTGTGTGTTTATGGTGTGTGTCAGTAAGTAAAAATACAATTTAAAAAAGTCACATAAAACAAAAGTAAAAGTTAAGAGTTAAGATATACAATATTATGATATAATATTAAAGGTTAAAAATTAAAAGCAAAAACTCAACTAAATTGCATACATCAAAGTACATATAGTTGACATATATATGTATATAGTATCGATCATATATCATATAAGGTTTAGATATACATACATAGATAGTACTTGGTATTTTCAATTGATTTTTAAGACTAAACAGTTAAAACGTTTTTTTTACTTGAAAATTCTGTCATATTTGAAATATTCACTTAAATACAAAAAGGATATATATATGTATATATATATATATATATATATATATATATATATATATATATATATATATATATATATATATATATATATTTATGTGTGTCTGTGTGTATCTGTATTTATATATATATATATATATATATTTATATATATATGTTATTTGTTACTGTTTCTGGTTTACTTTTAAGTCTATTAACGTTTCGTTTTTGTTACATTTAAAGCGTTTTGATTTTTTTTACTTTTGCTTGTTGCTTCTCTAAAAAACATTGAGTAGAAATTGAAAAGTTTTTTTTTTGTTTTTATATAACTATTAACTATTATTATTATTATTAAGTTTTTTTCTTTCTCTTTTTTTTGATAATTATAGTGTATACTTTATGTGTACTGTATATATATATATAATATGTATATAAAGAAAAGAAACGAAAACACTGAAATAAACATCAAAGTTTCGCTTATTTTAAAGAGTTTCATTTCCTTTATTTATTTTTAAGATTTTAGATTTTAGTTTTTAGTTTTTATATTTTCCTTAAATGGTCCATAAAATTTCTTTAAAAGAACAAAAAATAAAAGCAAAAAAAACACACACATCAAAGCTAAACTTCACTCGCTTTGCTTTCTCTCCATAAGAACAACAAAATCTATACACAAAAATATATTTTTAAAAAGGTTTGCTCGCTAAAAGGGGGCGTGGCAGTTGCCGCACGTTAAGTTTTAGCTGCATTCAAAGTAATTTCGCTTCTTCTTTTTGTTGTTCTTCAATTACACCAAATGTATATATATATATATATATATATTTATGGGTAGGTATTACCGAGATACTGTACCCATATATCAACTATAGCTATAGCTAGATCTATAGGTTACAGATCGTATATAGTCACAACACTAAATTTTTCTTAATTAACGCCTAGAGCTGCTAAGTTACATTACGATCTTAACTAACGTTCGACAAAAAAAATGAAACAAAGAGAAAAAAATTGTTAAATTAATTTGTTAAAAATAGAATACAAGTATTAAAAAAATTAATGAAATTTTGTTGTAGGTTTTGCTCCTCTTCTCGCTTTCTAAATTAGTTAACATATAGTATTCAAATATATATATATGTATATATATTTATGTATGTATATAGATAGATACAGATGTATATAGAATTAATTTGTAATTTGTTTTTGTTGTTGTTAATTTCGTTATTGACTAAATTACGACAAGGACAAAAATGTTTTCATTTTCCAATTTGTTTTCGCATCGATTTTAATTATAATTAATTTTTTTTTTATTATTTTTGTTTTTTAAGAACTACATCACAATAATTATATGCTAGACTTTTGTTTTCAAATATATCTCTTGCGATTTGCATATATATTTATATATATCTATATATATGATATATATATTAATATATCATTTGTTTTGATAGTTACCTCCTGTTCACAGATTTGCATATCATATATACATATATATATAAATATCTATATATATATTTATGCATTTGAATAATCATAAGAGCTATTAGTTATAATAATAAAACGTATTTTCTGGATTCTCTTCAAATTCACCATTTTTTCAGACTGGTACATTTAAAACATATTGGGTTATCATTCATGGGTTAAATCTACATATATATATATATATATATATATATATTATAGGAAGTGCAGACAATTAATAAAAAAAATGTTGTTTAAAAAAATGGGAAAAAAAGATTATTATAAAATACAAATAGCGACAAATAGTTACGTTGGATGCTCAACTCTATAAAATACTTTAGGAAACCTAATTAACAAAGAACATTATGTTATATGTTTATATATAGATAAAGATAGATAGATAGTTAGGAGTATATCATATCAAATGTGTGTGTGTGTGTGTGTAGCATATCATATCGTGTTATACTATAGAAAATTAATGGAGAAATCCAAGCATTCTTATAGATTTTCTCCAATCAAAAGTTAAAAGTTAAATAAATGAAGAACTCAAGTATCTCTGCGTTTAAATGGGTAAAAAATTTGTTTAAATTATAGAACATAAAATATATCTGAATTAAATATAGAAATATATTAAAAGCCTATACATCAGCCACACATATATATTATCCTGATCATCAATTATCGCTAAATTGCTTCCCTTTTTGTACTCTCTAGTGAACATTTCTCATAAGGTTTTAACCATCTTTCATAACTATTTCTCATACCTTAAACGCAGAGTCGTATAGGGCCTACCACCATGCTAGATAGAATATGCTACACAGTCTAGATAAAAGAAAGAAAAAAGCTTTAAGGATCTAACATTAATTGGTTGCTTATAAATATATTTATATATATATACATATATATATATATATATATATATATAGTTTGTAATTTATAATGAATCGCCTGGTGTCTTATACCACTGAACTGTTACCTGATTTGTGATATATATATATATATATATATGTATATATATATAAATATATAGATAAATATATATGTATATATAGTTAATTTAGTTACAGCTATCGCTAAATATATAATATATCTACTTTGTTTAGTATCTCTTCATTTCTTCTTTTCAATTTGTACAGCTTACAACTAGGATTTATGAGTGTGAGTGTGTGTGTATGTGAGTGTGTTTGTTTCTTTGTTTGAATACACAAAAAAAAAGGTATATTAGCTAGTATATATCGCATGTTCCGTTAATCAGATATATCGCTACGTTTTGTTAACTATAAATTATGGTTTATGCTTTGATTGCTAGTAAGGTTTTTGCGGTATCATAAGTATAATATATATCATATCGTTTAGTATGTGTATATAATATATATATATATATGTATATATCTTTATCATTGATTTGTAGGTTATGTTATTATCCATTCTAAATTGTTATACAATATTGTTTTTACTTTCTTCTTCTCTATTCTGTATATATTATCCGGTTTGTTGTAAAAGGCGATTTTGCAATTTTATTATTATTGCTTTTGTTGTTTGTTGTGGCTGCTTGGTGAATTTATTGTTTTTTGTTGCTGCTATTTATTAAATATATATATATATATTTCTCAGTTTTTTTCCATTTTTAAGTTTTTCATGTTTTTTGATTTTTTTCACTTTTTTTTTAACTGTTACTGTTACTGTTACTGTTATTCCTTTTTGAGGTACATACTTGCTAAAAAGAGTCTAAAAAAATTTCTATGCCTTTTTGTTTTTTCGTTATGTTTTTATGTGTGTTGAACTAATTATTTGTTGTTGTTTTTCCTTTGCATTATTCGTTTTCGTTTAAGAATTATTATTATTATTATTATTATTAAATATATATCTCGTTTAATATAAGATTATAGTTACGATTTAGGTTTTATACATCTATATATGTACTTATGTTTGTTTCGTTTTGTAAGTTTTGCATAGGGTAGTACTTAGGCGTATATATATATATGTATATATATATATATATATATATATTGTGTATATATATTAATCATAGGTTTATATTCTATTTGTTTATATATAGAAATTCTATACTTTTAAAAAAAAATATATATATAATAATGAAATAACTATACAACACACATAATGAAACGCTTTAGTTAATATAATTTTTCATTTTTGATTCTTTTTGTTGATTGAGAAATTTTCCAAAAATTTGTTAAGAGAAATTGTTGCTTCTCAAGTTGTGTTTGTTTGTGTAGTGTGTGTGTGTGTGTGTGTGTGTTTTTGTGTTACAACAGTTAAAGTTGTTGTTATTTTGATTTTCTTTAGGGTTTTTCCTTCGTGTTTACAAAGTTTTCTTTATGCATTTTACACTTTAAAGCTGCGTGTAGAAAATGCTTAACATTTATTTAAATTAATTATTATTAATGTTGGTTTTGTTTCTTTATCTTTTTCTTTTTTTTGTTTTGTAAAAGAGAAGAGGAATTAGATAATTAATAATAATCGTTATCGATTAAGCTGACAATCATTAAAACTGGAGTTTGGGTGGGTGTGGTGGGAGGGTTGGACGAGTTTTCAACGTTTGCGGCGACTTTTGTTGTTGCTGCTGCTGCTGCTGCTGTGTGCAACGTTTGTGCTTTTTGTTGTTGTTGTTGTAGTAGTTGTAGTTGTTGTTGCTGTTGTTGTAGTGGTTGTTGTTGTTGTTATAGTTGTTGTCGAAGCTTGTTCGTGCAACAGACTCGTGCTGCTGTTGCTGCTGTGTATAATGCTCTGTTGCATGAGCATCATGAACCACCAGCATTGAGTTAAGTGCAGCTGCTGCAGCTCCTGTTCCTCAATGTTGTTGTTAAAATGATGTTGCATGTTGTTGTTGGTGTCGCCGCAGTCAGCCGAGGCCAGTAAAGATCTAAATTGGTGGGATAGATGTTAAGTGTGGCAGGGAGAGAGAGAGAGAGAGAGAGAGAGAGGAGGAAAAGAAAGCGAAATCGATTATTAAAACAGTTTAAAGATGATTTTAGCCAGTTTCAATCGGCACACTCCCATTTGCTTTATGGGCGGCCTTCAATCTGGCATATTCGACTCACTCGAGCGTCAATCGATCTCAGTCTTAATGTGGTTCAAGACTCAAGATCTAGGCTGTGGTGTGAAGAGTGATGGTGGTGGTGATGGTGGTAGTAGGAGAGAGGAGGGCTATGTTGTTGCTGTGGCTGTGTTGTTGTCAATAGTAGTAGTAGTGGTGGTGGTGGTGGCCTCTGGCATCCTCGTCAACAACCCGTTCACCCTGCGAGCTACTCAGCTCCATACCATATGTTGGTGGGCGCAAAATGCGCCGCATGCTTGCTAGCGGCTACCTGGGCGGGACTCAACGGTCCAAACTGGCCATACTGCGTCGGGATTTGGATGTGTGCCGGCAACGGATGCGATGGAATAACCTAATCAGACAGGGATACATATATAAAATACATAAATGATAATGGATGATCCATTAAATACGTTTAATTGCCCTTAAATAAGCTTTAATTACTTAAGTAATTAAAATTATTAAAGTAGTAATTACATATGGTAACTATTTATATGCATAGTTATATGTATTCTCTAGAGGCGATGACAGATGCTCCATTAAATTTGTATTAATTACCTTAGTAATTAAAAAATGTAATTACAATTAACAAAGTGGTAATTAAATTTGGTACATAAATTTACAATTATATTTCTTCTTCATATGTTCCATAAAATATATTTTATTACACTTCGATGAGTATTAATTACTCAAGTAATTAAAGTGTAATTACAATTACCAAAGTGGAGTTGTAATTTCTTTAATCCATATTTACAGTTATATTTTTCATTTATCATCGGACAGATTCCTCATCAAATTGGTATCAATTACTTAAGTAATTAAAAAAATGTAATTACAATTACCCAAGTAGTAATTATATGTCGTAAATAAATGTATAAATATATTTGTCCTTCAGTTACGATATTCGATGCTCCATAAAATACACTTAATTACCTTCAAATAGGTATTAATTACCGAAGTAATTAAATGGTAATTGGAGTGAGCAAAGTGGTAATTAAAGCTATAATTATATTTCTTCGTTGGAGACAAGTAATAGATGCTGCATAAAATATATATTTAATTACATTTAAATGGGTATCAATTACATAAGTAATTCAAGAAATGTAATTACAATCACAAACTGATAATTAACAACATTAAGAAAATAAATATCCATGGTTATAGGGTTCTAATTCTCAACCGCGATAGATTGGATAGGGATAAGATTTGAAGATTTGAACTAACCTGCCGGCTGGAGCTGTTGTGTGCTGGAGGCGGTGCAACCACCGCTCGGTTCGCGTAGGCGTATGTGGGCGCGGCCTGGGATACATAGACGGTGGGTCGTCGATACATGTCGCCCTGTGCGTAGATATCCGGCTGCAGCATTGCGGCTGCGGCGGTGGATGACGGTGAGCCGCCCAGCGGCGTGCCCGCCTGATGATGATGATGGTGGCTGTGGCTGCTGTGATGATGATGCGGCGGCGGCGGTGCAACTGTGGCCTGTACAGCTGCAGCAATGGTTGCCGGTGGCGGCTGCGATGGTTGTCGATACACTTGCGGTGCACTCCACGAGGGCGGACCACCGTTTGCTGCCGCGGCGGCAGCAGCTGCAGCAGCAGCAGCCGCAGCGCTGATCGATGACGATGAGCTGGAGCTGCTCTTCGTGTGGGCTAATGGTGGCGCAACAGTGGGTGCCACATAGCTGACAGGTGCCACAGAGGGAGCCTCACGCTTGGGATGTGCCAGCGGCATAGCTGTTGCATTGGAACCAGGTGCCCAAGAGCTGCGCTTGGTATCTATTTGCTGCTGCTGCTGCTGTTGTTGCTGTTGTTGTTGTTGCTGCAGCTGCGGTGGCTGTGCGTATTCCGGATAGAACTCTGGTGGCTCCTGCTTGGTCGGAATATGCGGCAAACTGGCGACAGGCGGCGGCGGTTGTTGCTGCTGCTGCTGCTGTGGCGGCGGCTGCTGTTGCTGCTGCTGCTGATGATGATGATGTTGCTGTTGCTGCTGCTGTTGCACTTGAACCTGCACCTGAACCTGCGGCTGCTGTGGCTGCGGCTGAGGCGGATAGTTGCACTCGTTCTGGGCCATGGCCAGGATGCGTTTCTTTTGCGATTGACCCGGCTCATACTTAATGTTGGCCGGTGGCTGTTGTTGTTGCTGTTGCTGCTGCTGCGGCTGCTGTAGCTGTGGTTGCGGCTGGGGCTGCGGTTGAGCCGGCTGGGGCTGTGGCTGATAGTGCGGCGTCTGCTGGGCGGGCTGCACCACCTGATGATGATGGTGATGATGATGTTTGGGACTGCTGCCAATTGATAGGGCAACGGCAGCGGCGGCTGCATGATGACGTCGACGTGCATCCTCCGGATCGTGATCACCTACGGTAACGCATGGAATTACTAGATGGACGTGTTGCGTTGGCTTATGACGACTGAGATGCGACTGAGATGTGACTGGGACAGGGGCTGGGACTGGGACTGGGACAGGGACTTGGACTTGGACCGGGACGGGGACTTGTACTGGGACGGGTACAGGCACAGGGACAGGGGCTGGGGCTGGTAGGATCGGATGCTGGGATAGGCAGAGGCTATTGTTGGTATTGGAAATGGGCGTGCTATATTGTGTGCTTGTTGTGCTGGATAAGGATATGGGGCCGGAGGCGGGATTAAGCTGAAGACTATGATGGTTATGGTGATGTGGCTGTTGTGGTTGTTGTGGTTGTTGTTGTTGGTTGGAAGTGGAAGCAGAATTGGAAATGGTGTGATGATTGTTGTTGTTGGTATTGTGGTTGCTGTTGTTATTGTTGCTGCTGCTGTTGTTGCTGCTGCTATGAGCAGTTGGCTGATAGCATTGCTGTTGCTGTTGCTGTTGTTGCTGTTGTTGGTGTTGCTGCTGTTGATGTTGCTGCTGTAGATGTTGTTGTTGCTGCTGCTGCTGCTGTTGTTGCTGCTGCTGCTGCTGTTGTTGTTGTTGTTGCTGCTGCTGCTGTTGTTGCTGATGTTGCTGCTGCGACTGTTGCTGGGGCTGTGGCTGTAGCGAGCAGTTGACAGTGGGTATATCTATGACAGCAGCACCAAATCCATTTCCACTTCCGCTTCCGCCCATCGACGACGACGACGACGACAAGGACGACGTATGATGATGATGATGATTATTGCTACTGTTACTGCTACTGCTACTGTGGATCGGCTGTGGGTGCGGCTGCGGCTGCGGCGGCGGCGGCAACTGCTGACTGCTATTGTTACTGTTACTGTTACTATTGTTACTGTTACTGTTACTGTTACTATTGTTACTGTTACTGTTACTGGTACTGTTACTATTAGTGTTACTGTTACTGTTAACGTTACTGTTACTGTTACTGTTAATGTTATTATTACTGCTACTGTTGCCATTGCTGCTGCTGCTGCTGCTGCCGCCGTGGTGGTGGTGGTGCTGATTTTGGTGGTGGTTGTGGTGACTATGGTGACTATGATGGCTATGATGACTAGCTCCGCTGCCGCCCAGCTGGTTACTACACTTGCTGGCGCTACTGGATGCCAACCGATTAACGCTGGCATTGGCGGAGCTTGCTGTTGCTGTTGAGGACATGGAACTGTGGGCATTACCATAATTAACCGCTTGCTGCTGCTGCTGTTGTTGTTGTTGTTGCTGCTGCTGCTGCTGTTGTTGTTGTTGCTGCTGCTGATGCTGTTGCTGCTGTTGTTGATGATGCTGCTGCTGTTGTTGCTGCTGTTGTTGCTGATGGGAATGCGGCACATGCAACGGTTGAGCGGCACTGCTGCGGCAATGTAATGTTGCAGAGCTCGACGTATTGGTGGCCGAATGTTGCTGTGGCTGCGGATGCTGTTGATGGTGTTGCTGCTGATGTTGTACCTGCTGCTGCTGTTGGTGCTGCTGATGTTGCACCTGCTGCTGCTGTTGGTGCTGCTGATGTTGCACCTGCTGCTGCTGTTGATGCTGCTGCTGCTGTTGCTGTTGTTGCTGCTGTTGTTGCTGTTGCTGCTGTTGTTGCTGCTGTTGCTGCTGTTGATGCTGATGCTGCTGCTGGTGATGCTGCTGCATGAGGCTGGCGCTGGTCTGCGACTGGGCATGCACGCGCTGCTTGATGGGTGCCACAGCGGGAGCTGCAGCTGGTGCTGGTGCTGCCTCGGCGCCCTCATCCTCGCTGTCTGATATGGTGATGACATCGCCAACAAGAGCCGTGGGTGAGGGCGTGTCGTGTATGGTGATCGTTGGCTGCTTGACGTGCGGCTGATGGGCATGCAACGGCGGCTGGCTGCTGGTGTGGTAGCCAGCGGTGGGGCCATTGTTGCCGCCGTTAGTGCCGCCAACGACAGCGCTGCCGCCGCCGCTGCAGTTGTTGACCACAATGAGATGGCCGGCGGTGTTGTAGACGCTGCTGCCGCTGCCGCCATGTGAGGCATGTGCCACTGGAGCGTGATTATGATGCGAGCTCGACGAGTTGTTGCCGCTAGCGTTGACAATGTCTACGAAAAACGAAAGAGTTGAGCATGTTGCTGCGGTGTCTGGGGTATAGATTGAAGACTTACTGTTCGCTGATGAGGCGGAAGATGAGACGACGGCACCAGAGGATGCATTGGCACCATAACCACCACCATAGTTGCAGTTGTTATGGTGGGGGTGGTACTGCGGCGAGACATGGGCGGCGCGTTGATAGCGTTGCTGATGGGGCGGAGAGCTCTCCTTGACGCGCTTCTTCACCGGCGACAGCTGCTGATGTTCCTTCTTCTCGTGCCGGGGCACACGATACGAGTTGCCTTTGCTGTAGACAAACGGAAGACTAAATCAATTTAGATGCAAGGAATTCACTGGAAGTCTGAGAATTATTAATACTCACGCTAGATGGTGAGCCGGCGACTCCTTCTTGAGATCGTTGCGTGGCAAGTTGAGATGATGCTTGGGATAGATCTCCTCCACATTGAAGAGCGGTGTCGAGTCAACGATCAGCGAGTGTGCTGGCGCCTGTTGTGGCCAGGATGGTACTAGCGCCATCTGGCGACCAGTTTGTGGCCAGGCAACGCCACTGGCCTGGACACGATTGGTAAGTAACATGCGCTGGCCCGAGCTGGGCTCCACCATGGATACGGGCACAGGCACATTGACGTACTGCTGTGGCGGCACCTGCAACGGTGGCTGCATTGTGGCACTGCCCACAACCACATGCTTGGTTGGACTGGGCATCGCCTGATACGAGGGCGGACAGAGTATGTTGGAGACCAGCTGATGCTGGAAGGTGTCTGTGCGCGCCTGCGGATATTGGCGTGCCACATTGCGTCCACCATAGATCTGATAGAGACCCTCGTAGGCCAGCGGACGTCCGTCCCTGACCAGGCGCTGCACCTGGCTTAGCTGGTTGTTAATGGTGAAGGTCATGTTCTCGGTGTTGCCGGGCACAAAATTGGTGACCAGCGTCGGAGCTGGTTGCACTCTGCAATGATTTGAGATTAGATTTGAGTTTTGCTTTTAGGTTTGGAATATATTTACTTACGTGTGGAAGTCGCCGCGACGACAGACCTCCATCATTTGGACGGAGGCCTTCACATTGTTGCAATAAACATAGTCAACCAGATGGGTGAGCCTCGTGAAGCTGTGATTGAGTGCCTCGGTTGGAGTGAGACGTCGCTCCTGATCGATGGTCAGCATACGCTTGAGCAGATCAATAAACTCTCGTCTATCTGTCTTCTCGGCCAGCAGCTGGCCACCCTCCAGATCCGTGGGCACATTCACCTGTCCAATATCATCGAGACAATTGAATATATATTTGCGTGCCTCTTTGCTCTTGGTATTCGTCTCAGCCTCATGCTCCTCGGTGGTCTTTAGACGCCAGAACGGATAGGTGGAATCGACATCCCGATAAAAGAATTTCGATGTCTTCGAGGCGCTGTTCAGCATATGCTCTGTGGGCAGACCCTGCGTTTGGGATATGTATCTAATCTGATCGAATTCCGAGCTGCCCGGATACAATGGCCAGCCAAGAAAGAGTTCAGCAACCACACAGCCCAATGACCACATATCGATGGCCTCACAGAACGGGAGGCCCAATATGATCTCTGGGGCACGATAATAACGTGATTGTAGATACGTATTGCAGACCGTTTTGCTCACATGCGAAGCACTGCCGAAGTCAATGACCTTCACGCGATACGGCTGACGCACCGGATCCACCAGCATTATGTTCTCCGGCTTCAAATCGGCATGAATCAGTCCAAGTTGCTTCAGCTTCAACAGGGCAGTCAGAACCTAAATGGAATATATAATAATTGTAAGTAAAGGGAGACATTGAGTATCATCTAGAGTTGGACGCACCTGCTCCAGTATGGGACGTATATATTTCAGCGGCAAAGGTGAGAATTTGTTTTGCTTGAGGAAATCATAGAGATTCTGCTCGAGCATCTCAAAGACCAGACAGGTATGATTCTTGTGCTGGAAGCACTCGAAGGCGCGCACAAAATTGAACTCATCCGCATTCTCCTGACTCAAACGGGACAGTATCGATACCTCGATCTGTCCCTGTCTGGCATACGATGGATGATTCTTTAGTATCTTAATGGCAACGATCTCAGATGTGCCACGCTTCCAGCATTTAACCACCTGGCCAAATGTGCCACGGCCCAGAAACTCCAGCACCTAAGAGAAAGAGATAGCAACAGGATTAGGACTACTCTCAAGGAGAGAGAATGATAAGATTGATGTACCTCATATTCGGCTGAGAGGGAATAGAGCACCTCGTGCTGGACCAGCTGATAGTCGCCATCGGCACCGCTGCTGGAACGTTTACTGGGGGGCTGCGTATTGGCATGCCCCCCGGAGGTGGCGACCTTTGCGTGCGCCGTCTTGAGGCTGCTGCTGACTACGTTCCGGCCGGATTTCTGTACCTGTACGCCGCCGTGCCTGGCTTCAATGTTGTTGCCGCCGTTGTACGTGTCCACGCAGCCGCAATCGCAATCTGCATAGAACCAAAGGAAAGAGAGGGAAAAAGTTCATGAGTTGATTTTATATAGATTTGGATCATAATATATATACCCCGCTTAAGTATACTCCGTATCACTAAAGATATCATTTTTTTTTTTTGTAATTATTATTGTTATTTTTGTAGAAAAATCTCCTGGATGAACTGCGTCAAGCGTCCAGCGGCAATTCTCAATGTTCCTCAATGATCCTCACAAAGTTGACGCTGCAATTGTACTGAACACAGTTCGTCTACTACTTGCGGACAATGTCTCATTCTACAGATATAGACATTCTACAGATATATATCTATATATATATATATATGGTAGAATATATATATATATACATATATGTATATATGTATATATTGTATATTTACATTCATTTCTACAATTGATATATATGTATAAAATTTACACACATTTATGTCGTATGTGAGCTTTTACTCAGCGCCGCCTTGTCAATGCCCTAACAAAGAAACCGAGTGAATTGCAAAACGCATTTGGCCAATTCAGAAGACACAATTGCAAAAATTATAATAACAATTATTATTATTATGTATATATATATATATTGAAATGTTGACAATAAGAGAGAAATATGCACAGAAGAATTGCAGCAAACGATGCAATTCGAATGAGGAAGTCGCAGAAGCTAACGTGCCATTGTTCCAATCGAACAACCATGTGACTAATTTTATCAAAAACCTATCGATAACACAGTTTCGATTAGTAACAAACTCTACATAACCCTACAGATGACCAGCAGAAAAGAAAACACGTTAAGCTATTAAGGTATCCCTAAGGAAACTCGAAAGGACTGAAACCTATCGAGTTTCTGTTTGCTAGTTTTGTAAGTTTTAGATATCTTCCATGTTAAACGATTAATCAGTTATATATTATCGGAATATATATGCAAATTGTTTAGTTTAACTCTTAGGCACAAACATTTACAGCTGTTTCTCGACTAATTGGCAACAATTGTTTTGAGTAATAAAAAAATTTTCTTCATTTTTTATTTATGATTCATTTCATTTTCTTTAAGCTGAAAATGCATAATTTAAATAAGTTTTCCGAGCAGTTTTCAGAAACCAACGAAATATTAACACAAACTAAAAGTGAAACAAACTTGATGAAAGATTTAAGAAAATGTTCAAAAAGAAAAGTAAAAGTTAAGAAAAAGAAATCCAAAAACTTGAAAACTTACTGAAAAACACTAATTGGCATGAGGAAGGAAAGTCTGTTCCAGAAATTAAGAATCTTCAAGGATTTAAAAGCAAACTTTCTTTTAATCTAGGACACGGATTGAAAAAGGAAAGTAGAAAAGAGAAAAGAAACCCATCAAGGAGTAAACTTTTTTAAACATTCAGTTTCAAGTTGCTGGAAAGACCGAAAGACCGAAACACCTCCCCAGGATAACCCCAGAGGAGTTTTTCTAGGAAAAAGTATTAAATGCCTAAAGAAGAAAAAAAAGGGTTCGCTTGGGAAACTTATCTCGCTCGAAGCAGCAACTCGTAGAGGAAAAATTCCTTTAACAAACATAAAGTTGCTTGAAGTATATTCAAAAGTGTCCAAAGCCTTTGGCGATATCCTTAAGAGAGCAGCACGTGGAAAGGTCACCTTTAATGTACCAGGACTAATCCTCAAGCATGTCCAAACAGAATGTGGCATCTATTTTTGTTGCATTCGAATCCATCGAAGCGTTGCTTCGCCTAACAGAGAATTCACTCGTGCAGGTCAGACATTGCAGCGGGTTGTCAAGGAAACCCCCTTTTCGGAAGCTATCCTCAAAAGAAGATAAACAATGGAACTGTGTATGAGCAGAGGGAGAGAGAGGGATGTATGGAAGCATATAAGTTGTTCATAACTTCCCATTCATTGGGGTGCACAATAGATCCGTTTGGAATGTGTTTGAGTCTCATCATGGGAATAATACCAGCCCGACAGGAGGTACTCGCAGTTAGTTAGGTAAGGGAAATAACGTAACGAAACACAATTCAATCCTTGGCGAAAAAGCCCCTCCTCCGGCCGGAATAAAACAACGTTTTGTTTTTTCCTGCTTAATTGGATGTTCCAGCTGCCTCCCCCTGTTAAAACAATGCTTCCTTCCTTCCTTGACTTTCGTAATTTGCAGCTAGGCAACTAAATTTAGAACTGATTAAATACCAGTGCCATTTCTTTGTCCTTCCCCAAACCTGTGTTCTGACCTACCCTGACATTCCCCGACCTAGAAGAAGCATTACATAATTTAATTAATTTGCGTCAGAGAGAACATTCGATACGAATGCGAAAGGCATCAGAAAATAAACGCACAGGAGGACGACGATGCCAAAATTCGGGGAATACGATACAAGCAGAAGAATAAAGTGAGGAGGAGGAGAATACGGAAAAGAAAAAACCATAGACAAACCCAGGCGAAACTCGGAAATTGTATAGCACTAGGACTGAAGGTCACCTAGGGGTATTCAACGGAAAAAGGTGAGAAGTGGGAGGTGGGTGGCAGGTGGTTACTAGCAGGAAGCGGGAAAAGGAGATTGGAAGTTTGCCCTTTGGCGTGGTAGGCGGCAGCGGCGCGCACCGCTGGACAAAATGTTGGTTTGAGCTGTAATCAAAACTAAAATTAAGGACACACGCGACGACCGTGTCCTGGTGTCCAGGTGAGCATGCGGTATACGGGTGTGCAGAGGGGTAAGTTGGTTGTGTGGGTGTGTGCGTGGTGTGCCCCGGAGCACTGTGTACGTTGACATTTTGATGTGACTTGAAATTTATGGCAGAGGCAAATGAAAACTAAATGCAATAAATTATGCAAAAACCCGATGAGAAATAGCACAAATTCGAAAAAAGAAATTGAAATTGAAAGGTAAATGATTAAATGGGCGACCATAAAAAGGGAAAGAGGAAGCGTCAAGGAAGAGTCAAGGACAGAAAGCCACACGAAGGTCAATCGGCGGACAATCCAAGCGCAATTGAGTCGAACTCAAGGAAAAAAAGGAAAACGCAAACGAAAACTCGAAATATAAAAGTTTTCTATTATTGCTCAAACTTTTTTATTTTTCTTATGAAACCGGAAAGTCTCTTCCCCGAAAACATGGAATATAATCACATACTTAAAAAACATATAGGTCTGTTTATTTATAGTAGAAAAAATACCTGGTTTATACCTTTTTCCTCTTCTAAATAGGAAACCTTAGGAATAATTTTTGAATATCTTCATTCCTATAGAAAATATATATATAATCTTCCTATCCTAGCTGCATTTATCCTATATATTCTATATATCTATATCCTATATATAAGTCTGGTTAAAGATGCATCGAAGTGATATCATCAACGGATAATTTATACCTCTTTTCAATCAATTTCGTTAAGTTCCAATCGATTGAGAGGAAGGTCGACTTGAGGTTGCCATTGTGGCACGTTGTGTTTGGGGCAGGCAGGGGAAGAGTTATTTAATTAGCGAACAAGTTGTTTATTAGATTGACTGCATATGAGCAAATCCCTGGATAATTCTGGCTAAATCCGATTCTAATCAGACATTGACAATATTTCAATTGGTTGCGTGTTCACGTGTTGTGGTGCCTCGTGCTGTGTTCTTGCAACATGCCACCTATCTGGTAGGTAAGGCCCGAAGGCTGTAAGCGTTAACTGTGGGGTGAGGTGAGCTGAGCTCAGCTGAACCTGAGCTCAGTTAACAGGCCAAGCCAAGGACATGCTATATGCAAACGATAAAGCCAATGACAAGGACTTTTGCGCAACGCTCACGTGGCCGATACACATGGCTGGGCCTTTGCTAACACTAACACCCACAACCACCCATACTGCCACCCACACACTCAATTTGGTTATGAAGTGCAACATTTGTTGTGTGGGCCGCCCTGCAACAAGTTATGTACGTCGACTTCAGCTTCAGCTTCAGCTACAGCTACAGCTTCAACTTCAACTACAGCTCACCTCATCTTCTGGGCCCCCTGCTATGGCTCCATGTGCGCAGACCCCACTCCAGCACCTTGCCTAACGGTTTGACATCAATTTCCATATTTATTGTTACGTTGCACAATAAAACAAATTCGTTTACGCAAATCTCAGTTGCAGCTGCTGCCACACACAGCTACAGAGCTACAATAATAGAAGCCGCCACATTCAACGTTGCAACGTGACGCAGTTAGGCAAAAGATTTTTGTTGTTGCGTTTGCATTTTGTTTGGCTTTGCCGCTTATTGCATAAAAAAGTGAGCAACCAACTGTAAAACGCGGAAGGGAAATAGGGAAGGGGGGGCACTGGATACGTGGCAAGGGGGAGGGCAACAAACGGTACCCTAACTATGACATTGTTTGCGGCTGTTGAACGTAACCATAGCTGCCGCTGCCACTGCTGCTGCTGCTGCTGCTTCTGTTGCTGATGTTGACGAGGAAGCGCAAGAACATTGTCCAGACCACCCTCGCCTACTTCTACCCCCCTGGTAACACCATGGAACACCCCCACAGGCATTTGCGCATTGTTTAAGTTAAGTTAAAGTAATTTATATAAATATATTGGATAATTCGTATCAACTGTATGAAAAACATATTCCACATCAAATTAAATATTTATTTGAATTTCTCTTGTCATTTTCACAAGTGGCATTTCAATTGGCAGCACTTGAAAACAAGTTGGCAGGCCTTGTCACAGTCAATTTTGATTATCAATTTTATAGCAAATTAAAAAATTATCAGTTGTCATCAGAAAAATTGGCAAATCAATAACTAATTTACAATTCGGTTGAGTCTGAAATAGGTATACAAGTTTCTCTTTCTCAAGTTAGGACTGAAAATGTATCCTGACTTAACTTATAACCAACTTAGCTACAAGTTAAAGTTAGTGGGGGTAAAACGATTGTGGAAACAAGTTTTAGTTATTGCAAACATGGGAGAACAAAATTGATTAACACCAGAACTTAATGTACATATGTTAATGGGGGAACTACAAATTAGGGAATGAGTTGAGAAATTTGTAATTTAATTGATAAACACGTGTTATCGTTTATCGTTGCACCGTAAGCAACAATAGTGATTATCCAGCGATGTGCTGGGGTTTGAGGTTAGAGTTGGGCTGGGTAAGCAACCTATCAGCATTTGAATAGGAAAGTTATAATTAGTTGTAATGGAACTCAGCACAATAGGAGATAGATTGTAGCAATAAAACGGACGGGCTGCATGTTTATGGGATTAGATGCAATTAATTGAGCATTAGCTACACAAATAAAGATAGTTTGTTGCACGTGCAAAGCATGACATAACCTCAATTATAGTTCGACTAAAGAGAATGGGCAATGGATTGAGGTTAATTCGAATATGATAGTCGTATAGGGAGAGAAGTAGAACTAGTTGGAAATAAATTGTTAAGAGAAAGTTGCAGAAAATAGTTGGATTACAAGCGGATTACAACAACTTTCCTTATTCCTATAAGTCGAACTCAAACTGAGAGCCGAAACAAAAATGCAAATGCAAATGCAAAGTTGCATGCTGCATGCGGCATGCGGCATGTGGCAAAGTGGTGAAAACGCAAACGCACAGACTCGTCGAGCGGAAATAAGGGAAGTGCAGAAAGAGTTTGCCTTTCAGCAAAAGCGATAAATACACATATTTTAAAGTTTTCAACTCAAAGCGCTAAACGGAAGCGGAAAGATAAACGCAAACGGAAAAAATAAAAAGAGACGACAAAAAACAAACAAAAAAGAAATATGAAAAACAACAGAAGCAGCAACAGGTTATACGAAATGTGGCTTATAATGTTGTCTGATTGCGACTAGCGACTGATTAATGGGCGTAAACAATAAACAAGGGACTTGAAGCAACCGAAAAAAAATGTTGCTAAGGAACGTTGACAGTTCCGTTGGGCGATTGTTTAGGTTCATTGTGATAGGGGGGCGGACAAGTAGGTGGAGGGGAGGGTGAACAGATTACATGTCCATTGGAGTTGTGCAAATATTTGTGACTGCAATGAGAGCAATGCACGCGCAAGTATTTCCACTTGTCGCGACGCACCTGACAACAGCAACACGCACAACAAGACACACACACACACACTCGAAGCGAGCAACAAAAACAACTAACTTTAGTAGCAGCAGCAACAACAACAACAATGTTGACAATAAACGCTGTCAACAATGTTGCTACATAATTGTGCATTCGTATCAAAGAGGATGACAGGAAGCAGAGAGAAGAAGATATAAACAGAAAGAGGGAGAGAGGCCGAAGGCAGAGCAAGGGAACGTGCAAGAACTATGGAGAAAGTTTGCCGAATGCTGCAGCGAAGAAGACAACAATAATTGAGGGATGTCATGCTGCTGCTGCTGTTAATGTTGTTGTTGCTATTGTTGTTGTTTCGCGTATGTTGCTAGCAGCTATGGGCGAACGTTGCGCTGTTGTTATAGGCTGGACGCAGGCGCAGCATCATTTACATAAAACAACATCAGCCGCAGCTGTAGCAGCAATAACTCATGCTTTGTTTTCCTGCACACTTCAGTGAGCAGAACAGTTAGCACACAAAAAAAAGAAAAAAAAAAAAAACACAGAAGCACAAAAAAAAAACATCAAAATAAAAACTGGCACACATACAAAATGGCAGCCTGGCAACAAGCAACTACAGCAGCAGCAGCATCAGCAACATGTTGACGTCGTTGCTGTGTTGCAAAAATGTCGCCAATTGCCTTTCTAAAAAAAGTAAGCAACACAAGAGCAACAACAAATGCCTTTTATGTACTTTCACGACAACAAGAAAAACAATAACAATAAATAAAAAACAAAATGAAATAACTACAACCAAATAAATAAAAACCAGCTCAAACTTGAAAAAATCAAAAAGGCGATTAAATGACAACGAGACACAAAACCGCAATAAGCCAACAGAGTGGAAGAAGCAGCACACAACTGCAGCAGCAATTCCAGACCGAAGATAAGCTTATAATAAAGAAGGAACGAGAGACAGCTAGAGAAAAAGAGAGAGAGAGGGGGGGTTTTTATTGCTTCATGTTGCCAACGAAATCAACGTCAAAGCCGAACGATGATAAGCAACATGCACATGTACAGATCTTTTCGCAACATGTTGCTGGAGGCATTTGCATATTTTTATGGCAATCGGAAGTACACCTTACACACACACAACAAGATTAGCCAAGTGGAAAGCAACACGAAAAGCTTTCGAGTTATTAGCAGCAACAACAACAGCACCCAAAAAGATCGGGTTTTGTTGTTGCCGTAATTATTATTTATTTTTATAACTGTACTGAAGTCGCACATACATAGTTGTTGTTGTTGTTGTATTCATTTGTGTAATTGCATTGCACACTTGATTGCATGCATCGCCGACTGCGACGGCAACTGCCATCGACTGTAATGACGCCAATAAACTTACACCCAGCAGCAACGCCCTCTCGCGCACTCGCACGCTATCTCACTCTTCCACTCTTCTACTCCTCCGCACTTCCATTCGCCTGGAACTTTTATACGACTAAATATGCATTGTATGTATGTATTACGTACATATGTACATATGCATGTATACCCTTGCGAAGGGTATAAAAATTAAGTTACGAAATTGTGACATGTGGCATTTACGACCCTATAAAGTATATAATACTCTTGGTATATATACGATGTCTGGACTTCTATTGCTTTCTATGGTTACTAGCTATTGTTTATTTTATTTTTTTTATATGTTTTTTTTTGTAGTCTGAGAATTTTGTTATTAGAAATTTGTCATAGTGTACGAGTGCAGCAGCTGCAAGGGTATACAATAGCCGCCATGGCATTAAATAATTGTTCTTTCTTCGTTAAGTTTCAGTTGAGCTCTTGTTGTTGTTGCCGTCGTCTTTGTTTTTGTTGTTCCGATTAATTTTTATTTTGATTTGGCATTGCTGTGATTGCCTGCGAGTGCATTAACAGCAGCTGCGACTACAACAGCAACAGAAACAACAACAACAAGAGCAGAAACAGAATCAATTACCAATTAAATGCGAAAAAACACAGCAAACGGAAATCAAGAAAAATGCATTTCAAGCGCTGCAGTTGCACCTTTTTTTATATTTATTTTTTTACTTTTTCGATGCTTTATAGTTATTTTATTTCGCTGTTATTTTTTTTAACGGTAACACAACACAGTGAAAAAAAACAACGACAGCGAAATTTTCACTTATACAGCAACAGCAGCAGCAACAACAACAACAACAACAACAGCAGCGAAATGCAATTTAAATTTAAATTGCGCGGATTTACGCCAGCATGATTTTTAAGAGTTTCAACAAACGGCAACAACAAAGACAGCAGCAACAGCAGCAATAAACGTAAATGAGGTAAAAGCACACACACACACACACACACGCACACACATGAATACACACACACCTAAACACAGACAGTTGAGCATGTGAAACGCATACGAGATATGTGGGAGGGTTTTTTTTTGGGGTGACATTTTTATGTCCATGTGTGTGTGTTTGTGTGTGTGTAAAGTGCTTCTGCTGTTGGACTATGTGAAAGCTTCAGCATTAACATCAACGTCAACGTCAACGCCAACGTCGACGTCGACTGCAACGTCAACGTCAACGTCAACATGAACATGGTTGGCGTTGTCGTCGTTGCAGACAACGTTTTTTGGCTTTTGATGCGCCGCTGCTTTCGTGCGCTGCTTTTCTAGCGTTGCGCTCATTTGTTTTTGATCTTTTAATACCCTGTAGCCAATTTTAGATGTGTACAAAGGGTATGCAAGAGCTGCATATATATGTATTATATAGTAGAAAAACTGCAGATATCGACAAACAAACTTTTCCTAAAGCGTCACAAGTTGAAGGCAAATAACTCTATTTCTTTTTAGCTAATTACAGGGTATGCCTTGGTCACACACTCTCGACTTCAACATTCGTAGTTGTCTTTTGGTTTTTCGTGTCTTTCGTATTTTTTCGGTTAAATGTTGCATGCAGTTGACAAGAGGAAAGCAACAACAATCAAATTGAAGAAGAAGGAGAATTGCATTAAAATTATCATTAAGGGAAAATGTACGTTCGGTGAAAGTATCTAATTAAAGAAGTAGATCAAAATAAAATTTAACAAATAAATGCGACTAATGAGTGCTGAATGATTCAATGATTCAATATTCAAACATTTTGCAAGTCTCCGATTTCTATATAGTTTTTTTTTTCTTTATATTCAGTCAGTCGCAAGCGGCAAATGCTGACGAACGACGTCGGCAGCGCAGCTGGCTTAGAGGTCGAAGCGTCGGACGTTCGACGGTCCGTCCGCTGGCAGTTATCATTTGAGACGGTGAGAACGACACCAGCAACAGCAACAGTAGCTGTAGCAGCAGTGGCGCTTTAGACGGCGTCCTTCAAGCGAACGTTAGAAGCGACAGCGACGTCGACTGAGACGTCAACTGCAATGACCTAAAGTAAACCCAATGGGAAGGCGAACAACACAAGTGGCGAATGCGGCGAGTATTGCACAATGCAACTCAATGCGACGACGAGGCGAGGCAGCACAAGGCAAGGCAAAGGCATGGGCAAAGGCGAGACGAGGTGAGGTGAGGCAAAACGAGGCAAGACGAGGCGAACGGAGTGCAAGCCGCAGACAGAGAACCGGCAAAGTGCGACGGAAATGGGCGAGAAGTTTCTATGTGTGTGTGTGTGTGTGTGTGTGCGTGTGTTATGCGTTTCAAGTGTGGGCGTGGCATGCCCAGTTGAAGGCACAGCGGTTTGGCAGCTGCAAAGCGACGGCTGAAAACTAAAACCGTCAAGCGGGAAAAGTGACGTACAGCGTACACGATAAGCGGATGGATGTGGCGGGGCTGGGGGGTTGGGGGTGGTGCAGCCTTAAACAATGGCAACAACAGGAATGATAAAAGGCATAAGAGTGTGCAACGGCGTCGGTTGCATGAGTCGAGCGTGCAACGTTCTCGACTATAAGGCAACACTTGACACTCCTTTCCTAACCAGCCCTCCAACCCACCGCCCACCGCCCACCGCCCATCAGCTAACATGAGAAGAAGGGCTCCCTCCTAGCCGCAAGCCAATCGCCATTGCATAGAGTACATACAAACATGCATGCATGCATGCATGCAAACATACATATATGCATGATATTTTTATAACTGACATCTCTGTTTTCTGTTTGTTTGTTGTTGTTGCAAGCGAACAACTTCAATTGAGGTCAACACTTAACGAACGGCCGAGACAGGCAGGCGATAGGTGGCAAGGGGGCACAAGAGAGATAGAGTTAGAGGGTGGCTCGGGACGAAGGCACGGGTGGGGGGCATTGGTTGAACTGTCCAAGTCCAAAGCAGATAGCAGCCACAGCAACAGCAGCAGCAGCAGCAAAGCCAGAGGCAGAGGCAGCTGGAAGTCGTCACTCGCCAACGGTGGCAGGCAGTGCGACAAGTTAAACAAGTCATCCCAGAACTGGAACAACCAGAGCAACATCGTCAACAACATCAGCAGCAGCAACAACAACAACAACAACAACATTCTGACGCATGCAATGCGAAGAACAACAAAAACAACAACAAAAAAACCCACAAAAAAAAAACAAGTCTGTCGAGAGAATGGCAAAACTGGGCGAACTGCATTCTGTTAATCATTTACTGATTGAACGACTGCTAATCAGCGGCTGATCTTCTTCTTCTTCTGCCCCTCTTCTTCTTCTGCAATCTCAATTAAACCCTTTCATTCAGTTCGTTACGATGTAACTGGATGCAGCCGTTGCACTCGCAGCAGACAATCAGCTTCAGAGATTCAGTGGAAGGTACAGACAAGTACAGTAAAACATTTCAAACATTTAGGTTATGTTCTCTTTCTGAAATCTCTGTATATATTGTACTATGTATATATTGATTCTGATATGATTGGGTGTCTATATATAGCTCTGATCTTCCGAAAAAGTATCCATATATCTAAGACGATAATTCAATTCGATCAAAAAACCATTTTCTCAGTTTGTTTCGTTTCCTTTCCTTTCATTGGCTTTCTTATCCCTTCGTTTCTTTTCTTTCCCTTCTTTCCTTTCTTTTCTTATCTTTTCCCTTCCTTTCTTTCCTTTTCTTTCCTTTCTTTCCTTTTCTTTCCTTTCTTTCCTTTTCTTTTCTTTCCTTTTCTTTCCTTTTCTTTTCTTTCCTTTTCTTTCCTTTTCTTTCCTTTTCTTTCCTTTTCTTTCCTTTTCTTTCCTTTTCTTATCTTTCATTTCGTCAATTATTCCTTCCATCCTTTTCATTTCTTATAATTTCTTTCCTACTTGCCTCAAAGTTTCTTAGAAAATAGGATTAGAAGAAAGGAAAAGGCTTAGAAGAATAAGCTTAAGATATTAAGGGTTAATTACTTAATATCTTAAGCTTATTCTTCTAAGCCTTTTCCTTTCTTCTAATCCTATCTTCTTTTTATATCTTCTAGGTATTCTTATCTCAAGGATGACAAATCTTTTATCCCTATCCCTAACATCCACGAGAACTCTACTATCCCAACCTTAGGATAAAATATTCTCCTTTTTTTATAGATACGATTTCACATATTTATATATAAAATTTCTTTATCTTTCTCTATCTCTTTCTTTATCTCTTTCTCTCCTCCTCTCTTAGAGTTATTTTAGCAGCTCGTAACTATAAGTTAAGAAAATCAACAGTTAATCTCATAGTTTTAGCAGATTCATTGGGGAAAAGTACATTTTAAACACCCACAGAAATATACCCTAAGATCTAATCCCATTCAATCCCAACAGACCCAAAGCGAAAGCATTAAAAAAGACAAACACAGCGAGGGATAGAGAGAGAGAAAAGCCAGTGGAAAACCCTATGAAAATAGCAACAACAGCAACAATTTGACCGATTCGAAGGCAGTTTCCAACGCAATTTAAATGCAAATAAAAATGTATCTAAGCCAAATGGAAAGCGACGCTTCGGGGGCCGGTGGGAGTGACCGCTCCATGGAGCTTTCGAGGCGGAGCAAAAAGGGCGCGCGGGGTAGGGAAAGCGTGTCAATTTGATTGGCCAATGCAGGCGAGATTTTGGGGGGGAGGAGAGGAGGTTGGCGTAGTGGGAGAAAGGGAGTAAAAAGTAAATTGACTAAGACCCAAATGAAAAGCGCAAAGAGTGTATACAAGTGGGATATGTGGGATGTGGGGGCGTGGTAGAGGAGGAGGAGGAGGAAGAGGAGGAGGCGGCGGCGAAAGGGATGGATCAGCGGCGCCATAAACTGAAATGAAATTGCAAATTGCATTTCGAGCGTTAAAGAAAAAATGAAAAACCAAAGCAATAACAATAATAAAAATAACAACGACAACAGCAGCAGCAACAAGAGCAACATAAACAACAGACAACAACAACAACAACAGCAACAACAACAACGTTTAACAACACGACTTTAAGATTATTGATTCGCATTCCATTGATTTGTTGCTGTTTTGTTGTTGATTTTTCTGCCTTGCAACGTTTGCCAATTGGAATTACGATGAAAAACAAGCCAACAAGTCGATTTGGAATTTGCACCCAAACTCCCGCCCCTCTCATGCCTCCCCTCCCACACACTCACACACACATATACACACATCATAGACCACTCAAGTGGACAGAACTCGGTCAGAACCAAATCGAAATTTAATGCATAAAAAATGTCGCAATTTGTTTAGTTTGATGAAAATGAAAATAAAAAAAAGCTTAAATCACATTTCAAATGCATTTTTATTCAATCATAGAAACATTTTTGAATTGAAATTTATATTTATTGAACTATCGATAGATTTAAGTTAACCTTAACTGATTGATTGATATTATTGTGTGTATTTTTCAGAATTTAAACGTATCAATACCAAAATTATCGATTTCTTTCTATCGAATGTTTGTCTCTCCTTTTGTCTATATCCCAGAATATCTTTTATACCATATGGCAAATATCTTGTCATTGAGAAGCATGAAATCGATTAATTTGATTACTTATTGATATAGATTGCCTTTGGCTTAAAACGTTTTAGACTGTCTCTCACTTTTAGTTGAAAGCTTCAACTCATATTTCATCGATCGTAGAAGTTTCACTGTCTTCTCTTTTCTGTCCTAACATCTGGTATATTTCTTTTTATAGTTCCCTAAATTATAGATAATTCCCCTATAACATAATATTCTCTTTATTATTTATGTAGCTAACCGTGTTTATACTGTCTACAAACCAGCTAACATTATATTATTAATATTTAAGCTGTTTATTTCTTTTTAATGCGCTTCTCCTTGGATTTTTTTGGTATCTTTTAAGTGGACTTATTTTCATTAAAAATGAAAACATTCTACATTATTTATCGCCCATATGCAAGTTTACGACTTTGTCCTTTCTTCAATATTTATTTTTTGTTTCTTTTTCGTTTTGTTTTCTTTACTGATGACTGTCGGCAATCTTCTACCCTTACCCCCTCTCAACCTACCCTTAGCCTTTCCCTCTTGCCCTCTGTCTCAACCTCTGGCGCTGTCGCTGGCACTGGCGCTGGCTCGTAGCATAGCTCCAACTATCCTATATATTTATATATCTTTATATGTACACTGTACTCTAAGCACACTCATCGTTAGGTTTACTCGGCGCCAGTGGTTCCCACTGTGTAAACGAACACAAAATTTGTGTCGTGTCGAGTGCTTTTTACAACAACAACAACATCAACAACAGCGACAACAACAACTCAGACAACGTTGCATTTTGCATGACTGCGTTGGGGGTTTTAATACCCTATAATCAAATGTCTGCTTAATGCTGAATTTAGGTTTCCAGACAGTCAAAAGTATAGACAAGGAATCTGCATACGATTATCCTAGAGTTGAAATCCAAATCGGAAGGATTTGAAAGCTGATTAGGAAAAGGATAAAATAATTGAAAGGAAAACATTCTTGTAGGTAGAATCCAATATTACAGATGAAAATCAACTCTTGAAGGGAGAAATCAGAAGCCAATTTGATAAAAGAATCCAATCTTCCAATCCTCCTTTGAAAGCAGAATCTATTCTTAAAGGTGAATCTTTTCATAAAAGAAGCATTCACTCTCTGGAGGAAAATCCCTTGAAGTATGAATCCCTTCTTGAAAGAGGAATCCATTCGTAGCAGTCTCAAGTGTTACCTAAGCTGCAACTTTATGGGATGCCAAACTAAAATAGATTTGTAAACTGTCAAAGGTCACAGAGACACAGCATCTACTCTTTGTGTTTATTGTAGGGTATCCCTTGGGTAGCATAAACTTGCTTTAAGTTTCGTTAGATGCCTTGCAGGTTTCTTGCAGTTGTTGCTTGGCTTTTGCCATTTGCTGTGGCCGCAAATATTTGCAATGCATAAATGCAATTTTCGGCTTTACATTTAAAGTGCTCCAAGTAAAAGAAGAAGCATGAGGACGTAGACCAGAAGGTGAAGGAACAGAAGAAGAAGGGAGGCTAACTGGAAAGGGGAGTGTCGTCTCGTGTTGTCTGGCGATAGGAAAAATAAACAAGCTGCAATTTAATTCATATACACGAGCACAATTTCATTAAGTAAATTTATTTTTATTGTTATTTATAGGAATTATTGTTGATGCAATTGCATTGATTGACAGACTCCGCCGATAAGTGGAAACCCAATCAAAACTCATAGCGAAAACTTAAGGCGTTTGATAAGAGGTCTCTGTTCAAGGGGGAACACAGTAGGAAAATCGTTTGAGAAGAGATGACAGATAGTGGCACAAGTAGTCACTTTTATTATCAGCTAGTTGCCTTTGTTTCTTTGTCTCTTTCTCACTCTCTTTCTTTCTTTCTTTAGCTATCAATCAATGGGGTTTATGAGTCTTAAACTCAAACATACGCGTATTATTTGTGTTTTTCCCAGAATATCACTTGATTTTCTTCTACGCAGAAAAACAAGAGACGATTAGCATTTCCAGAGAGAAGAATCTCTAGCGGGATCTCTGGGGTTTATGGAGCTGAAATTCAGAGATACTACTTGGATTTACACGAGATATTCATTTGACTCTCTTCTACAAAGAAATCTAAAGAGGATCATCAGTTTCAGGCAGAAGAATCTCTAGTTGTCAATGGGGTTTATGGAGTT
Organism: Hirtodrosophila trivittata; assembly: GCA_035045065.1. Taxonomy (NCBI): domain Eukaryota; kingdom Metazoa; phylum Arthropoda; class Insecta; order Diptera; family Drosophilidae; genus Hirtodrosophila; species Hirtodrosophila trivittata. The sequence continues at coordinate 10,519,106 of JAWNNK010000813.1, forward strand.
GAAATTCAGAGATATAACTTGGATTTCCCCAAGAGATTCATTTGAAACTCCTCCACAAAGAAATCTAAAGACGATTAGCATTTCCAGAGAGAAGAATTTCTAGTTTTCAATGGGGTTTTGGGACTGAAATACAGAGATCAGTTCAGGCAGAAGAATCTCTAGTTTTCAACGGGGTTTTGGGACTGAAATTCAGAGATACTTTTTGTGATTCCCTCAGAGATTCTCTTGGAACTCTTCTAAAGACGATTATCTCTTCCACACAGAAGATTCTCAAGTTGTCAATGGGGTTTATAGGGGTCCAAGTAATTCGAAGTATTTCCCCCAGAGATTCGCTTTAAAGAGCTGCCCGAAGAATTTCTGCTCTGTCAGTGGGCGCTTCTGGGGCTTCCTTAGGATAATTTATGGCCATTAAATGCATTTCCCCAGTGAAACGTTAATATTTTATGATGTATGGACTTTAAGCGGTTTGTTGGGGGACTCTGAGTTGCTCAGGTTTACTGTAAACTTAGAGAGTTTGACACAGATATCGAGTGAGTGGCCACATGCTGAATAATTCAGTTGTTTAGCCTCGTTTTGATAAACAAATCTAATCGATTTAAATATGGATCGATGCAATCCAGCGGGGTATATTCCCGGTACACTCTCAAGAGGTTAGCAATTGGCACGCCTTTTTGACTTGAAACTGGCACAAAGAAAAACAAAAACCAAAACCAAAATGAAAAAAAAACTATTTGAATTTCATAAGTAAAGTGATTCGTTTCGATACGTTTCGTTTGGCAATATTCCCAATTACTTTCCAATTTATGGCACAAATGTCTTCAGCTGTTTTTCAAGTTTTTTGATTAGTTCAATACGTCGAATACGTTTCTGAAGGCGACTTTTCGCACTATAAAGATAATAATAGCATTTCGTAATAATAACAGTATTACTCACACGCAAAATGTGTTTCATTTCAGGCAACAGCCACAGGAATATAAATCCAACACCCAACACCCAACACCCTACAACAACAGCACTCTGGGCCCACATTAAATGTTATGAGCCGCAACAACGCCAACAAGTTCAAAGACCCCAAGAGCCCAATGAGTTTCCGATGGAAACAGGAGTGGCAGGGGGAGGGGGGTTTGTGGGAAAAGGAAAAAAAGAGCCCTTAGGGCAGTCAGCACCTGCTCGTATCCTGCATGGACACAGAAGCAGCAGCAGCAGCAGAAGCAGAGGAAATATAGTTCAACGGAAATGAAAACTGCAAGTTTTTCAGGGCGTAGAAGCTTGGTTCGCCTCAAAAGAACGTTAAATATTCGCATGAATATATTTGCGAGTAGCACGAATTAATGCAGCGATAGTGAGTGCACGACTACCAGATACCCTGTAACTGAATTGCAGCACCAGTCATGCACATTTATATAGAACATCAAGCGCTTCAAGCAGTGCACTGCTTGCACTTAACATTTCTTTCTCCTCTTTCTTTCTGGGCACAAAATAGGAAAACACCCAACCTAATATACCCCTCTTAGCCAAGTTAATGGATAACGAGTGCAAAGCTTGTAAAGGCTGTCAACTGGGTGGTTGGGTGGCATAGGAACTGCCTTATCGAGTAGCCAGCCATAAAAATAGTAGTAAAATTCCTCATAAATTAACATAAAAACGTTGAAGAACTGGCACAACTCGCGTTTGCGAGGGGTACAAATTTCTATGACTAGGGGAAATAACACTCGGAATCAAAAGAAATAGAAGTAAAGCCCCTATATACAAGAGGCATAAAGTCAAAACAATAAACACAAAGCATAGAAAAGCTTTCAAGGACAGAAGCCAAGGGAAGCGTTAAGTCCACAACCAAAGGAAAAACCCGAAACTCTGGGAAGTTTTTATATACTCTATACTCTATACTCTATACTCTATACTCTATACTCTATACTCTATACTCTATACTCTATACTCTATACTCTATACTCTATACTCTATACTCTATACTCTATACTCTATACTCTATACTCTATACTCTATACTCTATACTCTATACTCTATACTCTATACTCTATACTCTATACTCTATACTCTATACTCTATACTCTATACTCTATACTCTATACTCTATACTCTATACTCTATACTCTATACTCTATACTCTATACTCTATACTCTATACTCTATACTCTATACTCTATACTCTATACTCTATACTCTATACTCTATACTCTATACTGTGAATTGAATCAATCAATGAATCAATTAAAGATCTACTTCTTGAGTCCTTCTAGCGGTTGTTTTATTCGAATCACAAACTGTGTCACACTTCGAATCAAAAAGATTCATTTATGCCTTAAGACTGAATACATAAAATGAATACAAATAGTTATTCTATGTGTATATATATTATATACAAGGCAAGATCTGATAATCGTACAACGTTAACCTTACATAGCTTCAGCTGCTAACATTATCATTGAAAACAAATATTCAAAATAAAACAAGGTATTTATCGAACGATTTTGATAGGGATTATGATAATATATGTATACCAAAACAGATATAAAGGTCTAATATAAGGAAAAGGTATAAAAAGATATGATGACAGTGGTCAGAAAACTTGCGAGGACATTTGGGAAAAGGTGCAAAGGATAAATGGGTTGGGTGGGTTATTCATAGGGTGCAGGGGGTGGGGGATGAGATCGGGTGGAGTTGTGGTATGTGTGAGGTTATGTTTGCAACACTTGCCAATGGAATTGCCAATGACTAATAAGGCCAACAAATGCGAAACAAAAACAGAAAACAGCAAAACAGAGAAACAAAACTAAAGCTGCAAAGTATTTGAAGTGGGCAGCGACAGACAGATAAATACCGAGACTAAGAGAGAGGGGAAGAGGGGGGTAGGAGAAGAAGAAAAACAACACACAAATTATTAACATGAGTCAGAAGAAACGGAGCACAAGCAAGAAGATAATAATGATGATGATGACGATGACGATGATGATGATAAAACGAGCAGAGAGCTTAGCGGCTACTATTCCCAGAGGGGATGCATGGGGGGTGTGGGGCTTGGGGCTAGGTGGAAAAGCGTAAAGTCAGTGAAACTCACTTGACGCGTCAAGTGGGCTGAAAGAGCGACGCCAACTGCGACGTCGACAGCTATTTTCCATGGATTGACAGTTTGCCGGTTCGCCGCCTGCTCCTTGAGTCCTTGGCCCAAACCTCAAACAAGTTTAAGAAACGCCTACGCAAAACAGCTTAAAAAAAACAACAAAGCAAAGCTGGCATAAAAGATACCCTATGCTTTATTTCTAGAAAATCAACGACTGAGCTGCTGACTACCCCTGTGTTGACATAAATTTAAGCCAGAGATAATACTTATTAAAGTTATTCTTCAAATTTAATAAAATAGAAAGCATAAATATTAAAAAAAAATAAAATAAAAATATTAAACAAAAAAAAATAAAACAAATAATAAAAAATACATGAAAAATAATACAAAATAAAAAAAAACAAATGAAAAAATTAGAAGAAGAATAATATATAAAAATAAAAATATATATAAAAAAAACTGAACATAAAAAAAGTTGCTAAAATATTTTTATTGTAATAAATCAAAGATAAAGTAATTAAAAAAAAAACTAAAAAGCGTTTATCATCTTGATATATATATATTTAAACCTCTTGACCAGAAACATATATATATATATATATATATATATATATATTTTATTTGAAAAGGTCAGAATTGCCTTTAATTTATTCCCCCTGTAGATTCAGGGCATAAAATAACAACGATTCACTTAATATTAACAATTAATTTAATAAATTATACAAAATGCTTCAGTGTTGGCATTTTATCAAATTACATATAATTAATTATTAAATGTTGCTATTGTTGTTGTTTTTGTTCTTGGTGACATTGATTAGATTAATGGCCTGTTGCTAAGCTTTTGGCCAATTTAATGAGTTTCGCAAACGAATTTGTCAGCTAATTGGAGTAAAACTAAAAGTGAATAAATAATAATAGGCGAGAGTTTTTCTTTATATATATACGATCCGATCTTTAATTTACTAATTAAAATGTGGCTTAAGCTTAAAAAGAGCTATTTAAATTGTGAGTTACAGAAAGGAAAAACGTAGTTATATTATTATCTGAGTATCTGTTTCTGTATCTTTTAGCGATAAGCTAAGCGATACTTTCTATGTGCCGTTGTAGACAATAGAACAAAAGCCTATTTAATGCGATAAACAATCTTTATTCTTCACATTTGTATTATAATACCAATAGCCTATGCACATATGCATGCAGATAATAGATATGCCTCGCTGTTGTAGGGCATCTGCCATCTATTGGAATGTAATCAGTTGTGCTTCAAAATAGAATTTCAGACAAAGCTCCCTCTAATCAGTTATTTTTCCATCAGTCGACGAACTAAGAACAACAACTGCTCCGCGTGTGTGTTACAAACAAAGCAGATTTTCATTTCCATATGCCACAACAACAACAACAAAAACAACAACTTTGTGTCCTACTCAGCGGTCAACAACAGGGAGACGTCAGCAGCGACGTTGGCGCCTCTGTCGCGTAACGAAAAATGCGTGCAAATGGCCAACAACAACAACAAAAGCAACTTAAAGAAGAAGCAGCAGCAGCGAGAAGAAGAAGCTGAAGCAGTGCAAGCATAAGAATATTTTCAGCTTAATTACGAAAAATACAAAAAACAAGCAGATCGAAGATTTTATACTCTCAGCATGTATCTTTCATATCTAGAATGTATCTTTTATGTCTAGAATGTATCTTTTATATCTGGAATATATATATTTTATATTTGGAATATATATTTTATATCTAGAATGTATCTTTTATATAGATAATGTATCTTTTATGTCTAGAATGTATCTTTCATGTCTAGAATGTATCTTTTATAACTGGAATAGATATATTTTATGTAGATAATGTATCTTTTATGTCTAGAATGTATCTTTCATGTCTAGAATGTATCTTTTATGTCTAGAATGTATCTTTTATATATGGAATATATACATTTTATATCTTGAATATATATTTTATATCTAGAATGTATCTTTTATATAGATAATGTATCTTTTATGTCTGGAATACATCTTTTATGTCTAGAATGTATCTTTCATGTTAAGAATATATCTTTTATAAGTATATCTTTGATATATAATAGTCAAATCTCAAACGAAATCTGTGTAACTCTTTTAGAAGCTTTTAAGCTGAAAGAAAACATAACTTTGGCATAAAGCGATCGCTCCTATAAAAGATATAGTTGGCTAATTCTGATCCATGACTTTCAACAGGTTAATTTGATTGAAATAAACTTTTTTGACGCATCGAGCTGTAAGATATAGTGCGACGATTGGCTCTGTTCAGATATATATATATATATATATTATCTGGAAAATCGATAAGTTACACCGTGTATGACAAATTGAGAAAATCTTTGGATAGAGTATAAGAAGAACAAGAACAAGCACAACACGGAAATCTTCAGCAAGAACAGAAGCAAAGCAGAAGAGTGCGTAGAACAGAAAAATAAGAAAGAAAGAAAAGGTGAAGAAGGAGGTGGAAAAGCAGGAGAAGAGCGGGAAGAGAGAGAAAGCGAACTGCCAGAGGTGGGGCAACAGCATTTTTAAATAAACGACACACTTAACTTAAATTCTGTAATAAGCCAAGAATATTTTTAATATGCGACGTTTGTTGGGCCAACAAAAACAAAAGTCTAAGAAATAATAACAACAACAACAGCAACAACAACATGCAACAATGTTGTTCACCGCAATTTTTGCTCGTTGCATTTTATGGACGAGTTGCAACATGAGAATTTAACACAAATTGCAGCGAATTTGCCATGCGGCAGACAGAACCTAAACGCAGGGGCTGCCGGTGTGGGCGGGGCACGAATAGAGAAACCAAACGAAAGGTGGTTTCAGGTGAGAGGGTGGGATCTGGGCTGCGGCTGGGGTAGCATGTAGGCGTGTGGAGAGGCAGGTCCAATCAGTGCGACATTTGTGCCGCATAACTTTGCCGTGTTTTATTTTCCTTCTTTTTTTTTCTAGATATAATATTATTCAGGTTTTTCGATTTGAGACAAGAAAACTAAAGAAAATACGACTAGATGATGCTCTATAATAAGGCAGATATTCAGCTAATATATATATTTTAACAAAATGAAGAAGGGAAAGGCAAAACCAGAAAGATATTGAAATCAATGTAAAAATATATATAGGAACCTATCCTTAGGGTGTCTCAAAATGAGAGATAGGACATAGGCAACCGAATAATGATGGTTCTTTTGTATATAGGGATAGTCTAGGGTATCTGTAGAGTATCTCAAAAGCAATAAGTGTCTATAGAACATAACAGACATCTGTTTAAATATCAAAAGGTATAGACAAACATTTCAGTTGCTGGCGACAAACACAGTGTAAAACGCTCGATTAAATGTTAAAAACCTTGCATAAATCAAGAAAAGAGATGGAGAGAATGATAAAAAGAGATAGAGAAAGCACAAACTGAATATAATAAACAAAATAATAATAATATTGTGCATTGAATTTTATGGTCAATCAGCTCTTCTTTTGACATTTTGAAACAACTCGGAAATATTAAAAAATAACTCTTGAGCTAATTTAACCTTCGGTTAAAAACTTATGGCTAAATTTCCGTGTAGACAAAAGAAAACCTTTTAAAATAAACAACGCAAATATTGTACAAATAAAGCTTGAAACAGAAAAAACAATGTGAAAATGTCAAAATTTGATATTGAAGCCGATTCGTTGAGGCAAAGCAAGAGATTTTTAGAAGCGTCAGCTGAAACTTGTTTTACTGTACAGTGTTCATAAGCAAAAGGCAACACGAAAAGCAAATAACAGAAACCAAAACAAAACATAACAAAATTTAATCATTAGTCAGCGACGTTAACGTCGACTGAGACTGCGACTGAGGCAGCGGCAGCGCACACCTGTAGAAAGCGAAGCACAAACAATAAAGGCCCCAACCGAGTCCAATAAGAAAAAATATTAAACAAACAAAAACCAGTAAGAATTTCGACTAATTGGAAGTCTTTGCTGCAGGATACCCTGTAGCAAGTCTGAGTCATAAACTAACACACTTATGTATACTCTTATATACACACTTCACACCTATAGATACGCACACACACACATATATAGAGACACTTATGTGCGTCAATTATGCGTGCCTCAGCCTGTTAGATACGTTTTCATAATGAGGCTTATAGCCCCTTCATACTTATTTAATGTATGCAGGGTATAATTATTGCAAGCGGCATTTGTTTATGATAGAAAGAGTCAGCGATAGGGAGAGGTAGATAGAGAGTTGGGGGAGGGCAGGGGAGCAGGGCGGTAGAGTGGGTGTGCGTGTGACAGCTGTGAGCTTTGAGTTGCTAAGCCGAAGCGTCTCAGAGCACACGCTAAGCTGGCAAAAGCTGAACAGATAACGGGACTAAAACCAGGCACATCTCTCCCCCCCTCTCTCTCTTCACACTCCTCTGTACGTGTGTGTGTGTTTGTTTGTTTGTTTGTGTGCTATGGAGCTGTACAATGGCAAAAGGATTAGCTTGTCGACTGATTGGGGAGGCAGCAAAACCAATAGCGGCCTGTTGGGTGGTGGGTGGCGAGTGGGCAGAGCGTGTGCTGTGCTCATTTGTCGCCCACGGTCTCTGGACACATTTAAATGTCGACTGTGTCAAACGCTAGACGCTGACGTTGACGTCGGCAGCAGCAGCAGCAGCAACAGCGACGGCGACGTCGACTTTCATTGTTGTTGTTGTTTTTCAATTGACTTTCTATAATTGCGTTTAATGTGTTGTGACGGTAGCCGCACTCGCAATTACCCTCCTACATACCTGCCCCCCGCCCCCTTGCACCTACGACTGCCACTTCCACATTGCAATTACCCACCTACATATCTCCTCCCTCTACCTGCCACTTGCCAGGCCCCTCCTCTTGGGGTTCACCATGCAACAATCCCACCGACCGTTGTGCAACTTGGTAATTCTATTTTTGTTCATTTGCTGTGTGTGTGAGCTTGTTTGTTTGTGTGTGTCTATGTGTGTGTGTGTCACTTTATCGCACATTTCGCTGCACATCGTTTTCATTTTCAGTCCGACCCCGCCCACTGGCCGCAACAACGCCCCTTTCGACACCCTCTAGACAATCCCTAAAGCACCTAAGCAGCTTTGATATTATTTAATTTGATTCTATTTTCTGTTTGGTTTTTCCTCGTTTTTCTTTACATTTTGTTCATTTCTTTTTTTTAACACCTTTTCCCTTGCGTAATTTAATGCTAAACCAGCTGGCGCCATAGGAAAATCAACAATAATTCCATTAAGATTAAAAAGAAAATTGATGAATTGATAAACAGTTAGATAAGATTTTCTTCCACCTTCTATAACAATCCATTCCATTCTTTTTTTTATCCAGACTTTTCTTTTTTTTCTTTGCTTTTCCACTTTTCCCACTCTTATGTGACTTCCTCTCTCGTTTTCTTCTAGTCTATTCTACTTTTTCTACCTTTTTTTTTTCTCCAGTCTTTTTCCAGTCTGTTTTTCATAGTCTTTCATCATTCCATTTCTATCTATTTCCACTTTTCTTCCAGCATTCTTTTTGCTGCTTAAACTCTTTTTCCAGTCTATTCTCTTCTTATATAATGCATACATATTTAGTTTTTCCTCTTTTTCCCAGTCTTCTGGCAGAGTTTTTCCAGCATTATTTATCATTCTTCCGCTCTTATTCCAGTCTATTCTCCACAGTTCTTTATTCTTCCAGTACATTCCCTATAATTTTCCGCTCTTATTTCACTGTCTTTCTACTTTTATTCCAGTAGATTCCATTTTTTTCCCATACTTTTCTCCTTCTTCCAGTTTTACCACTCTTCTTTTAGTACAGTCTTATTCCAGTCATATTCCAATCTTATTCCAGTCTTATGCCAGTCTTATTCTAGTCCTATTCCAGACTATTCCTGTGTGTATTTTTCCTGCATTTTCATTCTTCCACTTCTGCCCACTCATATTTCAGTCTTTCTTCACTATTCTTCCAGACTTTTCTACTGTTTTCCGTATTCTTCTCTATCTTCCACTCGTTTTCCATGCTTATTTTAGAGTTATTCCAGTCTATTCTTCAGTTTTTCCTGCATTTTCATTCTTCTACTTATGGCCAATCTTATTTCAATCCTATTTCAGTCTTTCTTCCAGACTTTTCTACTGTTTTCCGCATTCTTCTCTATCCTCCACTCTTTTTCCATGCTTATTTCAGAGTTATTCCAGTCTATTCTTCAGTTTTTCCTGCATTTTCATTCTTCTGCTTATGCCCACTCATATTTCACTTATATTTCAGTCTTTCTTCACTATTCTTCCAGACTTTTCTACTGCTTTCCGCATTCTTCTCTATCTTCCACTCTTTTTCCAGTCTTATTCCCATTTCTATGCCATTTTTGGGGACTTGAGCATTCGAATCGTTCCCTTTTACATGTATGTATATATATTTAGCGTATGATATCGTTGGGTAAGGCAATATAATATTGAAATAACAGTAACGGGAATATGTGTTTACTGTACTTCGCCGTTTTGTATGTTCGTTTCGTTGCATTTACTTGGCTTGGGAATTGTCCATTAACACTTGTTAACCCAATTTAGATTCAATTTCCATAGACGGTCGCACGTCGGGGCGTTGTTTGTTGTTCTGTGTACTTGTGTGTGTGTGTGTGTGTGTGTGCGAGAGGGAGAGGGAGGGAGAGAGAGAGCAACGTGAAACAGGCAGCAGTGCGCTGCATTGTCACTCGATACAGCTACACACACACACACACACACACACACACACATTTTTATACACAGACTACGTGCAGCAACAAGAATAAAACCAACGTGACGCAAACGTCGACGTTAACGGCGACAGCGACAGCGACGCCGACGTCGCAGCCATTAACAAAAACAGCAGCAGCCATAATAACAACTTCAAGGCTTACCGCTCAAATGTGCGACAGAGAGAGATAGAGAGAGCGAGAGAGAGGGGAAACGATCAGAGCAGACAAAGCAACAAGCTGGCAAAAATTTTCTCTTTGCCGCTTCTTGGTGCGTTTTTTTTTTGTATTCATTTTTTTTTTTCGGTTTGACCTCCATTTGACGCGCCGCCCGAGGGTCGCACTTGGAGTTGGAGTTGCAGTTGGAGGCCGGTGTGTGTGTGTTTCGAAGCCGTAGCTCAATTAAGAAACTTCCAAACACTCACACACTCAGCCGCCAAAAGCAACAATTGCGAGCGTTGTGCAAGTGTGTACCCAAAAAAAAAAAAACAAAATAATAAAACAAAAAAAAACGAGTTCTCAAACGAAAACTGGTCCAGCGGTCTTTAAAATAAGAAACAACAAACAAAATAAGTTGAAATCAATGTAGAAGAGAGAGAGAGGACTAAAGAGAGAGAGAGAGAGAGAGGACGGGCGAGAGAGAGGGAGGGAGAGATGGCGACATTCATCGATTGGTTTTTGTGTGTGACGTTTTTTGAAAGTGATCAGCCATGAACTGAACACAGTTCTATCATTAATAATAACATTACTGATTACACACACACACACATAGAGCTGCCTATAACCATCATATATCATATATATATTCATATTAAGTATTAGCATAAACTCACGATATTTGTTATTCAGATATTGCGAGCCCCCATCGAAGCGTTTATCGTTTGCTTTTGCTTACCTGAAAAATAATAAAGAAATAAGAGAGAGAACACGATATTAGTTTATATATATATTATATAATCAACCTGTAAGTATCAAAGTTAATAGCATATATGTTCATGATCTCTGTGCAATCTGAGACAGATGTTTAGTCTTCTCTTAAGATAAGTTATCGAAGGTTTTTGAGTAACAAAGTTTGTCTAAGTCTGTATTCAGTTATGTTATAGTTACATATATTATACAGAAAACAGAATGCAGAATACTCATTCTGAAAATACAGTAGTTACTCCGTTTGACGAACTAATAGCTGTAAGCAGCATTCGTTATATGAAGTACCCACTTTAAGGCAAAAATTTAGTCTCCAATCGCGAAGAAATTTTGTTTTTCAATTTTCTCAATACTTTTTCTTTTTAGACATATATTTTTCTAATTCTTTAAAACATGTTGCCTGTTCGTTAAACCGAATTGCTACTGTAATCATATTTCTCACATTTTCCTTGAATATTTTCGGCATTTTTCTTTCGAACATTCCCAATCAATCATATTTGAACAAAATATGCGCACTATTTGCACAAATTGTATATATTTATTCAATAGACATGTACTGTATATACTATATATAGATAAACTTGTATATATATTATACATACATATATATGTGTGTATATATATACTAGTATATGTTGTGTATAGGCCCAAATAAAAGTGAATTTGACAGAAAGGCCGACGTCTGGCACATCATTCAATTCAATTTCGACAGCAAAAATAAATTACACAAAATGTCACAAAAGCAAATTAATTTGAAGGAAATAGAATAAGTGCCAAGCTTTCGGATACCCTATTAAAATAAGAGCTATATATAAGTGTAACTATATACATATATATATATATAAATATATATTAGAATAGAAGCAAAGGAATATGATTGTATTTATATTTTATAGTCATGCTATGAATATATTTTATTTAACGTTTAAATTATAAGATGGAAATTCCCTATATAGATATATAGATACAGCTACATAGATACATAGATAGATATATACAAAAATATACATAAATATATCTTCTCTTTAATATCTGATAAAACTGCAGAAGAAGAAAACTGTATATGCCCTCTAGACTTTTCTTTCTTGGCTACTGGAAAGAAATGCCGTTTAATTTTTCTAGACATGAAAAAAGAGTTCTATCTCTCTCGCACTTGACAGAAGCTGTACACACTTGTCTGTTGCTTGTGTGTTTGTCTGTATGTGTGCCTGTGTGTGTGTGTTGTGTGTGTTTTGTACTGCGACAAGCAGCTGCTGTATCTCATAGATACGCGAGACACAGCACAACATGTTCATCAACATTTGCATAGAGTTATATAGCCAGACATATTTGTGTACATGTATAAGTATGTATATATATACACATATATACATAAGTATGAGGTATATATATATATATATGTTTGGAAGTGGCCTTCCCTTAACCTTAGCTTAGCTCATTTTTTTAAGAGTCTCATTCACCGAGGTCTCATTTCAGTCAGTCACAAGGTTTGCACCAAGAAATTCCGTTTGTTTCTGTTTTTTCTATTTCTCTTTTTTTCTTACTGTAATATAAAGCGAGCGATTGTTTATTATTGTACTTTTATCGAATGTGTTTATCGATTGGATTTCAAATGGCTTCGTTCACGCATTTGCTGTACCCTTAACCCATTCCAAATGGATAGAGGTGAGGTATAATCGAGTTGTGCTGAAGAATGTAACAGACAGAAGAAGGTCTTATATATATGTACGTATTCTTGATCAATATCTATAGTTTATCTATCTGTATGTCAAAGATATATACGAGTTGGATATCATTATAAATTCTTGATCAATTTTAGTATCAATAGCTAAATGTTTTGTGGATTCCGATATACTAGACGAATATGAAGTTTGTTTTAGATATGAATATGGCTAAATCGGCGTGGTTATTGGTGCAGATCATGAATATATATGCTTCATGGGTACAGAGATGCTTCCTTCTGCCTGTTACATACATTCGCACAACTCCAGTTACCCTTTTTAACCATTTTTCTATAAACTAAGGGCCCTATTTTAAATTTATAAGCTATAGGTTTAATATCTGGTACGTATGCATCATATATCATATTTATATATATCCGATCTGATTCGACTTGCTTCTAGTATGTATAATAAATGTATCTGTATAAGTCCTAAACTTCAGTTAGACTAACTCTTATATACTTGAGACCTCGTTTAAAGGTAACTCTCAGCCGTGTAGACTCGACTTGAGCTCTTCCAAGTCTTATACCTCTATCTATATATATATCCGATCTGATTCGACTTGCTTCTAGTATGTATAATAAATGTATCTGTATAAGTCCTAAACTTCAGTTAGACTAACTCTTATATACTTGAGACCTCGTTTAGAGGTAACTCTCAGCTGTGTAGACTCGACTTGAGCTCTTCCAAGTCTTATACCTCTATCTATATACGTATCTTTACATCGTTTTATATGTATGTACACACGATACTTATCGCATTTCATTTTTCTGCCTATTAATTAACTTGTCTCTAGGCCTAATGTCATACGACGAGTAGTACCTTTACATTGGGGTCGGTCGTTAACTCTTTTCATTCTTTCTGTATTTTTTTATTTTTTTCAAGTTGTTCACAAATTTCCATTTTGATTTTATTTTTTTGTTGTCTTGGAATTTGGAAGTCGTGCGTACCTTAAACCTACTACGTGATGTGTATTTCATTAACATTTCCAAAATTTTTCTTCTTCTGCCTCTTCTTCTTACATTTCTCATTATTTTTTTGTGTTGCGTTTTACAAGTTCTTTGAAGAGTGCAGAGAGACCACAGAGACCTCAGCAAGATGCAGAGACAGAGACAGGGACAGAGTTGAGACCAGCAAAAGTATATTTTCAGTGGCTAAAACTAAGAAACGAGGCGAAACGAGAGAGAGTGTGTACGACTATGAGATACCCTAACATAGGTAAGATAGATATCAACTATGTATCAGACGAAAAATTTCAAAAATAAATGAAAGGAAATGTAATTATTATACATTGTAGAAATGTTTTCTTGAGCTGCTTTAACCGAGGGCGTACTGTACATGCTTTTAGTATTAAAACTACCTCTTGAGTTCATCATGTCTGTTTAGTGCTTTCTCAGTATTTACAGGGTAGAGAAACTAATTTCCAACTTTGTGGACAGTCCAAAGCAACTGCAACTTCTGCTCCCTTGGATCCATTGGTACATTGGTACTTGGTACACTAAACAACGTCAATGTATCAGATATATTTGTTCATAATATATAACATAAATATATAGATATAAATACATAAAAGTGTATCAGAAGCAGACATCAAATAGAGAAAATACAAAGGAGCAAAGGAGAGAAAGGAGGTACAAGGAGCGGCAGAGACAAGCAGCAGCAGCTGCAAACTGGAAGGTTCCCGCAAATTGTAGGTACCTTTTTTCTATATATATATTTTTTGTATTGATACTTTTTTCTTTCAGTGTATCTACAAGTGGCGCAACTACGCAGCGACGCGGCTTTGATTGGCATTAAGACAAACGCAAAGATACGAGAAGCTTTTCCTGAAGCTGAACGCTTCCTGTCTCTCCCAGTCTCCCCCCTGCTCCGCCCCAGTCTTTTGCCTGTATCCTGCTGTCAGTCTCTGTCGCTATGGCTCTCTCTGTCTCTCTTTGTGTGTGTGTGTATGTCTCTTTTGTCAAAGCTTCTAGCTGCGTGGGTGTTGTCGTTCGCATAGAAAGTCTTTGATGTAACTTGTTACTTGGACTTGTCAGTGGAGCAAAAGCAGCAAAAGGCAGGAAGCACGCACAGCGGGACAGAATGAGAGAGACGAGAAGGAGCAGAAGAAAAAATATATAAATATAAAAAGCAAAGAGATGACAGAAAAATATGAAGCTGAAGCTGAAGCGAACTGAAAGATTCTCGTTATTTATGCAGATAAAACTTATAAGAAAAAAATGCAGTCAAGCACCAAAAGAGAGCTGCTGCATGCACCAGTTATACCTGTACATAAATGTGTGTATGTGTGTGTGTGTGTATACTAGGTGTGTGTGTGTGTATCAAGTGAAATTGCAGCAGCACCTACAAAACAAAATTGCACACAAATCGCAGCTGTCTAACTCCTTTCACCCACTCAAAGAGCAACAGGGAGAAAAGCTATGACCTATCACTGTGGAGGGGGCGGGGTGTGGAGAAGAGGGAGACAATGACAGGAAGGGGGAAGAGTAGGGTAGACAGCGACAGGCGGCCTGTTATAACTGTGCACAGGGCAAAAACCAGAGTTGCCACAGTCAGTTCACACAAATTGTTGTGATCTCTTTTGGTAATTTGTTGCACAAAGATTTATGAGAGAAAGTACAGGAAAGCAGAAGAAGAAAAACAAATGGCAAAAAACTGTAGAAACCAAACGGCAACTTTAGTTCTGACCGAGAACAGAAGAATTGCGAGTCAAATATATATATGGGTATGGCATCAAAGGTGAGGCCTTTCATCCATCACAAAACATTCTTTCTGCTGCCAAAGTAACAATTATGATCCTCTTTATGGATAATATATGTTCTTTCCGGATAATGGAACTTTCTAGAAATTGTTATACAAAGTGTAGGTAGATCTCTAAAGAGCTTATTCTGTAAGAGATCGATAGGAGTAAAGTACAGATACTAAATATATCTCCATCTTGTGCTTAAACTCAATTAGATACAAATCTATCTTTAAGAAAACAAACCAAACTGCTTCAGATACTTTTCAAAGTGTAATCATAAGCTGCTTATAACGCATACTATAAAAACTAGAGAGCTGACTGACATTTCCTATATCTATGTCTGTATACTATAGACTATATATATATATTGTGAGAGATTAACGGATAAGTTTTTAGATTAAAGCAAAGCGATTAACGAAACACGCAAAGCAACTTTCGACTGAGATGACTAATTATTTAGTAGCATTCCGTTAAAAGGCGGCTAAAAAGGGGGTGTAAAAGGGGGAGGGGATGGGGTGTAATATTTAGGATGGTAATTATAGCGGTAAAGTAGAACAGCTATATATTATATATATATATTCTTAACGTCGTGAGGTAGAAAGCATTTTCAAGAACAACAGTTTATTTTTATATAAACCCGCACCTAAAAAAAAAAAACTAATAGAAATAGAAAAGAAAAGAAAAACAAACTAAAAAAACAATTCGAAAAGTATTTAAACGAATTATCACGATAAATGCCAGAGAAATAGGAGAAACACAGAAACAGGCAAATTAAGAAGGCACGAACGATAAATACATAAATAAATATAAAAAAGAGCAAAACAAATAAAGAAAAAAACAACGCAAACTAAATAAATAAAAAATATTCCAGCGACTCTGATGACGACAGCAACAAAAAAAAAAAAAAAAAAGAAAGAAGAACGTGAAATCTAAACACAATTTTATAAGTCGCAATAAGCGAAAAGCAAAATAAAAGAATAAAAAAACAAAAGCAAAAGTAACCAAAAGATATATATACATATACTATATATATATATAAATATATATATATATCATTGGTTATCAATTACCAATTGAGACGCATACAGAGGGAGAATATAATATATATGTGTAAGTGTTATCTGTCGGTTTCGATTTACACACACACAGAGACACTTATACCTATACATATGTATCTGGTATCTGGTATCTGTTAAGGGTTACTTCAACTATGAGTACAGTTGAACCTAATCTGAATAAAGCCCACTTTAGTCCAAGCTGAATGAATGGCTCTAACATTTTCCATTAGGTCCTTTTCACCAGGATTTACTTAACATCGAGCACGCTTTCACTGTAAGCTCCCTTTTCATACAGATTTTATCGACTTTTTATATGGAATATTTTTTGAATTAATTTATTTTTTGTTACTATTTGTTTTTATATGCGAACTGTTTCTGTTTTGGTTTCTGAGAAATACTTTGCGCATGTTTTAATAACTGAAAAATTGTTTGAAAATGCTTTTCCACCTTCGGTAAGCCGGATTACCATGTGTATGTAGTCGTAATTGGGGGTTTTAATTGCTGCGGATTAGCGAGACTTTTCGAATTCTGAATAATATTTTTTGCTATTGTTTGACGTTTGTCGAAAAAACAACATTTATATAAATGCTGCGAAATACGCAAAATATTTTCTGCAAATGTAAACTAAAATAACCAAAAAAAAACAGTTCGATTTTAGTTTTATGCTGCGAAAATTGCTTTGAGCTTTAACTTCTAGAGCAGAAACTAAAAGGTTATAAATTTACTTCAGAATCCCTTACAAAAATGTTGAAAATAACAAGGTTTGTACTCAATTATCTCAACTATCGAATAGTGTAAAGCAAAACAAAGATTAAGTTACTTGAGAGAGCGAAAAAGAACAAACATTTTCCACTAATAAAAGTATTCTAAGTTTGGATAATTGATAAAAAAAAATCACATTCAGAGTGAAATAAAAGCGAAAACAACAATAAAGTAACAAAAAAGAACTAAAACATAGTCAGAGGCAAATAGAACTAAAAAACAAAACTAAATTCAACTGGTTTGAGAAAAAAGTAAACACAAAAATAGTAAAGAAAAAGAGTTAAAAGAAGGAGGAAATAATAAACATCAACAAAACTGAAAAGGAAGACTTGTTTTATGCTTTTTTTTGTACTTGCAAAACTTAATCAGAAATAGAACTAAAACCGCAAAACCAGAAAAAATTAAAGAGATAGCTAGAGGAATACAGAAAAAGAGAGAGCGAGAGAGAAAGAGAGTATGATAAGCGCTTGGGGTTTCACACGCGCCCAAAACAAACCACAGCAAAGTGGAGCGGGAGGGAGGTAGGGAGGGAGGGAGGTAGGCACAAAGCAATGTTGCCTGGGCCATTTTAACGAATTCAATTGAAGCCAAGTGATAAGAGGAAGAATAAGAGCAACAACAACAACTACAACAACAAGGAACAAACAAACAACAACAATAAAAAGCATCAGCACAATTTTTGCATGGTTTCCCGTTGAGTTTATTGTTTGATTATCAATAGGGCGAATGCCGAAGATAGAGAGAAATAAAATATAACGGCAATGTGCCATTGATAAGCGTCGCATAAGTATAAAGAAGAGGAAGCTCGACAATAAGCAGCACGGCTGGCAATCAGCACAGATGCGTCTCTATGGCTGCGGTTTGTCTGCTCGATAAAAGGGCGATAACGATTACTATGACGATAACGATTATGATTTTGCGTATCTTATGAGAAAACGCAAGTGAAAGCTACCTAAAATAGCGATAGAGAAACTGTCCAGGCAAATCGAACCTCATGTTAGTTAACATGAAGTTAAAAATACATTTCTCACTTTGCTTTATCAAAATTTGTTCACTGGCAAAAGGCATGTTTAACATTTACTTTTAAATCATTTATCGTGTAGCTAAGGAAATGTTCCTAACATAAAAATATATCTTTTCTTTCAATTCTTATATAAAAACTTCTTTTATCGATAAAATATTGAGATATAACGAAAGTTGGATAAGAATCAAGACAGTTTTTTTAATTTTATATACGCCAAATATATTTTGTATTAAATTTAAGACTATTCGATATCATTTCGACTGTTTTAGACGAAAAACTTAGTACAAAATGATTTTCATTCTGAGAAACTTGAAATATTGCTTTTATGTTTTTTTTTATCTATAAATCATTTAATACACTCTGACATATCATTTAAGTTAATATTAAGTATTAAAAATTAATTAGTTTGTCAGATTGAGAGTCTCAGAGAGACATTAATTCCCATAAAGTGCGTCTTCCGATCGAAGAGATTAACAAATGATATATAGACAATAATTATTTTAGTTGAATTTTCTTTAAGTACAGAAACTAATCTCAAATAAATTAATTGAGCAAATTAATAACTCTACAGATTTTAGTTAACTTAAAGTCTCATTTGAAATTGAATAGAATTAGTATTTCGATTTCTTTGAAATTGATTCAAGTCGTTCCATTGAGTTACCTTATCGTTCTTTTCAAATATTCAATAGATTGCAATCGCTTTATACGAATCATTCGAAAGTTTCGTAAGTACTTAGAGAAAATTATGAAAATTTCTATTCTATAAAAGAAAGAATTAAAGTTTTTGCTATTTCAGCACATCCGTTGGAAATTGTTTAGAAAATAAATCACAAGTCATTTTGCCACGAATTCTTTTAGTTCTTTTTATGTTAAGTTCATGTTCAAATGAAAAAAGGAACTATAAAAAGAATGAATAAGCGAATGATTGCAGCTAGTTAGTTTGTTCATTTGGAACAAAGAGTTGTTCAATTGAACTAGTTCATTGTGGGATTGTATTTAATCTGAACTCACCTGTTCCGCGCTTTCGCTTGCTGTTGGCCGCTGCTCCAGACTTGGACAACTGTTGTTGCTGTTGTTGTTGTTGTTTTTGTTGCTGTTGTTGTTTCTGTTGCTGCTGCGATTGTTGCTGCTGTTGTTGTTGCTGCTGTTGTTGTTGCTGCTGCGTTTGTTGCTGCTGCTTTAAGAGGACACTGCGCTGATGGGTCTGCTGTGTCTCTGCGTCCAGGTAGACGATGGGCTTTATATCGCAACCGATGCCAATGCTGACCTGTTCAACCGTCGGCTTTACATCCACATCCACAGCTGCTGCATAGGCGCTTTGGCTTTTGCTTTTGCTTTGGCTTTGGCTTTGACTTTGACTTTGACTTTGACCCTGACCTTGACTGTTGCGGTCCTGGGTATAAGAGTGTCCTTGCTGTTGCTGTTGCTGTGCACCGGCAATTGTACCAGTAGCTGGCGCAGTACCAGAACCAGGACCAGGACCAGAAGCAGAAGCAGGAGCAGGACCAGCAACGACGGCGTACTCGACGACGGAATCGGACGTGTTGGAACTATGCGACGTTTTCATTGGCGCATGCGAATTAATTGTACGATCCCCTGTGGTTGGCTCTCAAACTCTTTATCATACTCTCTCTCCCTCTCTCTCTCTCTCTAGCTCTCTCTCGCTCTCTTTTTCTGTTCTTCTTGTTGCTCGCTTTGCAATTAGTTGCAACCTCGTTTCGGTCGTAATTTTTATTGCCTGTTGCCTTTTTCTTCTCTGATTTCCTTTGCCCAATTTTCAAATTCGCTTCTTATTGGATTCGATTAGGTTTTTGATTTTAGTTGGTTTCCTTTTGTTGCTGTTTCTATTGTTGTTGCTGTTTGTGTTTTTGTTGTTGCTATGTCTTAGCATTCATCAGAGTTTTTGTCTTCATACAATTTTCATATACTGTACAAAATAACTGTTGCAATTTAAACGTGGCCAGAACGTCAAAATTTTTTCCTTTTTCCCCTTTTTTTTCTTTATCTTGACCTGGCCTGGGCTTATTTACTGTTACTCAAGGATATATTTATTTATTTATTTACAATTAGAATTCTGAAGACGCTAACAATTTATGTCAAATCAAATGGGAATCTGCAAAGACAAGTACAATCCAAATTTAGTATATATTAAAATTATTTACTTAAGCGAAACATAGTGTAGAAATTTATATATATATACACTATGAATCAGATAAAATTATTTATATATAATTTTAGTTTAGGTAAGGTTTAACCCACGATGATTGGGCATTGTTTTATTTTGATTCTAGTCTTCAATTTATTTCAAATTTATTTTTTTTTTTTAATTTATTTTATATTTTATTTTATTTTATATATATTTTTTTTTTATTTTATTTATTTTTTATTTTATTTATTTTTTATTTTACATTTTATTTATTTTTATTTTATTTTAATTTATTTTTATTATTTTTATTTTATTTATTATTATTATTATTTTTTTTTTTGTATTAATGTTTTAATATTTTTATATGATTATCATTATTTGTTATTTATTTTTCTTTTATATAAAACTTAAAAAAATTAAAATTAATTAAACCATAAATCAAAAATGTACTTTGTAGCGTACGAATGTACCGTGCGAAACCCGTAGAATTTCTTTTGTATGAAATAAAATTGTGATACATTAATAATAAATACAATAAGTTGCTTTTAGTACCAGCTGAAAGGGAATATATGTGTGTGTGTATTGTAAGTGTATGTTGCGACTGTAATTGAAATTTTCCGTTTTGTTTTAAAAACAAAAAAATTTCCATTTGAATCTTTTGTGCAAACAACAAAAACTAAAATTATCGCTGCCAGACGATGCGAAACAACCCAGCGGCCAATTTTGGGGGCTTTTGTTGTTGTTGTTGTTGGTTTTATATACATATACGTAGGTATTATCTTTTGGGGCGGAATTCAGAAGAGAATCGCGTTGGCTATTTACCTGTCTGGGTGCCTGTTTGTATGTCTGACGGTTGAATTATAAAACTACGCAAAAACTATAAAAACATGCGGCAACATAAACAAAAAAAATAAAAAAAAAGGCAGCTTCGACAACGACAACACCCAAATGTTAGTGCAAAAGCAAAACAATGGCAGATAAGATGATGACAACGACTTTTATATACACTAGGAAATCAATGTTGAACGAACTTGAATAATTATGTGAATAATTTGAATACAAATTTGAATAATTGAACAGGTTTTATGGAAACATGTATCTAAAAAACGGAAGACATAAACTATTTCTGCTTAAAATTAATATTGCATCAATTTTTTCTATAGAAACTATAGGATATAGAAATATGATTCGATGTGTTCCGAGAAATCAAAAGATATTATTTATGGGAAAGAATTTCATCAGAATTGAGGATTTGGTTTATCAGAAGAATATATAAATATATATAATAGTTACGTTAAAGTCGAATTATACTTCATTTCGTGACAATTTTTAATAATCTCTATTACACATACTCTATCCCTGTCTCTCTGCAAAGGGTCTATGACAATGGTAATAATGGCAATAACAAATTTTTAGATTACGCACCAGAACACACGCACAACATATACACACACACACACTCGCATAAAGTTTTTCTACGCATTTGAAACTAAACGAAGAACGAGAAACAACAAAATGACAAGAAATAAAAATACGAAAAAAAGTTCTTGAAACTTTAAAAAGTGCGTTGAGTGAAAAATTTGGGCAATTGGCAACTTTCGTTTGAAGTGCGTGTATGTGTTTTCATGTTTGCATGTGTGTGTGTTAAAAACAAAATTAACAACTTGTTGGGCTGGGGCAGGGCTGGAGTAGAGGGCAGACACAGCAATTTGGGAGGGGCGGCAGAAGACCAAAAACCAAAAATATATATATATATTATATATGTATGTGCCTATATGAGTAATGTGCGGCGAGAAAAACACAAAAATTAAAGCAAACAAAAAGCCGGTTCTCACATACACAAGCACTTACACACACAATCATGAAAAAGTTGCAAAGATGCTGCCGACGTCGCTGCCTACGGTAAGTTGTAGCTGCTTTGGAAGAGGAAGCAGGAGAGAGAGCAAACACAACGGCAAACATAACAAACAAATGCGCACACATACATGCATCTGCACACACTCACACAGTTTAACAGGGAGAGAGAGACATGCAGGCAGGGAGGCTTTAGCGTCGAACGAACATGTTCGACGCGCACTTTTGGCTCGGACAGGTTCGTTCGAGCCTTGCCAACCATTGAAAATTGTCCGCTAATGGCGAGCATGTTCGCTATGCTTGAGCGTCAACGTCAGCGCCACATCGACCGGCGCAGACGTCAACAACGAAATACGTAAAAGAAGCAGACGACAGAGAAAGAGCAAGAGAGAGATAGAGAGGGAGAGCGCTAAGGCGAGAGAGTGAGAAACGAGCTGAAGGCGGCTCTGCGGCCAACGCAGACAAACGAAACGAGTTTTTTTTTGTTTTTTGCTTAGTTTGTTTTTGTTATTGTTGTTTTCTATTGGGCGAGTCGCTAACAACATCAACAACAACATCATCACAACACGACAACAACAATAAATGCTGCATACTCGTATTAATGAATTGAATTTGTTTGCAAATTGCGACACCTTTTTTTTATTTGTAAATTTTAGTTTTATCAAGTTTTTGCCATAAACACACACAAACACACGCGCGAGCGAGAGATCAACACACAATTGGGAAATATGTTGATAAACAAAAAGCCAAAAAAAATATTAGAAATGTTGCAATAAATTTTTAAATTTATTTTTTTTAACTGGCTTTTTTTTTAAAATTTTTTTTTATATATAATTTTTTTTTTTTTGCACCTCTGTGTCCTTTTTGGCTTCTGCTTAAAGTTTTTTAAATGGTATGACAACGGCTGCTGCTTGCTGCTGCTGCTGATGTTGCCGTGTGCAACGTCCGCTTACAACGCCGTTTGCTGAGACTCTGGCAAGCTTCGATTGCTGCAGCAGCTGGCTGAAGGCTGTGGCGCTGCTTTATGCCGTTGGGTTTTGCCCAGGCGCCTGCGCAAGCGTCCGCAGCAGCGACGCCGAGGCGTCAAGTTGCTCTCCCTCTCGCACACACACACACATTATCGCCCTGTCTCGCTCGCACCCATCATGCTTTACTGCTCTTGCTCTGTCTGTACAGGCTCTGCCCGGGGGACACGCGAAATCATCGCTTTGCTGACGTGGGCGCCCCACCTTGGGCACGCCTGGCAGGGGTAGCTACATGTGGCAAGGGTTGGGGATTCGCGGGGAGTGCGTGTGTATGGGGCGAAGGCTGGGGAAAGGGATATGGCTGGTTATTTCACAAGACACGTAAGGATTTGCGTAGTTTGCTGAGGACCAGCGTGGCGAGGAGGTACGAAGAGAGAGGGAGAGACCCGGGGGGGTTGGGCGCGTCAGAAATAGTTTCTTTTGCACAATCAACGCGTAGGTTCCGCGGGCCGAAAGGGGTTAGTCGAGAGGGTGGGGTAGGGGGCAAGTTGGCGGGAAAAAACGCGAAACTTACGTCGTGCGGCAGACTTAATGCCCATGTGTGTATGCGTATGCGAATGTGTGTGTGTGAGTGAGTGTGTGTGTGTGTGCATAGCATATTTTTAGCTCACAAAATGGCACAGTTACAATTTTAAAAGACATTTGGGGGAAGCGGTGGGCGTCTGTGTGGATAGTACAAGTGGGTAGAACCAGGTGGAACCATATGGATAACATATGCAAGGATGTTTTCCTAGGAAGGCATTAGAGCTTAAGTAAAGATTACGGAGTTCAAATACAAAAAGGACTTGGAAAACATTTTCTTAGAAATTGAGCTTGCGATTTAATGAACTCTTACGAAAGTCAGAGATATATATTACATATATTATATACATTTTCCTAGGATCAACAAAAGTCCTTGACAACTGACAAGCAGCTTTTCTCCTAACTTGTTAACTACGGTATGGATACATTCCATTGTATGAAAGTATTATCTGTTCTAGCTATATATGTATATATATCTACAATATGTTATTACATTTTATTTTAGATGCTTCTGAGACAATCCTCTCCCTTCTACAGCTTCTTCCTTGCTGGAGCCTAAAGTTGTCCTGACATTATATAGGATATTCAGGATAAGATGGATCTGTACTATAATCTATAATATAATATGATCTATACTATAATATAATCTAAAAGAGAGAAGTACCATAGAGTGAACAATATGGAAAACTTATTGCCTCGATATAAACACCAAGGATGTAGAATCGTGTCCTATTTGATATCCTTTCCTTTTGAGGATATATAATGATTTCCTATCTGATAGCATTTGCTTACGATATGTGGGATATATAATGCTTTAGCTTTCCTATCTGATATCCTTTTCTGTAGACATATGCTGATCTTAGTAGTCTAACAACCCTTTCAAGAAAGATATAGATATAGGTAATACATAGTGACTTTCAATATAATTCGATGTATGTCCTCGCTTAAGGATAGATTATATACTATTAGATTCAACACTAACCATATGCCAACGCAACCAATTAAGGATTGAGTATCTAATCCTACAATCAATGTAGGGTAACTAAGACCCTATTCAAATGAATCGGTCAAGTATATGGCGTTATTTTCCATATAAAGAGGGCGGGATCCAATCTTTAAATAGCTTGCAATTAGTCGAAATCAGGACAAAGCTGGCCTGACGCTGATTGCTTTCCAAGGAATAGAAATAGAAACGTCCATATGGAACGTTGAGTTCATCAAGGATGTTTTGTATCCTGTTGACGTGAATATCAATTAGTGGGCCAATTGACGCGCCACCCACTTAAGAGCCAGCTTGTAATCTCATTGGCCAGTTGGTAACAGCTGTCGGCATGCGGTATCCTGCCCACAGTCCACCCACAGCACCCCCTTCTATGCTCCGCCACATCCTTCCATCCTTCTGCTGTTTCTAAAAAAAGCCCAGCCATTCGAACAGGCGCCGGTGACAACATGTTACTCCCTCTCTCTCTCTCTTTTCACAACTAATTGACAGGAGTGTATGATGGGCGTGTGGCAGTGGGCGTTGGAGGTAGGGGCGGGTGCAATCCTTAGGCTACCAGCAGCAAGAAGAGGAACAGTACAAGAACCTTAAAGTTGTGCAACAATTTCACAATTTGCCTCTTAAATCGTTTACATAAAATTGTGCAGCAGCAGCGCTGTTGACGTCGACGTTAGCGTTAGCAGCGCAAGGTTTTAGTATCCTTTGCATGAATGGCGAAACGCTCTCACGCCTCACGCTCTCCGCTACTCTCTTTCTTGAAGTGTCACACAAGTCTTTCCCTCTCGCTTTCTCACTCTTTCATTGTCTCCGTCTCTTACTGTTCGTCAGCAACGCGCACCGGCGACGTTGGCGGCAATTACTTTCATGTTGTTGATGACGCAGCGCTGGACAGGAAGGACCCTAACACACACACACACACACACATACAATATATATACACACTAACACACACACACACACACAGAATATACATATAAGAAATGCTGGCAGTGGCAGGCCAGTCATAACAAGAACAAATGAACTCGTCATAAATGTGAATGAATGTTGCGGGCAGCATGTCTGATATATTATGAGAGCGAGACAGCAACAACAACAAGAAGAAGCAGAGTAGCAACAACAGGCGTCGGAAGCGGCATACAAAAGAAAAGCCGAAGAAACATCGCGAAAGGCGAAAAGGGAACCCGCATTTCTTGCCACCATATGGAAAACCCATCGCCGCAGCAAATGGAGAAATACAAAAGCCAAAAAAATAAATGAATATTCTCGAAACGAAACGAAATTTTTTGTAATTGAAAATGTGAGGGAAATGTGGTAGGAGGGATGCAGGGGGCAGGGGTAATAGCCAGTGTGCAATTTCAACAGCGGTGCAGTCACCCTGCATAAGAAATTGTTGTATGAAAAGACAACAAAAAAATAAATGCTAAATAAATACATGTATGTATGTATGTGTGTGTGTCTGTTTGTTTGTGTGTGCATACAACAAAAGTTCGTGGCAAAAACACGTTAAAAATGCAATTGAAAACGTGTATGAATCGCCCTCTCTCACTCACACACACAAACACGCACACACATGCAGAAACACGCAGCTACGTGCGCTACTTTGAGTTCATCGTTTTCAATTCATTTTGAGTTTCTCTCTGCTGCTGCTGCTGATTCTTCTTCTTCTTCTTGTTGCCACTTGAATAGAGCGCTCTGTACAACAACAGCGACAACAAAAAAATACACACACACACCAACACACATACAGTCATGCACACAACAAACTCTCGCACTCAAACATACACACGCACAGTTACTCAATATACACGTTTTATAGCATATGCAAATGTATTTGTGCTTACTTTTCATTATATATTTTATTTGTATTTTGCTGGGCGAGAAAAAATAATGTGGGAAAAATAAAAACATTCACAGTGCGCGCACTTTGGCCGCTTATACGTTTTGAACAAAATTTAATTATCGAATGTGTATTTGAATTTTCGTTGTTAATACACTCGCCATGTTTCGCTCGCTCGTTCTGTTTCACTCACGCACACACACGCACATGCACGCATGAATCACAATAAAAAAAATTTTGTCACTTTTCCACGAGCCCGAGAACAAGCGAACTAACGTCTACGCTGTTCAGAGAGTTTTAGTAGACTGGTTCGCCCAGTGTTACCCACCCATGTTAGCAATAAGATGCCGACCCATCGGTATATACCGAACGCCATACGAAACGAATATACTGATCAGTGCTGGCATTGCAGCTTGCTAACAGATCAATTTATTGAGGAAGTGGAATTCTGGCTATTTTATATACAAGTTTCATTTGTTTTCGCTTTAATTATATAAAAAATAATAAAAAATGAAGTAATATTAAATTGTTTCTCCCATTACGACTACTGCTTTGTTTTGATTTGTGAGCATAATATGTGGGAGGTAAGTTTCAACCAACAGCTAGGAAACCTTTGGCTTTAAAATGCCAAATTTAAAAATGATGTAAATTATGTGTATTGGAATAATTGAAGATATTGGGATAATGGGTAAGCTTTCAGATCTATTTTAATTCCTTTTATACTCAACAGATCTAGCTTTTTTATTGTTTCAGAATAGAGCAACATTGATAGTGGTACACACGATAATGTAAGTAAATCAATGCTTAAATATATACGATGCCTTACATAAATTCTGATCTATTTCAGTTCTGGCAATATTTATTAAGTTAAAGTTTATAATTTGAAACAAAGTTTCTTGGTTATCCGTTAAAAAAAGCTGAATACAATTTGTTTCTTTGCACATTCAAAAGAGCTGCACTACGAGGTGTGACCTAATCGGTAAAATATAAGTATTTATTATATACCACAGAGGTATTTAATACACAGTCAGTGTTGGCAATGTAGATCCTTTGCCGCCAGTTCTTATGTTTAGCGTAAACCGAAAGCGGAATATAACTAATATATATATGTTAAATAGATGCTGGATGGAACATTAGCTGTTATATATATTTTAAATTGCTTTATTTTAACTTTCTCAAGCTACTGGACACATCTTAAACTATCATTTTATTAATAAAATAAGCTTGCATAAAATATGGCTAAATTTAGAAAATTTTTTAGCGACAAAAGCCTAGCAACTTTTATTTAAGAATTGAGTGCAAGTTCATCCATGCGATGGTTCTTAGTCTTCTTGTAAATTTTGAAAGTCAAGTTGTACCTACTAATACTACTTAACAAGAAGCAGAATTATATTTATAAGATGATCATTAAATATCACTGTTTATTAATCATTATATATATATTACATATCCACACCCAGAACTTGAAATAGCATTTTATATTGCTCTTTGGATAAATTCTCTGGCATTTTCAAGCTAAATAGTTGGTAGCGCTTTCTGCTGCATATTTCGATCAAATTAAAATACTGAATATATCGTACCAGCTGCAGTTTCGATAACGATAGCATAATCGCGCTTTGAATTGAATTTAAACAGAGTTTTTATGAAATAGTCAAAGTTTACTTTAAATTCTAATTTATCATTAACAGTACGTGAATAAAATAAAATGACTAGAATTGTGTCTAACGGAATGGTTTGTTAAAGAAAAGTACATGGCGAGCCTCCGTAAGTTATGGGCGTGTTGACGTCCAGCTGGAGGGCAGCAGCGAGCTCTGCGCCGCTCCCGCCGCTGGCTTCGTTCTACATACTGCTGTCCAGCATGTCCACAAGGCGCTTGATCTCCCGGCTAAGATGGGGGTAGGATTTAGATCAGTTATAATATATAATGGGCTTAGGCTCATTTGGAACTCACATGCGCTGACTCAGCTGCTCGGTGGGTCGCATCGACTTGGTAATCTCCTCGGTCTTGGCCAGCAGTTGGTACTGGCACTTAATGTTGGCGTCTAGGGCATCAGTCAGCTTCTTAACTGCATTTTTGTGCACCTCCACATTGTCGGCGGTAATGGAGGAGATGGAGTGCAGCAGATTGCCTAGGTTCTCCACCAAATTGTCCACCGACGAGGCTAAATACTGTGCCTCCAGCTCAATGTCGCTCAGAACATTGCCATCCACTTCGGGCACGTTTCTTGACTGCAGAAATCTTGATATGGGAGCATTGGACGACATCGATGGAGTAGTATGCTCTGAGCCGGTGTTGTAGTCTGTGGTGGCACGCAGCTTGGACTCGAGATTGTGCGCTACAAAGTGATGCATGCCGCCTGTGTTACTCGTCGCGCCATCTTCCTCCAGTTCATATGGAAATGCTACAAATTGAGGAACTGCAATTTTTGGCGAGAGCGTTATACGTGTTATCTAATACCCTACTCACTTGATTGCAGCGACTTGGGTCTACTGGATGGTTTGCTGAGCTCTCCTGTGCTGTCCTTGGAATTGCTGTTGCTGGGCTCCTCGTCATCGTCGTCGTCGTCATCATTATCGTCTTCACCAGAATCCAGATTCACATAGCTCTCGCCACCACCCAGTGGTGGTGCCTGGTTTGCTATGGGTGTCAAGTCTTGTAGTATATGATCGGGCACTGGGCCTGCGTATTGTGCGAGGAATGGTATCTCTGAGTAGGATGCGGGTGTTCCCCCATTGTTTCTGTGGTGTGCTTTCTTCTGACTAACGCCAGCTTCTTCACCGTCAGCTTCATCTGCGTATCCGTAACGTGGACGTATGGGTATGTCCTGACTGCGGCGTGACATTCGAGATTCGAAAATTTCTCGCT
The DNA here is from genome assembly GCA_035045065.1 of Hirtodrosophila trivittata. Taxonomy (NCBI): domain Eukaryota; kingdom Metazoa; phylum Arthropoda; class Insecta; order Diptera; family Drosophilidae; genus Hirtodrosophila; species Hirtodrosophila trivittata. The sequence continues at coordinate 10,548,405 of JAWNNK010000813.1, forward strand.
TTATTCTTGAAAATTGCAAAAACCTTGACAGCAATTCACTGAAAAGAATTCTTTGTTGTTTTGTTACAGTTCAATGTTACGTTTGCTCACGAAATCGACTATCGCATCGAGCCGTTCAGAACAAGTTCAATCGATGAACGAACGAACTAAACATATGTTTTTGATACAAGCCCAATTATCGTTCGTTAATGCTAAACAAACTTTTAAATATTTTATGATGTACTTTAATATTTATATTTTCTTTAAGAAAAGTATATAGTAAATTAAGAAACGGACTGTAGGAGTACATGACTGATATGATTGTTCGAAATACTAAGATTAACTAAACTTATCAACGACAGATATTTAAAATCTTATCGATAGCAACGATCACTTTGGAATATTTTTGTGAAAAGAAATTTGTTTTTTCCATAATTTAGGAATTAATAGTGTAAATGTGCTGAGTGGCAAGCACAACAAAACTATTTGTATGTATCTCGATACTGAGTATCGATATATTGCATCATCCAATTACAGCTTTTTATGTATTAAAAAAGACACTTTACGTTTCCTTCCTAAAATTTGTAAGTTCCTGATTTTTTACAAATATATTCAAGTTGTATTTTATCAAATTTCTGTGCTTTTGGACATGCATAAACAACAAAATTTTCAAATGGACTAACAGCCAAGATGAACCGATAGCATTTTTATTGTTTTTATCGATTGTAACGTTTCAATGAAACCTAGTGTTTATCGAAGTAGAGGCGAACATCCCTAGTTGACCATAAACAAAAACAACATCGAGCGGGTTAGACGCGTTGCGGACGTATTTCGCGTCGCTGTGTTGTTGTTGTATTTTCAAACAAATGGCCGCCGACGCGTGTACTTAGGCTAAAAGTGTTAACAATATTTTTTATTGTAAATGTGAAACAACAATTGATAAGTGTGCGCAAGCCGGAGCATCGTATAGTTTGTTTTTGCTGGAAATTTTAATGTAACAGCCGTGAATAAAAAGCCGTTTTCATACGGGCATAAGTGTATTGGAGTCATTTGTGTGCGTGTATAAGTGTCGACAAAGTGCATGTGCACGGAAATAAAGTGCCGCAAACGTCAAGTAAAACTAATTCAATTGTTTTTTTTATTTGTTTGTGTTGAATGTAAAAACAAAAGAAAAAGCTGTTATTAAATGCGCTAAAATCAAATCAAAGGATAATACAACCAGAGCATTTAGCAGGTATCGATAATATACACTCGCACACACACACACTCACGTGTATATACACATATGCAGAAAAACCGACAGCAAATGCAGTGCGTGCAAATGTGTGTGTGAGGGCGACAAATTCGCTCCGTGTGTGAGAGAGAGCAAAGAAAAGAAGAAGCAGCAAACCTTCGCTTGCGTTTGCTTTTTTTGCATTTGATTTTGCGCTTACATGTGTTTTTGCCTCATCCCCGGGTTCAAATTCCAACTCCATTCCAATTTGAATTTGATTTTGAATTTGCCCGTTGCGCATGCGTCGTTAAGAATTAAGTTTTGTTCCTTGTGTGCGTGTTAAATCATTCAAAAATTTAACGAAGCAGCTGCCAAAACGACTTCAATAAAAAAAGGTATGAAAAGCCAACACTTGCTAAAAAAAAATAAAAAAAAAAGAATTTAACGCGAAGAAGGGAGAGCGAAATATAGGAGCGCAATCAAATTCATTTACGTTCTCCTTCGCTCTCTTCAATTTAACAGAAACAAAAAAAGAAAAGAACTTCACTTACTTGTTGTGCATGCGTGTATTTGTTCATGTGTGTGTGTGTAGTTTGTCTGCTACTCTTTTCTCTGGCATTTGGTTCTTTGGCTTTTCTTTTCTATTTTGCTGCGAACAACTTTTGTTCTGACTTTGCCTTTGCCAGTTACGCTTATTCGCTTGTTTTGTGTTTTACGCCATTGTCTTGGCATTCGCTGCTTCTGCCGCTGCTGCGCTTGCACTGTAACGTAATCGTAAATGGACGCATTCAGCTGCAAACTTTGGTCAGTCTTTTCTAACCTGAAATTAGAGATGTATATATGTACATAAACATTCATATATATACACCTGATCACCGATGTGTTTTGTTTTTATACCTTAGATCTTCACAAATTCAATAAGTCAGCAATTTTCTGCTCTTGCCTTTTTTTTCTAGCTCTAATTGTGTTTCAATTTCGCTTTGCCCTAAGTACGTACAACTGTGTCCACAAAAATAGAGATGTAATAAAAATGATCTTAGTTAGAGCAAATAAACATAGTAGGATCTTCAATACTTACCGGCAATATTTTCACATAAGGTCGTTTGAATAAAAATAAGTGATCTTCTATAATAAAAGCAATGTCAAAAACAGAAGGCAGTGAAAAAAATCGTTCTTAAAATGTAATAAGGGATACCAAAGGTAACTTTAGTTAAAAATCAAAATAAATTGATCATTAATTTCACTAGAAGCCAGCCTATTGGTTAAGAAATGGCTCTTGGGAATCCTAAAATATATTCAAAATTTAGAAACCAATGAAATATTTGAAATACTTGGAAGGTTAAGCTAACCCCATTTAGTATATTTAATATCAATTTTTAGTGAGAACTATAGGACATATACAAATTTCCAACAGGATAAATGTAAGTTTTTCCAATTGGAAAGAAATAATAATTTAAAATCAAAATATTCGACGTGTGTCTATTTTTATTGCCACATGCGTGTGTATGTTTGTATTTATGTTTATATGCTGCTTTTGCTATCTACCGTTATGTTTCGATTGCGATTTCGTAATAACTTTGAATTCGCCCGACCGCCAGCTGCGATAATATTATTCGCTTGCTCTCTAACACACACACACACACAAATGCATATACATGCACTTACACTTTTAAGTGCCTACCTGCAGTGTGTTTGTGTGTGTGTGCGCATAACTGTGCAATGGCAGCAGGCGGTGTGCTTGTTGTTGTTGTAGTGCGTGGGCTGCGCTTTATTTATCTTTGTGTCTATCGATTGATACGAGTCGAGTATCAGCTGTGTGGGCCACAAAGCAAACGAAGCGATTGATGTAAAAGTTGAAGTAATAAAATATTAATGAAAAGCGAACGGATGGACGCACGGACTGACAGAAAAGTGGGGAAAGGTGTAAAGCAAAAGGACACGTGACCAAAGCGAATGTATTCCTCACCAAATGCACAATTTACATACTATGGAGTAGTAGTACATAGTACAGTACTATCTCGATAACCCGAACTATCAGGGATCACGTACTGTCCGAATTAGCGTACAGTGCGGGCTATCGCGATGTATGTAATATTTATAGTTGTAAGATAAGTTTGTACAGTCTTTTGCATACAGTCGAACAACGCTATGATGAACTCAACGAAGCATGGAAACTCCATACATATATTTCACGAGTATGAACTTAGCCTGAGAATCATTTACACATAAATACGAAGTTTATAGTTTAATTTGATTTCAATATTTAGTTACTTTTCATTCTACATTCCATATTCTATATTTCACATATTTCATATTTGTTCGTTATATCGAGCGTAATCACTTAAAGGATATTTAGGATGTTTCAAATTATGTACCCTGATCGTTAAATCGAATTAATACTGTGTAATTTTGTATATATGTTGTGTGTTTGTTATTATCGATTGGACGATAAGACTATCTCAATTAGAACATGTTTTATTATTGGCAAGAAACTTTTTCCAATTGAATGTGACGAACCTTAAAAAAACAGCTATAAATTTATTAATTAAGTCTGAGTTCTGATATATTGATGACATAATACCCATTTTATATAAATAATCTTCATTTAATATTTTCAAATAAGTATCCGCAAAAGAAAAATTAAAGAGTGTTTTGTATATCCAATCAAAACAGTCAATTAGGTTTCCTCCCTGTATTATGACTCACACATATCAGTTCACACACACACACATATTTATAGATGGATAGTCTACACACTCCATAAATAATCCTGACGGAGAGGGTGCTTCGTCTTTATAAATACAAAATTCAAAAACTGAAAAATATTTCAATGTGTTTTTCCAGCTGTGTTTCAATTTTTGTTTATTTTTGTTGCTTTTGCATGCTGTTCGTACTTTATGACGTTTAGCTGCTGATAGACCTTAAGTAGAGTGGAGTAGAGAGAGAGAGAGAGAGGAAATAGTAGTACTACTATTTTTGCGATCAGCAGAGTTTCGTAACATATATATACTTTGCTCTAACTTATATTTTGGTTCCCCATATCATAAACCATATCAAGTAGCTTAGGGCTCGACATTTGTTGGCAAGGCATATTCCAATTGGAATATTCTTATTGGACCAACTGACGTGTTTCATTGATCGTCACACTTTTAGGATAGTTATTGTTACCGGTGTTGGTGTTGGCTTTGTGGAACTTTCAATGGGCGCCTCGCTTTTGACCTGCTGACCTGCAGCGCAGACAAGAGATTCGTTTACGTTTTAAGGCGATTTCAACTTTTAACGTTTTTTGAGACCAAAAGCAAAAAAAAAGAGGAAAAGAAAAAATAACAATAGCAAAAATGCAAAAGCTTTAGCTAAGCTGCATATATGCAGAGGGGGTGTGTGGGGAGCGGAACGCTACGCTTCTTCCTCCAACCAACGAAAGAGATAGAGGGACAGAGAGGGAGAGAGAGAGAGAGAGGTGATGCCTTGGAGCAGATTAAAAACGCGTCTTAATGCGATTTGCATTCGCAGTCGTTGGCTTTGTGGCCCCTTCGAGAGAGTGAGAGCGCCTGCGGGTCGTGGCTGAAAAAATCTAATTGAGGAAATTCATATTTTTCCCGTTGACCCCAAAAAACAAAAACTAAAAAAACAACAAAAAAGACTAAAAAAGACAAAAAACAGAAAAAAAAGAAATAATAAAAGTAATAATAGTAAAATGCTCACTCACGTGCCTAACAGAGGCCAAGAGAGTCTGTCCCCTTTTGGGCCCATGTCATGTGCGTGGCCAATTTTGTTGCTTGCCCCAACTTCAACTTCGACTCCTCCTCCTCCTCCTCCAACTTCATCGCTTGCAACTTCGCTTTGGATTTGGCCGATAAGCGTGTTAATAGCTCATTAGCGTCCGCTCAGCAAGTACCAAGCATTAGATACGAGTTTAGGCCATGGGCTATTACACAAAAATTGCTTAAAAATTAACGAGTTTTGCGGCCCCTCTTAACATTTGCTGGGCGTGGGAGACACCTGTATTTACCTCCCACACCTCACACCCTCTCCCCTAGCCCATCATAACAGTAAAAACTATGAAAGCCAATCGAAGCTCATCAGCATCCATTAAAAAGCCAAAAGACTCATAACTGTAGCGCACAACATCAATTGATTTTTTTTCTCTTTTTTTTCGGTCTTTAACGAGTTTCTTTTATGGAAACAGGAAGTCGCAGCAATTTTTTTTGGGCAACTAATTGGGATTGAAATGGATTTAAAGATATGAGTACTAAACACATATAAATGCGATGAGATTCATCTATTGATCTGCTTTTATACCTTCAAAGAGAGTTGAAAAAGAGTTTCTCATAATCAAACGATGACTATGAAAAACTTCTAAAAAAAATAAATTATTTGGGTCAAAGAATTTAAGAAAATTACTTAAAAAGTTCTGAATGGGAAAAAGAGTCTTTAGTCTAATATCTTTTCATCCATATTTCTAATAATTACTAATTAAATAGAAATTGTACATCTAAATTTATATAAAAAACGTTCATAATGGAAGGTCTGAATATCTCTTTATATTAGAACAATATTTATATATAGAATATAATGAATATATAGACACTTTCTATATACTATAACCTTTTTTTTAACGGCTTCCTTTAAATTAATAGCTATAGTTCTTACTTCAAGTAAATATCTGTTCTATATTTATGCAGTACCTATTCCTTTTACATATCTCTATTAAATAGTTTAATTGCTCCTCGATTCGTGTTGCGTTCATTTTGCTTAGCTGGAGATCTCAGCGATGCATAACTCATCCAGCCCGCCTCCTCCACTCTCCACCCTCTCACCCAACCCTCTCCTCCTTTTCTTAAGAACTTTATATGCATATATATCTCACTGCCTAACTGTATATATATGCCGTAATCAATTCCGCAACATTTACCTCACTAAATACAAATCATCCATCCACACCAGTTCCCTCCCACTCTCCAACCCCCTCCTATCGTTTCTTATGTTTATTTCAAACATTTTGTTTACATGCATCAAACGAAACAGCATTTTGAGGAAATTGTGCAAGGCATGTATCTCCTCCCGCTTTGTGCTTACCCAACCCCACCCTTGTCTCATTTGGCAAATGCGCAGCACTTAAGAATTTTGCAATTACCAACAAGTTCCGGCAGCCCTCAAAGTCAGCCAGCAATATTTCTCTTTGCCATAAACTTTACTTGTTATTGTTATTGCTGTTGCAGTGGTTGTTCCTATTGTTGTTGTTGTTGTTGTTGCTCCAGTCCCGATCTGTGTGCCAATATAGTTGACCTCCTTTTGATTTGTTTACCTGGTTGCCCAGTGGCGTCGGGTTGAGGTGGTTGAAAAGGGGAAGGGAAAAGTTGTTGTTTTCGTGGAAGGTGTAAAATGAAAAGCGAACCGTTAGTCTTGTTGCATTTGTGGCGCAATATTTGTGAGGCACCTTTTGTTTAGAAAATTGTTACCCAGTTTGCCCCAGAGAACCAATATCCCCCCTTCCACCCACCACCCGCAACCCCATGTCCACTCTCATTCTCTCTCTATCTATTAATGTTTGTATCTCGCTCTAAGCCTTTTTGAATTTTTCACACATTTTTCGTTTTGTTTTGATTGCTTTTGATGCGTTTTGCTTTTCGTTTTTTTGATTGATGTCTGCGATATCATTATTATCATCATTAGTAACAACAACAACAACGTCCTCATCATCATCATCATCATCAGGCTTAACGTCATCATAATCATCGTTATTAGCTTCATTCCCAAATGAATTTGTAGGCTCAACTTTTACTTTTCTTTAATGATTTCGACATTATAATAATATCCATAAGTTTTCCTTGAGGGATTTTTCTACTTGTTGTGGCTGTTGTGTGTTTGTGTTGTTGTTGCTCCTTGGCATTTTGTGTCAAAATATTGAACCCTCTACATCCACATCCACATGCACATCCACATCCTCAACCTCACCCACCTCTTGAGCCTCCTCCTAACTCTATGCGAATCTCTTAACAATGTCCGCATTGTTTGCAGCTCATTAATTTTCAAAGGTTTTTCTTATTTCTTATTTTCTTCTTATTTTTTTTATCTGCATTTCCGCATTGACTTTTAGTCTCTTATATTTTATTTTGACTGCACGCATAGCAGCTGTTTCTTTGCCTGCTTAACTACCATACCCTAACTTTGTATACCCTGCACTTTGTCACACAACTTGTGGCATTATCACCATATTCGAAATATTCAACATTTTGTGACTTTATCAACATTTTCGTTTGATTTTCTCTTGAAATATCTTCTCAAGGATATAGCTTAACATATATTATATCACAGATTTATAAGTTTTATTGAGGATTATATATAGATATTATATATACTTGCTACTATTAGTATTATACATATAAAATCATTCCAATAATCGACTCCACGTATTCGTATGAATCATTAAGGGTATTCAACTTTCAGCCTGCTAAAATTAACTTTTTTAGCACTTGTTAATTTTTTTGGGGTTCGTTTGTTAATTTCACTGCTTGCGTGTTAGAGGAGCAGCTGAAGGTGGGCCGAGGAGGAGGTGGCGGGGGCGTTGTCTCAACCACTGAGACACGCCCATAAATTGTGTCAAATGTTTGGGGCTAAGCTGAAGTTAGCTATGTATACAATTGGCAGATGGATTTCATTACCAGATCGCATCAACATCATCATCATCATCATCAACATAATCATCATCAGCCGAGACTGAAAAGAGCCTATTTATAATGCTGCTGCTGTTGCTGTCAACGTTGTTTGCCTTTTGCATACAAAATTAACCTTGAAATATTAAAAAACAAAAAAAAAATCAAATTTAATTTCAAACCGGTTAAGCACTTTTCTTCTTCTTCTCTTTTTGGTTTTTTCAAATAGTTTTGCATAATTCAACAAAAAAGTTAGCGACGCGGCGCGACGCTTTCAGAATTTGGCGACAAATTAAATGTTGCTTTTGTTATTTCTTTTATTCTCCATAATTATTATATCATATTTTTTAACTCTTTTTGGCAAAATGAAACAAAACGTTTTTTCAACTGAAATTTTTAAGCCTAATTGGGCGATTAGTCTAAACGTGGCTTAAATGGTTGCGTTTTGTATTGTTCCGATCAATTTACATATTAGTTCCAAATTAATAATCAATCTTTCACTTATTGGATCTCTTATTGATTTATTATGAGTTATTAAAATAATAATAATAATCTGCTTGTTATTTAACCATGGGGAGACTCGCTAATTTGAATATGGCCTAGGCCGGATCGTACGTAAGTCCAGACAGAATGAAAAAATCTAATCTAATCCTTCCACAGTTTTTCCTATTTTGTTTAGTTCTATCAGTTTAAACTCTTTCCCATCTATATATGCCCCTCCATCCGATCCCGACGCTCTTCTCTAATATGATTAGATCTCAGAGTGGGTATTCTCTAGAGATTTCCTACAGCTCTACGATTTTGGGGTCAGGTATTTCAGTCCCCCAACAATTTGGGACATGTCGTTGGCATCGATGTTTGTTTTGCCAAAAGTTTGTTAACAACAAAATGTAATTGCAATTAGTGTTGAAAATGTTTGCAGTTTCTTTCGAAATAGCTAGTGATTGCCGAAATGCTGGTAGAGATGGTAACTACTATTCGAATGTTGGGAATTTAAAGTATTAATCGTTGTCATTAATAAGACTCAAGTGGAATTTTGTACGTTGTAATGTTTTGGAGTGTATCTGCAAGATACATATGTATGTGTGTATATCTAAAGGCTGTGCCGGCTACTCATGCCACATGCATTTAATGCCACTTCAATGCCTGTTGCCTGCCACACATACTGGAACTGAGCCAAGCCAATGGTGACACTTGCATTTTTCAATGCTTATCTTTAGAATGTGCAACTATTTTTGTGTGCGTGTGTGTATCTTCTAGCTGGGAATGTCTAGTTGCTAGGTCTGTGTGTGTGTGAGTGTGTATATATTCTTGTAATATGCGTTTTCATTTTCTTGAATTAGGCACGCTGTCACTGATGCCGACATTGTTGGTACTAGGACTGCGCCTGGGACTCTGCGATTTCAACTGGGGCTGGGGCTGGCATTTGCTGCGGCTGCTGTTGCATCTTATAGATACATTTCAAAGTAAACTGCAGCGAGCGCTAAAAATAAACCAAAAGCCCTTCCATCAGACTGGCAGAAACGTCAAGAAGAAACACAACAACAACAACCAAAATGTAATACTAATTCGATGTCATAAGTGCTCAACTATAAGATACCCTATAGAGACTCCCAAGGTACTCCAAATAGATAATCCCTTTAGATACTTTTTAGATGTCGCATATATATTTTATACCTAAAGATACTCTAAAGACACCCTATAGATACTTTATAGACACCCTATAGTACCCTTTATTCGTTTCCATAGCTCAGCACACCCTTTGAGGGCATTTAAATTGCACATAGGGTATAAGAAACTATGAATAGCCGCAGATTTCTCGTAGTGATCCCATTTTTTTTATTATCAACTCGATGCAGTTGCTCGATTTATGGGGCAGAAGGGGGCACAAATTGATGAGAGTTTTCATGCTCCTTCTGTGCTCTCCTCATCATAATCATCATCATCATCATTTTGCCCCTCGTCTCTTTGGCCTCATCTTTATCTGGGCCTTTTTTTATACCCTTGTTGCTTTTAATTGGTGTCTGCTCTTTGCTCTCTGCTTCTATTCATTTCATTTTTAGCGCTTTTTGAACCACAAATTTTGTTGCTTTTTTTTTTTTTTCAATCTTCTCATAAGACTGCAAGCGATAAGGTGGCTTCTCGCTGTTCCACGTTTCAAGTTCTTGGAGTTCTTATTCTACTTCTTTTTATTATATTTTTATTTTCTGTTTCTTCTTCTTTCGCTCTTGTTGAAGGTTTTAAAAATAGTTCCGAGTGCGCTAAAGAAATTGCAGATAAATGAGGAGCCTGAACTTCATATCGCTTATATAGGGGCTAAGATTCAAGAAGTCATGAAGTCATGGAGTCAAGTCAAGATTTTTGATTTACTGCCTGCATTCCAACAGATAAAATGCATTGGAATTTATATAAAACTCTAGTGTGGAGAAGGCGGAAGCGTGGGCGTGGCCATCAATGAGTGTAGAATGTGCTAAGTTATTTTATGTTTAAAAATTTACTTGGGAACCTTACAAATTACTCAATCCATTAACACACTTAAAGCATGTGGGTCTTGTATATATGTATATCGTATATATATATATATATGTACACCTTATGCAGGTGAAGAGTTCACATATGAATTCTAATTAGATTCGCTGAACTAGTTCAGTCGTTGAATTTTTACTAAATAAGCTTATAAATTTTTTGATTCCAACGAGTTTTCTTATCGTTCAACTTTATCAAATGCGAATTTGAATTGATCATTCAATGAACTAAAACTTTCGTTCAATTGAACTAAATCTGAACGATGTTATTATTGCGTGTAAAATGTTGTGAATATCTTCTGATTATAACCGTAATATAATTATATTATGAAGCTCAACATGGAAATGCAATTTTGCTTTGGGTTGCGTATCTGTGATATAAATATATTAAATGTGGTCTAGATATAAATAAAAGTTATATATAAGTTCTTTCCATGCGGTGCAACAAGGGATTTAACGTAAGAAAAACCTCAAAGAAATATTGTCAACAAACTAAAGATTAAAATAGGAAAACTATCTTAATCTCAACATCCTATTGGCCCTGGCCCATGTCCAACTTGCATTTTTGAAATTCCCACAAAATGTACACAGACGCACACACACAAACATGCTCACACACTCACACAGAAAGCATGTAAAGCGACCTTCAATGCTGACTGTCAAATTTTATGGAAGTAAAGAAAAGCTTAAGTTTTTTTTTCTGTTAGCCCAGCTGCTGGAAATTGGTATTATTCACACGCAGCGCAGTGCAGCGCGCAGCTTTTAGGTTTCAATTTCGCCGCATATATTTTGCATATGACATACCCTTTATTTAAACAATGGCGCAAGAAGGGTATACCAAATTCTATATAAAAAAAAGTATATAATAAGTATTAAATAATAGATAATAATAAATAATAAATAATAAATAATAATAAATAATAATAAATAATAAATAATAAATAATAAATAATAAATAATAAATAATAAATAATAAATAATAAATAATAAATAATAAATAATAAATAATAAATAATAAATAATAAATAATAAATAATAAATAATAAATAATAAATAATAAATAATAAATAATAAATAATAAATAATAAATAATAAATAATAAATAATAAATAATAAATAATAAATAATAAATAATAAATAATAAATAATAAATAATAAATAATAAATAATAAATAATAAATAATAAATAATAAATAATAAATAATAAATAATAAATAATAAATAATAAATAATAAATAATAAATAATAAATAATAAATAATAAATAATAAATAATAAATAATAAATAATAAATAATAATAATAAATAATTAGGGTATCCAGTTAGCAGCTTGAAGAGATTTTTGTTTGTTTTTGGCTTGGAGTCCCCATACATTTCTTTTTGGCCGTTTCTTAAAGGCAGCGAAAGTAGTTGGTATGTTATGGCCATGGCCAACGTCATAGACAACATCACATAGACGTTTGGGTCTGGGTCTGGTTAAAAGGCTGGAGCAGCTAGCTAGCTCCTTGCTACAATTTCTATGTGTGATTTAATGCGCGACTTTTCGCTTTTATTTTCGGCAGCTGCCCCGTGGGGCATTTGCATATCGCATGCACCATCGGATCGAGCAAATAAAAATTTATGCAATTAAGCAAATCAGACGACGACGATGGCAGCTCACGTAGCGATAACAAATGAATGCTCGATCCGATCCTGGGCCAAAACAGTTCCACCTCCTGGTTGCAGCTACCTGACTGCCATATGAGCCAGCCCGTCATGTGAGCCGGCTGTCTGGCTCTAACTTATCTAGCGATCTCAGATGAGGAGGTGGAAGAGTGGGTGGAGTAAAAGGAGGAGGAGAATCAATATCCATACAACAATAGGCGTTACGCTTCGATAGTTATCGTCGTCGTCAGCGTAATCATCGATTCAGCTACTACTACTACTACTGCAGGCTGTATCATAAATTAAATTTCAACTTTGCCTGCGCATTTGTTTGCCTGTTTTGTCATGTGAATGTACACGCCTCTTAACTGGGCTATAACTAGAGCTGAAGCTAAAGCTTTAGCTGGAGTTGGAGCTGCTGCTCTGATCGCTCTGGCCACACCATGTCCATCAATTCTTCACTTCACTTTCATTTGGTGCGGACCTACTTGGAGGTGGCCACCTTTATCTCTATATAGTATATATATATATATATATACAATTTATATACATATATATAATATGTATATATGTATAAAGTTTGTGGGTGTTTTGGGGCATTTTGTAGTTGCAACTTACGAGTTGCTGCTGTTGTTGTTGCTGTTAATTTGCCTGTCCGCCATGTGAAAGTTTGCATGCCACAAATTGCGCGAACGTGTGAATCGGGAGTGGATTATGTGTGCGGAGGATGTGTGTGTGTGTGTGTGTGTGTAGAGTAGAGGATCGGCGGGGATGATGTAGTAGATTGAGAGGTGGGGGAGGTGGCTCGCTTAGGTGCAGGTGGAGATTTTGCTGCGAGGGTTCAACATTCATTTTTCATGCTCCGCTCTGCGACTGTGCTGTGATTATCCTTTTAACGGATTGACCACTAAACAACAACAACAACACAACATTAGCAACAACAACTTTTAACAGACATTCACAGGCCATAAATCGTTTAAATGAGGCATTCAATCTTTGGAGGCAAGTGGGCAATTGAAATGAATTGCAACTAAGCAACTTACTGACTGTCCAAGGATCTAAATGCTGCTCGTATTTCTCTTGACTGTCTGCACCTCAGTTCCAAAGTGTTTTGTATTATTCAATAAGACAAGCTGAAAGGATAGTCCCATGCAGGATAATCCTGAAGTATAGACAAAATAAAATTACATAAGATAAAAGCAATAAAATAAAATAAGATAAAAAAAGATAGTGAGTAAGGTAAGAAAAAAAAAAATAAAAAATAAAAATAAAAAAAATATAAAAAAAATATAAAAAAAATAAAAAATAAATATAATAAAAATAGAATAAAATATAATAGAAAAATGAAAGATAAATAAAAGCTTTGAAAAATGTCATTTGCTTGTGACTTATTTTAATTTGTTTTTTCTTACTTGATTTCTTTTTACTATTGCCAAATATATACATTTAATCTTATTCTTAATAGACACAATATATATTATATAATATATATAATATATATAATATATATTTACAAAAAAGGGTTTAATTTGTATACTTATAATCCTAATTATAATTCTTATTAAAATTCATTCTTGATGTCTGTCAGAAACTCATAACTTCTATGTATCTAATTAGTTTCTAATAAGAATGTATGAAAACCTAATAAATTTATAGACCTGACTTCGATTTCATCTAATTTATATACCACATATATCACTCCTAAGGAAAATAGTACATAAATTTACTTGAAGCACTTAGAAAATTGTGGTGCATAAATAACAATCGTTTCTATTTAGTTGTCAATGACTGTTTGGAGTACATTGATCTTTTGACTTGTTGCTGTGACACTTGTGACAAAACTTAACGTAGCAATTCAATTTCCCAATTGAGTTTAATGTCTCAATTCCAAAGTAATGTCACACCCAGAAAACAAAATAAAGACACAAAAATTCATTCACACCGTTTGACACCAGAAGACTGAGAAAAATCCACGAAATTTAATTGCATTTTTGTTGTGGCTTTTAGCTGTTATTTTGGAAAAAAAAAACAACTTGAGAATGGGACACATTTGGCCAGCACTAAATCAGCTTCAGTGAAAGGGAGCTCCAGTGGGGTGGGGGGATATATAAAACACAGCCGCTAGCTGCGATCAATGTGACATTTTCTGACATTTAAATTGAACACTTTTCGGGTAGGGTGACTCGAGAGGGGGCGGGCGGGAAGTGTTTTGTGCCTTGTGAGGCGTGTAAATGGGTCAAACATAATGTACTTAAAATCAAAAGTTCTTTTTGCATAAATCATTGGGCAGTGGAAAAAAAAGACATAATAAAAAAGAGATGCCTATCCATTTGCTGATTGCCTGAGAAAGTTTAACCCAAATCTTTGAGGTTGCAGGTTGCATTACAGGAACGCCTCGGTCTTGTGTCCTACTTATGCAATCCGCCTGTGACTGTGCACTTTCCAAAAAGTGTGAGCCCCTGGCACAGGGCCCGCCTGCCCAATGCGATCATTGTGGCAATCGAGCTAATCGATGTTTGCCAATCCCTCCCCCTGTGGGGGACACTGGACTTTCAATGAATGGCAATCACTGAAATTATCGCATATCGAATGGCTCTCCTTACTCCTTGATATTTGAATTCGATCAGAGCTGCAGAGCTTTACAGCTAAAGGCGCACATTTCGGCCTAACGATAATGTGACCAACTGCAGGAAACACAAAAATAAAAAAAAAATAACAAAAAAATGAAGAAAAAATAGGAAAAAATATAGGAGAAAAACAACAACAACAACTTTTCAGAGTAAAGCAATTAGCGCTAGCCATTTATGGCTCGAAAGTTGCTAACTGGTAGCTGGAAAACTGTCCAATCTTGTGGCGGCAGCTGCTGATGCTGATGCTGCTGCTGGGTGGCTAAAGAACCGTTACGCAACTACATTTTTTTTTTGGTTTTTTCTCGCTGTGTATTCTGGACAAGATCATGCCGCAGAGATAAAGTCCAGAATTTATGATGCCGCTAATCACCGGGCTCTGTGCCTCCTGACTCCTCGGGGATGACTCTGGCCTGACTTCATCTTGACCATTTTGCAGTTATTATGTGCTAACTGATAACTGATTATCCATTTTGGCCCGATCTCTCCACAGCTATTGCTGCACTAAGCATACACACACACATAATTTCATGGTGCAGTGGTGCAACCAAAAGATGATTGAAAAGATAACAAGTAAATCTGATTCAGTGGCACAGCATGAGAATGTGGCAAGGCCTACGAACAAGTAAAAGGTGGGCTGAATGCAAGCGCTTCTCCCGTCAATTAAATTGTTTCCTGAAGGTGGGAAACTTAGAGGAAGACTTGAATAATATAGACTCAAGACATATATATATAATAAATAAATATGCATTAATTTTTTTTTTAATAATTTAAACTGTCTGCTTTAGGTTTTTATATAACTTTCTATCTATTGTGTTTCATTTAATATATTAAATATAATATTAAGAGCCTAGAATACATGAATCAATATAATGTTATAAAATGTTTCGGGCAATGTAAGAATTAGCTAAAGTTCATAAAAATAGTAGTGCAGCAGCTTGTATGGATTGAGTTAAAGTAATATATTCTAGATCTAAATCTGTCTGCCTTTTCATTGAGAGCTTAGATTTCTGATGGTTTATGAATGAAGTTTGATATTATTCAGACAAAGTGTTCATTCCCACATAAAATTTCATATCATTCATAATTATATTAATACGATAAACATTTCCATTTCATTATGGGTCTCTAGCGATAAAAGCTAGTTATTTTGGTTTCAATGACATTCAAATGATTTCCTTAGATCATAAGGGAACTTTCATTTATGTTGAATCAAATGGGATCATCACAGTCGCTTGTGGCTGATCAATTGAAATGATTCACTTGGAAAGTAGGAGTGCAAATGGTGGTGCGGTGGTGCAATCGGAGAAGATGGAAAGTAAGACCCATCCTAGCATCATCAGTCATCAGTCGGATCGATATGCAAGATAAGCCTTGCCACTGCCACACAATGACGCTTGATTATGCAATGATCTGTGGCAACATCAGACTCTCAACTCTCTTCTATCTCTCTTTCTCTCTGCCTGTCACTCTCTCTCTCTCTCTCTGTCTTACTCAACCATCTCTGTCTTTGTCGAACGCTGGCAATGTAAAATGCAGTGCACTTAGGCGGGGCTCGGGACTGCGCTGTGGACAGTCTATGGACTATGGACTGGAGACCAGCAGGCAGCTGCTTGTCCACTTCATCGGCTGTCCAGGAAATGAGGTGAATGCCTTCTTAGCTGCTGGCAACGCGACAATCGGAACAAGCCCACAACAAGAAGAAGAAGCAGCAGCAGCAGCACCGCATCAAAGTCCACAAACAGCGAAATCGATATTATTTCAGGGACGAAGCTTCTCTTCTCTCTTCTCTTCTCGTCTCTCCACTCTACCATTTACCTCTGTTTTTGTTTCGCTTGTTTTTGTTTCTGTTTCTGTTTTCTTGTGTTGTTTTTTTGGATTCCGATTCGGATTCGGTTTCGGATTCTTTGCGTCTTGCTGCATGCGGTTCAATTTTGTGTGTGTGCTCATTCGGCCATTGAGCGCCTATTGCCCTACACCGCACCCATTCGCGGATGGGAAGGGGTCGCGTTTGACTAGGGGTGGCGGGTGCGGCTTGATGGTGACTCACTTTGGCAGAACATTTGCCACATTTGCTACATTTGCTGCCGCCGCAGCTTGCAGCAAACACACAGACACACACACACACACACACACTCATACTATCACACTTGAGCTCATAAACTGCAGAGCCTGTCCCCGTCTCTCTGTCACCCTGTGGTCGGGCAGCGCAACGTGAAGCCACATCAATCCATCAGCCGACTTTTAAACGTGTCGCCTGCGTGCCACAAAAAACAACAACAACAAATAAGCGACATGACACAAATGCAACCTATCGAAATGCATATACCCTATTGGAATAGAGAAGAAAATATTGATTGAACATCTATCAATAACAATTATCTAAGCATAGCTCATATCGATAAATCGATAAGATAAGATCACAAATGTCATTTCGATCAGTCTACAATGAATGCTACATAAATTCATATACCTTATTGGAACTCAAGAAGACACAAATCACAGACAGCATTTATAAATTAAACAATTAATTTAATTAATTACTGAATTCATCTAAATGTCTCGTATCGATAAATCGATCAGATAAGAATCGATTAGATCAAAGAGCAGTTTTTTTTGAACTGACAACTATAAACAAGGCGTGTTATTTGGGTACTTTTTATACCTTTGGCAATTATAGGATTTATCTCGAACAATGTTTGGATTAATTAATATTTAATAATATAAAGAAATATATATGCAATTTAACATTAGAAATAAATAAATTGAAATATTAATATAAAAATAAATACAAATAAATAATAATATAAGAAAATAGGAATTATTTACAATAAATTAAATAAATACAAATATATAATAATATAAAAAAATATAAATTAATAACAATAAAATATAAAAAAATTAATAATAATAAAATAAATTAATAATAAGATTGAATAAATAAATATAAATAATAAAATATCATAAATAAAAATAATATACAATAATATAAAAATAAATATTTATATAGAAATTAATATAATAATATAAGAAATTATTAAAATATAATAATAAAGGTTTATTAACTTTTTTCATATAAATTTAATAATTGTATCATTTAATTTTATCTATTTAGTGTCTATAAAATATCTATCTTATGACTAGTTTAACTGAAGCCATTTAAGTTTAGGCTTGGTTTTTTTGAAACCCCTTTTTGAGGCTTTAATAGTGGGTATACAAATTGGCAAAGTGTCTAAAAGTGTCAATAAATTGTTGACTGTGTCACGTTTTGAGTGTGTTTGTGAGTGCTGCCAACTGAATTATAGCCGGGTCTTATTGCCTGTTTCTTGCTGTTTGGTGCTGTTGATTGTTGTTGCAGCTTATCTGCAACATGTTTTAATGAGTTTCCATGTTCTTGGCAATTGACAAACTGTAAATTAATGTCGTTGGGAAGCATTTGCAAAGCAGTAAACCAATTTAACATTTAAGCCATCAAATCGCACACAAGCAAAAGAAAAACAAACAAACATTCACAATTAGAGCCAACGAACCGCAAAGCATTTGGCCTAAGAAAGAAAGACAAAAAAACAGAAAACGAATCGCCTAACCACTGACAGACTGTCAGACAGCTAGAGAGAGACAGATAGAGAGAGGGAAAGAGAAACCCGTCTTAGCATCCACTGCGGTTACGTTAAGAGTCAATTCGTCAATTGTCACATTTGTCAGGCTTAATAAGTTTTGCGAATGTTTAAGCTCAATTTATGTTTACGTTTCGACTTTATTTATGCTGTGGATAACTACTGCAAAAACAAAAGCAAAAACAAAAACAAAAACAATAACAAAAAAGGAAATATGTTAACTTGGCCAAAAGCAATTGACATTAGAAGCAAATGGAGGTTAAGTGGTTTTTGGGTTGGGTTTTTGGTCCACTGATGATTTATGGAGGGGACTGTGAGGGAAGCCAATAGACCCAGAGACACGAAAAGCATTTTGCAACTTATGTTGTTGCCACAGATCGTTGCCACACCAAAAAACGATCGTCATAGTTTCAAAAAATTGCTCCATAAAAATAAATCTAATGTCCTGTTACTCAATGCTCTATTTCAAAATAAGTTAAGCTTTTATTATTTTCATTATGATTCAAATTTAAATAAACAAATTGTTTCATAAAAGTTTTTTCTTTAATAAACAGCTTAAGTAATATTTTCTCTTGAACTTAATTTTCCCTCTGAACTAATTCTTAAATTTTCTCTTCTTTTACTTTTAGGTATGTCGAGAGAGTGGTTATTATCTTAAGATTTCCCCAAAATGTTATGGTAAGGAATCATCTATGTACACCATCATCATTAAAGAACATGGATTGAGGCCATTCACATGACACACCCTGTTAAGTACTTGATGCGTACTCAATCCTCTGAAGAAATCTACTTGTGCTGTGTTCAATTCCAGGAATAAATTTAGGCGTGACTTTAAGCAACAAGTGGCGCCAAGTACTGAACTCTCTCTCTTTTCTCTTTATCTCTTCTTCTTCAACTGCCTCTCTCCCTCTCTCTCTCTCTATTTATTTACCATTTTTCGTTTCTCTTCCCCGTTTTTCACATATCTCATGCACACCTTGCACTGATTTCCATGGCTTTAATTACTAAAGTGGACGACCAAGTTGGTCACCGCCATTGGCCCACATTTTGAGGCTTCTGTGTGTGGTGTGTGTCGTAAGTATTTTGTGCGTGTGTGTGTGTGTGTGTGTGTGGTGTGTGTAGCCCCACGGCATTGCGTTTCATTCATGACGACGATGGCGGTGCGTGAAGTGGCAGTTGCGTTGATTGCCACAGCAGACACAAAGCGCCACACCCCCTTGTGGCACATCTGTATTGCCTGTCAAAGCTCTTACCAAAAAACAAAAACTAAAAGAAATTAAAACCAGTAACAAAGTGAAATGAGCGACTAAGTGTTACTCTGTAACTAGTACAAAAAACTTCTTCCAATCGATTCGAACTTTTATGGATATAGATTCGACTTTTCCAGTGTCATAGAAAAGCAGTTTTATAACCTTTTATCACAACTCTGTTAATAAGTGTACAAGTCGCAAACAAAACCAGTAGCAAAGTTATCTGATAGACTAAGAGTTATCCTGTAACCAGTTTAAAACCTACACCTACAGAAACTTCCGAGTTTTCTCCCATGCGTTGTCAACTTTTATGAAGTTTGCATATAGATGCAACTCTTTCGATGTCATAGAAACGCAGCTTTATTAGCTTTTATCACAAGCCTGTTAACTAGTGTAATAGTGCGGAGAAAGAGTCGCAAAGTCGCTGAGTGCTGATCAACGAGTGTTAATTATGCACACGATTTTTCATGGAGATCTTTGAAGAAAGTCCCACGCAGTGGCGAAATGCAATCATAGTGGGGCCGGATATAAGTATGACTATCGTATGACTATCGCATGATAATCGAATGATAATCGTATGATAATCGTATGTAGATTGCTATGTCGCCTCTTTACGACCATGTCCATGTTTGGACCATAGGAAGCATAAATTGTGCAGCTCAAATTGCGCTCAGATATTCGTCTGCATATTAATTAAATGTGGGTGCATGTCATTTTCTTTGACTTTTACTATTTCATTTTGATATTTCACAACCTGTCAACTTTTGGTCTTGAATGATTGACAGATTGAAGCTACTTGCATGTCCAAAAAGAATCAATTTCATTTACAGAAAGTTATCAAACTTTGAAACTTTGACAACTTTTGAAACTTTCTTCTAAATATTTCATACGATAAGGGCTACCTTCAATCTATAATCGATTCAATAAAAAACGAATGTAGGAGGGTTATAGATATATCTAAGTATAATATATAGTAGATTTTATCTATCTAACTATATAGATACTTGATCTGAAATACGATATAACAGTCAATCAATTCGCAAACCTCAAAATAATCTGTCTGATGTGATATCACAAGATATTCAGATAAAATCTGTCTGAGTTCAGGGCAGGGGTCATCAGCAGTGAATTTACAGCACACCCTGTGTGTGTATACTGTGTCTGTGTGTGTGTCCGTGTTAAGTTTAATTAAATTGTTTGTTAATATCTTTCGATTGCGCTCTCAATCGATAAGTACTGAAAGCCGTTATATAACCGCTGCGTACTCGTCTTTGTAGTATCTTTAAGTTGTAACCATTTTTCTTTTAACATCCATTCACAAATATTAATAATATTGCATATAAACATAACATTGATCTTCATTTTGGGGCCTGGCCCTTACGTTGTTTTGATAGTTGAAATTTATAAGTTTAAAGGCCCGCATTTTCAACCTAGGCTCATTTATCATTTTAGATAAAACAAAAAAAGAAGAGAAAAACATAATTTGATAGTCTCTATCAAATTAATGAGCTCTCATTAAACGGACGCGCCCAGCTTAGATTTTAGCCTCGACTCCACCTTCGACTGGGACTCCAGACCAGTCTCGGACTCGGAGTCCAAATCTTAACCTGATCTGCTGCCGTTGCAGTCTGCAACGTTTATCAAA
Organism: Hirtodrosophila trivittata; assembly: GCA_035045065.1. Classification (NCBI taxonomy): domain Eukaryota; kingdom Metazoa; phylum Arthropoda; class Insecta; order Diptera; family Drosophilidae; genus Hirtodrosophila; species Hirtodrosophila trivittata. Next base: position 10,569,560 of record JAWNNK010000813.1, read on the forward strand.
TTGATCGTTGGCCACGAGGTCATGAGTACAATTTTTCGAGAAGAAGAAGTTTCACATGCTATCCATTAGGTGTTGCTAATTGTATGTGTGTGTGTGTGTGTGCTTAGGTGTGTGCGTTCCCATAACCAGCTCAAAATAGTTCAATGGCCAACTAACCGCCAGTTGATCCAATCTTAAGTGGAACCAGGCGACTGGCAACTGGCAGCTGGAAGCTGGAAGCTGGAAGCTGGGACCACCTGAACAATTAGGCTCCATTTGCGGCATTCATTTCGTTAAATGTCGTTTTCCATTTGCATTTTCATTAATTTTCCATTTGTTGTTTTGTCGTTGGTGGAAAATGAAATATATTTTCCTCGCATGTTTTCTGATTTTGTGTGCGGCGTCTCCTTGGCGGCGTCTACTCAGCATCAGTTGCTGCTGCTGCTGCTGCTCCACCTTTTGCCTGCCGGCTGACTGCTGATGGGGATGGCAGCACCAGCAGCAGCGGCGGCAGAGGCAGCGGCAGCGGTGTCTCTCCTTCATTTCAATTGACTGGCAGCCGTTTTGCTTCCTTGTTTGCCAATTGCATTGGCAATCGACTGAATGCATTTGCATAGCCAGAAGAGTTCGACAGTTACACACACACACACACACACATACAGTTATACACACACATTCGTGCACTCACTTATTCACTCACTCACTCACTGATTCATTCATTTGCCGTTGCCAGTCAGTTCATTCAAATTTTGTAACTGTTGTTTTGTTGCCTGCCAATTTGACATTTCTGTCAAGCTGTCGCCTGCCCCTTAAAGTTGTGTGCATATATGTCTGTATCTCTGTGTGAGTGTGTGTGTGTGTGTGTGTGGGTGTGTTGAATGATTTTTCTTCTAGTGCGTGGTTTTTTGAGCACCCAAACCCCACTCCCTCCCCCTCAACGTGCTGTTGCATGCAATTGAAAATGTTGTCAAGTCTATTAACAAATGCAATAAATTTGCTAATACAATTTAATATGACTTGAGCTCGACTTGAGCTTGACTTGTGTGTCATATGCGATTCGGTACTCGCGGGCCGAAAGGATTGCGGATTATATGGCCGACCATGGCGACCACTCCCATATATAAAAACAAACAAATTTTGCTCTGGGAATTAATCAAAAATAAAACTGTCTGTGACTTCTGATGTCATGCGATTCGTACAAGTCTCAAACACAAAAAGGCGCCACGAAAATATTCAATTAGTCAGAAACGAAAAAGAAATATATGAAAAAAGTAGTTCAAGAAACAAGATCTAAAACCACTTTTAATGGGGGCGTTATAGAACCCCGCATATATTTTATGTTTCTCAACATTTGGCATATGTGAGAATTAAATGATTTTGGGTAACTCGAACTCAAATTGGGGCTTATTCCTTACCCAATGGAATCGTGAATTGAGTAAATAAAGGCATTATGAGCATAACTCTATCCGCATAATAGCTTAAATAATAGGGGAACGTTTTTTCTCATGAGGGCGGGGCGGTAAAGCCTTCAAGTAATTGCTGAGTTTGATTGATAAATGTTTGTTTACAGTTTCTCGTTGTTGTGTGTGTGTGTGTGTGTGCGTGTGTGTGGGATTAAGATAAAGAACAAATTTGAAAAGTTGAAATGTTTATTGTACACAGTTTACGATTTCATTGTTCTGTTGAAGGGCTGTTAACAGCGTCACATAAACAGCTTCCCTTGAATATATATTCCATATAAATTGTTCAATTTTAAGTTTTGAAGTAGTAAATATCATTCAAAGAAGTAATTTATTAGCCATATATCTATTTTAGCATATATTCTATCATTTATAGTTGAGCTGATTTAGCTTATCATTCCTTAGGAGCTATTTCTGACTTATATCTTAAAAGTGATTCGACTTTGTCTGAAGGAGTGCAAAACAAATATAAAATATCTTTAATTTCTATCATTTAGGTGCAGCTTTTGATTTCAATACTTCAATTGATTCAACTTAATTCAATTCATTTGAGTACCACCTGATGTGTAGTGTCTTTGGTTATAACCCAACTGACTCAAAGGACTCAAAGTGAAACACTTGAATTAAATCATTTGATTTCCCATACTCTTGACTTGAAAGAACTATAATAAAGTATGCAGTTTAATTACTTATACACAGTCTTGAATGTCCCTAGTATAAAGTCAATAACCTTATCTATATATGATTCCGTACTATCCCACATTGCCTGTAGTAACTTGGCTATAACATTTAAGCGGCTTCAAATGACGTTTGCATGAAAATCGCTCAGCAGACACGAGTATCAGTCGCTTCTCACTTCATAAACTGACAACTAATTGTTATTGATTTTAGCTTTGCATGCAGTAATTCAAATAGGGTGTACTATAGCATATAGAGTAGGGTGCTATCAACCCACCGCATAAACAGGGGTATGCAACGCTGCACTTGGCCCCGTGTGTCGTGTCCCATGGATTCAGGGTCTTTGGGTGTCTTTCAATGTTTTCAAGTGCAGTCAAAGAATAGACAAGTTGTTCATATTGAATATCGCTATGACAATCCAACAATTCAACAAAACAATGCAACAACAACAAACAGGTGCTCGACTACAAGATACCCTGTGGCCAGGACTAAAGTAAAAGCTTTCAAATTTAACATAAATTAAATTGAATTCAATGAAAAAGCTGTTGAGAAATGTTTTTGTATAAGTTTACCTCCTATATAACTTAAGCATACCCTTTTTGTATAGACTTTGTATACAGGGTATATACCAAGAATTAGTACTTTGTTGGGTGGGTGAGACCTAGACCAAAGCCATGGAATCCATAGTTGCATTCTGCTTCTGCTGCACTTGACCTCCCGCCTATAGCTTTGACTCTGGCTCTGGCTCTGGCTCTGCTTAGGACTCGGGGCGACTGACGATGTCGGCTGTCAGTCAATCAACAAGAGAACTCCTTCTCCTCCCCTCCCTCTCCGCTCTCCACCCTCTCAGCTGTCAGTTGCATGCATATCTATCCAAAACTAATTACACGGTTTAATATGTCGGCTGGCGGCCCCGGGGCGTGTCCATTATTCAGCAATATTTGGAGTGTAAGTGTGTGTGTGAGTGTGTTTGTGTGTGTGTTTAGAGCTGGGCTGGGCGTGAATGCGTGCATCATGCAGTCATGGATACAATTTTTACCGTTATTCACACAAACACAATAAACGCAAGCAAAGTCGTCGTTTATGTTTGTCTAACGGTCATAGGTAAACAGCCCAACAAATAGACCCTCCCCCTGTTTTTATACCTTTTCATGTGTCTCACCTTTCAGCGGCCCCCTTTCAATTAGAACTTCATTTGTAATTGAAAGGTGACAGTTGCAAGTTTTAATTACTCTATTCGATTCTCACATATATATATATATATATATATATATTTGTTGTTGGATCGATGTAACTTTCTATTTTGTTAAATCGATTAATTGGGGGCACTCATCGAGTTTCTTTGATGATGTTTTTTCCTTCTATTTTTTTGACCTGTCATGCCTGGAATTGTTCTCAAGGTGTTTATTTCTAAAGAGTTTAAGAGTGTCTTTTAGATGAAAGGTTACTCCAATTCGAATGTATAAACATGATATAACATATACTCATATATAATCTGAATCCAGATCTGAAACAGTATTTTTGGAATGAATCAAATGTAAGCTAGAAATAGAAATCTGAACGTGCGGATAGTCTTTAAGATCTGTTTAAAGGATTTATATATATTTCTATATTTCAAGTTGTACTAAACTTAAATTCTTTGAACTAGTTTGAACTTATCCCTCAATTCAAATTCCGCTTTTGTTATTCAATTGATGCAACTATCTTAAAACGCGTGAGTCTTTTAATCTGTGAATAAAATAGGACTCATATGAACAGAACTGGAATGAATGATATTAAGGAATAAACAGTAAAAGTTCCCTTAAGAGAACAGCCACAATTGAACTGACGATAATGAGAATGTAGAAATTGAAGGTAAACAGATTGAGTTTAGATTTAAGTTTAAGTCAAGTTCATTCATTGAGAAAAATGTTGAACCTATGTAAACTTCCTTTCTGCTAAAAGCAATCTTTATCATCTTCATTTGATAATATGAATATTCTACACATATTTTATGACTTTTGTCAGGTTCACTTTTTTGAACCAGTTCAAATTTATGGTTCTGTTTCGGCAATGTGTTAATGATGCAACGGTGGTTTTTCGGTTTACTGATTAGTCGAGATAAGCTTAAAACGAACTTCTTTCTGTATTATTTTTTGGCCAGTGAATTTAATTAATTGTGGCACCTTTTGACTTGACTTTGCCACAAGTTGCGTGAGGCAATTAAAGAGATTTACGAGTATGTGTCAGGTCTCCACCCTCTCTGAATCTTACGGATTCGTGCGTGTCTTTCAGTTCGCTCAATCGGAATAAATGGGTTAAAAATGTATATATGTGAGTGTGTGTGTGTGTGTGTGTGTGTGTGTGTTGGCAAGAGATAAGCAAGGTGCAAACGTTGAACTGGAAATTGTATTACTTGTACCTGCTGGTAATGGGGTCATTGGAAAGTTGGGCCGTATTTTATCTCTGGGCACATTTAAAAGAAAATTTGACTTGTGGGCTGTGGGCTGGCAGCTTGTCATATATATATGAGCTGACGCCGAGGTGTTGATGGATGAGTTTTAGTTAAAGGTTGTTCAAATTTTAAGGATGTCCGAGTACTTAATACTAATCGACAGGAAGTCGTAAATTAATATACATGAATCATAGTTTGACATAGGCTTGTACGATCTACGAAATTTAAGCTATAGTTTATTGAAATAACAAGTTTCAGATATCGAGACATTCAATCTCGAACTGCAAGCCAAAATAGCTTAGAGTTAATATTCCCTATATATAAGCTGCTTATAAAGTGTTTTCGAGACTGAAAGCGTTATATAACAAGTTCTGAAACCTTTTTACACCATATCACATAACGTTAATGAGAACGATCTACAATTCATTAGGCAGCTTTAATGCTAAGGTCAACTGTACACTCTTTCCCAAGGTGCTGGCCTCATCCCAAAACTGTCTTCGAAGCGGATCTTTGGCTTACAAGTAAAGCCCATTTACACTGGTCAAATGACATCTGAGCATAAAGACCTTTATGCCATCTATGCTAATTGTGTGCCAAGTGGAACGAAAGACCCTGAGACACCGCCAAGTACTGAGTATATCGTTTGTATATTGAAATATGAAATGTTATTGGGTAACAGATAAAAGCAAATAATAATATTATAAACAGTCGAACGCACATCACCAAAGTTTGTTGATAAAAAGGGGCAATAGAGTGGTGCGTAGGGAGGAGGGGAGGGGAGGGGTTTAGCTTTCAATTGACTCGTAAATCAAATTGCTGCATTTAACGACGCAACAACTTGGACTCCATTGACTTGGAAGTGGCGTCCACTCCACGCTCCACTGGCATTTTACAAGGGAACTGCACGCGTTTTAATTGCAACTTGTGACGACTCAACAAGAGGAAACGGGGGCAAAGTGTGGGTACATGTGGCGGCTATAGGAGACAGCGATAGCCCGCGGCGCAGATATATACCTCGTAAAAGTATACTAAGTGGGGTATAACAGACTAAGCAAAGTCTCAATCTTCATCTGAAACAATATTAAACTCGATCTAGTTAAATTTTTATTACAAAAAGAAACATATTTTACTGCTTGAAACGCACTGCTTGTAGGGCGTGAGCTTATTTCTAGGTCGTCTTCTCTCTAGTATTTGATCTGCATCAACTGAGTCTGGATCTAGTTGTGTTTCCATCATTGAAGGTATCAAAAGGCAGCTCTGCCACTGCTTGAAATGCACTGCTTGTAGCGCGTGGGCATAGATAACTTTGACAAATCAATCAAGCTATTGGTTTCATTTACTTTCACTTTGTTTGTGTATAGAGTGCAGTCGCGATACCTTGAACACTTGGTAACTTGAACAAGTTTTTTGTTCCACGAGACCTCTAAAACTTGAACACATTTATTTTTACACGTATCTTAGTACAATACGCATAATACTGTGTCCCTTGCTTTTCCCCATACAACTTTTTTTTGATTCGATAACGTGAACAACTCGTTAACTTGAACAGTGGTGATTTCAATTAGTTCAAGTTATCGCGAATGCATTTTATATCTCATTCCTTGTCAAAAAGATATATTATGAGGTATCTTCTAGTCGAGTAACCCCCTTTAATTGATTGTATGCGGAGGCGTGTGCGTGCGTGTGCTCAATGAGCATATGTCGTGGTGGTAGTGCTCTCCCCCCAGTGGAGAGGCAGGTCGCCACATAAATAAAAACTCGCACAATAAACAAAGTTGCGACATTTAAACGGAAAGTGCAGTGGCAAATGCGGGCAATAGTTGGCGGTGGGCAGGAGGCGGGGGGGAGTGGTTGGAGAAGTGACCATTAAACACAATTTAAGCGCCACATGAAACGTGCTTGTGTGGACGGTGCAGGATGAGGAGGGCAGGAGGGGAGGTGGGAGGAAGTAGACAGCAGACAACAGACAGAAGACAGCGCACCGCTTGATGGTTGTCGGAGCATTCAGTTAAAGTCTCCATTAGGAGGCGCTGCGTGGGCTGCCAGAGGCAGCAGCAGAGATAAAGAGAAAGACAGAGACAGTGATAGTGGATAGAGATAGAGAAAGAGGGAATATGGCAAATTCTCTGATTTAACTTTAATGATTTTTATCGCCATTTGCATCCTTTCCTCAACAGTTTTTGTTCGCTTTTTTTTCTTTCTTCATTTTTCCCTCGGTTTTTTTTTCTTCCATTTTTTGTTTCTCATCGAACCCAAAAAGGAAATTTATTTTCACTGACCAACTTTTTGGTATTTTTGTTGTTGTTGTTGTTGTTGCTGGGAATGGCAAGCAGGAAAGGTTGATGCAGATATACATATATATATATATAAATATATATGTACTTCCCCCAGGTTTTTCAAGTTTTTTTTTTACTCGTACTTCTACCTACATTTTGTTAAAGTTAGTTTTTTTTTATATTATTATTAAGTATTTAGTTAGGCCGAAACTGGTTTGCGGCCAATTGAGACATAACTGTAGTTTAATGCACATTAACATTTTCCTTGGGAATTATGCCAGTTGCTTGAATTCGTTGTAGATAGTTTCCTTAACAAACACACACACACACACGCACACAGTCACAACAAACGCACAACATTCAAACGCTGGCGAGGGAGGTGATGCATAAAACAAACAACGATCCATTATTATATTGTTGCACAAATTTTATTGTTTGTAAATATGAGAAGTACTTAGCATATGTACTAACCATACGACTAGATATAGGCATAATATATGTGCTTGTGCTCGTACTCATATGTATGTCAGCTGGGATTGACTAGGCTTAATTATGGGAAGCATTTCGAAAGTAGCTCAAAGACTTGAGTGAAAAAACAATAACTATAATCGTTGTTTGTGTGCATTATTAAACAGATCTTATTGAGGTCACTTGAGTCGTCCAGTAACAACAGGTAATAAGAGTTAATAATAAATACTACAGGAACAAGAGTTATAAACAAGAGAAGACAGAGAAAGAGACAACTTCGTCTTTTGAGAACACTATAAAAAACTGCATAAATATAGATCTGGATACTAGAACGATATGTTATGAAAGTAGAATTGAAACCGTTCTAACTATTTATGGAAATATAGAAACTTCCATCACATAATGACTTACATATAACTACAGACAACGTTTAGGTACTTTAAGATCGATGTTCTTAAAATGGATAGTATTTATGCTTTAGATATACCGAATAGGTCTTCAGTAATTGTCAAATTTGAATACAAGTAAACCTCGATTAGCTGAACTTCTATTTGTCAGTTTTATAACCCTCTTTCGTGATAACTATTATATGCCTAGAATCATATGTTCTTCTTAAAAATATATAAAAATATTAACATTTTCGAAGAAGTTTAATATGTAACCTCTTTTAATCGATGTTCAACTTTATTCACAAATATCTTTATGAAATTTATCGATTATGTTTAAATACTTTAGCACTTGCTTCAGACAATTGAAAATTGAGTTAGGAAAACTGATTCGAAATAGGGAAACGATTGGAATCCGAAAGTAGTTAATATAATATATATCTATTATAAAGACTTCCTAAGGCTTAAAGCGATTAATTTTCAATGTCTGTTGTGTTTTTGGTTGTTGTTGTTGTTGCACTTGCTCGCCTTTAAATGAGCAACTTGTAAAAAGATACCAGACTGATAGACAGACAGACAGACTGCCAAATTAAATAAATTGCCTGTAAATGCAACCGTACAACAACAACAACTAAACACAACAACAACAATAATCATTAGCTACTTCAGCCGCTTGAAGAGTCTCTCCGCTGATGCCTCTTAAGATCGTCATTAACATTAACATTAAGGTAACCCCAGACGATGGACTTTTCACCTTGGCCCCGGCTGCAATTTTCCAATAACAGCAACAACAACAACAACAAACAACTCATTAAAGCTGTGAGATGAAGAAAGAGCGAGAGCGTGAGAGAAGGAGAAGGAGAGAGTGTGAGTCTGAGAAATGAAATGAAGGAGTGTGGGAGGAGCAGTTTTTGAATGTTTAAGAAAAAGTGAAGGAAGAGAAGAGGGGAAAGGATGTAGGAGAGGTAGGGGAAGGGGAAAGGTACATTACAGTCAAATCAATGCGGGTGTTGTCTTCATAGTCCAAGCCACATTCACTTGTCTCTGCGGCAAGCGCCGAAACAGAAGCAAACGCGATGCAACATGCAACATGAAAAACGGAATGCGGAGGCGGAGATGCTTTGGCTGCAGTTGCAATTGGAAGGAGGCTTCATCTGGCTACTGTCTACTGTAGCCGTATGTCTGTCCGTCTGTCTGTCTGTTTGCTGGCAGACCAGCAGATTGGTGACCAGCAACCTAAGTCTGCTGTTGCCGGTTTTGGGGAGCAGTTTTAGTCATTGAACGAATGTGGAAATGTGCATTTTTGCATCTTGCATCTTGCAACAAAATAAAAATAAATAAAATAAAGAGTCGCAACAATTTTGGCTCCGTTTTCCATTAGCCAAAATGAAATTTATATCATGTAATTTAGGAGACAGCGTCTCACTCCCACGCAATCCAACGGCCACGGTGGCGTCAACCAACCCGTTGGAGTCGCCGGCCCCTTCTGTCCCACAAATTGACATTTCCACTTGGCATTTCGTTGAGAAAGCCAAAAAAAAGTAATCGAATGCCAAACTGGCCAGAGAAACTTCCGAATGCCACTCGTAACTCGCATGTTGCATCTTTTGGCACACAACATTCATCAAGTTCTTTACACACACATCGACTTGACTTACTTTCCTGCCCACCTGCCTAACTACCTAACGCACTTTTCTAATACCCTGCCAAGGGGTATCTAAGCTCTATCAAAATCTGAGTATTGATCAGTATCTTAACTGAATACCAAATGTATCTTTTAGCTAACGGAAGAATCTTTCCTATATAAAATAACTTTTCTCTCTTTAGAAGTGCTATAGATATCATTTAGGCGCAGTTTTTCATTGCAGTGTATAGAAATCTTCGGCATCTCAGATATAATATATGTTCCTTCTTTTAACTGGCTTTTTGTGGTCATTCTCACATTTTCACCTGCCTGGCAATTTCTCCCATCAGTTTTGGCGCATAGCCCAAAAAGTCTTGACAAATTAATAAACAAGCCGTCAAGCGGCCTCCTCGTCGACTTTGTCCAGCAACTCTACAGCCACAAATATTACTAATACAACTACTGATACAACTACTACAAGTGCAACATGTGTGTAGACATATCTTTATATCTAGTATGAATAGTCCACACACCGGGTACCATTTGTCAGCCTCCCGGCGATTAAAGCAAATTGCATTCTTAATGGACGCTGCCTCTGGCCTCAGGCCGTAGAGTTGCTATGCAAATGACTTGGACAGCTCTAAATTTACTCTCCCGTTTGTATGTGTGTGTGTGCGGTGTATGTGTGTGTTTGTTGTTTGTGTGTGTGTATTTTTTAAACGAATTTCTTGTTGCTGAAATTTGTTTAATTTGGGTTGAAGGTTTGCTTTGCTCTAACAAAAGCCAAAAGTTGCACGTTCTTCTGGGTTTACCGTTTATATTGCTCTCTTACTCTTACAAGAGATTTCCCTCTTACTCGAAAGAGATTAGTTCATACTTTTTCATCTCTCTTCTGTCGTTTCCTTAAGCGTTTAACTATGATCTAGCTGCCCATAGGACACAGATTGTTTATTGTATTACTCATGATGCTTTGCTCTTTCTTTTAGGCGAAATATAGATAGAAAGAGAGTGTGGGAGAGAGAGAGAGAGAGATTATTCCATACTTTCAGTCTTCTTATTCTCTTTTGTGTCGTATCCTTAAACGGTTTCATAGTTGCTGTTTCCCACAAATCGATGTAACAAACACTTCAACTGTCTGAGATTATTCGTTCTCTTTCTCTCCCGTGAGAGCCAATTGCAATCTTCTTCCCTTTTCGATTTATATCCTTAAACGTTCAGTTTACTTTATAGCCACTGCTTAAGTGATATATCGTGATATCATTTTACGTTTTGCTGTTGTTTTTATTGCCTTTGCACTGAATCAGCGCTTCTGATGAGTAAGAAAGTGTGACGAGCTTTACAATCTATTAGCTAGTTGGTAGTTAAGTTGAAGTGGCTGCTGTGTTAGTAGTAGTCGTTAGTTAGTTAGTAACTCTCCCTCTTAATCTAAATTATAGTTAACTCTTGTTTAACTGTCATTAGCGAATAGTTTAAGAAATAGTTATTTTTTTTTATTTTATTTTGTTTTCATTACTTTCAATGCAATTGAATTGAAATCTCATCCGTTTTTTTCTCTGGCTCTTTCAAAAGATATGCCATATGTGCATTTATGAATATTTCGCCTTTTTTCCCGTTTTCTTTATTGTTTTTTCTTTTCCTTTAATTACTTGACAATTAACAATGCAAATTGTAGTGAAAACGCCACCTGGCGGCGGCGGCGGTGGCGGTCGTTGAACGGTTTATTGGACACGCTATCAAAAAAAAAAAAAAAAATACTGTACTAACCAAAATTCCATTGTGGAATATTGAACATATGTAGACAAACAAAAGATTTAAATTTCTACTGCAAATGTTGTTGTTGTTGTGGGTTGTTGTTGTTGTGGGTTGTTGTTGTTGTGAGTTGTTGTTGTTGCGGCTTGTTGTAATAATAACGTGTTAAATATTCACATGAAACATTTTTGAATATTTATTGTCGTTATGCAGCCAATAAACCGCCCAGTATCCCCCACACCAGCCCACCTCAGTTCCCTAGCCGTTGATCAGCACACACACACATTCACACACGCACACCCATAACATACTTGGGCCTAGAGACAAGTGTTGCTAATTAAAATGCAAAGCAAATGTTTACGACTTTTGTTTAACTAATTTAGGGGTAACTACAACAATAACAACAAGGAGAATAGGCCAAAAACAGGCGCCGTCATATAAACTTGGCCCAGACACGCGATGGCCGCGAATTTAATGGCCAATGGCAAAGTTTGCATGTTAGAAGACCATAAAAAAAAGGGGAAAAACAAAAACAAAAACCAAAGAAACAAAATTTCAGAGACAAAAGACACAACATTGACATTCAGTACGTTTTCTTACTTCTTCTTGAAATGCAAATGTCAGAGTTGTACTAGGGCTCATGTCCAAGTGCCAACTGTGTGGCCAATTGGACAGGCAGGCAGCAGCGGTGCCTCCTCCTCCTCCTCCTTCTTCTCCTTCTGTGTTCTATTGTTAGACACGGATGAAAATAGTTTGCAGCTGTTGCAACTCAGTTTAGGGTTTTAAAAGGCAAATAATTGACTAACTTGACTAATAGGAATAAGTCACATTATAGATATATATATAATATATAGATATAAATATATAACATATAGATATATATTGGATCTAAGCTCTAATCTGTTGATATTTCGGATTAAGAACTGCATTCTTAATGCATTCTTTCAAGGTTCTATGATAATTTTGCAAAATTTTGACACACTCTATATTAGTTTTGAAAGGAAAACGATTTCAGCTGAAATCTTAATAAGAAACATAACCACTTTATGATATTCTTAACCCAAATCTGATATAAGCTGACGTAGTTTCCAGCTATTTGCTTGCAGCAAGTTGTGGAATTTTCAAGGAATTTCTTTATAAAACAGTTTTCCAAACAAGTTCCCCTCGTACATTAGTTTTAGTTAATCAATCGGTCAGTATATATATATATATATCTTTATATATGCACAAATCGATGTCTATATATAGACCAATCGCAGGCGTAGGCATTTGCTGCCTTTATATTCACAGCTCTGAATCGATTTCAAAGTAAATTTACTTTTTCAGGTGTTCGCATGTGTTTTTATTCCATTATTATTTTTGTTTTAAGTGCAATCAGATATAGCTGTTACCCCTATGATTAGACCCAGATTACTCCTATTAGAGCCTTATACGAGGCTTAACAGTGTTGGGCCTTGACTCTCTCATTGCCACGTTTCACCAAGTGGCCCAGTGCCTTTTGCCTGAATCTTGGATTGACTTCGACTTTGACTTTGACTTTGACTCTGGCTTTGGGTTCAATGTGAAAGTGCTGAGAGGTGAGTGTATCTGGTTAGACACTCGTACTTAACATTTATGAAATATAAAAAAATATATATATGTATATACATTGCCTTGTGCCTTGTGCCTTGTGCCTGTTGCCAGTTACCAGCTTGGATTTGGAGATGCTGATCCGGACAATGGGAGATCTTTTGGTGGCCACCTGAGGCGACGTCGGCAGCGTGGCATTGGCTGTTGCATGTCATTTTCTGACCGGTATCTCAATAATTCATACGCAATTGTATTGAACAATAAATTAATCACACGAACGAAAGCTGCACACACACACACACACACACACACACACATACACACGCACAACAATGACCAAACGCAGATGTGTATCTATGTATCTTATATCTAAATACTCGAATGGTTAACAAAACAAAACAAAAAAGATACTCTTTACGTATTTGCAAATGAATAAATATTGAAACAACATTGCGGGAAAATTAAAAGGCAATTTTCCGACCAGAGATAAAACAAAGATCGAACGTGTTTTCCACAGTGCAAAAGTCAATTAATCATTAAAGAAAATACTCTCTGTTCATGTGCATGTCGATGTTGTTGTTACCGTTGTTGTTGTTGTTGTTGTTGTTGCTGTTGCAGTTGCTGTTGCTGTTTCTGTTTCAGTTGTTGTTGCAGTTGTGTTTTGTGGCACAGGAAACATCATCAAGCTCTGTCCGTCTCTCTGTCTGTTGTGTGTGTGTTTGGGTGTAAAGTAAAAGTAACTAAAAGAAGCCGCGCGACAATGGCAAAATGTTGCACAATTAGACAAATATCAGAGATACCATTGCTGGATTCCAACAAGTGTCTCGCATTTCAAATGCTTGTAGTCTACTACTCTACTCCCAGCTCCAATCCAGGTCCAGCTCAGTTCCTTCCATTCGCCTAGAAAACTTGTTTTAGGCATTTCTTAGATTATTTTTAGCTGCAATTCGTATTGGTTTGTCTAGACTGTCCAATTTGTGACAGTCCATGACTTAGTCAGTCACTCAATAACTCAGTCATTCCATCATTCAGTCAATCCCTATAAAAGTGGTTTTCATGTTCAGGACCTTACATAACCAGTCGACCTACATACGAAAATAAACGAAGGTTCAAAAAATTAAATTAATATTAATTTAATTTTTTCGCAAAACTTGTTTTTTTTTCCTTTAACTCTTGAGGTTAAGCTTTAAGGATCCAAACAGGATTTTAGTATTTTTGTGAGTATAATCGAAACTTTGGAGAAGAACTATTTCAATGGAAGACGTAGATGTATAGACAGAAGAGTCTCGTTAATTTTGATCTGTTAAAACCAAAAACCAATTCGAATTTGGATTACTGAAGGCAATTTATTAAAACAAACAAAAAATCTATCTCAAATTGCAAAAAATACAATAGTTTATTCAAGATAAATATAAGAAATCAGAATAAAGTAATGGAAAATGTTCTTTTTAAATTTCAGATTTATGTATAAACATTTTTATTAATTTCGGTCTGTAGAAACCTAAGGGAAATTCTAGATTTTTTAACTCTGTTTAGACTACAGTATGATTCAGTTAAGGCTATATTCGGCTTAGCGAGGACTTACTGTATATGTGGTATGATTGATCCCATGTTTTAAACTAACTTTTCATATTCTAGTCTCTAGAAATCACTTCAGAACTTGGACAAAACTATCTTTTGGTAGCTTTCATGCGATTTAGATAGTATATTAAATGTTATGTATACGAGTATATACGATAAGGCTAGCTTATGTTATGCATTAGTATTGGTTAGCAAATAAAAAGACAATATATACTTATCTGTAAGAAGAAAGATACAACTTGCAAAAGTGCTTAAGATACATGAACTTGCGTAAGGTATAAGCTATAAGCCATACTTATTGTAAGCTTATACATACCAATAGTATACGAAAGTTATTATATCATTATTATATAAATTTTATTAACTCTTATTAGAGATTTGCAGAGACTTAACTGCGATAAGAAAGTACGTTTGGAGGCCAGTGTCGTCGGGCTTATAGATAGAAATCGAAAGTAAAATTGCTGCCAAAACAAATCGAGCATCTAATTGTTGCATGTTTCTCTATCTTGTCACACGAAAGACACACACACACACGCACACACACACACACTATGTGATACACACATAGGCACACAGCATGATGTGATTTTAATTGAATCAAGCTAAAAGGAGCGAGAAAACGCTTTCAGCAAGCCAAGTTGAAAACGTTAATAAAGCTGTAAACATATCAATTACTGACATTTCAATGCGTTACCCATGGCCCAATTATGCGACAAATATCTCCCCCCGACCCGCTCGAAGCCCCTATTCGCCTCTCCTACACCCTCTTCTTTCTCTGCTCTTTCAATCGCTCACTCGACCTCTTTCTTCACCCTCCCCCCTTGTGATTTTGCCCCATTGTCTGTCGATTTTTATATTCCACCATCGCAATGACAACTTGAAGATTTATCTATGGCTGCATTGACAGCTCTACAGAGAAGGCAGCCCGTCAAACTTCAAAATGCCCAGAGGGGAGAGGGTGCATCGAGGGGTGGTATCGTATCGATTGACTACTGTACTGGAGTCGCGACATCTTTCTATACCGCCACATCCACTCGCTGAGTCACTTTTGCTTTCTCAACTTGTCGCCTGCCATTTTATCAAACGAATCTGTGGCATTTCATTTGCTTCTGCGCGGCGGCGGCCCACACATCTGCCGTCTGTGCAACGGGTGCACACAGCACAAGTTGCAACTGCCACAGCAACTGCCAAAGCAACAGTCACAGCAACAACAACTTCAAAGTCGTCAATGAGAAGTCCAAAGATATTTTATCTATGAGCTATGTTTGTTTCTGTGTGTGTGTTTGTGTGTAATGTTGTGTGTGTGTGTCTGCATTGTTCGCCTTGGACTTTCGTTTGGCTACATTGTCGTCGTCGTCGTCGTCGTCGTCGTCTCTTTCCTGAAAGTGAATCTCAAATATTTCTTTGATTATGTGCCTCCAAGATTGGCAAACGCCATCGAAGAGGCGCTGCTGCTGCTGCTGCTGCTGCACCCAAGGCAAAAGGCAGAATTCGCATATCGGATATGCGATTCAATGCAATGTAACAAGGTCATGTGAGAGAGTTCCACTAACAATGTCTCTTCGTAGAGTTTGTTTGAATAGTTCCCTCCACCTTCTTAGCTGCTCAGATAGCTGAGCTGCTCCTCCGACTGTTTGGCTCATATCTCCAGCATCTTTTGGCTCATTTGCTGGTTTTGGCTCTTTTGCTTTGGTTTTATATTGTTTTAACTTGTTTTTTTTGTTTTGTTTTGTTTTTGTGTGTTATTTTTATTTTCGTTTGCCAACGCATTTCACTTTCTACTGCATTTCGAATGCATTTTTTCTACTTGTTGTTGTTGTTGCTGCTGCTGCAGTTGTTGGTAACGACAAGTGGGCCGAAATCGACAACTTTGACTTTTCTTCTTGACGCTTTTCACTTTCATTAGCGCACTTTGTCGTTTCCTTTTTAACATATCATTTTAACTGACCATGAAATTACATATTTACTTACACATTTGCGTGTGGCGTTGCCACACTTCCTATTACATTACAGTTCATGTCACTTCATCTGGCAACTTCTTGACTTCTGCGACAATTGCAAACCCTTTTTTTCTGTTTGTGTTCAGGCAGCCAAAAAAATGATACGTTTTGTTCTCTGATATATAATATTCCCGGTTTATGTAATTATTTCTGTTCACACCTGACAGAATTCCCGAGCTTGTTCCGTTCTTCTTCTGCTTTAGTCAGCGTTAGCATCAGATTTCATTATAAAACAAAAGAACAAAAAAGCAACAAACATAATCTGATATGAGAATACGCGAAATGTCTTTAAAAGCCTGTGAAAGCCGAGTCTCTATTAAAATGTACGTAAACTGGTGTAAAGATGATATAAGTAGTATACAGTTTCTGTTCAGATCTTAACTGTAAAGCATGGGATAGAAAATTATATATATATGCATTAGATAAGTTTTATATTATGTTTCAAAAGTCGGAAAAGGATTCCTGAGCGCTGACGACACTTTGAAATTCGTTACAGGATTTCTCAGACGTCATTATATAAACTTAAGATGAAAGTCCTTTAGAACTATAGATAATTCAATATAGTTCATAGCTTCATTTAATAAAAGTAGTGTCCAAAAGAGGAGCAGGAAATAGAAGGACTTTCCGAAGGAAGTTATTTTTCTACTTCTGCTTCAAGCTGTCTCCATTTGTCTTTCTATTGTATTTCCGGTATATTGTTTGTCTAGGAACTCCCTCTTGGTATGGATACTACAGTGATAAATCTCACAACGGACATTTCTATGCAGCTTTCATCACTTCTTATGACGCTATGTAGCCACCATAGGCAGCTTTCACTGTATCTCGTCAAAAAAAAAGACACTTTTCACTCGCAAGAGTTTTTTGTATCACCATCATTGACTGCTAATTTATTCACAGCTGGAAACTAATTAGCCTTAAAGCCCTAGAAAACATTTGAAGACACACTTCACACCTAATATTCCCACACCCACGCACACACACACAAACACACGCACTACTCAGTCTCAACTCGAAGACGCCAACGTTTCTTGCCAAAAGTCGCCCGCATGTGTCAAATTTTTATGGCAAATCTCTCAAAGCGGCAAACTGTTGATGAAAGACAACAACAACAACAACAAAGATATATATATATATATATATATATATATATATATAAATCGTTGCTGAAAACAGTTTGAATACAAAGTTTTCCTTTTCCTCCACCCCCTCGTCGTTTTGAAGCCAACCTCCCACCATACGAGTTGGAGCATAACCCACCAGCAGCATATCGCAATGTGGCTGGGAAAGGGACCCAATTATCGCCCGGAGATGTTGACGTCGACTACGTCAATTGGCCATTACGAGTATCAACAGCAACAACAACAACAACAACAATTGAATAGGCAACCAACTTTGGCCAATTGCTTGACCGCTGACGATCGACGATCGGCGACTGCAATTGTGCCCATTTCCGACTTCAACTTGACCACACAAAAAATAACAACAAAAAAAATGCTTTGGACTTAGATTATGGCAAGGGGAGTGGGGGAGGAGGTATAGTCTGCCCCTGCCTGTTTGTTGTTGTTGTTGTTGTTGTTTTGGTGTTGCCAAAGTAAATCGACGTTCATTTGTTTTTCAGCGCGTTGTTCGTGCAAATTTCGCTGAGATTTCAGTTTTGTTGTCCGTTTTTCAATTGGGGTTTTCCAACTATTTCTTTATGTTTGTCAGATTTGTTTTTGAGTAGATAAGTACCAAAGATTGTTTATCACATTAAAACGTTTCATTGTTATCAAAATGAATTTATCAAGATAAATCTAATTAATATAATCACAGATCTGATTAACTTTTTTAATCAAAGTAAAGAGGAGCTAACGAGGTGTCCGTTGATGTTGATCGAGATTATATATGCTTTATAAGTATAAACATAGCTTCTGCTGCCTTTAAGTGTATATAAGATTCATAGGAAGATGTGTTTACCCTTTGACCTCAAAGAGATCCTTTCAAGGAAAGGGTATGTAAGCTTCAGTATGATTTAAGAAATTTCATTACTGATTTTTTTGTTTTTACCTTTACAAATTGCCCGTAAATGATATTTTCACAACTCGCATCGATCGGTGGCCCCAAAGGCCTCCTCCCCTTCCACCCATCAGCCCGTTTGATCCGTCGAGTTGCAGCAGGGTGGAAGGGGTGGGAGGGGGAGTACCGACAAGTGAGAGAGTTCGTTGGGGTTAATACGGCCAATAAATTGTTATGGCGATTTGTTGCTGATTTTTGGTTGTTGATGTGCTTTATGGGCCAATATTTTTAAAGCTACGTTTTTTTTGTTTTTTTTTTTGGGTCGATTTATATTGGCCTAACGCCTAACGGCCGTTATCCGTTAGCCCGTTGGCCCGTTAGCAAATGTCGAGAGAAATATTGAAATTTTCGCTCAAATTGTTTTCAATTTAAACGACTTGGTTGCATTTTTCATGCTTTACTCGCCGGTGGAGTGCAAATATAATTAATGATAATGAATTGTTATGGACATCGAGCTAAAGTTGCTGCTGCCCACCCCCGCTTCCCTCCCACATAAAATAGTAGTAGGATGATAAGGAGAGGAGGGAGGAGGCGGGAAAACCCAAGAAAAATAATGCAGAGTTAAGGAAAATATTTCTTTTAGCAGTGGGCAAATGTCGTGCGACGTTTTCTGTTTCATGTTTCTTTTTTTCTACTTTTTTTTGGGAAGCTCTGGCGAATTATGTTTAATTTTATTTTGTTATATTTTCTTGTTGTTGTTGTTGTTGTGGGAGTTGGAGAATTGGAGGAGTTGTAGAGTTGTGAGGTTAGGTCTGAGTTGATTTATCACTCGAGTGGCGAGCGAAAGGTTGCCCATAAAATAAAATAAAAAACAAAACCAAAAAAAAAAATGTTGCTAAACAAATGTTGACGCAGCCAATGGAGAGGCTGACTGAGGTAAAAGTTTTCTTTATGGTTCAGTTTTTCCAGGAGTTTTTTTTTTTTCGCTTTCGTTGATTGTCGCGTTGTCTGTTGGTTCGCTGTGTCTTGGCCATTATGCAATTGTGCCTTGGCCAAGTGCTAATAAAATCAGTTAAAAATATTCATTTGTTGTCATTTGTCAAAATGGAAGTAAATGCAACTTGTTTTCCCATTCAAATTGCGCACATTTGCACATTATTTTTGCATATTTGTTTTTAACACGCATTTTTTTCACTTTTCTGTGTATCTCTTTGCAGGCACTGAAAGTAAATTGAAAGGCAATTTCCGCACTCCAAATCCTGCAAGTCTTCCGCACCCCACTACCCTCTCCACTTACCAACAGCAACGAAAACAACAACAACAACAACAACAACAACAACAACAACAACATCATCAACTTTTGGCTTGGACACTGAAAGCCAGCTACACTTTGGTCACCACTTTTCACATTTGGATTCAAAGTGAGTTTTTCTTTCGTTGCAATTTAAGAAAGTCAAAAATTTTTAATTGATTTTGAGCTAAGTTCAGAGATCAATAATGTTGCCTGATGACGCTATGTCTTTGAGATCGAGATACAGTTGAACCTCGTTTATGCGGTCACATCTGTTAACCGGATTGTTAAGTGTTTAGATTTATATCTTTATTAACTTTATTATTACATTTTTTGAAGAAGTTTCATATGTGACCCGAGCTGACTTAGTGATATTCGATGCTGAAGTTTAGTTGTAAGTCAGTTAAACATTGGTTTTTTGTAATAAATAGATCCTTAATAAGAAGAAAAAAATTAGGTTTCAGCAGAAAGTGTTACCTATATTATGATAGTGATATATCATACAATAATTGAACGTAGTATTACTCTGGTATATAACAAGCAGTAAACTTTCATTTAACAATCTGATTGTACTCGTATCGTTCATATATATAAAGACTTTACTTTATCCTATATCGTATTAGTTTCTTTATACCCTCGACTGTCTTTGGTATTATCTCTTATTTATTCCTAGTTATCTTCCAGAGGATCATTTGATTTTAACCTACGCATTTCTTGCATTTATCGCTTCTGATAAATGAGTAGATGAGGCTGTCCTACACGTGGTGGTTAAAGGGACTTTTTTTTATAGGAATTGTGATTTTCTCATCTTCGGAAGTTGCACATTTTTACCGCCTAATCCGCTTCAAAAGGAATGCTTGTTGGTCTGGTCATGGCTATTTCAATAAATCTTTCTTAAGTTCTTAGCTTAGTTCAAAAGGAGAATCTGCTTTAACTTTACTTTCGCATTCTAGTCCTGCAACCTATTCCTAAATTCCAGTCCTGGCTCTGCATCTCTTCACTGGTTTGTTGGATCTTCCTGGAGTTCTTTGGATAGATGTAGGAACAAGGTCGTGCCTGCTCATACTGAAACTATCTCTTTTGAGGAAAGCTATTCAATCTACTCGAAAGAAGCATATAGCCCATATTCCATTGTAACTACCATGCCATATTATCTGTTATCTGTATTTTTTTCCCTCAAGTGCTTTACGAATCTCTTCGAGGAGGCTTCCTAAGACTTACAATGACACGTTGTTAATCTACTCATATTACAAGTAGGTCACTCAAATACTAACTTTTTCTTCCTACGCTCAGTTACTTCTTGGATCTTTCTAACCTTTGAAATTGGTTTTTAGTTCAGTCTCTCACCTGAGTGACTGACTAGGTACAAAGTATACATATATCATAGACTCGTACCTCGACTATCTCTTTATGTTACAACAAAGTCTTAAAAGACCTCAAAAGAGTTGCATTCCAGCAGTAGCCTAAACAGCTCTGTCTCTGTCGTCGTTGGCTTCTGTTTTTTTTTTTTATAGTTAATGCCAGATTGCATATATACTCGTACTCTTACTAGGAACTGCTAATTTGGTAGCTTGTTGGGAGTTATTTACAGCCAGGCCACCTGTCGCCTGGTGCCTGCCAACGGCTTGCTGCATGCCGCCTGCCGCTTGGTCATAACAAACGACTTCCCTTTGACAGAAACAGGCGACTGGGCGTGACCAATTTTTGGATGCCAATTGGCTGTACATATTTTTAAAATAGCCACCTCGTTCGTATATTTGTCATGTGGGGGGAGCTCGCAGAACAAATCGAAACTTGTTCGAACCACAAAACACGACACATTTATCATCATGTGTGAATGCTGGAATAGGCCTGTCGTTGGGGGACTCCAAAATGTTTATAAGTTGTAGACAAATTTGCTGGCCAAAAACCGAGAAAAGAAAAAAAAAACAAAAAACACTTGGCGATTAGCGACCACTTTGGGTTGGGTGTGGGCCAGCAGGAAGATGGAGGTGACTCGAGGGAGTGAAGTGGAGCTGCACTAGCTACTAGGCAGGTGCTCGATGATCGGAGATCGGTTTGGGGGCGGCGGCAGCTGCACCAGCAGCAGCAGCAGCAGCGGTGGCAGCGGCAGCAAACGGTGTTTGCATGTTCAACATTTGTCCACATTGGTCGATAACTTTCGTTTTTTGTGGTGCACGTTGGCAAATTCTCTAATTGCTGCACTGCACCACCTGAAAAGTCTCCTTTGTCTTTGTCAACCGTTGTCTCTGGCCTCTGGTCCACTCTTGGCCTTTTTCCTATGCCGTTTCTCGATCTCTGTTCGTGTCCATGTTCATGTTGCCACATAACGTTGCAGCAGCAGCGCCTTCCCACCTTTTGGGTGCAAATATTTTCTGTATCACCCACCAACCTGCCCCACCAGCCACCCACACACATTGCTCTTGTTATTGCATGTGTAAATGTTGTATAGTTATGTGTGTGTGTGTGTGTGTGTGTGTGTGTGTGTGAAAGGCAAAGGAATTTGCAATGTTTTCATTTTCAGTTGACATTTTGCATATGTTTTTACTTATTTCGAAAATACTCTATAAAATTAAAGGTCGATTTATTAATGAAGCATTTTGTGAGGAGTATAAATTTTATATATAAAAATATGTGAATCGAAAGGATATAAAAAGGATTGTAGGATTATATTATAGAACCAATTTGTTGTGACTGTAAAATAGATATAAAAATTTGTTAAAAAGTAGGATTATTATATAGAAAAGTTGGGCATTTATTTTGGTCAAGATGGAAAATTATTTCCAGAAAGGAAGCTTGTTCTTTATATGTTATAAATCTCTCTGTTGATCAAGACTATATACGATATATATCTATATGCTATTGAATATGTAAATTTCAAGCTGATACAGGGCTTAAAATAAAGACATAAAAATTGTTTAAAAAAAAAACCAACTGAAATATTTAAGATTAAAGCCTGGAGAAGCTGCTAAAAAATGTATCTAAAGAGAGAAAAACAAACACACAATCAAAGCCAAAAGGAAAGCAAGATAAAACAAATTTGAGAAGCAATGAAAAACATTTATTTAGAAATACTTTTTGGGTCAGGAACAATAAAAGATTTTAATTTTTAATAAAGATTTAATGGGCATAGTTGGAATTTAAGTGTATTCGAACGTTGGCGAACACTTTTAGCAGCTTCCACAAGACAGAAACACAATAAATTAACAATTTATTGTCTTAAGGTGGTTGGGCGTAAGACCTCGCTCCCCCCTCCCCACCCTTCCCTCCCCCCCTCTGTACCAGAGATACTACAGATTGAGTGCTCTGGTTAAACTAGGTGGGCCACAAGTTGCGGTTGGTGTTGTGGTCGCTTTGTGGCTGAGGTTGACATGCCGCATGAACCCACTATACGAGTATACCCACCCAGCCAGCCCTCCCCCCGCGTCCTTTTGGGTTGCCCCCTGGCAACGTCCTTCAGTTCGTACTGCAAAAGGTTTATTTTTGCTGTTTTCAATTGGCCTGCATTTAGCATCGTGTGTTGTTGTTGTTTTATACAAGTCAATATGGTTATTGTTATTGTCATTGGCGCATTGCCTGCAATTTGGCCATTTGGCAACAGCAACGACAACAGCAACGACAACAGCAACAACAACGGCAACGGCAACAGCAACTGCAACTGCAATGACAACGACAACGGCAATTGCAATCGCAACTGCAACGGCGACAACTTCACGTGTGCCCAACTCTGGCAACATGTTGCCAGGCAGTTAACAATTCATTAGGTGTTGCATTGCTCGTTGTTTGTGTTGTTGCTGTTGTTGGTGCTGTTGTTGGTGCTGCTGCTGGTGCCGCCTGCTGGCAACCGGCTAATAATTTATGGCATCTTGCTGCCTGCCTGCAAGCCAACTTGATTCGGCTGTACAACTTGGCTTGAAAACGCCAAATGCGTCTAACAATTCTTAGAAGAATTTACTCCACTGCACTGTCCATCGTGTCTGCCGCCATAGATAAACCATAATTTATGCAATATTTTCAAACGGTCTCTGGAATTTGGTCGTCTGTCATAAATTGTCATCAACTGTTATTGGCCAAAAGTCGACCTCTAAACGATGACGGTCGTCGTCGTCGTCGTTGTCGTTGTCGTTGTCTCTCTCTTTGTCTAGTTATATATACCCTGTAGTCATTAGTATGTATATGCTTAAAGGAGGGTATATAAGATTGAGTCAATCAATTATATATAAATATAGAGACTTGAGCGATATCAAGAACAGATTCAACTTAGCCAGGGACAACAAATTGAATATATAAAGTTATATTTATCATAAATTGATAAGGAGGTCACACATATAAACATGTATATATATATTTCTGATCATCGAAGTAAGAACTTTAAGTTATAGACATCACTTTAGACATATCGGTTACTATATCGTATATATACTTAGGAGTACAGAGCGAAATCGAATGAAATATTTCATATTTTTGTTTAAACATATTCGTTTAAACATATTCGCATAAAGCTTTGATATCAGCTCGATTGTCTGATATACAAAAGGAAGACTTGTGACACAGCAGGGGTATTCAGCAGTTAGTTTGTCCAGGGTATCTCTCAGTATAACTCTTCTCTTCTTTTGATCAGACGTGTTCAGCTATGAATGTTTTGTCGCTTAGTCATGACTTTTTGTAGTTAACTGATGACTAAATTTTTAAACAAGTTCGTTGTAGTTACTTATAACTCGTACAATACTATATAGAAATACAGGTACAGACAGATAATACAGAAACATACATATGTGTTTATATATAGATAGATATATATATTGTTATAATTGATTAGTATTCGATTAAGTCGATTGGATGGCGAATTGAGGGCTTAAAAGCTATCTTTGTTGAAGTAAACGGAAACTTATCTTATCTCAAGACACGAGCGCCCAAAGGTCGTCTAGAAACTAAGCCCATAAGAGTACATATAGTATATGATATAGTATAGACATATATATATATATCTATATATGTATTTCTTCAGTCTAGTCAAGTGGCAATACAATAGCTTTCAATTATAGTACGTGCATTATTTGCTTTAATTTGTGTATAGAACTTAACTTCCGCTGGAACTAGAGCAAATATTTTCGACTTGATAATAAAAGAAAAAGAAGCGAAAGATCAAAGATCTTTATAAAAAAAAGGAAAAGAAAAACGAAAGTTTGTTTTCATTTTCATTCATTGTGAGTTCTATTGTGCAGCAAAGCCTACGGAATGTCTCACAGACAGTGGACTTCATTTGCCTTTTGACAGATTTACGAGCTTATCATTGTGTGTGTGTGTGTGTGTGTGTGTGTCTGTGTGTTAGTGCAGTGGGGCAGCAGGGTTCTTCCTCTTCCTCTGCTCTGTGTGTATTTTATGTGTGTGTTTGTGTATGCGTAACATGTTTGGCATAAACTTGGGCCCACAAAAAAAAGAAGAAAAAAAACTTTTCCTGGAATTAAGTCGCTTTATTACCGCATATGTTTGCCATAGTCGCTTATGTAATGCCCCACGACAAGAGGCAGGTGACTGACGACCCCAAATCCATTCAGATGAAGCACGCACAAACACACACACACACACACCACACACGCGGTCACTCAGAAATGTGAATGGTTTATTTGTTGTTTGTTTATATTTTGTGTCTTTTCTTTCATTATTTTTTTTTGAGTTATGGGCGAAAGGTTAAAGCCTATTTTGTCTGGCCTTTAATACGGCTTATACTTAAGTCGATATTTGCATACATTTCTATTAAGCTCAACGCGCTTCACTTCTCACTTTGTCGATAATGTTGTTTTAATTGAGTCGTTTATGCGTTGATTGATTTGCAGATTAAACGTTTTATTGATTTTTAATCAGCTTTCATTACCAACATTTAAGACGGTAAACTTAAAAGTAACATATATGTTATGTTTAGGTTGGAATATATGCAGTAGTTGATTTCTATTATATATAGAGATACCTTTCTTTGATTATCTACCCAAATTAAAGCATTAGTCTGAATATACTTAAGAATTTGGGATGCTTCCAAAGATATTAAATTTCGTACTTTCATCCAGCATCTTATGATGCTCTAATTTCTATTAAATTTATTATTATGTATTAAAGAATCATAATCATTAATTGACTCTTTAAGCAGAAAAGAGATTTAAGTCTTGGGGTATAATATATTTAGCCTTGACCATGTCCCTAATATAGTAGTGTCTCTATGCTTTTGCCTAGGGATTAGAGAGAAGCTTGGCAAATGGTCTTCCGTTTAGTCTTCTTATGGAGCGAGACTCTGGATATATGTTTTTGATTCTGCTTCCCGATCATTTAATTGACTTGAGACCAATAAGACTTAATCCTCCACTGATGTCAGGCTTAGATCTCGATGCATGGTGGAGCTGCTCAGAAGCCCAGGGCATCCGGTTACTTTCCTCAGTTTCTGGTTGGGAATCTCCTGGCATTCATAGCAGTTAGTTGTGAAAGGAACAGCTCAGATTAGTATAGCATATTTGGTGATCTGATTCAGTGCTGAATAGTGAGCAAGCGAGTCGAAGTAGTCAGATCTTTTCATTTGTTTCCAGCAATACTTATAATAATTTTACGTTCTTCTGCCAAATTCTCTTTGTGTGTTTTCATACTTACGAATTCAATGATCTAAGTACTAAATGAGCATATTCTCTATATCAATAAGTTTTCTTTATAATCTTATCAGATCCATTAACTACTAATAGCGTAATCTATAGCCAAACATAACCTAATCAGAGATCAACCAGTTCTTTCCTGTTGATGACTCTTGGCACAAGCTTTTACTTCCTCTATGCGCGCACCTTTTGTACACTCAATCGGTTCACTGGCATATTAATTATGTTATTAAGTAATAGGTTTCCTCTTCTTCTTCTGGCCATTTTTATACCGTCACACGAATGGTAAATATGTGCATAAAAAAACAAACATTGGGCCATAAAATTATATATTTCCTAATGAGTCATTGCCGGGACACATGTGAATGGCCGGAGAGAGGCCTCACTCCATGCCTCCCCCATCCTCATCCACCTCCTCCTCCTCCTGCTTCTCGTCAACTGAATACGTTTTTTTTTCTGCTTTTCTGCTTGTGGCAACAGTCAAATGAACGTCCCCTCATGCAAATACCGCGATTTGCATGCATGGCAAAACAACTGTCAAAGGGTACAGGGGGGTGGCGGGGAGGAGGAGCTCTTTAACCATCGTATTTTGAGTGACTAACCCAAAGTGTTTTTCGAGCTGTTGAAGTGCCAGCCCAAAAGGCTGTGGGTCCTCCCATGAATACAAACATACATATGTTTGCATATGCGAGGGTATGTCAATAAGTTTCATCAGTAGAATCCATTGTCCATATGTGTCAGAGGGGTGGAAACTTAACGCTTAAGAGATACATATATATATATCACTTGCTTGATTAAGCTGCGACGTGCATCCCAGCGAATGCGTCAGACTCGAGACTACAAACATGGCAAATGATTCTTCTGATTATCCTACCTTAAACAAAGTTCTTCTCTCTTTCTCTCTGAATATAAAGAACTCCATATACAGAACTGATTCTTAAAGGTTTATATATATTCAAATTATCAGTGCTAAAACTGGTATAACGATTAGAAAATAGACACAAAAGATGCTCAAATGAAGAGTTAATCATAGTGCAAAGCAGGGGTAGGCAATAGTTAGTTTTCCTTTTTCTAATTCTATGTTCTATATAATTTTAAGTTTAAGAACTTATTGACACACCCTCGTTTATACATATTTATATGTTTGCTGGCCATTGCTTTGGCCAATTCATTTTGCCAATTGCAATTGCAATTGCACATTTCCCGAGACTTGACTAGGCTCAAATAGACTCGACTTGACTGGGGCTCGACGCGACTTGGTCTCTATGGGTGTGTGTGTTTGTGTGTGTGTGTGTGTGTGTGTGTGTGTGTGTAGGTTGTAGGTAGTTAAAGTTTCGCTTTCGCTTGACCGAAATCACGTTGAACACTGAACACACACAAGAATTGAACAAAAGCTGAAAAGTGCAAGTCGGAGGCCCCTTTAAATGGCCTGCGGGCTCAGGTTTTGCCTCTGGCCAACTCCTGTTTTTCGCTTTTTGCGGTTTTCGCCTTTATTTTGTTATTTTTTTTGTTTAGTTTTTTAGTTTTTTGTTGCAGCCAACAATTATAATGGCTGGAAAACTTTATTTACTGCTTTTAGCGTCGATTTGTGTGTTGTGGCACGCCCCTTTTCCTTCACCCCAACCAAGCAACCAACAACCCACCCACCATCCACCACCATCGTCAACCCACAGCCCAGACAACTGCCGACAACTATACGCCCCCTCCCACATTTTGTGTGGATCATTTGGCGGTTTTTTGTTTAGTCGTTTCTATTGCAAGGTATATCGAATTTGAACTACCAATAACCTCCAGGTATTTCTTCTATTTGTGGCCTCATTGAGAACTTAACACCTAAACAAATCTATTTCTATTTTGACCCCATCCTTAACCCTTCACAAAAAAGAAGAAATCTGATCTCAATTTAGGTCTGTTGCCCTAGAAGTGGAGGCTTTGAAGGCAAAAAGTTTCAGTATTTGGTATAAAAAGTCGAAAGTTACTTTAAACAACGCTTTTCATGCACCTCACATTTGTGCTGATTGATCCTGAAGCAGGTTATATATATAGTTATTCGATCCGACAGAGAAAAGTTCTTCAATACCTTTTTTTTAAAGGAGGAAGAAATTACACGAGTAGGAATTACTTTCATACAGACATACACGAACTGTTATGATTATATCGACAATCTTGAAGAAGAATATACATATATATATACAAGATATATCGATATATAAATATATATCCTTTAAGGTCAAAGAACAGCTCTTTTTGTTCTATAAGCAACGATTCCTTCACAATATTTCAATCGTTTAAAAAGTTTAAATATATTTAAGGTATCGTTCGATACTCCAAGTTGGGCCAGATTAAGTTTTATATCGTTAAGATTCTAATATTTTACCTGATTTCAGAACTGAAACTAATGTTGGATCAATCTTTAATAGATAATGCATAAAATAATATCAGAATTGGTAGAATCCAAGTTTATATAGACCCAATTTGTGTATCAAGAAATGTTTTATACAGATGTTGATACGCCTACACAATTTACATGTATACTACTATTTATTTGAACACAGCTGTTTTAGCTCGACTTTAGTACAGGGTATATTCATAGCTGACTCAACGTTAGATTATCAGTTGTTGTTAAAGTTGTTGTTAGCGCTGCTGCTACCTCATATCTTAAGTGGCTAAATAAACGCTAGCGGCGATGCCAATTTTGGTAACCGGCAGTTAACCGTGCAGCTCGATTTGCATACAAATATGGCCCACAAGTGTTTTTGCGACTAATTTCGTATGAAAATTTGATTGCTCCCGATTAGAATCGTGTTTCATTGTTTTGGGTGCCGACTCTGACTCTGACTCTCGACTCTGACTACAACTCCAATTCCAACTCCCAGTCAGCCTCCCGCCAACACGCCCCCATCCTTACCAAGCCAAAAATTGTTAAGTGTATGTTTTATTTGTTTGTTTTTTTGTGTCTTATGGAATTAAGTAATACTCGTGATTATTATAATTTTTTTTGTTGCTGTTGTTGTTGTTTTTCTTGGTCTTGGTCCAAGTCGTTGGTCTTTCCTCCCGCCCCTCTGCGTAATTATCGTTTGTAGTTGTTGTTGTTTGGCAGTTACAGTTGCTTTTAATTGCTATTTTACAGTTACAAGAGTATCATTGTTGCTGTGGGTGTGATATATATCTATGATATGGTCTCTTGGACCCTTTGGAAACCATTCAAAGTCGGCGGTAAAGTTCTTTTTCTTTTTTCTGTTTGTTTTTTGTTAACTGATTAAAAGATATCACGAGTTGTAATTTGTCAGTAGTTTTGAAATATGTTCAGACGAAATTGTTTTGGATATCAAGTAAGTGTTTAATAGTTCGAGATAGAAACAGCAGATAGTTCCAAAGATCTTAGTTAAATATATTTATACATATATTTATTCTATTCTAAATATATGATATAAGGCATAAAAGAAACGGCAGATGCGGTTTTACCCCTAAGTAATTTCAAGTCTCTAATCAAATCTCGAAAGATTGATTATAGAAACCTTTATATATACAGTAGAATCTCGCAAATAAGGGTAGGTCTGAATATGGCCTACTCCGAATCGAACTTTAGTCCGAAAAGAATGAAAAATCATTTTCAACTGCTATTCTATGTCTTTTTTAATACTTCTCTAAGGAGCCTCTCATCATAAAGTGCAATAATCCATTATATTCAACGACTTCTTTTATATATTTTCCATCAATTTACTTCTATATCTAACGTTTATCTAAATATTATTGTCTTTGTGTTGCTGTGAATGAAAAAGTATTTGCAAATGTTTCGGTTATCCAGATTCCCGCATAGTCTGAATTGTAATAAGTTTTAATTAATTAACGAGTCTCTACTGTAGTTGTTCGTCTTTTATCAACCGAAAGTTTCACATATATCAACTGCATTTTCAACTAATCATTCGTATGTCAACTATGTAACATAATGATTCCAGACTATTTGGATATATGTAAAAGATATATGTACTGCCTGCAACATAGAGTTAGAGTTAGGTTTACAACTGGAAACAATTGTTAAGATCATTGCAAGGAAATGAATAAAGAGCAGCTTTATCTTTTACTTGTATCTAAAATCGTGACTGTACAATTGTAATCTGCATATCTGAGTAGCATCATGCAACATCATGAAACATCATGCAACATTAATGAACCACTAAATTTATGCCTTTTGTTGTTTATACACACACACACACACACACACACACACATACATGCATGTATATTTTAACTAATTCGCGTTAAATTTTTAATTACAGTGAAATAAACGATTAAAAATCACTTTTTTTTTAATTTTGTTGTTTTATCAAAATAACAAAAGGAAAACAAGAGAGAGAAAAAAGAGAAGTATTTTGCATGAAAAGCGCAAACGAACGGAAAACGTTGCTTAAATTCCAGCCAGGAACTGAAGAACTGCGCCCAAAGGTCGAAACCGTAATGCGGAACGGTGGAAAGGAACACACAAGCAACATGGCAGACATGCAAATTTGTGAATTTTAAGTGGAACAACAACAACTTAAAACAACAATAACAACTAGGAGAAGAAGTGAGACAGAGATAGAGCGAGAGGAAAAGCGAACAACGAAAACATACGAATAACAACAAAAAGGAGATTTTAAGCAAATTAATTAAATTAACATCCACATGGAAATCGGAACCAAAAACAATTAGCGCCACACTATGGAAGCTGCCACAAAAAAAACGCGACACGAACATGAAACGGCAACAGAAACTGATGAAAATCTTAAAGAGCAGGCGGCAATAAAAGAGATAGAAGTGGATGGAGATAAACAAAGAGAAAGATTTGATGCAGTAGAAGAAAATGCAATGACAGAGACTGCGATTGCGATTGGGACGTCATTTAGCAACCAAGAGACTGAAAAAGTGGCCATGATAAAGTGCGGGAATGGTAGCAGCACCGCTGCCGCTGTCTCCAGCATGGATATAACTAAAACAACGACAACAACAACAACAGCAACAACAACACCACCAATGAGATTGGAGGATGTGGTTGCTTTTGTGATGCCAGCAATACCACCACCACCACCACCAACAACGTCAACAACAACACCAACAATACGCACCACCAACACCACAAAATCGGCCAGCAGCAGCCGCAGCAGCTCGTTAAGGAAGCAGCGGCGCAGCAACCATCTGGACGTTGATGTTATTGTTGGCACAGGAGGAGCTGGTGGTGCTGCTGGTGGTGGTAGTGTTGGTGCTGGTGGTGTTGGGCAGCCAAAGGGCGGACAACGTAATGGCAGCAACGATATGAAAACATCACAATCGATGACCTCGCTGCCAGCAGATGAGCTGCAGCAGGAGCGACGTGATGTCATCCAGGCCAAGCTGCATCTGGAGCGGCCCTACAACAGCCTCAAGGTAAGTAACTTGTAACACTGGAGCAGCTGCTGGTGCAGGTGGTGCCGCCGTTGTCGGTGGTACCTGGTGTCTATAGTCTGGTTCGTGGGTCGGCCTACGCCGGTTGCTGTTGCGACTGCGCATAAATTTGCAATTGAGAGTTGGACATATTTTTCAAGATACCCTGTAACCAGTCAATATGTAGGGTATATAGGAACGCACAGACTATATATATACTATAATACTTGATTAACTGATACGATCTGTTAATGTTTCATGAACTGTAAGACAATACAAGCAAAGGTATAAACAGTTCTTAAAACTAACTACAGGATATCTTGTACTCTAGCACAGATTCTCTCTCATTTTCTCTTAATTGTTAAACATCTGTCCATCTCTTTCGCTCTCTGTGTCTTATTACGTTCCACACGCTAACGAGTTGAACTTGTTCAAAGGGGAGCCTGGGGCAGGAGGCACTGGGGCACTGCTCTATTCATGGTCATGTCTCCATGGCGGTGACTTAAATGACAACTTGCCGTTAGAATATGAATTCCAGCTCTTGTTCTTGTTCTTGTTCCAGTTGCTCTCTCCTTCTCTCTGTCTCTTTCTCTCTGCGTGTGTCAACGGAAATTGCTTTAATAAATTATTAATAAATTTCATTATTAGCATGCAATACCAGTATAATATAAGTTACGTAACGGTTCTAAAAATGTTTCACATTCCAAACCATTCCAGTTAGTTGGTCAGCGACGATTGAGACTCAAGAGAAAGATCACCCAACGAGCTGGATAACCATTTCCGTTAATTAGAAAGATTCGGAATTTAGAATAAATGTTACTCCATTTGAGTTCCATTCTCAATGTTTCGTTGGAATACTGTCAATGGAACGATTTTTGTTTCCAGAATCGGTATTTTTGTGGGTAAACTTAATTAGCATGTTTCATTCCGTAATGTGTGATCCATTAACTGTTGATTAAGGATTTAACTGGGATTGTCCCTAATGACCGTTCCATTCTAAAGCATTCCATTCCAAAGCTTTGCACAAATTTTGTTAATTTACTGGGACTGAGCCTAATCTAATAGTCGTTCTATTCAGCATTCCATTGAAGCATTAACTGGGATTATACTTAATATCCGTTCCATTCCACAACATTCCATTAAGAAATCTAATGGGGTTTGGTCTTAAAACCCGTTCTATTTCAAAGCATTCCATTGAGGAATCTACTAGGATTCTGTTAATAAGCGTTCTATTCCAAAGCATTCCACTCCAAATTTCACTGTTGTAACTGTTGATATATAAATAATTAATTAAAAAAAAAGAAGGATATTGAGATTATGTCTTATAGTCGAAGAAGCTCTATTCCAAAACATTCCATTTATGAATAACGTGGCATTGAAATTAATAACGATTCTATTCCAAATCATTCCATACCAAAGCGGTTCACGAATTTGGTTAATTTACTGGGATTGAGGCTAATCCAATAGTCGTTTTATTCCAAAGCTTTCCATTGATGAATTCACTGGGACTGTTCTTAATTACCGTTATATGCCAAAGCATTCCAATCCGAAACGAATCAGCGTGAAACGGTTATTTCACGATTTATGTAAATATATTCAAAATAATTTATTGTGGGTGTAGAGTATACATAAATCACATATTCCGGTCGCTGGCATTCTTTGTAGGTTCCCAAGAATTTTGCAATGTTCAAGCTTTGATTTATGGATTCGATTTCGCATTCCAAAGTAGTTTCGCAGCTGCCGAATCTTAGCACTAATTGTGAGCGTATGCAAATTTACAGCGAGCACTGTGTGGTTATTATTCACGTATTCGGAGTAACTGTTTGAGTCATTTTTGGGGAAGCTGGAACCCACCTGGCAGCTGCTTGTTTTAATTCAATTAATTACATGAATGGCGCCGCAAATCAATTCAATCAAATCGAATCAATTGAATATAACGACTTAGGAGCAACACTACAATTTACGCTTACAATTTCGTTTGTAATGTCGTTTTGCCTTTGTCTTTATTGTTGTTTTCCTTTTGTTTCTGCTGTTTTGCTTCTTTTTTTTTGGCATTGTTGGAGCATTACGACTTTGTGTAAATCAGGAATTTCCTTAACGATTCGATCATTGCTGATGTTGTTTGTTGATGTTATTTTTGTCATGTATTGACTTTTTCCTCTCTTGGGATGTGGCACAAATAACAATTAAGAAATGCCCTAAACGAGATTGATCGAAGAGAAGATACCTCGTAGTCGTACTTAGATCTTACCTAGATTACCTAGCACACCCTTCCTCATAGATAGGTTTGTTAAAGATTTCACAGCAGGAAAGTATTGAAACAGAAATATATTGATATAGTACTATCCCCAGTCTAACATCTAAACTATATAGATATTATTGATAGAGTTGACTGTTTTTGATCATAACTTGTTCACATAAGTTAACAGAATATTTATGTAAAAGTCCACCAAAATATTATCTGGCTTTAAGAATTAATTTGTAGCTCTGTATAGAAAGTTCTACCCAATACGAGGAGAAAGATACGGACTAGTTCGTAATTTATATACACTGCTTGAAGATAGCTCTTTCCTCATATTTAGCATACCTCTCTATGCATTTCTAATGGTTACAGGGTATAAATATATTCATTAATTAATTGCGCGCACTTTGCAATTTGGAGCGATGTGAACCGGTTGGGGGCTTGACTGACGGCTGTATTGTGCGGCCCAAAGATGGTTAAGCATATTATCGCGGCCATATTTGGCAGCTCAAATTACTTATTTATTAACAACTTTTAATGGTTAACCCACCACTTACTCTCTCTCTCATTCCCTCTCTTTCTCACTCTCTTTCGCTTTTGCAGAAAAACTCACAGAGCAGCAGCAGCAGCAGCAACAAGTGCTCCTCGGGTGGCAACAACAACAATAAAAACAACAAAATGCATCGCTACTCTTGGGGCAGTGGGCATAGTCACAGCAGTTCCACAAGTCTCCACAGCAGCGCCACACTCGGCCTGGGCTCGTCGGGTAAAGACGACCTCTGGGCGGTCATACAGACGAACTACAATTATATCATGGACACAAACCTGCTGGATTCATGCAAAGAGGCACGGTTCGAGATTGAGGAGGCGCAGCCAACCTCACGCGAATCCAAGTTCATGGGAAGTCAGATTCATGTAAGTACACCAAAGCGGCATCTAGTGTTTAAAATTTCATTGCATACTTTTTTGCTGAGCATTTTCCGATCAAACTGTTTAGCCAAGTTACAAACCAATTAGTTGGCTCAATATTCAGCTCAAATTTTTTGGATGCAATTCGTAAACTTTGCAATTTAAATAAAATAAATCTATAATTTGATTTGGTTTCTTGGCAGATTTTGGATGAAACACAACGACAGGAAGGTCTTTGCGAAGATCCCAAGGAGCTGAGGCGTTGGCTACGCGATATGGAAAGCAAATTGGAGAGTTCCCCAACTATTTCGGAATTAACTCTCTACTGCAATGCGGAGTTGCAGCGCCATCTAGCAGTTCACTCGGTAAGTTTGCAGTTCAACAATATTCAAATAGGCATAAACGAGCATAAGCTCAGGCGCAAATGTTGCTGCAACATGCGTGTTGCCACAAGAAAAACGTCACCTTAACATCCCAAAAGTTGGAGATGTTATGCAGTCCTGTGCTGCAAGATACAACCAACGCCTTATTGGCCATCCAAATGTTCTATCTAGGCGCCTAACTGTTAGGCCAAGGAAGAGAAGATTGAAAAGGTTTCACCCCATAGATCTCTTTCTTAAATATAAAATAGACGTTAAAATGTGTAAAAAGAACCCCACGAAATATGCAATGCATTTAAACAATTCCGCTCTGACTTTATTGTTTATACCTATAAATGGTATCTATATAAAACTGAACAATAAGAGTAATGGTTTCGATTTTCCGTACATTTTCTCGCACTTTCTATGCTTTTTCTTTAATCAGGCATATGAAATGTAGGTCAGTGTCAATCGGTTCGGTACATTCTCGCCTAACCCTCGACACACGCAACATTCTTGGGAAATCGTTAATTTTTGCCTTTTTAAACCACTTTTCGTCCATTACTTTGTTCATTCGTTTCTGTCGACAAATAAAAATTTAGTTTTCTACAAGAATACAGCGAACGCTCGATAACGTGAACTCATTGAAACCAAGTGTGTTCCTGGTATCAAAAGTACGCAAACAGATATAAAGTAATTACATATTTAATTTATTAACTTAATTTCATCAACATCTTCATAAGCAACCTATAGACATAGTTTGTGTGTTGAACTGCTTCCCTTAGTCTTCATTTTCTCCAGTGCCTCTGCAGTACGCATTGTTCTCCTATACCCAAAAAAAAAAACTAAAACACCTTCAAATCTTTTTCCTGTTTAATACTGGAAATGGTTGATTTAGCAATATTTTTTTTTTTTTTTTTTTTGCTTATTACTTTATATTTTAACCTTATTGTAAAAACCGATAATTGCGTCTTGATTTCCATACGCAATGCAGGCAGTCGAAACATATGTCAAAAACCTAATAAATCATAAAGTTATTATAGGAAAGAAAGACTGAAATTATAAAGTGTAGGAAAGAAAGGCAAAAGCTGTTTGAAAAAAACAAATTCGATTTCATTTGTGCCTAAAAAAGTTGATGAAATTTTGTTTAAAATGAAGACAGTTGCTTTTCACATTAGATGGGGGTATTCCAGCTTATATTATAACATACAAAATAGTTAGTTTCAAGCAACAATTTGTATTTAGTACAAAGCTTAAACAAATCATTAGTTGAATTGAGACTTTCAAAACAAGATAAATAAAAAATAAAACCTTTGAAAGAGATTTGTAGCGACGATAAACAGCCTTAAAGTCAGTAAGCCAGAAAGCCAAAAGGAGAAAGATACAAAATCTAAAGGTAAAAGTGTAACGAAGTGTACACAAAATATTACACGCATTTCCTTCTTTTTTGTTTGGTTGCTTTTCATTCGGAATGACTTTGACTTTTTTTTTTTGTCTTAATCTTTATTTTTCGTATTTTATTTGATTTCTTATTCGTCTTCCGTCAGTGCGTGCCACATGGGGCATGGGGCAAAAAGAAAAACTGCAGACACTTGCTAAAGTTGCCGCCCCATTAAAATTTGACTGTGTATCTTACGTTGTGTAACACACACACACACACAGACACATAGAAACACACAAATACACACAAGTCGCTTGCGTTACCTTCCATTCGATCGAGCGTGGATCTGTGCAACAAACTCCACCCCTTCCTAATGTTCCCTTGTTTTCATTTTCATTTTGCGTTACGAAAATTTATTGTACTAAAAGTGAAAATTGCTTGTAAGAAAAAAGCTTTACAAAGAAAAGGGGGTCAATTGCAGCAGCAGCGGCAGCGGCAGCAGCTGTTGTTATTGTTATTGCTGTTGGTGTTACCAGCAATTGTTGCTGCTGTCTACTGATAACCCCAAGCTCAAGCACAGCCTGCAACACCTTTGAATGGTCTGCAAATGTTGCCTTAAGATATATTTAGTGTGTTTGTTTGAAAACGGGGGGGATTATTATCTATCTGAACAATATGTGCGCATATATACATATATATATTTTTATATATAGTACGTAATGCTCCATTGCGTGGCTCTGGGCTCTGACATTATGCAATGCCAACTGTCTGAGAGTTATTTGGCGAGTGCTGTGGGGAGAGAATAGGAAAAGGGGAGGGGAGGGGGTACTACGCAGACATTGAGGCAAAATCTAAGACGGAAGAGCTGCTTAGCCTTTGGGGCTTGGCTTGCTTTGACTTGACTTGGCTGATTGAACATGACCATGACAGCTCCAGACGGCCAGTTGGGTAATGTGATGTGTGTGCGATATGTGTAGGAGTGATATAAGGAAGTTTTTTTTTTACTGCTGGTAGTTAGACAGAAGCAGCAGAAAGACATCGACGATTGTATTTATATTGCAGCTATAAATTTACCTGACTCTAAAGATAGTTAAAGGTTTTGAAGATGGAAGATCGAAGTAACATTTGTAATAGGAAATACTTTTGAACATGTAAAGGATCTCTCCTAGCCTTAAAATAAATCGCGGTATTCAAGTTCTATAAGATTTTCGAGTGAAATACTCTCCAGGCTGGCATTAGGCATAAGCTATACCCTATAAACTGTATAGATTCTTAGTCAGCAGCAAGTCGATCCATCTTGAAAGAGCTTAGAATATTTTTTCTCTTGAATAGCTCACCTCTTCCTAAGGACCTCCCTATTAATGGGAAACTTCTTTATCACATATCGGAAATGGGTTTCTGTTGTATGCAAATTCCAATTTTTTGAGACTCCTTATTTGTTTATCTGATATTCTGTTCTTAAAGCATCTGTGTCAACGGCTGAGTGAAGTTCCTCTTGGATTTTATTTCTGTCCTCTTTTTTGCCTGTCAAAAATAACTTGAATACATCTTTTGGTGGATTTTTGCTTTCTTTTCTAACAAGCAA
Organism: Hirtodrosophila trivittata; assembly: GCA_035045065.1. Taxonomy (NCBI): domain Eukaryota; kingdom Metazoa; phylum Arthropoda; class Insecta; order Diptera; family Drosophilidae; genus Hirtodrosophila; species Hirtodrosophila trivittata. Next base: position 10,607,561 of record JAWNNK010000813.1, read on the forward strand.
CTCGCTAATTGAAAATTCCGTTTAGGAATGGAATTTGACTGCCTAATGCATTTCACTCCACCCACTACAACTACAACAACAACATCAACATCAACTCCTCCTCTCCCCCTTTTTACCATTATGATCTATCTAAGTCTCTTTCTCTCCTCACCTCCGATTAGTTGGTATTTTGCAATTCGCGTACTGAAAACGTATCGGGCCAAGAGCCAAATGAAAGTAAACAACAGACGAAAAAACAATAACAAAAACAACAACAAAACAAAAGACAAACACTGAACACCAACAACAACAACTAACGACAGTTTTCAATGTGGGCTGTTAACAAAATAACAGAAAAAAAAATGCTCCATTGGCCAAAAAGTGCAATCACCTTCCTGGCAACGTTTCAGCCTCCGTTTTGCCCCACTGATTTACGACAATTGTTTTGTCACGTAGTCGATTGGGGAATTGGGAATCAGAGAGTGACTTACACCGGGCTAGACCCACTGGAGGAGGGTGGCTGAGAAAGGGGAGGAGCGAGTGGAATGGTAGGGAACTCCAACGGCAGCCGAAATGTCAATTGCCCAAAATGGTTAAACATATTTTCAATAAGTTGTTAGGCGTTTGTCTCTGTCGATTGTTTGGTTTGGGTTTTGGTTTTGGCTTAGGCTTTGGCAGGCGGCAGGCACTTGCGACTACACGCATCCCCCCTCCTTACAGTCCGAGTCCCATCCAGATCATTGAGTCTCTCCGCGACTCCTCCGATGTTGTCACTGGTGGGATGCAATCATTTTGGTCGGCACTCTTGGGCCAGTGGCAAATGGAAAGGCGATTCGTAGCGGATAACAAAATTTGTCAGCCAGCGGCCTGTGCCAGAAATATGAATTCATGGCTCGCTGGAAGGATGAGTTATCCCTCCCTCTTCCTGCTCCCCCTAACCCCTAGCCCCCATCCTTGCAAGCTGGCCAGCTGCAGTTCATAACGAGCACATGGCATGGCATGGCATGGTGTCCCATGGGTAAAACCTTGGACTTTCCAAATATTAATTGAAATCTCTGTGAAATTCTCTTTGGGAAGCAGAGCGTAAACAATCATGTTGCATGTCGCATGTCGCGATGGACCAGCTAAACAAGGATGTCTCTGTTCAAGAGGACCAAAAATGGTCGTATCAACTTTTCGCAAATAATGCTAGCCTAGGAGCTACCCTGTGTTCACGAGTGTCACTAGATGTATAAACTGCTAATGAGTTGATTGAGCTGTTTCAGGAAGTTGAACAGAACGAAACGGAAAGATCGTCGAAGGATCTCTGTGTCCCTATCTTCCTCGTGGTGAATTAGCATGTTGCAGATATAAAAACAGGATGAATTGGAGGTATCATTGCGAGATCTCTTTCGTTAACAGGGTATCGAAAACTAAAAGCATTGTGTGTACCTCTTCCTACGCCTGCCTCCCCCTCATCCTGTTGGGCTGGCCAAAGAGTGAAGGTGGCGCACATAATTTTGTCTGGCCGGTATTAGCCAAGAGCTGGCTGTGCTGTCGCTGATGCTGGTGCTGGCTATTGGCCATTGGCCATTGGCAATAGCTGTAACCTAATGACAATGACAATTGATTATGCGGGTTGCAAGTACGAATACGAATACGAATACGAATGCGAATACTCGAGTAGAGTTCGAGTACGAGTATGGCCAGGGTGTCCAGTTTTGGGGCGCACAGGAAATGGTCGAGTTTGTCGCTAGTTTTAGTTTATGGCGGCCATAACTTACAACTTGCCGACAATTCGATTTCGATCTGGCCAGTTGTTTGTCCAATTCTACCCACTGACCATAGTTGTTGTTGTTGTTGTTGTTGTTGTTATTATTATTATTATTGTCGATGTCCTCCATTGAGCCGCAATCTCTGCTCGATTTGCATAACAATTGCTGGCCCAAACCTTTCGCCCAATATTAGTAACAGGCTCCATTGGACACCAGCGGTGGCCCAGTAGTTGTTGTCCCAATGGTGCTTGCCTGCAATCGCCGTCGCCGCCGCCGCCTAGTGGTTGCCTGCGGTTACCATATGGCCCAGCTTACCAATAAAACATTACCGAATTAGCTGTAAAAATCTCTTTGGTAGATTTGATGCACTTTCCAAGAGTTGTTTTGTGCCCAGCAAATGAACCTTAAAATAAACTTTCCATTTAAAGTTTTTCATAATTTTTTCTTTTTTTCTTTCTTTCTCTCTCTATCCCTCTCTCTCTGTCTTTGTCTCTCTTTTAAAGTTTACGGCTTTTGGGTCTGTGATTGTTGAAGCTGTGGTTGTTGTTCCTTTTGTTCAGCTTTGTTCACATATATTTGTGGTATAATCGTCTAGATAAATGAGTCTTGTTGGTTTGTAGTCAAACTGTGGGGAGGGGAGGGAGGGGAATACTGCGGCGAGTTACTCGTACTGTAACGAATTTGGCAATTCATGGACATTTTTAACTAGGATACAAATAGGTTCAGTTTATTACCTAAGAGCCCATTAAAAAAAACTTGCTTAATGATAACTCACTTCACTTCGGTTCAATTATTATCGGTTTTTATTTTTTTGTAGCGTTCACAACTTTCCATTCAATTACCACTAGTTGGCAATCCTATATGAGTGTGTGTGTGTGTGTGGCTACCCTAAAACTGTTTCATTTAATCTTGTTCAGGCGATAAGCCTTAAAACTGTTCTATCAATCGGATATAATATGATTACAATTGAGTTTAATCGATAGGTGTAGCTTTTCATAGAGAGCTGGCAACCCTATTTATTCATTTATGTTGTGTTCTTTAGCTCTCAGCATAGTTTTTCAGTAGAAATTATAGTCTAATAACATCCTTCTGAAGGGTATTCTAAAGAGTAACACATAAGCTACTTGGTAGAGACAAAAGATAGGCTCAGTATATCAAACTCAAACAATAAATATATATGAAAGATCGATCGTGTTTTTAACTCTATTTCATTATGCTCCATATATAGTTGGCTTCCATTTGATCCAATATATCCTATAGTTACAAAAGGTGTCTAAAAGTGTAAAGCATCCCAGAAGATAAATACTCTTTCTTGTTTTCTGTTTTACACTATTTATTTACCATTTGAATCTGTCAATCACTCAGACTGTGATCAATCGCTCAATCTTCAAGTACTTCCAACATATTTATCACAACATTTTAAAGAGTTTTGGGTTTTGCACTTCATAAGAAAACAATTTGAACGCTCTCAGACTTATCCAAAGACGATAAAAACCTTTCTCCTGCCAGCCTCAAAAAAAGAAAGAAGAGAAAAAAGCCAAAAAAAAAAAAAACTTGACATTGTTTTGCAACACGCCCAATTCATAAGAGAATCTCATCAGGAGAGATAAAAACAGAGATAAAGTGAGAGTAGGAGGAGGAGGGGTGATTGGGAGAATGACTGGGTGGATACAGGGGAGATATCCAATTTCAATCGAGTTTCACTTTTCACCATTGTTAGTTGTATTGCTATTATTATTATTATTACAATTTTGTTATTTCGTGATTTAAATTAACAATTAAAGTTGATAATTAACAAAATGAAAACATGGTAACACCAGAAAATAAAGAAAAACAAGGTAACACCCAATGGGAACACCCCCTATGATATATAACAACAATTTATCAAACTAACCGACACATTTCATGAGGCACATTTCAAATTATTTTTGTTGTAACCTCAGCTGCAGCTTCCACTTCAACTTCAGCTTCAACTTCAGCTTCAACTTCAACTTCAACTTCAAATTCGACTTCCAAAGCAATTTCAAAGCAAATGCGATGACGACAACAAGGCTGAAAATGAAGTCATTACCACAGACAACAATAAAAACCCGAACCCGAACCCCAACCAGACCCAACCCAACCCAGACTGTTGATGAGGTCTGCAGCCAGCCAAAGCCAGGCCAGGCCTCATATCATATTTTTATGGATCGTAGAATGATTTCGTCATCAGGCGACGCGTTCCAATATGAAATTTTCAAAGTCAAATGAAATTTATGAGCGTCATAATTAGATTTTACTAAGAAAAACCCCCGAAAAAAACGAAAAGGAAACCGCATTCGAAATATCGCAGCTAATCGAGGAAGTTGCAAGCAAAAAAAAAATCAAAACTGAAACTGAAACCGAAACCGAAAACGAATCCAATAAAATGCTGGAAAATTAAGAAGGAGAAGAAAAAGTTTTACAATAAATCTCGGCAATAAAACAAGCAGCGAGCAAAAGCTAAAGAAAAAAGGAAAACAAGTTAAGACTACTCTATCAGAGTCTGGTCGACTTCAAAATACCCTCATCTAATATTTACAAGTTGGGTGTACTCTTACCAAAAGCGTTTACAGGGTGTTTTCGATTCCAATGAAGATTTTATCATAGATCAAAGGAAGCTTTTCATATGTGTCAGGCAAAGGTTGAAGTTTTACAATAGAGTTTGATATAGTTTCATTTTGATATTCCAAGTTTAGGTATACGAATATACTCTGACAGTCTTTGAGAACATATATATATATTTATATATATGTATATGAGTATATATATACATACTCTAAAGGGTTTCACTTTCTTGCTTCAATTTCAATAGAAAACAAAAAGGAAAGCGAAAAGTATATGAGCTTGGCTGCTGATCAAAAACCTATACCTATAATATATAGATATATACCTAATATATATATGTGATCGTTACATATATTTGCACAGGCGAAATGTACTCTTTATAATCAATTTTAATAGGTGGCAGGGTATTAAAAATAAAGCAAATCAAAAGCCCAATCATAAAACTCACTTTCAAGCACAATTTATTTTGTTATCGTTTGTCGTTTTCGATTTTTCACAATGAAAAATTCATGTACGATCCAAACGGTTCAAACGATTCCAACGATTCAAACGATCCATTCAGGTTCATCATTAGCACCGTGGAGCAGAGCCGACCATCAGGGGGAAAAAAGGGAAAGGCGGATGATGATGATGATACGCGACCAACGAACGTGGATTCGTCTCGTATGTAGCTCGACTGGAGCCTAACACTTCGAATGTCGCCATTTAATTGGCTCAAAAATCAAGACGCGACTTGGATGATTGCCAATTGGCATGAGGAAGGACGAAGGCCAGGGAGGGGGGGAGGTAGCGGGTAGGAATGATGGGATATTGAGGAGTTAGTGCTGGAAAAAAACTGATTAATGAAGACAATATTTTGCTGTTTTTCAGCACCTTGTTAACGACTTTATGTGCGCAATTTTTGCAAATGACTTGGGAGAAAATTAAATTTATGAAATAGCCCATAAAATGATAAAAGCGAAAAGAAGCAGAAAACCAAAAAGCATTCAAGGAATGACGACTGGAAAATATGGTGGGAGCTAATGTTGCGCCTAGTAGGGTTATAAATGTTACTAAACTTGATATATGGTATGGTCTTTGAAAGCCGTTAAAGAAAGACATCAGCATAAGTATTCCGCATTAGGTATTACCATTAGCATAGAAAGTGCTGTGTGTGTGTGTATGACAGAGTGTGTGTGTGTGTATTTTTGGGGAAAACTGTTAAGTGTAGCTCAACATGATTAATTTTGATATGCGAAGAGAGCGGTACTCAAACTTATGATCAGACCCAAATGGGTGCGAGTTCTTGCCATGAAATTTCTCTACTTTGTTTGGGTTTATCATAGATTCTTTATCATCTCAAGTTAGGGTATACTTCAGTCTATAATTAAAGCTGAATCTATTTTGGGATTGACTCTAAAATTGTATAACTTGCTTGCTATTTATTTTTATAGCATTCCTTTTATTCATAATATCATCATTCAAATCGACTTGTTTACCATTTACTACCGATACTTATTATCTTTTTTGCTGCTAATTCATATTGTCCACACTTATTTGGCACATTATCTGTATCCGTTCCTTTGGGCGATATAGCACGTGTCGCTATTTATCTATATACCATGACTCCATTTATCAATTCAACACCTATTCTATTCGTGGTCAATTCTTTAAGTATACATATTTATATATAATCGGCCTGCCTAATGAAGCAATCACATCTCCCTCTCGCCAACGAATAAACGCGAATACGCTGAGATATATTAGTGCCCCGGGCCCAAGAGATCGTCAAATCATCAAGTTCAAGTTCAGTTAAATACGTTTCCGTTTTGTGTTTATCCAATAATTTTGTATATAATACGGCTGATCTTCTGCTTCAATATCAACAGTCAATCACCGACTATACAACCACTAGTAGCATTCCTACAAAGCAACCAAAGCGCTAATCCAATCCTCAAAACCCAAACATCAATATGTTCCGCTTCGTAAGTAACACCTGATGTCCTTCCAGGATAATTTCGATCTATAACTTCTTCGATACTGCAGCTCGTCGCCTTCTTTGCTCTCTTCGCCCTCTGCGCTGCCGCTCCTGGATACTTGGAGCAGCGTCATGTGCTGGTCGCCACACCCGTCGTGGCTGTCAGACACGTGGCAATTGCTCCCGTTGTGCCTGTGCTCAAGACCTATGTGCATCCCGTTCAGCATCATTATGTACCTGTCGTCAAGAGCTACGCTTTTGCACCTTCTTACTCCCACTACTATCACGGCTAGGATCTCTATTCCATTGGCCAACTGATTGACACGATTTCTAAATAAAACGCACAAATTTCTTAAAATTTATCGTTTAATTTTATTTAGTTCACATCTTCAATTGATATTGGCCTAGGTAAAACGATGCCCAGTTTCGATTTGACTTTGTGTATTGTCATAGAAAAGTGATCTCAAAAATGGGTTGGAAGTTGTCGGGAAATTATTTGAGTTTAACTTTTATATTCCCCGACTGCGAGGCACCAGCTTCACAGTAACAGCTTGTACATAATTTGCATGCCTTCAAAATAGAAAGTTATATATATTCAGGAACATATTCCGCAATTCTCTAAAAGTAACACCTACCTTTAGGCTTAGTCACTGTATACAAGAGAATTGAAGACGACATGTTTTGTGATCAAGAAAGAAGCTTATTTTGACAGTTAACAGTTTTTACTAGAAAAGTCTGAGAGTACTTTTGAATTACGGTTCCTACTTTCCTTGGAACAGAAACCATCGCATCTATATATCATTTTATATATCAAAGCTGAAAACGTTACTTAATATTCAATTCTGTTCTCAATCGCAGCCATTTTGGTATTCTTAGATGAGTTCCTTTGGGTTTCCAAAGGTTTTTCTTATCTGTCTATCTATACCTTTAATCAGCCTGACAAGGGTTGTCGATGTAGTTTAGCATAGATATATTTAGGTATATATCCCTCAGTAACTTGTAAGCTGAAGCTTTCAGCAGATGCTGTTTACCCTAACCTTTTTCAAATAGTTTTTTGTTAAAAATCTGTCTGAACATAGACATCTGGAAAATGAAAATCAGGCTTTAAAAGCCCTTCGATAACATATCATAGCATGCACATCCCTAGCTGGTAGTCGAATCCAGGACTCCTCGACAAGCTTCCCAAGTCTCTTTGTTCGACAATTTAGTCACCTCTCACACTTGGTCGGTATCTGTGCAGAACATTGTATGTTTGATTCATAAAGGTGATACAACTGTTATAGGTATTATATGTATTTAGATATTATAGATATTATGGGTATTATAGATATTATAGATATTATGGGTATTATAGATATTATAGATGTTATAAGCACTGACATTGCATTGTTTAGCGGAATTGCAATCACTTTTGAGGCTTTCTTTGTCGAACTCTTTTGTCGGTTAACTGAAAAACATCAGAATCGATTCACTATATGCTATATAATGTTGAGTTGAATCAAGTTTAATGGATTAATCAACTGAACTGCATTAATATTACAATAGTCTGCAATTGCAATTTCATTTGTAAAGCCATCAAATTTTTCACGCAAGAACGCAAAAAAAATAAACAAGAATGTGGCACAAATATTTCCTTTGATTTTTCATACCAAATGTTTGTGTTCTGCTCTGTGTGTGTGTGTGCGTGTGTGTGTGTTATTTTCTTTGCTTTCGAGCGTTTACTCGTAAATGATAAAAACCAAATGGAATTGCGTTCCAGGCACATGCAGACTATCATCGCCTATTGACTATCGCCTATCGCCAATTGACTATTGACTACTGACTATTTGCTGGCAAGTGGCAAGTGGCAATGGCCAATGGGCAGTGGCCAGTGGCTAAATGCAGTTGCACATACGAAGAGTATGTGAGATAGATTTGCAGCAAAAAGATGCAATAGTTTTTTTTGTTTTGAGTCAGAATCTATAAATGGTCTATGGCAGTGGCAGGCACTGCTGCTGGTAGGAAAAGAAAACCATTTGGCAGCAAGCTGTTAAGAATTGTAGAAACGCATCGAGTAGAATTGCTTGCCGACAACTGATTGGAAATTGATGATGAATGCAGAATGCCAATTGGGGAAGAAAGAAACGGGAGTTGGCCAAATCCAATGGGAATCGATCAGCGAGACGATCAACTTCCTACCAAGTACGAGTACGAGTACGAGTACCTTGGCCAAGAGATTTTGACCCAAATTAGCTGGCAGCAATGGTGGCAGCCGCAGACTTTTATCTGTTGAATGTTGGCAAAAATCAAATTTATGTGCTTATTGCCTGGTCCACAGAATTGTTAACAACAATTTAAGCGTCGGTCTAAGCTAAGCGACCCGGTTCCGGCCACATATACATATACCCCTTACCTAATCCCCCGCTCCAATAGAGTTGCCTCTCGGTGTGTGTTTTGTTTTTTTCAGTTTTTTGTTTTGTTTTTTTGCTAAGTGTATTTTATTGTCTGACGTCGCCAATTGTTGTTGGCCTGTTGGTTGTGTTGTCTGGTTGTATTGTTGTTGCTTGTTTGCTGTTTGTTGTTTGTTGTTGGTTGTTGGTTGTTGTCTTGTTAACGCTTTTTATTGCCTCTTCCATTTGGCATTAGCGTTTTTGGCCAGGCCAAGCCAACAGTCAGTTTTATAAGTCTATTTGTCGTGTTTGCTGTTTTGTGGCTCTCTATGCAGATGTACTCGTATCTGCCAGATACATTCATTAGCCTGCTTTGCACTTACAGTTGGGGCAAGCCACCACCTTCTCTCTCTCCCCATCTCCATCTGTAGCTGTTGCCTCTACCTGTCTGTCCACTGATTTATGCCCATTTGGCCACATAATCTTTTGGCCAGAGATTCGCTTGTATATTTAGACATTTCCTATGTTGTCACTTGGCGTTATTTTTTATTTTTTTTATGTTTATATTCATTTTCTTTTCTTAGTCTTAAGCTTAGATTTTGTTTTTGGGTTAATTAAAATAACCAGGCAAATGAGCAGTTAGTTAGCTGCCATAACACATACTTAGTCGGTGGGGCAACATGCAAAAGCAAGGGGCCTGAGCCACTGGGTCAGCTGCATCACGACGTGTGAACACGGCGTGGCAAATTAAATCTACAACAACAACCTCCAGGCCTCATCCTCATCCTCAGTTTCAGTCTCTGTCTCAGTCTCAGTCTCAGCTTGTTATGACTATGAATATGCAATGGGGTCTCTGATGATGAGATCTATGTACGAACGAGCACTAGTTAGGCAATTGCCAGTGTACCTGGCTTGGATCTCTGCTGGCCTGATTCTGTCCTGGCCGGGATTGGAATCCAATATTGAAGGCGCGCCTGCGCAATTAGTTGGCCCTGCAGCTTGGCGTTGGCAATTTTGGCACGTTATCAGCAGGGCTTCAGAAAGGAAAACTAGTTTTCCCAACTCACACACACACACAACAAAGATGATACCAACTAGGCTTGTTGTGGTAGTAACTCCTCCTACTGCTGGTGGGGCTGCTCATCTCTTTGTCTTGTTTCGTGATTGCTTTAACAAACTATCGAATGGCAGTTCTATTCTTGTTACTTGCAGCCTGAACTGGTTGTCAACTGCATCAACAAATAAGGGAAAACTAGTTGTTCTTGTTGTTGTTGTCATTTCCTTTGCTTTGCTTCTTGGAAAACTCAAAAGAATCTCTTGCATTTCCTTGGGAAATATTTGTGGCATTTGTCTCGCATTTGATTTGATTTGATTTGATTTGATGCGTCTCCAACTCAAACTCCAACTCCAACTGCAACTGGAACTGGAACCTGGCCACTGGCCACTGACCACTGACCACCAACTGACCACTGATTCTTCCTGCTCCGGTTTTGCGTTCAGTGCCACTTTTTCCATGTTTTTTTTTTATTTTCTGCTACTGCTGCTGTTTGCTGTTTCCATTGTGTGATCTACTTTGCTTTGGGGATATCTCTTAGTTTGGCCACAGCCACAAAGACGTCCAAACCAGGAGCCAGCTGCTGGCCAAGAGTAGAGCGCGTGCTGCTGCCGCTGCTACTGCTGCCGTTTCAATACGACCACAAATCGTTGCAGGAAATCCGATTTGTGGTAAAAGTTGTTGCACTAAACAAACTTGGCAAATGTGGCGACAAAAAGGTTGTTGTGCGGCTTCTTGGTGTGAAATCTAAGCGAGTTACGTTTCTTTACATTGTGGGTGGCTCCACTCCACAGTGTGCTGCAGTGGCTCTGATATTGTTGCAACTAATGCTAATCGACAGCTTACATAACTGGGGTCACTGTCTTGGGTTATCCTGTTGTTAACATACAAAGAGAGGGCACAAAAAAAGAGAGAAAATAATATGTAACTAAACAATATTATAAGTTATCTAGGGATAATACTAGGTGGGCTTAACATAGATCAGATCGAATTGTTAAGGAACCCTTTGAGGTGTATGAGATTTATCATATCCTATAAGTTTATAGCTGAGATCACATTCAATGATCGAATGAATGGCTTTAGCTTATAGAGAAGAGTTGCTAGAGATCAGTTTTTAGTCAGTTGAAGATGAACTTTGAGCGATTGATATTGATAAGGTTTTCTCTCAGTTATCATAGAACCTCTAACCAAAACTGCGATCATTATAATAGCAGGTAAGGGTTTAAGGGTTCTTTAAGAGAAACTCTTCATATCATCAGTGAAGCTCAACCAAACTTTTCCTATATCTTACCATTTATCGATAGTTTCTATTAAGCACATCCAAAATTAGCATACTTTAAAAGCTGCGAAGAAGCTTTTAACGCACATTTAATGATCAGTTAACTGTATCTTAAAGAGATGATTAATAAGCAAATAAGTGTGACCAATCCCCTTTTAACTGATTCACAGCGATGAGTACACTTTATAATCGATAAGTGATTATCGCTTATCGCTTGTCACTTGCCGTTTTAGTCATTCATTTTGATGATGAAGCCTGCTATTAAGTCCATTAGATGCATTAATCATTTCACTTGTCTTCAACTGTGTTATCGATAACATCTGCAACAGCCAAGTGCAAGTTCATATTGTGTGTGTGTGTGTGTGTGTGTGTTGGAGTCGGCAACACGAAGTCATCATCATCATCATCAGTCGAGACAGATTCCCGCCATTTAATCTGTAATTGTATTCCATGCTTAAGAGCCACAGTTAGTTGTGGCTTCCCACCAGCTGCCCCCCGCCCCTCCTTTACTCTGCCTGCTATGTGCCACATGCCGCATGCCACATGCCGAGTGGGTGGCTGACTGCAAAACTGCCGTTATGCCAGCTCTCTGCACAGCTGCATATAAGTTGACTTCAACACTCTGGGCTGACTGCCTGTTTTGTTGCTTGAGTGGATTGGAGTGGAGTGAAGCGAAGTGACACAAGGTGCGTGGGTGGGCCAGAGTGCGAGTGGTGTGCGAGTGTGTGCGAGTGGTGTAGCTCCCTCCTTAGAGCTGCTCATTGTCAGCCTTATGCGCGGCTGCTTCATTAACACTCGCTGCCTTGTCGGCTCTTTGTTGAGCGCTTTGCAGTTTTGACACTCAACACGCTGAACTTCAAAGCGCAGCGATTAATCTTGGCCAGAGATACGACTATTGCCGGATATGCCGCTTCCTCGGATCAGCAAATTGCGTTCAAGATTCTCGTGCAACTGGCTGGGATTGCTTTGCTTTTTTGGATTGCATGGGATTGGGTCTGGCTGACTGGGTCTTGGTTAAAACTTAACTCATTTGCCCACAATTCACACCCTGCCTTAAAGTTTCACTTCTTGCAGGCGACTCCAAGTGGAGGAGCTGCTCATAAATCATCCCAGGCCCCAGACGACTGGGGTGTGTGGGCGTTCCCAGAGTGTCCATTAGAAGCCTTACGCAGGCGCAGCTGTCGCAGCTACCCTGCCACCTCCTGTTGCACATATCTACATATATATATATATATATATATATATATATATAGCCTTCAAGTTTCTCTCAACTCATTGTCAGCTGCAGAAATTGGTTGGAATACGACGTTTCGCAGGCGTCGTCGAGTGATTTGCTGTTTTCATATTGTTCCACATTGGCATTTTGTTTGCCACTTCTCATTGTTGTTGCTGTTGACGCTGTCAGAGATTGGCCAGACCATTGGATTAGGTGCTTTCTGGAGCACTGGGTCACCATCAGCATCAGCAGCAGCAGCACCAACAACGTCTGAAAATGTGCTGAAAATGCGCAATTCTATGAAAATTGTTTATTGTTGCTTTGATTGATATCAATTTGGCGTGCGAAATGCACTCGCTAACTCCTTGACTGGACAACAGATCAGCGGATCAACAGATCAGCGCAATCTCAACGCGATCTCAATGCAATCTCATCACAGAGAGAACTCAATGGGATCTCAACGCAATGCAATAGATCTCAAGTTCTTGTGTTAATCATTGTAGTTCAAAAGTTCACTGACTTGACGAGCATTATACGAGTATATATATATGATTGATGTGAGAAACAGATCTGACAAAGCTATTGTTCTTATCGATAAATATATCGCTGATTGATACCGATAGAAAGATGTGAGATATCATAGGTATAAATAACTTTTCTTTGTTTCTTTGTTCATTCGAACCGCTTACAGCGTTGCCAGCTAGTTCCAAGCATATATATGTATATATATTATATCTCTATATACAATATGAGTTCCTTGTATATAGATAGTATTATCATTCAGAGTATAGTTTGAGTTATAGTCGATAATTATAGACACTTCCCATCTGCAATACCCTGTAGTCATCATTTCGACTGGGTTCTATAAGATCACCTTTTATATACAATATGTAACTGTAACCTATTATATAGTATATACAATTATATATAATATATCATATCATTCATATTCCATTCAAGACCTTGTCTTTGCCTTTGGAAACCTTGAAATATTTCCTGCGTAATTTAGAAAATTTTGATTATTCTCAATTTTTTCAAGGTTTTCTAATGATTTGATTCCAGTTTAATAAATCTGTTCTAGTTTCTATATAGGAATTTGAATGGTTAAAGCCACAAATAAAAGTGTTCTACCTTGAGTATATACAATTATATGTGGCATAAAGTGCAATGAGCTATAGAAAATATTCTTGGCGAATGTTTTTCATGGCTTTTACAAGCGTTTTCGCTGGTTACCCAAAGAGAGAGAGAGAGAGGGAGAGAGGGCTGGTTGAGGCCTTGTTGCTCTATTGGCTTCTATTTATTAGAGCAATTACGTTAACTGTTTTTACCATTAAAATGCGAAATGTAATTTCACACTTTATCGTGTTTTTTTTGAGTGTAGAGAGGGGTGGGAGAGAGGGGGGTAGGTATAGGCATTGAATCGGTTGAACAGCTTCCGTACCGCCACATTCCTTGGAGTTGTTCTTTTTTGTTTTGCTCCAGATATTATGCAATTTGTAGCTTTCCTCTCGTTGTACTCTCTCTTTCTTTCTCTCTCACTCTTAATGGCTGTTTGTCTCTGTCTTAAGACCATTCTCATTATCAAATTACAATCGCCTATGCGCTGCGGCAGTCTGGTTCTTTGGCTGCGTGTTGCTGCTGCTGGATTCGTTCTTAAAGCCATTTGCTTGCTTGGCCAAGTTAGTATAAGCATTCGATTCTGGCTGCCTTTCATCTATTGGCCATTGTGGCCATAACTTTCCAACCACGCAACAACTTCGACCGACTGCGGACTGCGGTTTGATTATTATTTTTATTGCTGCTCACCGGCCCGGGCCAGGCCAGGCCGGGATGGGATGGGATGGGACACGGAACACAGGAGACGGGAGACGGTGACTGTGTACGTACAGGCCTTTGGCTGAGAGCCAACGACAGCAATTGCCAAGATCGCGTCCTCCTCCAGCAGCTGCTCCCGTTCCCACTCCATCAGCTGCAACTGCTCCACCCCGTTGTTGTTTCTTCTATCAACCACCAACCACCAACCTCCAACTACCAACCGCCTCCTACTCCTTTCTCCTCATTGCTTTTGGCATATTTTGTGTTCATGTTTTATCTGTTGACTGTTCTGCTCCTGTGGCTGCCGCTTTAAAAGCACAAGCATAGGCATCAGCAAGAAAGAGACAGATAGAGAAAGATGCTCGAGGAAAATGCGGAAAATTGTTGCACATAGCCGCTGCTAAACTGATGCCTTGAAATGGAAAACTTTACGACAGTGCAACGCATTTCGCTGTTATCATTTGTCCCATCTCGCACAGAGGGAGACTTGTGAGAGAATTGCGCAGAACTAGGAAAGTTGTAGATCTGTTTAGCTATAATACCCTGTAATAATCAGACTCATACTCTATATAGGGTATATATACATTTAAATAGAACTTAAGTATCGATAGACGGAAATAGGTAGAAACGATGGGACACTTTTTGTGTATAAAGAAGAAAGTTATGAGAATAGTTTATAGAAAGGATTCACAGTATTGCTTTTTACAGGGTATTCTTTGAGTCAATCAAGCAATTAATTAAATAGCTTTTAGCTGCTGTTGTTATTTTTTTTTCTTCTTTTTCTAACTGCAGGCAATTCACTTTTCTCTATTTATCATGCGAGTGGAAAATGGGAAATTAAAGTTATTGTGTTTGCTTGTCTCAGAGACATTCAAGCAAAAGAAAGCCAAGAATTGAAAACTGGCGCAGAAGGAGATGTTGAGGAAGCAAACGGGGGGAGGGAAGGTAGCAGATGTGGAAGAAGCCTTGGAAAGTGAACTAGTAGAAGAAGAAGCAGCATCTCAAGTTGTCGTAGTTGTTGCAGCAGCCGAAGAAGCAGTAGGAGAAGTCTCATAAAAATGCGCCATAATTGCCGCCCCCTCTGTAACTCCATACTTTCCTCGGCCAGCATATCTCCCTACCACCCTCCCCCCCCCCCCCCTGGACAATTAGGCAGTGAATCCAACTACCGAATGTCAGCTTTGAGTGGCAGCTTCCTGGACAGAGTTTTCGATTGTTAGCAGTCGTCGTGTGGGCGGAGAAAGCATCAAAGAACATTGGCCACAATTGTTGAACTAGCAGTAAATGTTGTGCTACTGCCATCAATTAGAACTGCAAAGAGAGACAGAGATAGAAAGAGAGAGGAGAGTTCTTCCATTGGAGGTTACGGGATTGAAAATGTGAGACCTTGCGCTTCAAACTTCAATTAAACGCTGAGAAAAATCGTGCATAGACAATATTTATCAATCACCATTATTCTAACTGTTACTCGACGTTGACTTCGTTATGTGGTGTTTATAAAGAAGCTGCCAAAGAAATGCCCAACAAAAAAAGCTGAACCTGAACTGAACTGAACTGAACTGAACTGAACATGAACTAAGCTGAACTGAACTGAACTGAGCTAAACTGAACTTGGCAATTGGCAAAACTCATAACGAAACGCAAAGTTCATGCGGCAGTTCAGTAGAACGCGCAAGTCATGGACGGCGGGGTTTCATGGGAGGAGATATTAATGTAGCAGGGGGGCTGGTGCCAGGGGGGGGATTAAGGCAAACGGTTGCTGCTGCTTTGGTCGGTGCATGCCACAATGAACTCGCAACTTTTAACTGTTTTTCCACGTCGTCGTCGTCGTCGTCGTCTGTTTGCGATTTGTGAAAGCTTCTGCCATGGCCAAGGAAAATGAGTTTGCGCTTCGGCTTTTTGAGCCGCTTCTGTTTTAGTTGCCGCCGCTTCTGCTTCTGCTTCTACTTCTTCTTCTTCGGCTTCGCCTTCTACCTCTTCTGCGGTCGTCGTTGTCGTCACGGCTCACTGGTAGTTGGAAGTTGGCCAACAAACAGTTCTCTGCCTGCAAACAATGCATAAATTGTGCGCAAAAGGCCAAGCGACATTCAAAGCGAACCAAACACGAAAGTAGTTCAAACTCTCCCGCAGATATGCAAATATCAACATTGTCCCAAAGACGCTTTTTGTTTTTCTTCTTTTGCCCAAAACTAGCCCCAGCCTCAGTCTCCCACTCTACCCAACCCTCGCCATCTCCCATCCCCCCCTCTGGCCATCTTTAGATCTGGCTAATTAAGTGCAGATTGCAAAACGCTTTTCTATATCTGAGCGCTGCCCGCTGTGATCGACATATTGACTAATAAATAGCTCAAATGACCCAAAAAGATTCGATCAGCAAATCTTCCAACGTTTTCCGCGTCTGGGACATCCGGAGAACAGGAGGCGGGCTGTTCAGGGGGTAGAAGGGTAGTCAGCAGCAGCTTAAACGCATTTAAAACTTATAATTTGCTTTTCTTAACTATTATTATATATTGTGTTTGTTAATTTTGATTTCCTCTCTCTCTAACACTCTCAAAAATCTCTGTTTATTTTCAGGTAAGTTTACTCTAGGGGAGAAACAAATCAACTTTTACCCAGAGCCGATATTTCGTTTACTCTCGTATTTAATCGCCACGTAAGTAGCACGATCATAAATCAGGTAACATCTGTGCACGGTTATGGATTATGACGGAAACGTAACGAGCGGGGCCTATAAGAGAAAGGGGTGTGGTATCTCAAGTGTGTGTGTGTGTGTGTGGGCGATTAGGGAGGCCAGGGCGTGGTTTACGAGCCACGAACTGCTTTCATTATCATGATGTCAATATTATTATGCAAAACCCTTTAATGCTGGCGATGGACACACACAAAAGATCAACGAAAGATTAGGTAAAGTATCGAAAACAAACAGAAAGCGAAAGAGATTATATGAAATAAAGATATATTATTAGAAAGTCTAATAAGAACTGGAAGGTCCAGCTGAAGTTAAACTTATAGAAAACCCATTAAAGATCTTAAGTGCAGACTTTTGACATCCGCTGGAGCAACTCAATAACCTTTTAAAAGAGTTCTTTTAATTGACATCTCTATTTCATGTAGCCCTTCATATGATAATCCTTCCTGCTGATAATATCAGTTAATGTTAGAATGTCCTTTGGATAGGACTATAGTTGCATCTAGTAGTAAAAGTGTCGCAAGTTCAAAATCTCCCATCGGTTTTGGTCATCTACAAACAGTTAAATATTTCCTTCCTAATGAAAGACTTATTCCAGAAGCTACTATATCTATTATCCTTCATAAAATATTGAATACTTATAGAATAGTAAAAGAGATCCTTAAATAATTTGTTGGTGGAAACATTACAGATTACTTTCAACAGAAATTCCCTCTCAGTTTACAGTAGAGCATTCAGATCCAAGACTAGAGACCTTTAAAATCTGTATGAGAGGACGCTCTACATTAACCTAAACTCTATAAATATCACTTGTTTTTCCACAACTCTTTCGATAGTTTCCCAGACTCTCTATATATTTAACGATTTGTAACCATCTCTAAGGCCCTAAAGCATAACAAACTTTTTCAATGTGACTCAAAAAATCTGCTTAAAGCTTGTAAACAATTTGTCTCGCAGCTTTGACAAATGCCCAAAGATTCATCAAAGTTTTAACGAGTTTTCCCTTTTTGTGTGTGTGTTGTGTTTTATATATGTTTCTTTCGGATCATATCAGAAACATGACTTTATGACGCCAAATTTGCTATAAACCCTTTTTATTTTTTTGGAGGGAGAAAAACAATTTTACGCATTTTTTTTGGTATTTTTTTTCTTTTTTCATTTTTTGAATAATTTCATGTGGGCTTTTGCGGGACCTTTCATTGGCAATCAAATTTTTGTGCAATGTCTTTTACAATATCAAAACAAGTATAAAAACGATACAGTTGAGTGTGATCGACTCGAAGATACCCTATGAAATATGAAAGCTGCTGACGAGCTGGTCAAATGTTATTCGAATATCAATATCCATGCCACATTTGGTATTATCTACTCAAACAGACAAGGCTAAAACTTATTAGCTATTGTTGCTGATCAAGAATATATATATACCTTATAGAAAGGAGGTGCCTCCCTCCGCCTATTATACCCTTTGTATACATTTTTATTGGGTTAAAGGTATAATAATTGGGGGCTTGTTATGAAAATTTACATAAATTTGATTGCGACGACCTACTCCTCCAACGGGTGGCGTGTGTGTTTGGTGGGCGGCAGGAGGGAAGTAAGGTAGGGGGGTTCTACACACATCACGTTACGTGCTGTAGGGCTCTTCGATGAGTATCTTCTTCTTGGCTTGTTGATGTTTTGACAGCTGCTGCGACCCGTTCTCGATTTTTTTTTTTTTTTTTTTCGTATGTGCCTCGATCATTTGTCAAATCTTTTGTATTATATTTTATTTTTTTTTAGTATTTCTTTTTTATTTTTATAGTTTGTCTTTTGTTTTGTTGCGCGTTTCATTTCGCGTTGCTGTCACCGCCCGCGGCTAGTCTGAACTTTTAAGGTCCCAAACATTTATTCATATATCTCTCTTCTGGCACATAGTATAATATAGTACAGTACTCGTATAGTAAATGGGTTTATAGTTTGTGAAAATTAATCAAACCAAAACTAAATGAATATCGAGGGAAAAATAACTTTTGGCTATTGCGTAATTTTTCTTGGGCTTACTTGATATTTGTTTGTGTTTCTTTTGTTGTTATTTCTGATGTGATTAATTTGCAAACTTAATTTGGGGAGTTGGCATCTAAAGATCGTATATAAGAGTAGTATAATTAGTTGTGTGGATTATGCAAAACAGCCAACAAAGATATCGTTACGGATAAGAGAAAGACAATTTGATTGATGTGACCGCCAGCCATATAACATCGAACATCAAACATCATTTTTAACTTATGCACAAATTCTGTCAATTTACAAGCCAATTACAAAGCGAAAACTCTAACTTATAATTGAAGTTGTAGTTGAACTAAAGTTTGAGTTGCTCCCTGCATAGTGCAGAGTGTGTTGTTATTAGCCAAGGTTCAATTAATCTTGTGAGTTTATGAGCATGCTACAAGTAGTACGAGGTGTTGCTTCTTTTATACTCGCTTTAACACCTTCAAAAGTCAAAGACCCCTTTAGGCCGTATATCCCGCTTTGTGCTGGTGCTCTTGGTCTTTGGCAGGAGTAGGAGACCCATTCGCCTAATTGCCAGGCATTTCCTATACAAATGTTAATGCGCGAAATTCCAGGCGCAGACCGCAGAAATAACGAACAACAATTTAGCACCCACAAAGCGCACACACACACACACATACACATACAGTCACATATATATAGATACATTTTAGCTAGCAATTATCGGTTAACTTCCTCGGTCTGTGAAAATCGCTGCCTGTCCAGAGCTGCGTTGCATTTTGTAGGGTCATAAAAACCCAAACCGTCAGGTTTCGTCTGGCCCTGGAAAATGTGCGTGAAAAGCCTAAAGCAGCGCAACAAATGCTGCACAGCAACATGTAGCCAAGCCTCGCACACAACATGTTGCGGCACATTGTTGCGACAATTTACCAAACATGTTCGGAGGGAACAGAGTGTATGTTGCAACTGGCTATTGTTTTGTGTCTGTGTTCTTTGGCTCGAACTTGTTCGGGGTTGCAACTGATTATGTTTTGTTGTGTTGTGACTGCTTGTGTTTACTTCGAACATGTTTGAAGCGCACGCGACTCAAATTCCGACTGCGCGTGGCGACTGTCTGTGTCGAATATGCTTCGAACTTGTTTGACTCCCAACTCCAACTGTGTATCTGACAGATACGCGAACGCGCCAGTCCATAAGCAAAATGTATCTGCGCAGTGAGCGTTGGCCTCAGTAACACGCGAGCGCTAAACAAATGCAAACGTCGCCACGGACATTCCCATGTCTGACAAACGTTGATTGAAACGCGCGCGCGTCTTCGCGCACTTTTTTTTTTACGTTCGTTTTCAAAGTATTTTTTCCCCATAACAAAAAATAAGAAAAAAAAAATAATATTGTATATATCTTTGCATATATATAACAAATTTTTTGCAAAACAAATTCTTAACACGCCCCCAATCCCCCAAACCCCCAAAGATAGATAAACACGTGCTTCAAAATTACCGCAAAGCAAGCGAATTGTGTGTTAAATTGTGTCCGCAAAAAATAATCAAATCGAATGCATTTACCGGCATTTAAATAACCTACAACTAAATATCGAAGCTACGTATATATATTTGCATATATATATATATGTATATATTGGGAACAGCAACAGCTAAGAGCACAAAGTAAGAATATTAAAGTATAAAGTATGAGATGTAAAATATAAAGTTAAAAGTGAAGTTGAGGTTGAAGCTAAATAAGAACGAACGAACGAATGAACGTAACGCCAGCATAAAAATTCCCTAGAAAAACATACGCTGCACACAGATACTCCGGCATTTACACTCACGAACACACTTAAGGAGAGAAACATACTAAAAGAAGAAGAGCATTTCATGCGGCATTTTCGTTTTCCTGCCTGCCTCTGCCTCTGTCTCTCTGCCTGTGTGTGTGTGAGTGTGTGTTGTTCTTACCCCAACTTCGTTTGCGTTTTGTATGTTGTGTTTGCTCTAAAGAGAATCAGAGAACATGCAGTTGTATCTGTGTGATTGTATTTGTATCTGTATCTGTGTGAGCTCTGCTTGCAGCTGTATCCATAGTTCTCTGTGTGCGTGAGCAAAACACTCTCGGACGCAATAAACAGAACAACTAAAAGACAAAAACAAAAACCAAAAACCAAAAAAAAAAAGGTAAACTACCTACTTTGCCTGCCTTTGCGAAGCAGCCGCAAAAGTGTACGAAAAACATACCAAAAACATCAAGCCGCAACAACAATAAGGACCATATATACCATATATCTTTTATATATATATATATATATATTTTGTTGAATCAAAAGCGTCTGCTCTGCTCTGATTTACCGCCTCTTGTGGCACTTCCTCTTCATCGGCATCTCCGCTTCATCCGCAGCTTCCTTTCCTCTCCTTTGATATATGTGTGTGTGTGTGTGTGTGTGTGTATTTGTGTGTGATCGCATCTTGTGGATACTTTTTCTGGTGTGTTTTGTTGTGTTTTTGTTGTTTTGTCGATTACTCAACCGAATTGGATTCAAGCGACATCAACGCAAATCTTATCCACACACACACACAGAGACACGCTCTCTGGCATGTCCTCAAGTCTTTTTCTTTATGACTTACATACATATCATTATTATAGCTCATTATTATTATTATTATTATTATTATAATTTCCATTCATTCTGTTTAGTTTTCTGAGCGTTAAGCACAATTTTTGCATTCGTTTTAGTTTTTTTTACACTCGTTTTCAGTTCTTTGCGTTCTTTTTTTTAGTTGAGTTTTTCGTACATATAGAAAAATATTCTTTTTTTTTACTTGCTAATAACTCGACTCGTGCATGTACTATATATACTATATATATATATACATATGTGCTACGTCTCTTGTCTTTAGATGTCTAGATACACACACACACACATAAATTTACATAGTTGACTGTAAGACTGTGTGTGTTTCGCGTTTTTAATTATAAAAGTGACAAAAAACGCGCACGATCACACTTAAAAGACACACACACACATGCGTACTATATACATGAATATACATATGTATCTAAATATGAATATATATGTATGTATCTAGATATGTTGTATCTATATGTCTACTGGCAATTTGGGAAAGAAAATAGTGTTGCCTCACACAGCAAAAGGAAGCAGTAGAGCAGTTAATTTATAGTTTTTTCTTTATTATAGATACACATACCCAGTGGCAATTAATAGAGGCAAATATATAGGGGTATAATGGATTTATGCAAATGTTTGTAACTGACAAGAAGTGCGCAACTTTGCTCCTAGAGGTTAGGTTAGGTCAGATATATAGATATATCTGACAGATGGTTGCCTTTAAATCTGTTTTAGATTAAAATCTTTTTTATGTAATGTTGCAATTCTAAAGATAGAGACTTAAACTTAAATATATATATGTGAGCATTTCCTGGATCGTATGTATATAAGATATATTTTCATAAGATATGTCGTCATATTAGTCTCTTCCTTTTGTGGTGAGTCTCTTTCCCTTGAGGATTCCATCAAATGAGCCATACAGTAGTTGCATGACTTCTGCAAGCAGTCAACGATCCTGTCAGGATACTAAACCTCAATGATCCGCCGTTACTTATTCCGTTTATATTACCACATTTCTAATATATTGGCAGATCAGTATAATATTCCTCTATAATTAAACGTTTAGTGAACAGGGTAGCTCGTCTTCGGGTCTATCTCAAACTTGAGACATTTCATAGGAAATTAATTTGTATATGCTGTAACTATATTGAGGTCTGGCATCATTTTGAGTCTTCAGCTTTAACTTACGTCTAGTTGAAGTGTTCAAAATCAAATTGTTACAGCTGCCTCACAATTATTCCAACAGCTGTACCACGGCGAAGCTTAATTAGGAAACAAAATAAAGTACTCCCAGAATAAATCTCTCAAGTTTCATGCTCACATTAATCACAGAATGGAACTGTTCCAAAAGTTAAACTTTAGCTCTAAGATTTCCTCACATATGTTTCAATAATTGATTCCTTTTGTAATTCGATAAACGTTTCGACAATTTGCGACTCTAAAAAAAAAATGAGAGAAAAAAGAAAATAAAATAAAACCCTCAGCTTAACCCTTAACTCCATTTCGTAAAGCGCTAAAAGCCGCAACCCCAATGACAATCAAACTTATTTTTGTTTACTGCTTTTTTCCCCGCAAACACACACACGCGACACACACACACACACACACACACGCGCGCGCAGAGCGACACACGCACAAAACATCTGCGCGTTTAGTTTGATTGTTGTTTAAATTTGCAACATCCTGTTGCATCCTCTTAGTATACGGAATCCTTTCAATCACACACACATATCAATATTTAGCGGCTGAGTCACCCTGTCTTTGTCCCTGTCCTATGTCAGTTTCCTGCGAACCCCTGTGGAGAGTGTTTGCATTGAAAAAAATAAAATAAAATTGTAACTCTTTGCAGTCCACAGAAACTATAAACAACAATTACATATCCCAGTTCCATTCCCAATCCCAATCTCAATTCCAATCCCAATCCGAGTTGGAGTTCGACTTCGAGTTTAAGTTTGCATTTGAGTTCCCACTTCCAGTTCGAGTCTTAGTTCGAATCATAGCCAAAGCTGCAGCTGCTTACAAAATGCCTCAGCGCCTGTCAGTTACAGCTACAGCTTCAGTTACAGTTACACTTATGGCTACAGCTACAGCTACAGATACAGATACAGATACAGATACTTAGTACAAAGACAGATGCAGATACAAATGTACTCACAACTTTGGGATGACGATGACGAGGACGCATCTTGTTGTTGTTGTTGTTGCTGATTGCGTGTTTTAGACACCGAAAATTGCCAAGCGAGGGTTGCTTTAATTTATTGTGGTTATTGTTATCGTTGTTGTTGTTGTTATCGTTGTTGTTGTTGTTATTGGCACAACAAAGCGCAGCAATTAAATTTGATGGTCGTAACATCCAACCTGCATGCCAGCTGTATGAAGGTGTTTCTTCACTCTCTCTATACCCTTCCTTTACTAGTGACTGGCATAACAGTTGTCTCATATTCTTTGTCAGTCATTGAAGGGCAGCTCAATCGATCTCTTTTCAGCTGAATGAACTTTTAACTATACGTTGAGAACAATTCGTGATTATTATGTATATTTATCCATGAATCTGTAACTATATCATACAAATCTTAAGATCTACAACTTACTAACGATTTTATCTTAAAAAGTTGTCATAGATCTTTGAAAAAGACTTTAAAATATCCTATAAGTTGTTTCCAAATATAATTAATTTAGTACTCACATCAATTACTATCGATAATGTTATCGATATTAGTCGACAATTATATCTAACTGAGACTTATAACTGTTGCTTCTATCTATCACAGATCAGCTTATATAAAGTTGAGCCTCGTTCAGTGCATTTCGTATAATATATTGTACCTTATTATATCTTAGAGTATATATTATTCGGTTCTTTTATATCTACTGCTTTTTTTCTGATAGATATATATATATATATATATATATATTTGCAGCTGGTATGTTAGTTATCGGTGGTTGGTTTAGCCCTTCAAACTAAAATCTAACGTTTGCCTGAGTATTTTCAATAAGTGAAGACGAGTGTTGATAGAGCTGAACCCCTAAAATGCGATTCATCGATTATTTTATTACCTCTTCATCCACCCACACACGCACACACGCGTTCGAACACTCGTACAACAATAGTTTGCCAGCCCGTATGGCAATCGTAATTGTTATGAATGTGTCGGTCGCCCTATGTCATTCTACACCCATCTCTATATGCCCTCAACCTGAACTTGTCACTCGTGCCACAAGTTGTTGCACTAAAAACCCAAACCCAACCCAAACCCAGACCCGAATCCCAAGGCCCATTCACATGTTCTGCTCTGTAAACAATACCGAGTGAGAAGTACATAGAGGGACAGAGAGAGAGGGAGAGGGAGAGAGAGAAATATTTATTTTCTTGGCGCTTCCTTTGGCTACGTTTCGTTGGTTTCCCCTTTTGGGCTTGTTGTGGCTCTTCACTAATTTTCGGACTTTACCTTTTCGACTTTATCAGCTGCTGTTTATCGCCGCCTTCTTATTGAATTTCGGCTTCAGTTCGTTGAGCTCTTTCTTTACTCTTCTCAGTCTATCCTGCTTGCCCTTTCCCCTACATTTCGGAAGATTCTCAGTTCTGCCTCTCCCTCTCGCTCTTAGTTGTTTCTAAAAGATTCACGACAAACTCGTGCTACGTGCTACGTGTGGCTCCTGTCTTCTGTCTGGAGCCCCAGTCCCAGTCCCAGTCCGAAACCCAAACCCAATCCCAGTCCAGTCGCCGTCCAACCAACTGAATTGATTTCGTTAAGTTAACAAAACTTGTTTGGGGTTTTTTTATTATTGTTGTTTTTTTTTTTTATTTTATTTTTTATTTTTTTTGGCTTAAACTCGTTTTAAGGACGTTCTTCAAGCAGCATCTGCATCTTTTCGGTATATGCATTTGCCTTCAATTTGCGTAAGTTTTTTATGACTCATTTTCCCTGGCCAAAGATTTATGACCTATGAAGTTAATCCCCAAAATGATCAACAGATGCTCTACCTCTTTACAAAGACCTCAACTTTAGTAAGTACATCGGACGTTGCGGTTGGAGTTGGAAAAGAAGCGAGAATTGTGATTTAATTGATGGTTAAGTTTAGATCTGAGGCACAAGCTAAAGTCTTATATAGGAGATCTTCTTCTGAAATCTTTAAGTAAGCCAGAAAGAGAATTGAGTATAATTTAGTTCCTTTCAAATATTTCAATCTACTGAGGATTGAAGGCTTCTATAGAATCATAATCTTATTCCGATCAACCTTAAGCTGATTGCAAAAGCTTTCGAAATTGCTTATGAATCTTCAATCAAGCTTGCAGATTGCTGCCTTTCTTCTAAACCCTTCATCAAGTGCTTAATGCCTCAGGGTGTTCCCTTGCTGCGACATCTCCTCATCAGGAGGTATTCATCGCATTAGGTTGCTCCCTTTTAGCTGTCCATTCTAATCATGTGCTTAACGGCTTAGGATGCTCTTCTGGTTCTCCGTTGAGATCCTCATCAAGCGCTTGATTGCTGTCTCCTAGTAGAATGACAACCGCAATTTCCCATTTGGCTCTGACAGTTTTTCTTCCACTCTTTTTGTTGTTTTATATTTTCCCTGTCTGGGGCCGCGTGTGTGGAACACGTGCCGACGCCTTTGGGCCATTAAAATGTTGAAGTGCCTCCTCTTAGGGCTCAGGCAGCTGCGCATTCAGTTTTTATTATAAAACTCATTTGCAGAATTTTCCCAGTTTTTCCAGCTGCAAGTGAAATAAAGTGCGGGCTAAATAAAATGCAAACGTAATCATAAAAGTAAGTGGAAATAAATGCAGCGAGTAGAACGGCAATAACAAAAATAAAAAGAAAACGCATATAGAATCAAATGAGAAAATAAAGATACGGGTAGAGTTTGTAATGCAGATAAAGATAGAGATAGATATAGGCATAAAGATAGATACATATTTAGCGATAGGTGCAAAAGAGAGAGAGAGTCATTAAAAAAAATGCCTCTTAAAGTCGCGAAACTGGCAAATCTGGCAAGAAGACAAAAAAAATAATAAAAGAAGAAATATTTATGATCAGGCAGCAAGGCAAACCAGTCGGAAAAGTGACCACAGTGTGATCAGAGGAGAAGAAATCTTCTTAGGAAGAGAAGAATACTGCTACAGGCTACAGGCTTGAAGCTTCAAGCTTGGAACCTGAGGCTCCATACAGGCTGTTAATATTATTTAAATTTCTTGACAGTTCTGTTCTGGGGGGGAGACCCCACCGAAAAGATTTATGAATATTGCTGAAAGTGCCGACTGACAGACTGAGAGTCGTATGTTAAGCTCTTCATGTTGTTGTTTTTAATGAGATTTGGTTTATGTGGCTTCTCGTACAGCGTGTCCAGATTTCGAGATTGTCCATGTTGTCCCTAAATACCAATAGCAGCAACCACAGTAGCCAGCAGTTTATACAGCTCCTCCTTCCCTTTCTCGAACTTTATCAGTTTTTATTTAATTTTCCAGTTGCTACGCAAACAGTTTTCCAATCTGTGACACACCCAGCGCAAGGCAAACAATTCAAATCTCACTTAAATCTCAACTGTTTACCTGCACGATCATCATCTAAGCTGAAATAACAAAAATACAAAATAAAACAAGCAAATATGCTCCAGTCGGGTCTGATCGGCCGCAAGATACCCTAAGCTCAGATTTGAGATACTTTAACGAGGAATAGTTACACTTGTAAATCGATTGAAAGTAATTCAAAATATATATTTATATACTTTATTGATTCCCTTTGCCTGTTACATATCTTTGCACAAGTGCAATATACCCCTTAATCCATTTTATTTTAATTGGTTCAGGGTTTAAATGTAAAAAATATGCGAATGCTGATTATTCTCCTCGTAATTGTATTCGTCTCGTCTAAGCCCGAAGCATTCAAACAAAGCATTTTGACGGACTTTGTACTACTTTGGGGCCAGCCCCAACACTTGAAATCATTGACATTGAAATATATATTTTCTGTTAGCCACAGCAAAACTCATTTCGGCCCAAATTGCTCTAAATTGTTTCAATCAAAACTGAAAAAAAAGAAAATCAAAACAATAAAAAGTGAAATTTGTGCGCTTAAGTTTCTTTCCATAGGAAAGCGATGAAAATTAAAGGGGCCAGGGTATAAAAAGAAAATTGGTAGAAAAATAAAAGAACCACAAATCAATTTAATAATCATGTGTCTTCAATAAGCAAAATAAATGAGCTAGTAGTAGCTTCCAATCTCCTCAGCTCGTGCCCCATTCAAAATTGCTGCCAGACGCCGCCCACACAGAGTTCCCAGTGCTGCTGCCCACACTCGAGCTCGAGCACTACGGCAACGATTCCGTTCGGAATTTGCACGTTATTTCAGCATACCCTGTAGGCAGCATTCGATAGATGGATGGTCCTCATTGATCTTAATCTTATAAGGAGCTGGTATAAACTTGAAGGAGCGGGCTTGGATTGGGATAAGGATAAGCACATCGATTAGTCATATTCTTCTGTTTGATCGGAACTGAAGGTACTAAACGTGGTCTATCGTTTCTTTCCTTTATGAAGAACACTATATTCAGTGCAGTCTCGATAACTTGAACACTTGATAACTTGAACACTTGATAACTTCAACACTCGATAACTTGAACAAGATTTTGTTTTATATTAATATCGTTCCTAGTATAAATTGAAATACTTTGTTTTGATTCGATAACTCGAACAACTCGTTAACTGGAACAGAGCGGGTTTTAGTTCAAGTTATTGCGAGACAAAAGAAGATGCAACAGTTGTTTGACAACAGACTAAAGGGTATTTTTCAGTCTTGCAAGCTCAACTAGATCTTTCTTAGATGTTTTTTATGTTTTGTGATTTGCGATCGCTGGTGCAATTCAGAGTTGGCCTCATTTCAGGTGGGTTAATGAGCTATTCTAACTATGCTGGAATATAATTTGCTTTTGCTGCCTCCCCACAGATTGTTATTATTCGGTTTTATGTGTGGCCTTTTTTTATTGCGACCAAATTTTCCTTAAGTGGTCTTTGAGTGGATGCAATTGCACTCGCTTATTTGTGATTTTGAAGTGCATTAGAATTAGGCATTTATTATATGTATTTACGATTCTCGTAATATGGCTATAAGAAACGTGATGTTTGCTTTGAGGTTAAAGGCGGTTAATGGTAGATACGAGATATAAACATTATATTAAACATATTTGAACAGAATTGAAGATTATTAGTTATACAGGCTAGGCCCATTATCCAGATGAACTTGGTTTACTGTATTACTCTCTCCCTCTTAAACTAAGTTTCCTTAACTCTTTTTTAATCCCAGGCTCAAATAGTTAACCCAACATTATCTTAAGCTCGTAAATCTCTTTTGTCTTTATTTCTAAGTTACAACACAATTGCTTCATTTTGTATGAGATTCATTAATCCTGCATCTCATATTTAGATAGGGCTAATCCAATATCTGATCTAGCTTAAACGTTCCCCGCCTTCAGCTTTGACAAATGTTTAATTTTGAAAGTTAACAAATGTTTTTTTACTGCTTCAAGCCACAAAACTCCAAGCTTTAAGCTTTATTTTTGCCTTCTACGATTGTTTAACTATGCATCATCATTAATCATCGATTGATGGCAGCTGTTGGGAGTGTGCGTCTGTGTGTGTTTGTGTGTGTGTGTGTTAACATTTGAGAAATGTAGCCAGAAGCCTAAAAGATTTCCAAGCCAAATAGCCTTGGGCTCAAATGAGATAGTGGGAGAGAGAGCAGAGATAAAAGGAAAGAGAAAACAAAACAAAACTCCAAATCGATTTATGGCTTGTCTTGATCGCTCTGTTCTGTAATTAGTAAAAAACTAAACTAGTTTGCAGCGGCAAATGTTGAGAAGTCGACAAGGCAACATCGCAGCATGGCAGCATGGCAACATGCCAGGCGCACATTGGCAACATGTTGCAATGCGGACATCGACAAGTGCGATTGTGTCTGTGTGTGTGTGTGTATTGAGAAGACGCAGTCAAAGTCGTCATGCGCCGTGTCGACTGTCGACTGAGTGTGTTGAGTGTTGGTGCTGGTGCTGTTGCAAGTTGGAGCAAAACGCGTTCTGGACGACAACGACAATTCCAGGGAACAGCTGAACGTGCAACATCGCAACGGAGACGTTGCAGCTGCTGCTGCTGCTTCTGTTGCATGCCTGCTCCTTCACGAAGCGAGTCCAGGCCAAGGCAATGTGGCGGCCAGTCTGCTCTGGATTTATAGCCATTGCGACGCGTCGCTTCGTTTGTCGTTGTCCAGAGCGATGGCTCGCCGTAAGCCCCCCCTCAGTAATCCCCTCTGCCTACGTTCGATCTCTCGATGTGGAACTGAAACTGGGGACCCAAGAACCATTGGCGACTGGCGGCGATTGGCGACTGGGCCGTGGCTCGCCTTGTCGCGCCTCGCCTCGCTTTGACTTGAGGTCAATGGCATTTTCTTTACTTCTTTACAGCAATTCCTGTTGCTGTTGTTGTTGTTATTGTTGTTGTTCTCATCGCATTGGCAGTTGTAAAACAACGAAGCGCGAATTATTATTTCAGCGAAGCGAAATGGAAAATGTTGTAATAATAAAGTGGCTACACTGCGGGACCAGCATTAACACGACGGAACTAACTAGAAGCGAGCCAAGCCCAAGACCAAGCACCACCACCGTCGTCGTCGTCGTCATCGTCATCGTCGTTGTTGTCGTTGTTCATAGATTACTTACCAGCTGCCTAGCCCATCTGGTGATTCGTACAACTTCAGCTTACAAACTTACATCACATCAAGACAAACATTTCCGTTAGCTCAACACGCAAGCAGCAAGCCCTCTTCACCAAAAACAAGTTAGAATTTTCCAGCTACTGCCAAAAACTGCTGCGACTACAACATATCCTTTAAACAGTATCCAATACACGCTCCAAGCAGTGCACTGCTATTGAAAGCATTTCAGCTTGTTACATACAAACACAAATTTCAGGTCTACCCTTTATGGATAGCTCATATACACAGGGTATAAAAACTGCTCAATTTTTGTGTTGGTTTTGTGTTTAACCTTCTTGGAAATTAAATTAAATTTGTTCGTCTTGGGCAGAGGCTTTAATTGCAAATTCTTAAACTGAGTTTACTTCCACTTGGGATTGTGCATATGTTAAGCAACACATAGATACATTAACAGTTAGAGATACAGATACATATAAAGATATAGATACAGTTGCATATTGAATTGAATAGAAAAGTGTGTGCGCCTGTCAGTTGCCTCTTTTTTTCTGAGTTATTTGTTCTCTTAAGTGATAAATTACTTATAATTTTTTATCTAATCACTTGTTGTTGTTCTTCTTCTTCTTGGTGTTGTTGTTGTGTGGGGAAAGTGACGTCTCGACAGTGCAGTTAATGAGTCAATTAAGTTATCTCTCGCTCGAATGTCTTCTCACTTCCCTGATTGCCAGTGTGATTTCAATCTCTTGAATAACGCAATTGAATATACAAAGCTCGTACATCTAAGTTGATAAGCCTGAAAATTGTATAATTGCATTAACGTCTAGAGGTGTTGGGAGAGAGTATAAGAGAGCGAGCGAGAGAGAGAGAGAGAGAGAGAGCAGGTGTAGCCTGACAGCTGATAAGGCTGATAAGTGAGTCAGAAACTGTAAGTTCTACAGATAATTGCAATTTATTTTTAGCTGAATTTGCATTTTATACAAACTTGTTCCCGGATTTTTGCTTTAAACAGTAAGAGAGAGACAAAGAGAGAGAGCGACAGAGAGAGGAAGAGCAGGTGAAATATGTACAAAATATATAAATATACTTTGATCTGTGCAAGTTATTTGTCAAATCATTTCACATTAGAAAAGTTACCTAATCGCTACGATTTCATAATAGCAAAACGGTTCAAATGAACCAGTTCTTGAACCAAAAACATAAGTAAAAGTCTTCTCTTAAGTTAAGAGAACTTTTTCTTTGACCTTTTTCAACTATAAACAGAAATCTGATTTGAACTTTGACAACATTTTAAGCTCCTTTAAGTTTCTTCGATTTTTTTCTGCTTTGAAATTGTTCATAAAAAGAAACAGAAGAAACAGATTTGAACGTTTGATTGACTTGTTTCAATATTTGCTTTTCTCTGTTTCTCTGTTTCTTTTTGTTTGAAAAACTTTTTCAATAAAATTTACCTTTCGAATTTCCTTTGTTTTCCTCCTCCATCAAGTTGAAAGAACCATTTGGTTTCCCTAATTATGACATCTGACTGACATTTTGAAGTCTGTTAAAAACAAACAAAATAGAAAAAAACGTCTCTTTCTTTCTTCTTCAAGACACTATCCATTAGTTCCTCTCAGTCATGTCAAATATTTTCTGTGTGTGTGTGTGTGTATGTGTGACCCCCTCTGCCCCCCTTTAAACAAAATAAGAGAAAAAAAACAAGTACGCTCGTGTTTGAACAGTTTTTTTTTTTATAGGCTCGAACTGCGCGCTTTGTTTTTTTTACCATAAATTTCACTTTCAAGCAACGAATCTCCTAACTGAGTTCAGCTTGTGGTGCTGCTGTGTTGTGGTGCCGCTGCAGTGTGGTGCAGTTAATTGGTTTATCACGCACACGACTTGCACTTGGCACCACTTGCAGGCAGGGAATCGGAAACTGGGCAAAACTACTTATCGTACCATGAGGTACTCGGACATATATGAAAAACACTTTCGTTTTTCTTGCTGCCTTTTCCTCTCTCTCTCTGTCGGTTTCTTACCAAATATATAAAAAAAAATATAAATATATATAAAAAAAAACAGAAACGAAAGTAGCCCTTTGGTTGGGTTGATTTTCATAGGCGATAAGAAAAGCCAAAACAGTTAAAAAAAAAAAAGCTGCTGCCAGTTGCAACTGCAACTGTGACTAAAAAGGTGCCAATTTCTGTGTGACTTGCCCAGTTCCAAGTCCAAGCCGAAGTCCAAGTTGAAGTTGGAGTCCAAGTCCAAGTATCCATTATCACCTCAACTACCAAAGGGGTCTTTCTGTACCTGATTGAATGCTACCCAATTCAAGTTTTAAGACTTCGTGTAACGCTTTAATTGATACCTTTACGCTCTATATATATATATTTATATATTCATATTATATATACCTATAATTAAGTAAAAATGCAGCAGCCCTATTCCTCTTCTTCTGCTGCTGCAATCCAATTTCTTTCTTTTTTACACTTTAACCGCAAAAGAAGACAGACTTAGTCTGAACTACCTTTAGTATACCCTTTCCAATGCGATATTAGAGTTTCATCAAGTCTTTAAAGATTGAAAACATTATATATATCGATATAGTTTACTTCTCTCTATTTGTTCTTCTTCTATATAGTAAGAACTTCAGCATTGATCGTCATGAATGTAGGGTACAAGCTTCGAGTCTTGTTTAAAATTATATTTATCACTTTTCTTATTGCATTTCAGCAATTTGCTTGTTCTCTGCTCAAAGTAATTGATATCCTACCTTTACCTATAGGTACCTATACCTTTTTTCCATCTTCATCTTCGGCTTTGGCTTCTCCCTGATCATCCTGTCCACAATTTGAAGACCAACATATCAATTTGCCTGGGACACTTAACCACAAAACAAGAGAGGAAAAAACTATTTTTTTTGCTGTTTTTTCGTTTCGTTTTGTTTTCTTCAGTCGCCTTGTCATAAGGAGGCTGACAAGTTTCTTTAGCTCTTGTTGCACAGAGTTTTCTCCCTCTTGCCCCCAAAGCCCCTTTTCGTACGAAAAGAAAACATCTTTCAGTTGCAATCTTAGCTTGCTGCATGACTTGGTGTGTGTGTGTGTGTGTGCCCTCCCGCTGTGTTTGCGTTTTGCATAATTTTGAGCTGTAAATGAAACAAAGACATCATCGATATCAAATGCCACTCCAGGGACCAGTAGGCACAGCTCCAGACTGAGTCGCCGCAACAGCAACAATCTCTGCCAGACGTGGTGGCAACTGTTTGGCTTCCTTCACCTCCCCCTCCGCGTTGCCACTGGCAATTGCCTTGCGGCAGCCAAAGAAAGACTCCAGCAACAACAACAACAACAACAACAACAGCTGCAACTGCAACTGCAACATTTGCCTCTGATATCTGCATTGTGTGAAGCAAGACACAAATCCCGAGTACAAGTAGATTTTTCTTTTCTGGGTCAAAATGAAGCTTTGGCTTCGACTTCGACTTCGGCTTGGCAGCTCAAGTTATTAATTGATTATAGAGCGCAGATTAGAGACTGACAAAAAATGCATTGCTAAACTTAAAGCCATTTTAGCCATTTTAACCATTTTTAGCCATTATTATGCACAGCTCAATTAAATTTTGTCCTAGTTTTCGATACGACACACCTATCCCGAGCCATAGACCTCTATTGCCCACACATACTGTTAGTCGTATTAGACACAGACTCTTCGAGTCTTCGAGTCCAGTTGGCTGGTAGCATTCATCGACCGCTCGAATGCTTTATCTGGCTTTATGTCGTAATTTTAATAAACCAATTGGGCAAATTTTTTTTGTTTTCTTCTTATTTTTTATGGTCATTAAAAACAAAACACTTCACAAAATGCATTCGTCGTGATGGCTTTTGCTCATATTCAATGGATTTTTGTGTTGTGCTGTTGTTTTTTTTTCATCTTTCAATTTCCAATTAACGCTTAAGCTGTAAAAATATTTATTTTCGATATACGAGTGGAGTAATGAAATCTTTGGA
Organism: Hirtodrosophila trivittata; assembly: GCA_035045065.1. Classification (NCBI taxonomy): domain Eukaryota; kingdom Metazoa; phylum Arthropoda; class Insecta; order Diptera; family Drosophilidae; genus Hirtodrosophila; species Hirtodrosophila trivittata. The sequence continues at coordinate 10,641,556 of JAWNNK010000813.1, forward strand.
GCAGTGAAAAGGAATGCATTAAGCTCAGACAAAGACCAAAAGACAACGGGGCGGCTACACAACAAAAGCTAATGCTGCTACTGTGTGTGAACTGTGCACACTAACTGATGGATGGATGGATGGATGGATAGATGGATAGTTGGTTGAATGAATGTTGGTTGTTTGGCTTAAGTTTTGGCCAGTTTCATTGGCAAACGACATTATAGATTGGCGGCGTTTTTGATTTGGTTTTCAAAAAAATGCAATAAATGGAAAGTAATTGCCATGGAATTGCTTAGATTTGGCTGGGCTTAATTGCTTTTCATCGGCGCTGAGTTGAGTTACAATTAGTTGTGATCGCAACTGGTTTAATCCTTGAGTTGAAAGTACAGTCAGCAGGGATAATTCTAGTAGTTTTAACAGCTGTTTACATAAGCTGAATCTGAGACAAATTACATAAACAAATTGTAAGAATTGTTTTCAAAATCAAATTGTCAGCAAACCTTTCTGATTTCAGATAGTAGTATTTACTGAGTCGGTGGTCGGTGAGAGGTTGACAGGTTGTTTTAATAGCAGAAATCGTGCTGAGAGCGCGGAGGATGAGGGAAAGCATCTGAAAATAACTTAGATCAAAACGTGGAATAATTAAATGATTGTATCATATATGAGCATGAGAGTTATATACGGTATTTATCTAATGCTTAGTCACAAAACAAATAAAAACAAAACTCATTTTGTGGGCGTTTCTTATTCTTTTTTTTCAATTTTTATTATTATTATTATCATTAGCTGCATACAAAATGACTTTTTTTACGGCCTTTCCATCAACAATTTGTCTCTTCGCTGAGTTCTATCATTAATTAAATTAGTCTAAAATTTATGCATTGCAGCCTCATAAAATTCTACCCAACTTTAAGTGCATGCCACACACACTCGCACACACATCTATACACACACTTAAGCAGACCTTTCCCCCTTTTCTTTTAATGAACTTCTTTCACTTTACGACCTTTTTGTTTTATATATCACAATTTGCTGGACTCTGATTTGGTGTGTAACAAAGTTTTATGAGTCAACTGAAAACTAATAAAATTCTATTCTTTCTTCTTCTCTTTTTAGGTAAGCAAAACACATGAGAAAAACTACTCGAAATGATTTTGAAAATTCAATTTTTGTGAGTATTTTGTATAATTTGTATGCAATTGTACAACATTCAGCACTGGCCAAGCCTTTTTGGGGCGGTTTGGCGCAAACCGCAACAAAATTCCATGGAAATCATGTTTATTTCTTACTTAATATACCCTGTAGCCGTTCAAAGTTCATAGAAATGGGGTAGATTAAAGTGGGGGTTAGATATGGCACAGAAAATAGACTTTATCTTCCGGTACTTGCTTAACAATGGCAGTCATATGCCTGCCAGAGATATATGGACAGATATGAGCTGGAAATACCAAAGTTGGTGTATGGTCACCCTAGAAAGATGCCAAATATAGGCCTGATATATATCTATATATCGATTTCTAGTATATCTACAATCACAATAAAGAAATTATCCAGAAAACTTTCCCTCTCAGCAGGCCGCTTCGCTCCTGAGGTGTAAGCAGTGTACTGCTTGTAGCGTGTGTATATAAAAGCTTAGTAACTCAGTCCGTACAGGGTATCCAGGCAGTTGTGTTGCCTTCCACTGTCGCATTCTTACTCGTTTCTTTTCTTGCCATTGTTGTGTGTTTCGGCTTAATTTCTGTGGCTTAAATGGTTATCGATAGCTGCAGTCGCAGTTATGAAGTCGCCATTGCAATGACTTTAACAAATCTTTGAGCATTATGTGATTATATGATTGTTTGAGAGTGGAATGGGAGGGTGGTGGTGGTGATAGGTGAAGAGAGAGGGGGGGAAGGGGGGGTGATATCTCTGCAATTGTCTGCATTGCTCTGCGTGTTCCAAATGAGCTGCTGATCGCTGCCTTTTGCCAAATGCCGCTGCCACGGAATGTTGCACAAGAGCCGTTCGCTAGACTAAATGTAACTGTGACTGTGACTGTGACTGTGACGGTGACTGCGATGGTGACGGTGATTGTGACGACTGTAACTGCAGTTAGTCATATAGTTTGCCTGATTCCTCGATTCCAGGGCCCGATTTGCGTGCCGAATTGAGGCAAACTTCTAGCCTGGCCCCAGCTCCAGCTCCAGCTCCGGCTCTGGCTCTGGCATATGCATAATGAATGGGCCTTAAAAATCTAATTAGACCAGAAAGCATTGTTGGGCTCTTAGTTATGGCCATAAAAATGGCAAAAAAAGAAGAATATGAACTGAAGAAGAAAAACCGCACAAACCCAGAACGCAACGGTTTGGGTTTTGCACATAGAAAGTTGGATAGTTCCGGGCATGTTTAGCGTTTGTTTCCAAATGAAACAATAAAATTTGATGTGGCCAACTCTCTGCTGGATAAGGAGAGGGAAGGAGGGGGGAATGTGTGAGAGGATCTATGCCATGAAACACGCGCACTTGGCTTTTATTGTTGTTGTTGGTGTTATTGTTGTATTATGTTGTAGTTGTTATAGCCGTAAATGGCTGATGAGGCCAACTTAATTATACCGTTGCAGAGATCTCTTTGTTTAGCGTTTTGTGTTGCTGTTTTGTTATTTTGGCCACACGTTTGCCTCATTTGCAAATTGCGGCATTATCAAAGGGCCAAAATAACTCCAGTAACAGCAACAATAACAGTAAGAGCTTACGAAAAGAAAGAAATGAGAAATACAAGTACTATAAGCAATACCACGGGTACTTGCACAAGGAGAGAGATTGTGCCATTTTGGCCAGTCAACTTGACCACTTTAATTGCCACTTCATGACTCTAAATGGCCAAGTCTTTCAAACGGTATCAACTTGAAAATATTTACTCGTATAATTGAGGCTCGAACAAGTTCAAATTTAGTGCAGACCAGCAGAGAGGGAGAGAGAGAGAGATGCAGACAAAATCAGAGAGAGAAATGAGATATATGAGAGATGGAGAGCTACATTTTATTCAATATTATTCACAAACCATTTCCTTCCTTTTTTTGACTGGAATGATCTATAATATATCTGACATAGCATCATATTACTCTGTCATATAACTGCCATAGAAAACAATCGTTTGATATCTGCGTTTTTGTTTGAATAACTTTATTTTGATTAAAAGTTAACTTATCTTATCTCCAACTATTGATTTTATGTATACATATATTGAGCTGCATTCGATGGAAATTGTAAAATTTTATCATACAGGTTTGATAGGAAAAACCCTGTTCAAAGTGGTTGACAGATCCTTAAACTGTTCATAGGAAAACCTTTACAAAGGCTTCCACCAACCCTCAAGGATAATTGCGTATTTTCTTAAAACTCACTTAGAAAGGAAAATGAATCAGGACCTGCTTTGTTCAGTGAAAAGTAACCACAGTTTTTTTTAATCATTTCCAAACAAGAAATATCCTTATGACCAATTGGCATGAACTCATTTCTAACGCCCTCCCCCAGTTTTGTCATCATTTCTCTCCCTGTTTTACACAGAAAATAAACAGAAAACTTATCTAGAACAACCAACACGTATTCATATACTATATAGTTCAGTATATAGTATATATGCAATTCATAAAGGTAATCACATTAGGGCTGGCCGTGCAGCACTCTGCCAATTGCGCCTGGAGCACCTGCTGCTGGTCACATAGCCATCGTAGTCGTCGTCGTCGTCGTCGTTGTGGTCGTGACACAAATGCAACGCCCACAAAGTGCTTTGCAGTATGTCCAACTAATGCCCCTTCTATAGAGACCTATTATACCGATACTGAGTATGATATATGACGTGCGCAATGGGGGAGGGTGCTACAAACTGCAGCTGATAATGGGTAAGACAGAGAAAGGTAGAGAGAATATAAGACAGAGGGAGCGAGAGTTTTGTTAGTTAGTATCCGTTGTATTAACGACCCATTCCGACTCAGTCATATATATATTTGTGACCATATGGCAAAAGACCTTTCAAGTAATTTTCCCCTGAGCAAACCCGGCCAGACATGTGTGCAGCAGGCGAAATTTTCCAACCAGTTGCCTCAACAATTTTCCGACTCTACACTAAATAATTTAAATGAAGTACGCGTAAGCTCAGCCACACTTAAAATTATGGAATAAAAAAGGGCAAATGAGAAATAATAATAATAAAAACAACACAGAAAATTCGACCGGAAACCGCAAAACATCTAGGAAAAACACAGAACTCACAACAAACTCAAAGCTCGCAGTGCGTAACGAAACGAGAGGCAATGGGTTTAATTTGGAGAATTATCAATGTACTCGGAACTCGGAACCGACTATGGAGCAATACGTAGTGGAAAATGGCATGACAACACTAACTCTGCCACTGTAATTAACCCACATACGTTTTTTTTTCGTGTTCCTCAAACAAAAAGAACAGCAACAACAACAACAACAACGTAATAATAATTTAACATTAACCCTTTGTTGTCCCATTAAAGTCATAAGAATTAAGTGTGACATTCATCCTGTAATTACTTGAATAAAGATATTTATATATATGTATAATTCATATAGGTAGAGTAACATGTGAAATAGTTACTGGTACCTGGATCTTCTTAGGTATCTATACTCTTTATATATATTCATATATTCTTGTTCTATATCAATTGCTGAGCTGAACTAATTTATTCGTTTTTCTGAATTATGTAAAACTTGATATATGGTTTATAGTTTTTACCTGGAAGCTTCTCCCTCCACATGCCACTAAATACGATTCCTAAGCAGATAGTTCTATATAGATATAGCTTAGTCTTAATTCTTCCTGCATATTTCATATCGATCGAACTATAAAGAGGATATAACAAAAAGAATAAAAAAATAGCAAATAAAAGATATAGCAAATTGTTTCTGCTAGCGTACAGGTCAAAGATCGTCAGCAAAGATTTCTAACAAAAGTTTCATTATTCAGTTTTTGGAGTATTCCCAAAGCTAGTCTTAGGGTATTCCATAGTCGAACATGCTCAGCCTTGCATATATGTTTCCTTATAGAAACTTGCTACCTACCCACAAACCGAAACCCAGTTAGGGTCAAGTGTAACAATCCAGAGAACATGTTGTACTCATTCTCGTTCTCGTTCTCATTCTCATTCCCATTCTCCATTTTCCATTCTGCATTCTACATTCTACATTCCATTTCAATTTGCCATTGCTTCGAGTCTTTAATAGTTTCGTTCCAATGACTGATCTCTCCTCTCACTCCACTAAACTCATAATTTTCGACCCAAACTAGAAACAACAAAAAAAAACACAATTTCCTTTTATGGTTTTTGTTGTTCTTGTTAGCATTTTGTGCCCTACACTACTCGGTTGTATTTTACCTTTTTATTTTTGTTGTAGCTTTTGTTTGTCCACCACCGAAAGGAGCAGGTTGGATGAAAAATTTCATCATAGTTTCCTACACCTAGTGCAAGTGCGGGAAGTTCATTGGCGCCTTTGCTGCAGCCGCTGGTGGCTGGCGGCTGGCGGCTGGCGGCGCAACCCGTTTAATTACCTTGGCGAATGTTGCAGATGCGCGTGTGCAGTTTTATCGTATAAGGAAAACGCCCCCATGCGAAATATGAAAAGGCTTTTGACGCTGGTGACCTTCGCAATGGCAATGGCCATTGTTAATGGATGATGTTGACACTGGGTTGCCGAAGACCTTTTTCTCCACATGCCACACACACACACACACTACCCAATCCAACCAACCACCCCCCCAAACCCGACCAAGTTCAACGGAAGCCACTAAAGAAATTTCTTCTTGTTGTTGCAAGTCTCTCTAAACGGGTCTTAGCAACATTGCGTATTTCGTGTAAAGCTTGTAGTATCCCCACCCCCGCCAATCTACTGATGCCTCGACCCCCCCTCTGGCCGCCCCCAATTGCGTTTTGCATTTTGCACAGATGTCTTCATGGTGATAACCCTGAACCCCAAACCCCAAGCCCCTCGATGATGCACCAAACCGCACGCTCTCTGGGTAAAAGTGACAGAAGCAACTGCAGAAACTGCTACGAAATGCTTTGTGTTTTTTTTTTGTCTCCTCCAACTTGTGGGTACCCACAGTCCTCAGTCCGTAGTCCGTAGTCGCCAGTTGTTCGGCTTATCGCTGGGGGGTCATCTGTTCGGGGGCAACAGAGCCGTAAAGAAATTAATTCGCCTAACCCTGTCGACACCTAACACAAGGCACAAAAAAAAAACACTGACTGCACCCACAACTGAAGAAGAGTCTCTCTGTTTATCGCCGTTGTTGTTGTCCGTGGGGCTTTCACTCTTTCACTCCCATCAAATTCTGAAGGAGGTGGTAGACGGTGGGCGGTGGGCGGCGTGCCACCCGCATCAATTTCGTGCCTTGCACTTTTGACTGACTTATGCAAATGTTTTGGCTGCTTTGGCCACAAGGTTCGTAGAAAGGTCTATTCGAATGGGTGGGAAGGGGTTAACAGTGGCTGAACCCTACCCAAGTCAATATCCAAGCTGCCTAATTATGCAAAGCGGCTTAAACAACGCAACGTTTTGACGTCTTTTCTGACTGACGTCTTATAGTCTTGTCGGCTTTGTCCAGGGCCAAAAGGAAGCCAAACTGTTATTGGCCAGGCCAATTTGTGTCAGACTCGTCCTAACCCCCCCCCCCCCCATCCCTCCCCTTACCCAGGTCCTCGCCCTTGCCTGTTTTTTTCTTTTCTTTTGCATAATTGACTTGACGAGCGTTATTTGATTCGCGTAGATCATTTCGAAATAAAAAGAAAAAGAAAAAAAGAAAAGAAAAATGTAAGAGAAAAACTACCCGGAAATTCCATAGAAATCTGCAGAGCTCAATGCGAATTTAAGTGCATGCGAGAGTTTTGTTAGTTGCATTTCCAAATTGTGTTGCACGCCCCATTAAAATATATGTGGAAAGTGCGGCAACTGCTGCAACTGCTACAAATGTGCGGCAAGTGCGGAAATGCAAAACGAAATATTTTCGCAGCGAGTGTGAAAAACTTGAAAATGTTTCATGTCCGTTGGGTGAATAAACAAAGGCAATTGAATGAAAGGAAGCAGGGAGAAGGCAAAGGCAAAGGAAAAGGAAAAGGAAAAAGAAAAGGAAAATGAAAACGAAAAGAAGACCACGAAAACCAAGTCGAAGTCGAAGAAGAATTCACGTGGAATAATACGAACTGCATTGTTCAAGCTGAATGGGCCAAACTGCACTGAGAGAAATAAAAGAATGGAAGGAAATCAAATGCAACCCATTGAAGATAGGCCTAACATTGTGTACAACAGTCTGTCAGCTGTGTATAAGGAAACAGTATAAAGTATAAAAATATATATATTCTTGATCAATATCTATATCTTCAATAGTATCTTAAACCAATGTTCATTTTACCCTCTGAATTAGACAGAATGTGTTACTATATCATACGAAGAAAAAGCTTAATGTCCAGTTTAAGTTTCTCTCAGTGTAGCTAAAGAGTCAGTCGAACGCTTTTAACCAAAGAAGGGGAAACTTCTCTTGTGTCGGAACTTCTTATAGCAGCAGGTGCAGGTCGACAATGACGGGTGAGAGATGTTTCTGACAGACTTTTACAAGACTTTTTTGTTTGAGGATTGGGCGTGCCTTGTCATGGGTAAATGAGTTTCTTTAAGAAAGGGGAGGAGCACCATAAGGAGGAGGAATCACTAGCGAAAACTTGCAAATTGTGGCACTTAGACAGCTCATTTGCCTGGCGACTCTTCATTGACATTTGACCGCTCGCCAGAAAACTCAACTTTCATGAGGAACAGATAGACCGGGAGAGGGAGCGATTACTTGGACTCATGGAGGTGGGATTTAGCACTCGACCATCGACTTGATTACAGTGCTGGCCACGATTGAGGCTGATCTCGTTCTTCTCTGGGTGTTTCAGTTAACAAAACATTGCATTAACTGGCAACTATGGTAACTAAGTGGCCACGTCCATGTTGGCTAGAAGCAAAATTAGAGCCGCTACTGGATTGTGTTGTATAGCGTCGATAGCTTCAATAACTACTGCGTCCAGGGCAACGTTTGTGTAATTTTCATAATCTCTAGGAAATGCAATAGCAATGTGGAGAGGCGTTAGTCAAGAGGGGGGTGAGGGTTGGAGATTGGGGGTTGGGGGTAGCCGTCGACACGCTACACTTTTCACACGTCCACATCAGCTGATTGGCGATCTTGTCCAGCGTTGGGCCCCCATACCGAAACCAATCGCTTCCGCTTGCAATTGATACCATATACTCGATCCCTCTCTTCCTCTCTCTCTCTCACTCTTTCTCTCTGGTGTCATTGCTGAATAGAGAAGAATCTCATGAACGTGACCAGAGATTGGACAGCGAATCCCAGCGTGTCCACTGCTGCAATTACCGGCAACAATTGCTGTGAGATTTTCACGCGCCAGCAACAACAGCAACAATTGCAATTGCAATTGGAGCTGCCTGCATTTGTGTAACTGTAAATGTGGGCGTGGCCCGGGGCAAGCATTTGGTGGCAATCTGTTGTTGCAAGTGTTGCCAACTGCGTGGTTTTTTTTCTTTTCGGGAAGGATAATTGCAATGCTGTCAACATAAGCGAATTGCTGCACTGCCCACCTGCTGCTTGTTCCTGTTGTTGTTGTTGTTTTTCCTCTTTTTTTTTGGTAATGGAAATTGTTTTCTATAATTATTATTATTTACTTGGTCAGAAACTATAAACTTGGCTTATAATTAAAACCGGGGAAAGACAACGACTGAAGAAAGACAAAAAACAAAACATAAATTATAAATTAAAGCAACAAAATTTGAGCCCACAGATTCAATTAAAAATTGTACAATATATAATAGTAAATGTGGGGTGTGGCAACCCTGACAGCATAGGCAACAACCCTGGCAATTTATGCAATTCATACACATTAGCCGCTAGACGGGGGTGCAGTCAATTTTTGTGGGCGTGGCATGTTTGCCTACTCCGTTCTACTCATTCAGCTTTCTCTCTCTCTGCCCATAGAAAGCTCATCATCATTACAAATTGTTTGAACTGTGGCTGCTGCTGCTGTTGTTGTTGTTGTTGTTGGTGTTGTTGCTGCTGCCCACCTGGAAGCAATTGCAGACTTTCATCTTTCAATCTTTGAATCTTTTGGGCTAACCTCCACACACACAAACACACACACACACTTAAGATATCGCAGCCAAAACATCTATTACAATTCTGTTTATCGCGATGCTCTTGAATTACAAATCCAGCCCAGCCCGAGCCAAAAAGGGTTTGAGCCACGTTTGATGAGTTCCAATATAATAATAATAATAATAATAATAAAAAAGAAATGATGAGCTTTTTGTTTTGTCTATTGTTTATCTTGGGTGTGGCTTTTGTTTGGGCTCGTCTCTACCTTCCAAGTTCCAAGTTGAAGGCGCCAATAAAATTAAAATCAAATTTAACTGCCTTCAGAGACAGAAGAGTTTCTATGCATCTATTAAGGTGGTGGGCTGATCTACTGATCTATTACCAACACTTTAGCTCTCTTTTGAAGCCAATCGAAAATCCTTGATTGTTACCTTTTTCCTCTTCTTCTTTTTCTATTATAAACCCATCAACATCAAAATTGAAGTGCTGCTCAGAGATGCAATCTGAGAAATCGTCACGCAAGCAACTTTTAACAGTTGCAGTTGCAGCTTCAACTTTAACTTCAACTTCAACTGCAACTGCAACTGCAATTTCAACTTGAGATCTTCGCTGCGAGTTGCATGTGGCATGTAGCATGTAGCATGTGGCATGTGGCATGTTGTTTTGTGGGTGAATGTAAATGTGAATGCGTTGAAAACTTTATTACAATGTTATCACATGTGTCTTAAACAACAACAACAACAACAACGACCAGCGAGGGAGTGGAAGAAGAAAGGAAAGATTAATTTGTGTCTTCTTCAAAATGTTGGGTACCCCTACTTTTATGCAATAACCGCGTGGGACAAAACCTAAATCAATTTATTGACTTACCAATGGGAAACGTTGTCGAACAACCAACAACAACTTCCGAAAGAATGGATTGGAAACATGTGCAGCAATACCATTCCCAGTGGGTTGTTTGAAAATCATTTTAAAATAATTAAGCTCATGTTGTTTTGCCCAATTGTCGATAGCAAAGGGGAACAGGGATGCAGCAGCGGCGGCCCACGACATCATCTGTGTGTGTGTGTGTGTGTGTGTGTCTGGCAAATGATTTTGTTAAAGTTCAAAAATTGTTCAGTATGTTTTTTCTTTTAGGGCCTGACAATATCTGTGTGTGTGCTGTGTGTGTGTGTGGAGCTCTTGGGTCTAGGGTTACCGCTGAAGATGCGTGGGCTGGCGAAGGGGCAGGCGCAGGCGCGGTGGTGGAGTAGGAGTAGGAGTAGGGTGTCAGATCATCATAAATCAAAGTGCAACGGATGCATGAAAACCAAAGATACACACAATCTTGTATTACACACATTAAGATATCGAATTTCGCCACAAACAATGCCTTCGATTCAGCTTCCTACCTATCCATCTATCTAACACCTACCCATACAATGATTTATTAATATCATCTAAACTAATGTGCATATTAAGTAATCGAGAGAAAAGGAGAAACAAATCAATTCTCTATACTGCATTGTGATTGAGAACTTTTTTGTATAGATGCTCGACTAGTATTTCCGATCGCAGAACTTGTACTATATTCCTAATTAGGGCTCGTTTAACTTGAGGTATCGATACGATATGTACCTATACAGATTTAAGTTTAAGAGTCTGTCAACTAATTAAAAACCAAATATGTCTTCTCTTATATAACCCAGATTCAATAAGATACTTTGTCTGTACTGCAGTATCAAATGGATCAGTCAACTATAGCAGAAGTTTTACTATAAAAAAACTTGAATGCTGTATGCTAAATCTTATTACATTGCATCCAGCAGTTAAGCAAACTTTGACTAAGATTACACTGAAATCGCGATAACTTGAACTCGATTGAGTACTCAATAACTCGCACTGAAGTACTTAATAACTAGAACAAAAACTGTTTCAAATATGGAATCGTTTATAGAAATACAAATACTTCTTTATCCCCATCATTTATTTTTATTTGATAACTTGAATAATTCGGGCTGCTTTTAATTAGTTCATATTTTTATAGGAGATTTATAGGACTAACTATAAGGCTTTTTCCTTGGGTCACTTCTCACTTGATATTCGACAAAAGTATTAAAACTCCTTCATACAAAAGTTCGTTTATTCAATTTTCCATTTTTCAATTAGAGCTCTTAGAATTCCTAAACAATAACTTCGTTTTAACTGAAGTATTATCATGATTTTATATATATAAATATCAAAATATATTTTCAACAGGAAGTTTTAGGTATCAACTGATAAATTAACTGCTTAGAGGGTATTTTATAGTCGATTAATGCGATTTTATATACAGAAAAGTTTGCCACCCGCTGGGTAATAATTTGTTGTTGTTGCTGCTACTTTTGACATGTGTCCACTGAGATGACAACACAAATTTAAATTACAATTCAGACACCTTTTGACTCTCATTATGGAGTGTATTTCGTTTTTAAGCCACGGCGCGAAAATTAGGCAACAAAATGCTGGCAACATGTTGCGGCGCAGCATGTTGCTGACTGTTGCACCGAAAGTTGGCAATGACTAGGAGGAATGGCAATAGTCAATTGGCAACTGGCAACTGGCAATTGGCAATTGGCAATCGACTATTGGCAATTGGCAATTGAAATTGCTGGAGCCATTGCAATTTTGCTGGTGTACTCGTATTAGCCAAATGATATCGCCAGTAAAAATAATTTATGACTTTTAATTTGCCACTTGTGCAAGATTTATGGCAATATGAAAATTGAAATGCAATCAGAAAAAAAAAATATTATGTTAACCTCTGACACAGTCAGGAGAAGGAAAATTGAAAATAAGTTTGCCCAGAATGCGCCGAATCGATTGAAAAACTTTTGCTAGAGCGGGTTACGACTTGCCACATAAATCAGTTATGGAACGACAGTTTTTTTTATACCTTTTTTTTTGTGTATTTTATTATTTTGGCCGCTTTGTGGCGCCCTTTAAGCCAGCGAAACAACAATTTGATTGACAAGCCATGAAATTGCATTTTGTGTTGTTGGCCATTTTGTTTTGGCTGAGATTGGGTCTGCGCCTGGACATGGACCTGGGCTCCTGGCGCTGTCAAATTGTAAATGGAATTTCTGTTGTCTTCGAAAGTTTGTCTTGTAGCCTGAACTCTGACCCAGAGAGCGCTGTTTTTGATTTGCCTGAGAGCGTTGAGTCCTCTACACTCACTCTCTCTGTCTCTGTCTCTCTCTCTCTCTCTATCTCTCTCTATCTCTCTCTATCTGTATCTGTATCTGTATCCTGTCTCAATACAACAATAGCAAAAATTTGTTGCCTTTTTCTGCTACGTTATTTGTACCTTATCAAAGGCATCGCATCTGGGAAGAGTCGTCGGAAAGGTTTCGATCTCCAGCCGAGCGGCGCTTCATGCATCGTTGCAACGATCGATTCATCCATTCAGTTGCAGTTGTTTGTGTATTTTGTGTTATGTTGTGCCTTCTGCAACATGCAAATATGAACATGACAACAGATATTCACCAAAGCCTTCCCCCATCCCCCACCCCTCCCTAGTTTGCCCCTTTGATAGCGAACTCTCCCCTCTTCGTCATCGTTCAATGGCCACCCAAGTGGTGTCTGAATAGTAAATGCATTTCCTATTTGTGGCCTTGGCTTCCTTCCTCTCTTGGCCATATTTTTCCTCTATTGTTTTTATTGTTGCTGTTTTCCATGTGTTGTTTGCATAAACATTTTGCAGTTGCCGCTGCTTGTTCGACGTTTTTTTTAGTTATTTTAGTTTTTTTCCTTTACCAACGCCTTGCCACAGAGATTTATTTGCTTTGGAGTCTTCGTAGACTTCGTTTTGGCTTCTTTGTGATGTCTTTCTTAGCCGATTGAAAATGTTTTTTTTTTTTCCTTCAACTTTTTGCCGTCTATCGTAATCGTTCGAGCGCAACAAACACTGAAATAGAAACAGCAGAGAAAAAAAACACATTCGAAAACGTGCCATGAATTGAAAGAAAAAAATATAGTTAAATATGATATTGCATTGAGAATTGGCCAACATATCTGGCCAAAGGAAGTGAAGTCACTGAAGGAGGGGGGAGGCATTGCACGAATGTATGTGGTAAGAGTATAATACCAAATCCCTGGCTACCGAATATCTTGAATATATAATAAATAATATTGAATCATCTGTCAAAGATCTCAATATGAAAGGTTTCATTAGGTCAGACGGGAAATTCCTCTCAATAGAACAAGGTGCAACTATCTCTATCAAAACCAGAGCTAGGAGTTAAGAATATAAGCATATAAATTTCTATTTATAACTTTAGTTTTGTTATAAAGTTGGTCCAATCTTTTCTTTTTGACTCTATCTAAATATTCTATATAAATATATTACGAACTGACCTTCAATTCTCCGAATAGAATATATATTATATACTCTAATGCCTATTAATAACCCTTCATATTTTATATAAGCTTTGTTTAATTATACCTAGTCTTATCTTATCCATATTCGTATCTCTAACTCTCGTTTCGATAGGCTCAGTCTATTTAAACAATTCGATATATATGTATATATTTTGATGAGTTCTATTTATTATCATGATTCCACAAATTTATGGCACTAATTAATGCACTCAGCCTGTACCCAGGTTATATCAGCTCTATAAGTGGGCCAACTTTATATGCTTTATCGATTTTTCTTATTTTCTTTATTGTTGTTGTTGGTGTTGTTCTTGTTGTTGTTATCGCCTAAATCAACAATGTCAACAATGCTATCGAAAGCGCTTTCCATGCACTCAACACTCTCTCCCTCTTTCTCTCCCTGTCTCTTTCGCTGGTTCTGGGCTTTTGGAACCATAACAAAACCGTAAAGAAACCACAGAGTTTGCGCTCCATTATTATTGAAGTTGTTGCATTTTGTCGCGTGCCCGCCTGCCCCCTGGCTATCTCCCTCGCACCTCCTCGCGCCCACACACACACACAGAAAATGTCATGCACCATTGCCGCATGCATAGAGCCAGAAAATTGGGTGAAAATCTCATTTTCCTTTCTGTTGTTGTTGCTGCTGCTGCTGCTGGTGCTCTGAGCAAGTCAACAACAATTTTCTAGCCAAACACATAAATTGTTCATGGATCGAAGAAAAGCTTTTCTTGTTGTGCCTCAATTCAATTAGCATAACAAACTATGTCTCGTATCGTAGATACCCCCCATTTCTTGTTCCCATTCTTTCCCCTACCCCCAGCTCCCCTTCCCCTCGCCTGCCAACTCAACACCCACTCTAGAAATTCTAATACGGCGCCCAATTTAGTGGATTGTGGGTGTGGAAGTGGAGGTGGGTGGAGGGGGAGAGAATAACTGCTTGAAAATAGTTTTCCATATGAGGGAATATATTTATATCATGTTGTTGTTTTCCTACGCTGTCTATAGGAAATTTTCCTATGAATGTTGCGTGTTTGTTGTTGTTGCCTTTGATTGGCATCTGGCGATTATTTGACTGCCAATGTGTGGCCAGTGTGACCAAACACAAAACAAATCATGTGCGTGTTGTCAAACTTGTCGCTTTCAAGATCTAAGTTCTCCCCTATTTAGCCATAAATTATATATTTATAGGGAGCACTTTCCCCAAAGACTCGATACCCAACTTGGAAGTGGTTTTTCTACGACTATTCCCATAAATTTTAATGTGTCTTTTGAAGTGTATTTCATTATGTCCCCAACAAAAAAATAGAACTATGCCACTTATACTTAGATTTAGATATTGTATGTATGTATTGGTATTATATATATAAATATGTGTGTAAAACTAACTAATTCCTCTTTATCTATTCTGTTCTTCTCTTTCTAGGTAAGAATCAATGCGTAAAATGAGCTTATTTCATATCAAAGCGAACACCTTTCAGTCAAGAAAGGATATGGAAAGGGTATTAAAATGTTGTGGAATGTGTCTAGAATAGACAGAAAGTAACCTCAATCGATCGTATATCATATTAATTTGTATATTCTGATAAGATTTCTTAACCTTTTCATGAACGTTTAAAGCTAGAGATTTGATGTATGATTTTCAGGTACAGTAGCTACATTTCTTCGATAACTCGCAAAAAGCGATATAAGATTAATTAATCGATTAAAAGTTAGTTTCTCCTAGGCTACTACAGGGTATCTCTAGGTCTGCCTCGACCTTTAATCGACTAGAGCATTCTTTTACTGTTATGTTCACCATTTTGTGTTAGTTTATTTTTTGTTTATATTTTTGGGTTTGTTTTCGGTTAATTTTTCGTTATTTTCGGATTTGCTTCCGCAATTAAAATTGCCATTTCTCATGTTGAACTATCAACAACAAGATGCCATTTTATACACACACACCTCCCCATTATACCACCCCTCCCCCACACACACCAGTCCGCTCCACATCCCCCACCCAATCTAAACAGAGACCAGTCATAACTTTGTCTTTGGCATTGCGTGCAAATTTCAATTTTTCATGCCAATTCCAAGAGGCGGAGAAGACGCGCAGGGGCACTAATATTTTGCCACGAAACGTTGCAACGTTCCAAAAAAAATATAATACCAAAATGGAACCAAGATGTGAGATATGTACCATACACCATGGCCACATACACCTAACATATAATAATATCCATGCGAGTGAGCATGAGCTGATGGCATGAGCTTCATAAAAGCAATGGCTACTGCGATTGCTTTGAACTTTGTCAATACTTCATGCCCACTCGCCAGGCCCCTCCCCCTTCCCCGTTCCCCCTCCTCCACTCTTCTCTCTTTGGACCAAGGACTGTCATTCGTGTGGAAATTAACGATTTGTAATTAACATTCATTCGCTTTCACTCATCTTTTTGAGTACATTTTATCAACGTTACTTTTTGTTTTGTACATTTCTACATTTTATGAGCGTAATTTCTTAATTGTTGTTTTTTCTCTCTTTTTTCTTTTTAGTTATTATTTACGATTTTCGCAAGTTTTAACGCAATAAATATATGATTTATTACAATATTAGTTTGTCGGAAATTTGTTTTTAATTTATATTTTAATTATATCTTATTAGCGTTAATGGTTCATTCCGTTAGACAGGCTTTATGTAGGATAGGATTTACGTTCAAACTTAATAGAGTTGGCAGCTTCTGTAATAATTTTAACTGATTCTGCCTAAAAGTGTGAGATTTCTTCGTAACGTTTGGCATAAATATGGATTGATATAAACATAAACTTCACTGAGTTTGATAATATTTGCATCTATCGATATTTTGAATAGGAGAATTCGGTCTCTCGCCATTCTTTGTGTATTCTGCATCTATCGGACATCAATAACGATTGTTGTATATATATCGATGTAGGCCTGGCTATTATAAACATCGATAACTTTCAACGAAAGATGTTTCATCTAAGGTAAAGCTGAACTCATGATTAACTTTGACCAAGGAAAGATGTCTTCGAGGCAAGAAAGGCCTTTATATTCGACTTTATCTATCGATATTTATATCGATCCTTGTACAGCTTGAGTTTCGATTGATGTTTCTTCATCTTAAGCTTATTTTGAATAGAACTCTTATATTTAGTATTATTTTTCTTTGAAGGAAACTGATCTTCCTCTTTGTCACTATTAGTTTCACTTTTCTTTAAGGCTGCTTCTTTTTCACTTTTTCCATGTTTTCCAATATTTCTTTAATGAATTTATAGTGTGTACCTTTTCTACATACTTTTAATAATTGATATCTATCTTTGATTCTATCTTTGTACTCTTATACCTTGGTCAAGTTTTCGCTCTTTTCCTTTAGATAATTTTCTATGCTTAGTTTCACTTTAGCTTTGATTTTCCTTTTCATTTTTCATTTTCCTACTCGTCTCTGTTTTCATTTTGCATTGGATTCAATTAGCTAATTACGCATACAACAAAGTGATTCCGACTTATCGCTGCAATCTCATTCTCTATTAGTCCTAGCTGGATAACATTTGTTATTAGCAGATGTTCATCATCATCATTATAATCATCATCATCATCATCATCATCATCATCAGCATTAGCATTAGCATTAGGCAAGCAATTACTTTGATAAAAGTGAACATTTAGTGGCAGCCACCAGATGCCAATAACCAAGTTGAAAAGTTTTCCAAAGGCTCCTCAGTTGCAGCAGTTGCCATGGCAGTTGCAACAGTTGCTGTGGCAGTTGCAGCTTGCAGTTGATGCACTAGGCAGAAGATGCTCGTAATATAAACAATAAAAACGCTTTGAAGAAAAAGAAGAAAAAAAAGAGATGCGCAGAAGATCGTTCGCAGGGCATATGAGCAGAGTTCATCCCTCTGCCTTTCCCTTTGTTCCTTGTAGTTTCTTCACCCCTTTCCCTATACCACCACAACCTGCTCCTCTCCCCCTCCCTTTGTGGCTGTCTGCATCTGTCTCTGTTAGGTCTCTTTGTGGACTGCTGTCAGATTGTATATCTGTGAGTGCGCGCCGATTGCTCCCGACTCTGACTTCAACTCCGACAGTTTCGACTCGCTCGATCGGTCGGATAGGTCGGCTCGGTGGATCGGTGGATCGGTCGGTCGATCGGTCGGATTGGTGGATCGCTCTTGACTCGCTCCGGCTTGTCCGGCTGTCTGTCAATGGCAAAAAGTGCATTTCGAATAATATTGAAAACAATTCGTTGTTGAACTTTTTTCTTTCTTCCTATGGGGAGGCAGGCAGCAGTCAGGCAGCGTCTGTCTTCCGGCAATGTTACAATGTTTTTGTTGCATCAGTTTCAGTTTTGTTGCGCTGTCATTGGTTTTGGCCTTTTTTGTAGCTTGTTGTTGCTGTTGTTGTTGTGGAGATTTGGTCTGCTCCTTTTAGCGATTGAGGCAGCTGTGAAGCAAACCTACTTGTATAGAAACCGAAACGAAGAGAGAAAAAAATCAAAGGTTTCGTTTCCGTTTCGTTTCGTTCAGTTTCGTTTAGTTTCGTTTGCTGCCACTCAAAGCTCAAGCTTTTGGCAATTGAGTCACCACGATCTGTGGAACGTGGGGCAACTATCACCGTCACCTCGTAACTGCCTGCTGCCACCTGGCAACCGGGCACGTCTGCCCAGGCTTTAACCCTCATATTTGTTACGATCGTCCAACGATTTACGTGACAATCCCCATAACGACACCAGGCGACGACTGGCGAGGATTATCATAAAAATCGCCACGTGATAAATTCACTATATATAAATATATTCCCCTCCTCAAATCTCTGGATAAAGGGAGGGAAAAGAGAGATGGGTCTCAGGTGAAAATTGAAAATTCGCATTTCAATTGCGCCAGGCACGAGATGCAAAATGCAAATTCAAATGCAAATACGATGTTGATTGTGACTTTCTAATGCCCATGCCTGAGCCTGGCCAGCGTTATCCGCCTCCAAGTCCACCTCCACGTTCAGTTTTGAGCACGTCTCAAGGGTGCATCTTGTTGGTGCTATAATTTGTCACTCTTACCCCTTTGGCTGTGAATATGAGGCAAAAATTGATTTCGTTGATGCATGTGGCACATGATTAATCCTTGTTAGTTGTCGCAAGTCTTGCAACATGCCACAGATCGCGACATCATAATCGAATGAGCTGTTGTCACCGCCACCGCTACCTCTGACGACGCCGACGCTTTTCACTTGCAACAAACATTCAATCATGCAACAATTGCAACAGTTGCAACAAGGTGTGTGTGTGTGGGGCAGAAGGTGTGTATAGATGAAGGTGTGTGTATTTCTATGCTCTGCCTACTGACTACTGCTGCCCCAGCTGCAGCTCCAACTGCAGCTCCAGCTCCAGCTCCATCTGCATCTCCATTGCCGGCACATGTCGCTCGACGGGTTGCGACGGTTCCGCTCCTCGTTTATTCAAATTGTCGTTTGGCAAATTGCTAATAAAGTTGCCAACCACCGAGTTGCCAACCGTTGAATTGCCAACCGTCGAAATTGCCAATAAATTTTGCTTTTATTTCTCAGTGCTATGCAAATTTTTATGAACTTGGATTCCAACCGAATTGAAATCGAATTGAAAACGAACTGAATATCACAGGCGCTGATGTGTGAATCAGGAGGTGTTGCATCTGTGTGTCTGCTAATCTCTTTTAGTGTGTGTGGTTGTGTGTGTGTGACTTAATGTCTTCAACTTGATAGGATGACTTCGTTATAGGCCCATTGTCGCAGCCAGACAATGGGAATCAGTTAAACTTTCACTGGATAGCACTTGGCACTTGGTACTTGTGGCATTCATTGCAAATCAACGATACTTTGTTTCGTTTATAGATCATCTAATTGTTCAGTAGCGAAAGTTAGCCAGTCTATTCGATTGACATTTATAGACTAGATAGTCAATCGATAAACTATCCCAAGATTTCTGACAGACATTGCCTGAAAGTGCTATAAAAATGTGAGTTTTTATAGCATTTGTAAGCTGTTTATTGCGTCAAACTCTTACATTGCTAAACACACATAAATCGATTAATGGTATCGATAAATCTCTCAGAGATTTAGCTATCCTTCTAATCCTATAAAACACTTTATTTTTTATGTAGTTTAACTGAAATTTGTAGTAGATAGACAGACTTTTGATACACTACCATATCATATTGATCGTTCGGCTTTAGCTTTATTTAGTCTGATTCATATAAAACAGGTTCTTGAGTTGCTTAACGAAACTTTTGCTTTCTTATAAAGTAAATCTATATGATAGTGTATGCTAGATCAATATCATAACCTTACAGCCATGATCTTTATATTGTATACAGTCTGTTATACCTTTTCGAAGTAATTTATCGTTCTACACTTCTTTTTATGGAGTACAAATCTAATCCTCAATCCATTAAGAGTCTTAGATTTTCCCCCTAAGTTTCAGTTCAATGTCCTCTAAACAATTGAACATTAACCACGCTTTGCTGGTTTGTTTGCTTGTTGTTCGGTTGTTGGTTTTCTGTGGCTGTTGCTCTTGCGGTCTCTTTCACCAGCAACACATCCCAGCAGCAACAGCAACAGAAACAGCAAAAGGTAACAACCAACAGCATCAGCAGTCATAAGTTATTTGGTTTGTCTCGGAATCGGAATGTTATTGAACCCAGCCCACATTATTAACGCCCCAAAAAGAAAAGAAAAGAAAAAACAATATATAATAATAATAAAAAACAAAAAAAAAAAAAAGTAAAATATATTTATATTTGCGATTAAATGGGCTTTAAGTAATGTCGCTGAGGTTAGACACAAATTGCTGTTGGTAGCAAATCACGTAGCATGGCTTGATAATCGGCGCTTGCCACAGGAAAGTGTTGGCAACAATGGACCACGTCCACGTCCACGTCCGTCCCATGTCATCATCAGTGGGGCCAGATAGAGATTATGACTCGACCATGACTAGGCTAAGTCGAACTTTTACTTTATGGAACAGACGCGCTGCTAACCCTTGATAATGCCAGCTACCCAGACTGCCTGCCAGTCAGTCGAGCAGTCAGACCGACCATCCGAGCGACAGACCGATCTCACCTCCTCTGTACCGCTGCCGAGGATGCGCCCACTTTCCTCTGGATGCTTTTAAAAATCAATTTTTCTACTCGACTCACTCGGGGATCAGTGATCGGAATCGTGGCTACAAGTGCACTCACATGTCGTCGTCATCGCCGTCGACGTCGTTGTCGTTTATCTTTCGGAAGTGCCTGCAATGGCTGACAAGCTGCTGTTGTTGTACTCGTACTCGTACTCGTACTCTCAGTGACCCCGGGGTGACCCCCAGTGCGCTGAGTTATGAACCCGTTCGCCGCCTAATGAGTTACAAAGCCTGTCGCTCAGGGCAGGCAGGCAACAGGCAGCAGGCAGCAGCAGGAGGCGGAACAGACCCAGAGTCAGACTCAGACTCACAGTCAGAGTAAGTGCATCCAGTTGGTGGGGTCTAAGTTATGTGGCTGTGTTTTGATTTTGTAGCTTCTGGGCATGAGGAGGCATCAGTGAGGCCGCCGCCGCTGCTGCCGCTGCCGCCGCCTCGCAAATTGAGGTGTCGTAATTGTTGGAAAAACGCGATGTGGATTCACTTGCCTGTTTGTTCATCTCCACCTGCTGATAGTGAAAGTCCAACTAAAGTTTCCATTGTCTCCTCTCATTGTTGCTGCTGTTGTTTTTATTTTTGTTTCTTTTCTATTTATTGCCAGGCTTTGTCTTTGCTTAGTCCCCCCAGGACTGCTGTTTCCCCCTCAACTTAACCAAAAAGTCAACAAAAATAACCAAACTGAGCCCCAAAACTCATTTGCAATGTTAACGAAATGACCAAAATTATTTATATGTTTGCTGTTAGCGACTATCCAAACTCGGTATTTGAGATCTATAAAGGATGAAACTTGATATATGTATACTAATGTTTTCATTCCGTCTCAACAATATCTTTTCCTTCGATCAACTTTGATCTTTTCCTGTGTATTATTGTAAATTTAGTTAATCGTCAAGAGTATTGGGTCTTCGGTTTTGAGCAACTCAGTTTGGAGTTTTCTTCGTTTCATTTCTTATTTTAATTTATTTTCCTTTACCGCAAATTGCCAATAAAGTTTGTCAGTTTTGGTGTAATTACATTGTCCATTGTAAAAGCAAATCTCTTTATGGGCACTTCATTTGCCAAATTACGATTTTCCGATTATAATCAACTTTACTATATGGTATATTGCCGCTGCTCCAGTTGTAAGTAGTCAAGGAAAGTTGTTAAATAAGATTAACTATGCTATTAAACGGGTTTAGGATATCATTCGATCAGCATTTCCGAGAACTGCGAAAAGATACTTCCATACTTGTTGCTTTGAAAATTGATCGTATTAGGTGGAATAGTTTTCTCAAAGGAATCCCTTAGAGGAGACTCTCAGGATAGTTATCCTATAGGTGGATCCATTGCTTCCTGTTTCCCTTAAGTAAATGCTATTCTAAGGATAGTTCCTAAGGATGATCCTTGTCGTAGTCTCAAGTGACTTTCTACCGATAAGGTAGGATGGGTTTATATCATTTAACTTCTGAGGAAAATCCTTTGATACTTTTCCCTTTGGTAAATGATATTCTAAGGATAGTTTTGTCATCCGTATCTTAGAGTTAGGTAACATTCTGCCGATAGGATTAGTTGAAATTTATCATTCAACTCCCAAGGAAAGTCTTTTGATGCTTCCCTTCTGTGTAAGTGAAATTTTCATCATAGTTTTATCATCCTTGTCCTAGCTTAAGGTGACATTCTGTGGATAGGAAAAGATGGGGCTTTATCTTGTGACTCGAAGGGAAGATCCTTTTATGCTTTTCCCTTTAGTAAGTGACTTTTTAACAATACTTTTATCATACTGTTCGAAGCATAGTTTTATCATCCAAGTTATAGCTTAACGAGACATTCTATGGAAAGGGTGAGGTGTAAGTTGTCAGTCAACTCTTAAGTTAGATTCTTTGATACTTTTTGTTAAGTTAAAAAAAATATCTCTCGTCAAGACTTCTGATTTTTTGTAGTAGATGTCAAAGCATAAATATTATCAACAGTGTCTACAATCTAAGCGAAATGCAGCTGGGTTAAGTTCTATTCGTATGTAAGTAGGTTTCTCACCCTGAGTTCAATTGGACTCGTAAAACTTGGAGTGATATGGATGCAGTTTTTAGTAGAGAAGTCGCAGCTTATCAGTTCCCACAGTTCGTCCAATGGAGGAGTGTTCCTCATACTGACACATAACTAAGTGACCCCTATGGTTGACCCGCAGTTTAGTTATGAGAAGATTATGATTAATGCAGTACAATCTATTGACCTTGACTTGGCATAGCTCGCAGAGTAAAGACTGTAAAACAATCCCCCAAAAATGATTCGATCGCTCAACACATAACACACAACACAACACAACCTTCAATCAGAGCTGCAAGGCAAAAATGGTAAATGCAGTTGGCAATTGCCAAATGGCAGTTAATAACGGACTTTGCAATTGGCCAAATGATTGACGCATAAATAGTAATTGTAATTGTAATTGTAATTGCCCAATGAAATGTGTTTTTTTCTTTTGTTTATTTTTTTTATATATTTTTTGTTGCATAATTACTTGAGACGCTTCACGATCTTTTTTTTACGCTAATTAGCCAAATGTGGAGAGAAGTTGAGTCATTTTGCCATTTTACCATTTTTCCTTTTGCATTTTCAGTTTTCCATTTCCATTTTCATATTCATATTCATATTCATTTTTGATTTTCATTTGCATTTGCATTTTCATTGACCATTTGCATTTGATCGCTGCTCATTTGGTCAATGGTCGTTATGACCATTTGTCATATTGTGGCTTAAGTTTTTCACCATTTTTTCGAACTGTCGAACTGTCGAAAAATTGTGAAAATGCCAAATGATGGCAAACAATGTGTGTGCAAGTGTAAGTGTGTGTGTGTACAGTGTCTGTGTTTGTGTCAACGCAATTCGCGTTAAAATTTCCCCTTTGACTTTATTCATGTTTTCCTGCCTGTTTTCTTGCTGTTTACCAATTTTGGCTAACACTGGAAAATCAATCATGAAATATGCTCGCCATTAACAATGGCTTCCAAATCGGATTTGGATTTGTTGTCTGTTTCAAATAGAGGGAGAGACAGCGAGAGAGAGCGAGAGAGAGATAGAGATATATGTATATATAGAGTAGAGTTGTTTGTTTGGATTAGCTTTCCATGGTATCAGTTTAGCTCTTAACTCACATTTGACCTTCTGCACAGTTCAGTGAACTTCTTCACCCAAATCTCAGTGGCAACAACAACTGACACCACTTGAGGATCAGCACTAGAAACTATCAGATTACCAAACATGGCAAAAGGCCAACTCAAAAAGAAAAAAAGCAGAAAACGAAAAAGAAACGTCTCCTCATAAACACCTTTCAACACACTCGACACTCATCGTGCGGTGGTCTTCAAGCCACTCAAGTGCAATTAAGTGGTTTCTGCGCCAAATGTGGGCTATAAAGAGTAGCGCCAAATGACCCAAGCAACAGCAGCAGCAACAAACTGTCTGTTCGAGTCCAACACTGGCCAAAAGGGAGACAAGGTCAAATCTTTCTCTGAAGATCTGCTTCCAAGGTTGCTGGCCAAGGGTCCCCCCTTATCGTTTGCGACCTTTGAAGTAACAACAAATGAAGGTTTATGACTAACTTTTTAGGTACTTAGTTAAATTCAGTAGTCATAGGTTTTTCCTGCAGAAGGGGGGAAGGCAATTAAAATGATATTATTACCCAATGGTCAATGTGCAGCGGGCAGCTGGCTGACTAGCTGGCTGGGTACCAGACAGGTAGTAGTACCGCTAGTTGAGAGATCCCAAAAACTTACTTTGGGCTAACGACTTGTTAATTGTGCAATAAATAGAAAGCAGAAAGCAGAAAGCAAAACCAAAACTAAAGACCAAACCCAACGCCTGATGCCTGTTGCCTGCTGCTTTTTGATGTTGTAATAATTGAAATTTAATGCTTCAGTTCAGTTTTGGGCTTAGAGAAAGCGTTCAAAAGGATTTGATCATCATTCATAGCAGGTAACAAACAAAAAAAAAAAAACAAGAAAAGAGAGAAAAAAAGAAAGACTCTTAAATAACAATCAATGCAACTGCAAGACCTTTTCCAACTTTACGATCTTTTGAGAACTTTAAAGAAAAATTGAATTATGGCTCACCGCTTTTATATACTTTTGCTTGTCACTGTTAGTTAGTGACACGTTTAACCATCTTTTTTTTGTGGCTTGCTTTTTGTTTTTTTGTTTGTTTGGCCAAAATAATTATATAAACAGTTAAGGCCAGCAATTTCATAATCAGTTTAAGCATTAAAAGCCATGTAACATGTTTTTAATGAGACCACAGCCAAAGAGCCAAAGCAATACTTACCAAGTTGACAACAGGCGCACAAACTTGTTCTGGCCCCCAGACCAGGCCAGGCCAGACCAGACTCAAGTCGACTTCGACTTCGAATCGACCAGACCAGGCCAGGCTGAAGCAGACCAAATTTTGGTCGTACCAAGCAGAGTGGACCACATGGGGGCCACCGCATCTCTTCAAGAACGTGACGGCAACAAAGGCATTGCCGGTGACTTCGTCTCGGTCGTCGTCATCTTCATCATCATCTCCATCCTCATCCTCATCATCATCATCATCGTCGTCGTCGTCTTATCGTGGCCAGTCCGAACGTGACACTCGAACGTGATTATGTCAACCGTGTCGTTGTCGTCTTTAATATCTGGCGGTCTGTCTCTTTGTCTGTCCGTCTGTTGGTCTGTATATACCCCTCATCCTCCTCCTCCTCATCCTCCTCCTCCCTCAGCTCAGCGTGTCTCTGATATGTTACTCAATAGGCCGTGTCGGGTTTTAACTGTGCTACAGACGCACCAAACATCAAGAACCATCAACACCAGCAGCAACATCGACTTGGGCCTCTCGACTCTCTCTTTCGCATACTTAGAACGGTTTTCAGAATTCTTCTTCTTTCTTATTATTCTTCTACAACTGCTTCTTCTTATTCATCTGTCCCTCTCTCTCTCAGTTTGGTTTATATATATTGTTGAAGTCGGTAATTCCCAGTGCATTTGCCAAGAGCACGTTGCAGTTGCGCACGCTGACATCATTTCAAGTTCCGATTCGGCCTATTTTCTGGGTCAACAGATCCGACATTTGTTTGTTTAAGAAACTCCCAGGCTGATTAATAGCCGGTGACATAGCATCCGAGTGTTGCACTTAACACCAAACACACAACACAACACAACACAACACACAACAAAGTATCTAACTGCAGTCCATTTCCTTTCATGCTCCATCTCAAAGAAAAAAAATACTCTGTAGTCGGAAGTATCAAAGGGTAGCACACGTGTGTGTGTGAGTGTGTGTAAACATTAACTACTTAATTTATAATCGATTTTTGATTATCGATAACTGACACATGCTGTAGATCGATCGTATCTAACTAATTTTTACATATTTCTTTCAGTTTTGATCTCTTTCTTTGACTGTTACAACTTTACAGGGTAGCTTATAGTCTGATTTGTTCAGCTGTAAATTGTTACATCTTTGTCTATTTTCTCACACCTTCTGCATTGAGTGTCAATTTCGTTGTCTTTTGTCTTTCCGCTTGTCATTTGTCATTTGCCCTGTCAATAGACGTAGTCGTAACTCGTAACTCCCCCTAACAAATTGCTGTTGCTTTGCTTTGTGTTTGGATACAGTCCAGTCCAGGTAATTAGAGTCGTACATAGTTGTTAGTTGCTAGGGGTTGGGGGTAAAACTCAAATTAGGCGCTGCCCCTTCCCTAAGACCGGGCAGACTTTTGTATATTTGGTCTATTTAAAGGCACTTTCTATGGCAATTTGGAAGTGTTCCAAATGCCGTGACTATTTCACTTAGAAATGTTGCGAGCAAAAATGTGCGCGTTCCAATTTATGTGACATGTTGGAAATGTCTCTTGTTGTTGTTATTGTTTGTTGTCGTCTTTGTGGCTTCGTTCGTTGACTTCCTGCTCCGGAAACTTTGGTTAAATCGGACACACACACACACACACACACATACACACAGATTTATAGCTACAAGTATAAGCGCAACTTTCTTATGAATGACATTAATATGAATACGACTTTCAGTCACGAATGGCCAAAAGAACTGAGAGTTGGTGCAACAAACTTTAGATCTGCCATAAGTACTAGTATTTAGCTAAATGATTCATAGGCAGGGAAATATCTTATATATAGTTGTATTACGACAGGGGCGTTGCTACACCAACCCCTCCCCCCCCCCCACTCGTTTTAAATACTGTCTAGTATTGGGCTGGGCTGGGTTGGGGGTTAGGAGGAGGACAATAAAATTTAAAAAACGCGGTCGAGGTCACGTACTGACATTATGATGTTGTTGTTGTTGTTTGGGCTGTATCAGCTAGTTAGAAGAGATGGCGATTGCTCAACTCTTTACAGAATCTGTGAGTCAACGAACCTCATATATGTATACTACACACACAGAGAGCTGTGATATTGCTGCCTCTGGGGCTGCCAAAGATCTATAAGATACTATAAGATACAGATACAACGTGTGCCCAGTATTTGGCTGTTAAAAATAGACAACGCATTTGAATATCTTAGGCCAGACGCACATTGCGATCAACAACATTTGCATGAATGTGCGCGAATGAGAAGCGTATGAGAAGCGAATGAGAAGCGAATGAGAAGCGTATGAGAAGCGCACCAAATGTAACAATATGAGTATGTGCGTCATGGTGTGGCAGACAACAATTGGAGGACAGTGTGTGTAAGTGTGTGTGTCTGCTGAGTGTTGCAATCACCCAAAAAGTGGGGGCAGCAGCAGCAGCACACGAAGACGCTTTGGAATTTATATGCCCAAGAGTCCAATTAGCATTTTAGCTGGCAAAATGTAGTCAAAAGTCATTTCTCATTTGGCGCCGCCAGCTGGAAAACAAAAAATATAGCCCAACTTTATAGTATTACTTACATATTTAATGGGCCCACACAAATCACAATTAGCCTCTGAATAATAGACTTGGGCGCGGGGGAACTTAAACAAAAATTATGAAAGATAATAAAAGAATCAGCCAGAAATCATGTGAAATAATCGCTATTACAAAAGCAAATTGAGCGTAGAAGGATTACGTATGAGAACTGAGAAACTCTTGAGGAAACTCAGATTGAAATAGAAAATGTATTTAATATGAGTATTCATTCATAAGAATACGCTTTAGTTTTGATATTTTGAGATATAGAAAAGTCTAATGAGAATATTCGACATGGATCGATACTTTTTCGTTCACTTTTTCGCTCCACTGTGCATTCACTTTTATTCAGTTTGTAAGTTTTAAGCCATATTGCGAATGGGCGCCGCTAGCTGAGGCTTGAGTGTTGTGTGTGTGTGCTGTGTGTGGTGTGTGGTGTGTGGTGTGTGTGTCTCAAAGTCTCAATTGCAATCACAATAGAACCCAATGCAGAACATCTCAAGTTCAGTCGACGATTAGTCACGAACTTTATGCATAAAATTCTGGCTCAGACTCGTACTTGCATCGCATCGTGCCACAGTTCTTGAAGGAACCGACTGTGGTTGTACGTAGTAACCCGGTGGTGCGGCAGCCCAGCCGAGCCGAGCCGGGCCGGGCTCTGGTTCAGGTGGGTGGGTTGCTTGAGCGAATGAGTGAGCGTGTGCAAAATGCATTAAGAGGCTCGCCAAATTGCCAAGACCAAGACCAAGACCAAGAGTCGTGCAAAGATTGGGAGTGGTAGTGGCAAGCCACAAGCCAACCAGCCAGCAAGGCATCATCAAGGCACCAAGTCATTGTATGGCCACATGGCCCAAGCAGCCTCCACTTGGAGCACCACCACCAGCAGCAGCAGCAGCTTCAACTCGAGTCCGACGACTCTCCTCTACCCCGAACTCAACTCAACTTAACTCCACTCTGACTGAGTTTAAACAAAGAGAAAGGCGTTGCTTTATGGCAGTCAGCCAGGCAGTTGCTAAAGACACATTGTGGCTGCCTCGTAGCTATGCTTGACTACGAGCTTTACTTGGTTTACTTGGTTTACTCTTCAGTCAGTAATGAGCCGCAACTATCGCAAATAGGCAGCCCGCTTGGCCACACCCACCCGCCTCCACACACCTGCCCAGAGCCAGCTGCTTTGGTGCGCTCTTCTTATATTATACCTATCTACTATATATATATATGTATATAGCTATTGTGCTAGGGTTGCCGCATAAGAACCATGACTCGACGGCTCCTACAAGCAACCTCTCAACTAATGGCTACGAATTTGGCCGGGCGCTGAAGTTAAGTTGATTTTTATTTGCCCAAACGGCCAAGCCTCTAAAATAATGTTCTCCCCCTCCCTCCCCCTGAAGCACCACCACCTCGCCAACAAGTTCTTTTGTGGTCTTTTTGCTTTGGAGTTGCTTGCCAGCTCATAATTAGATATAATGATAAAAATCATAATGCAAACAATTTCAAGTCTCCTATAATGATGCAGAAAATTGTTTAGCGGAAAATTCCGATATAGAATTTGATTTTTTTTCTCTTTTTTATTTTTGTTTCGCGAAAAGTGCAGCTAGTTTAAATATTTAGCTTACAGACCCCTCAGATGATCAATGATCGTCGATGTTGATCGCTAAGTCGAGCCATTGAACTGGGAAGTGTGTTTCTCTGCTTTGGGTGCGGGTGTGCGCCAGGGAGTGACTATACGACTGGAGTATATACTACTTGTGGCATACGAGTGTGTAGGATCTGTCAGAAGCAGTCTAAACATTGCTTTGGATATATAGAAAGTTTATAGAATATATGATAGATATCATAAAGTGGTCAATGGAGTAGATTTCTATGTCTTTCTCGGAAGATTGAACTCAATATATGCTAGATATATATCTACAGATCCTAAAACTATAGCTCCCAAGTCGAAGGCTTTTGATTTCTTACATTCTTCTTTGAGAGTTGTCCTTAAATGCTTTTTAGGCAGCTCACTCTCTCCTGTCTCTCTATCTCTCTCCTTCTCTGCTATTACGAAAACTACTTGTAAATCCTCTGAACGACATCCTTTAATGCTTTAAGCAGGCAGTCTTCTCCCTCTCATATCAAAACTTTTGCCTAGAACTTCAATTTCTTCTACTAGAAAGCAAAATACATAAGAAGTCCTCACTTCTTCATTCTGCGTCTTCCTTGAACGCTTTTCCTAACTCTATCATAAAGTCAAAGCATTTTCACTTAAAGTTTATGAACCGATTCTAGACAGTTATAGAAAACAAAGTTTGATTTATGGAAGCTATTAACGATGAGTCTTGGAGTAAAAGTAACAATTACGGATATCAAATTGACATCTCAACTTTCTCGCAAATCGCTTTCCACAAAACAAATCATTCTACGAGCATTCAAGTTGAGTCTTTGCCAATGTCAATTTTTGGCCAAGGAGTTTGTCTATTGAACCAGGCAGCAGATTGAACCAGGCAGCACTTACAGCCTCAGTCGCAGCCGGCGCAGCTGTCAAAGAAAATCAACTTTGGCAAATGTCAAAATGTCGATGAAAATCATTTTCATAAACTCACGGAATAGCAAATCGAACACCGAGAGAGAAAGGAAGGGAAAGAGAGGGAGTGTAGTCGAGAGGGATCTTAGCCGTAAGCAAATCGCTAGACGATCGCCTTTTGTGACATTTCAATTTGTTTTGTGGAGGGGAGGCGCACAAGGAAAGGAGCGAAAGAGGGTGGGGGGAAAGGGTTAAACGAGCAGCTGAACAGGTGAAAATTGAAATTTATGACTTGAGCATTTTAAGGAGTGGATGGGGCAGAATGTAATCGTATGTGGTGTGTGCGGCATTAACAGTCATTGCAATAAATATGTGTCCAGGTGTCGCTGGGATTTCTGTATTTTACATTCAAAGGTGAGATGCGAGTTAAAGATGCACATTTCTTGCTCGCTTCATCATATTTATCGATTTCTAATGCCGAACATGACAGCCATTATTATTGTGATTGTTGTTGTTGTTATTTGGCGTTGTTAACTTGGCCAACAGACAAAATGATGCAAGAGTTCGTTGGGGTTAAACTGTTGTATGAAGATCAACGTACGATTACCACCACCAGAAGAGTATGCAATGGTCATGAGTGTGTGTGTGTGTCTGGTGTGTGGTTTTTAGCTTTCGGGTGGGTGTCATTGTGTGGTATTTGGCAAGGCCACGCCCTTTAGTCAACTTTGACCGGTGCGTGTCAATTACATTGTAATTATTTTATATTTCTCATATATTTTATTCATTTTTGATAAATTGAATATCGCTTCGAGGAGACAAACAATGCGGAAAAAGGCTTTTCGACTTTTCGCCAATTCGCAATTATCGATTAATCTTCAAACAATGGACGGATGCGCATTCGCTTACATAATGTGTGGGATTTGACCTTTGCTGTTTGTCTGTATGTTGCCAGCCCCTCCCCTCGCCTCGCCTCACCCCTTCCTCTTTTCGAAGATGACAAATGAGTGATGAAAATCTAAAACAAAGTTGCTGCCCATAAACGGAAATGCTGCATTGAGAGAGACGATCCTATTGAGAAGTTGACTACACTCAAAGCCAAAATAAACGTAAAGTTTATCAACTCTTTTTCCCCATTGCTGTTAACCGCACATTGATTTCGCTCAGTGTATAGGCACGAGGTGCAGTCAAGTCATTAGAGTTCTAAAAGACAGTCGACAGTCTCTGTCCGGGCCCCGTTTGGGTCTAGGCTGCACCCAAAGATAAAACAAAGACAATGTCAGTAATAGGCTGTTGTTGCCGAGACCCACGCAATGTGGCAACAACTTCATCTGCAATTTTCTTCAACTGCAACGTAAGTCGAGGTTCAACTTCAGTTTCGAGTCCAACTGCAATTTAATTCAGTCAATGGGCACATTAAGTATACGCCATGTGTTCGCTTTCCAATCTATTTGAACTGACACTTTATGCTCATGTCATATGCACTCAATTTGGATTAATATATTAATTCATTTTTATTGATTTTCTTTGATTCCAGGTGTTGTACCATGAAATTGTATCACACGCTCGAGTTGTAAGCGCTTGCATACGCGCCGCCTCCGAGAGAGAACGGGAGCAGTCACAGTTGCAGTCACAGTCCCAGTCACAGCAGCAGCAACAACAACAGCAACAACAACCCGCTTCTCTTACAAGCAATTGCTCCAGTGAATCAACCAGCGATTCTGTGACCAAATCAAACAGTCTCAGCAGCGGCTTCGCCTCCGATGCACCACAATTGACCACGCCCAGCAGCACACAAGCAACTGGTGGCGCTGGAACAGCCCTCGGCAATACAGCAGCAGCACCTCATCCCAGGAAAGGTGAAGGCAATTTGGAGCGACTCCGTGATCGCTATCATCTACTCTATCTGAAGGCCTTCGAACTGCAGCTCTGCCTGGACAATATTCTGCGCAAACGCAGCTCAACAGCGGTAAGTCTTAAGTTCTTTCTATATATATATTAGATATATACTTGGAATTCTCACCTTGAATATCGCTAAGACTTGAACTTGAAGGCAGCAAAACACACGCGCTGCATATTTGGTGCTTTTAAAAATAAATCTCAGATTTGGTGATTTGATTTTTAGAGGTCGCCGTTTGTCGCCCATTTGTTGTCGTCTGCGTGTCTAAAATTCACTTTGGATTAGCTCTCAAAGTTTTTCCGTTTTCCGTTTTCTATTTACAAATAGAAAACCATCGAAAAAAAGAAGAAAAATGAAAAATTCCGTAGCCAATGCGTTGCATTCATTGAATTCTTGGAAAAGACAGAAAAATGAGGAAAAAAAAAAGAAATGCAATCACTTTGTTTGACTCTTCGTTTTGTCGTATTGGCGCCGCCGCTTTCCTTTCCTTTACATTGCATTGCTTTGCTTTGCTTTGCTTGGGATGCCTTTTGTGTCCGCCTCTACCAATTGCGGCCATTTCTAATTACAAAGTGTCTCTCTTCATTGATTTAATTAATTCATTTGGTGAAAATGCCTGCAATGCTGCGTCGTCAACGAGGAGCCACCACCACCACCACCACAGCACAGCGAATGCCTCAAAAGCAATCAACTTGGCCAGCCACCAATGACCAACTGTTGCAGCTCCAATCGCATTCGGATACCTCGATCCTCAATCCTCAATTCTCAATTCTCAATCGTCAATCTTCAATCCTCATCAAACAATGAAATGTCTTCAAATACAATTTCTCCATAGTTAGAGGCATAAATTCTCCTCTCAAATCTTTCGTGATTGTTGCTAATTAAATGTTCTTTTCGTACACTTTGATGTTTGTGCGAAGTGCTGTAAAACGATTAGAAAATGACACAAGCTACGTGCATAAGAAAGTTTTTCCGTTGCCCAAGGAAAATCTAAAAAGTCTATTTAGAATTCAATAAAAACTGCGATACGAGCAAAAATTCCTGACAATCACTCAACAGAAATAACATTTCAGCTTTAAAAGGAAGTTCAAGCGGTTGAAAATCTTTTCTAGACTTGTAAAATTTTAATAAAAATATCAAAATAAAGTTCTAAAAAGAATATGTATATTATAAATAATATATAAAAATAATATAAAAAAATATTAGATAAAAAATATTTAAAAATATTTCTTTTAAAAAATCAGTAGTGTCTTTTCGGTCAACCCAATAAAATATAAAACTTTTCAAAAGTTTAAAAACGAGAGCGAAAAATGAAGAAGTTTTCTTAAGAGTGAAAACAGAGTATTTTAAACAGTTTCTTAGTGCACATTCTAATCTATCAGTTTCGATATATCCTATGCTATTATCATATCATCTTTTACGTAAATTACACGAAAACGAAAACAAATATATCGCAAGTCGAAAATAAAGATTCCTTCCAACTTTCTTCTGTTCTACTTGTTGTTTTTTCTTTTTATTTCGTATAACGAGTTCCTTTCCATAGCCTTTCGACAACAATTTCTCAATTCTCTTTTCTTTTTTCTCTCGTTTTTTTTTATTATGTTTTTTTTTGCCCACACTCTTCTATTATGCATCCCACTCACTTGACAGCTGGCAGTGAAAGTCTTGCCTATAATCACATTGACCCACTTCTGGTTCTCCTCTGGTTGCATGCTCTGATTTGTTCCAGTTTGAGACATTTCCTGGTCAAAGTTCTGATACAGTATTCCCTAGCCCCAAGAGCATCTTAATAGTACTTGTACTATATAATTGCAATCGCTTTGTAAACGGGGCAGTAACAACATTTTAATTGTGTATAATTTACCAAGTGCCAGAGTCTCGACTCCGACCGGAGACTGCTGGAACGATGGATGACCGACTCCCGGTTTCTGACTCGTGCCAGGTTATTATAATACCTTAACCCATTAAACCGGGGCATATCCGAATGAAACTGTATCTATAAGTCTTTAAGTCGATGCAGACATAACGCAGCTTAGTTCAGTTTAGCTGTTCTATATTGAGTGAGGATACTAGTCGGATCGGTTGACTATATCAGATATGTATATCTAAATCTATATCATAGCTACGGCTTAATCTTATCAATTGCTTTGACAATTTCTTGATCGGTTGAATAACATAATTTGTTGCCCTTGCTCTGTCACATGTTTATCTAGTTCAGCTTAGGCTTAGCTATCTAAGTTGTAGGGTATTCAGTAGTCGGTTTACTATTCTTGGTTTCTTGAAATGTCGTAATTCATGCAAGGCACGCACTGGCAGCCAGTCACCTCCCGGCGTCATTTACCGCCCAGCAGCTGCCCAGAGACGCCGCCTCTGACCCACACAGCAAACTTGACTGCCCTCTGTGGCAGCTGCCGCTGCTGCTGCTGCTGCTGTTGTTGCAGTTGCAGTTGCAGTTGTGCTTGTTGTCGTTGTTGTTGTGTGTCAGGCCTGCGGCTCTGGAGCAGTTCATGATGCAGCTTTAAACCGCTTCATTTGACTGAGTTTCTCCTACGAGCCAAGTTACCGCTCTGGCTCTGGCTCAGGCTGTGGCTGTTGGCCATCTTATCGTTAGCCAAGTGAAGAAACAATTTCATTTTCCAACATTTCGGCTCGCTCTCTGATGCAACAATTTGCATTTGGTCGCCTCAAGCTAAAGCTAAAGTTGTAGTCGAAGCTGGGGTTAGCCTATCTTGTTCCCCACCCCTCCTCCTCCTGCTCTATATGGCATGACCAATTGCCGCCTCCTCTGCATGTGGACACGTTGTTGCCTTATAATTTGCAACACTTTCCTGGCCGACCGAGCGATTTGTGCTCCACATTTGGTCAGATAGCTAAGCCACATGCTAATTTAGAGCCATAAATGCTGCACACACACACACACACGCACACACATAAAGGAGTAAAGTTGTAAAGGAGTAGCTGCACCGTGTTGCATGTTGATATGTTGCCTGGCAACATGTTGCCAAACATTTTATGCTGCACATTATTGTCAAATGTCAAATGTGATCATTAATTAGGTTTAACGCAGACAGCAGACGTTTTAACGGTTTTACGAGACCTATAAACCAGGCCAAAAAGCCACATTAAATTGCCGCCAGTATAAAGTGGCCAGTATATAATCAAATTACACATTCGACGCGTCATGGGGTTAGAGGTGGCAGCGGGGCAGCGGGGCAAATAGGGGACATTGTGGAAGATGGCAGGAGGTGGAGAGGAAAAGAGGAGGTCGGACTTTTGCAAGTAAAAGTGAAACTTATGCGACCCATTGCCACAAACTTGGCCCAGAGGTCGTCAGCTTATGAGAGAGAAGTCTCACCTACAACTTACAACTTCGAACTTGCAACATCAGCTGCCGCAGCTGCTGCCGCCGCAATGCGCACAGCAATGGAAAGTGACCGAGAAGAGAGAGAGAAAAAATACCAGAAAATAATAAAAATATACACAAAACGAAGAAAAAAAAATGGGCACAACAAATGAAAATAAACCAAATCAAATTTACGACGTGCCCACTGAGACGATTGCGACTCCTCATAAAATGCATTTTTCGGTCTCTTTTTTTTTTCATTTGCTCTTATGCATTTTATTTCTGCTTGGCCTTTGTCTTGTCTCAGATCCTCCCTAGCTGCCCTACCTTCCCTTCGCTTCCCCATTCTCCGGTCACGTCCTCCTCTCCTCGATCACATCGATTTGAAGACCCCGTCAATGTCGGCTTGCCCCATTCAGATCATAAACAAATGCAGTTTGTGCACTCGAATTACATTGATTATGCTTGATTATAATATTTGTTTTTGGTATCGTTGCCGCTGCTTCCCTCCTTTCAATGTTGGTTATTCTTGGGATACTTTAGCTGGGGGCCAATGCACCTTTTGATTGATTCATCAGTTAGCCAGTTGAAGGCCACAGCACTACACAGAGAAATACCAAAGGGAAAGTGTTGAAAGAGCTTCACATCTGGCAACAGCTGTTTCCCATTCCCTTGTAAACTTGAACTCTCTTCTAGTGGATCAGCTACTCGACATATCTAAGTTAAAGGAGACAAACTTGTCAGTAAAAAGTATCCAAATATAAAGGAGGGTCGGATCAGTTTCAGTTTCGGTTGTCTCAGTCCTTAAAGTAAAAGGAAATAAGTTTTTCGCCTAAATAAAACTAGATTAATCGCAATGAAAGTCTTAAATTTGTAATTGTAGTATTGAAATTTTGTAGCCTTGCGGGGCTTATGTACAAAAACGATCCTCGCAAGCAACGTACATATAATATATATATAGCTAATTGGATTTCATGTCTTGAAACAAATCGAGCTGCCAATTAACGTCCATCAAAATAAAGTTCACAATTTATGAATTTGATTGCCACTCGTCAAACATTTGATTATTGCGGTACATCAATCAAAGCCCCAACCAACATTAATCAATCGCGGTAATTCGATTGAAACGACGTCAAATGACTTCCAAATTCAAGAAAAACGGTAGCAGCCCCGTACCAGTACACGTACCTACACACCAACACACAACAACACACACCCAAAACAAAACCTATTTGCATATATTAGAGGTGGCCAAATTATCGTGAATTTGAATTCGTATTTCGTTTAAGATACACTTTCCTAGCGAGTACTATATGTTTTGCCCTGAAGTGTGTCATGGATTGAGGAAATATTTTAAAGTCTAGATAAAGTGCTTCTAGAAGAAGTCGAAGCTGTATTAGATATAGTCCAGTCCTGGAGGAACTTCTATCGATCAAATCGAATAAATTTGATGTTGAATCTGTTTATC
Source organism: Hirtodrosophila trivittata (assembly GCA_035045065.1). Lineage (NCBI taxonomy): Eukaryota > Metazoa > Arthropoda > Insecta > Diptera > Drosophilidae > Hirtodrosophila > Hirtodrosophila trivittata. Next base: position 10,678,316 of record JAWNNK010000813.1, read on the forward strand.
AAATAACTTTCAATGTATGAAACAGTTCCTTGTTTATAAAGAGTAAAACTTCTATATACTTGTACAACCTACCAGCTATCATATAAACTCATTGTGTATCTTAGCTGCCATAGAATTAATCGGCTGAAATATATTGCAACCAACTTCCACCAAAATCCCTTTCCATATCTCTTCGATCAAGCTTCAATCGAACTTTATGTGAGTAAAAGCTCAAGCAAATTGCAGATAAAGATCGTTAAACTATATCTAATTGTAGCTGCCATAGGAACAAACTGTAGCGCTTTGTCTGTTTATGTTTTGCGTTTATTTTCTTTCATATTTGGAGACAGGAACAAGATGAGGCACGAATATGAAATTGAGGGGCAACAACGAAATGTTTTATGAATTCGATGCGATTCGATTCGTGTCTTGGATTGGGATTGGGGAATGGGGAATGGGTACTGCATTTGCATGTTGAGCACCGACAGTAACAAATTGTGACTATTTAATTTGCCTGTGTATGTGTGTGTGAGAGTGTGTGTGAGCAGCCCCGGAAGATGCCGGTTACAAGTTGCAAGTTGCAGGCTGCAAGTGGTGCAAATTAAATCAAAATAATTATGTAAATTTGCAACCTGTCCGGGGCGTGCCACCCCCAACTGCAACACGGAAGCTGCTGCACAAATAGTCACATGCCACACACACACACACACACACACACACCTACATGCCACAAAAATTTAAACAATGGCCAATGCTTAAGTTTCACTTACTGACGCGTTGCAAGGCCGTTTAATAGCCACCCAAAAAAATAAAAATATATAAAGAAAAAATAAAACTGCAGCTGGCTGACTTCAGTTCAGGCCAAAGTAATTACCGCCTCTCGGTCTCACTTTCGTTTGGAGTCTGTTGTTGGCCACGAGTTTGGTAATTAGCCGCTAGCCAACAATGCCAACAACAACAACAACAAATGCTTGCAACAACACATAAAAGTGGCTCATGTAATTGGAAATTTGGTTGAAATGGTCGTGTGCGGTTAGCAGGCAAATTGGGTGGGTTTTTGTGAGAAATTGTTTTATAATGTGGCCACATCCCCCAAACCCCCCGCACCACCGCACCACCAAGTCACCAAAGCAAAGCCACCTTCATCGGGGTTCCGCGCCACCAGCTGCTGCTGCTGCTGCTGCAACCGTTAGTTGATCCACTTTTAGTGACTGTTAATGATCCAGCTCAGAGTCAAACTGTAATCAAACTGTACTTGCACTCGTCTCATGTGTAGAGTATTATGAGTCCTGCATTGTTTTCTCTGTCTTTCAAACTCTTTTCTTTTCAATTACTCCTCAATGCGCCATTTATTGTTCATTATTCTACACGTTGTGCATCATTTGCCACTTGCGTCAAAGCTGCAAGATTAATGAACCACCTTGGAGCCAAGCTTTAGTATAAAAGAATATGTGTGAAATACTGGGAAAATGGCTGATGATCTAGGAAAATTAAAGAAAATATATGTTATTATATGGCAGACTCCCATATATATTTATTTCTAGACTATAATTTGCTTTAAGGGAAGATATTTGAAAGAATTGAGAAGGAACAACAAAAGATTCCTTTATTTAAGATCGCACATATTGAACTGTTATTGATCAAGAATATATAGATATATATAATATCTATATATACCCTTACAAGCTCTACTTGTTCTTCGAAGAAACCAACGGAATGCAAGAACATTTCCTGAATAAACATGCCAAATTTGAAGGCCACACAGACTGTTCTTGATCAGGAATATATATAAAGGCTATGTAAATATAATCTTAGGAGGATTTCCTGAGGAGTGCAAGAACATTTCCTGGATAAACAAAGCTAGTTGGAATTTTAATGTAAAGCTGATCAGGAATATATATATATATAGAAAGAAGGGAAATAAAAGTTCTTTCTTCGGAATAAAAGCTGGTTTGCGTCTCCTCACACATTGCCGAAGGATGAGGCTAAAATAAAACCAACAATCGATGATCAGCCCTATATATCTAATATAAAAATATATATTTTCAATCCGAATCTCCATCTCAATGTTATGTTAGTTATAGTATAAAATCCATTTGATCTTCTGTCCACAAATGATTAATTGCGAAGACAACAATGGGAAAATCGATGGGAGGCCCGAGTCGTAGGTACCCCAGGGGCGTGCAACCCACATGCAAACTAGCGGATGAGTGTAATAAAAAAAAAAAAACGAGAACAACAACAACAACAACAGCAGCAGCAACGGCAGCAACATGGCCAAATTGCTTCATTGTGGCAGCAGCTGGTAAACAGACGACTTCCAATTCCTATAATCCAACAAAGAAACAAAGACGAGCACAAGTCAAACGAGACGCGGCCACAATATAATCAATGGGAAATTACAATGCACCAGTTGAGTTGAGAGCTGAAGCCAAATGTAAACAACAACAGCAACAGCAGACAACAGCAACAACACACAGCAACAACATGCAACGGCACACAGTAATGGCAGCAGCAGCAGCAGCAACTAGCAACATGTTGCTGCGGTGTTTGGTGTTGTCAACGCGTCATGTGGCGCAGACAAGCCCACACACACACACACACCACACACACACACACACACACACAATTCAGTGGGTAACATAACAAACCACAAAGAAAACAATAGCAGACAGAGACATCTTCGATTGTTGAGTGAAGAAAAGTGGCAAGGTTGGGCATGGGGCAACTGACAGCGGCAGCATTCGCTTTGGACTATACCCTATACGTTTAACTAGGGTATAATTAGCTTCGAATTGCTGCGACAGCAACAGAAGGTGGCAACTCTGACCTTATAAACTATACCAAATACATAATTGATGAACAGCAGCAACAATCGAGTATATGAACACTCTCAGATCTAAGATCTAAAAGCAATAGATACCAAATATGGCTCAGCTGCTTCTTCTACTGATGTCTGGGCACCAATTAAGTATCCTCTTTAACCATTATATGAATTGCATAACAGTTGCTTAAGAAACAGCAAGTGAACTGCCCTTCGACTGGGAGCGAACTGAAGCAGCAGCTGTGCAGCAACAATTGAGCTTAGAGTTTGTGTTGAAACATTGCTGGGACTTTAGAGATAGATTTTATTAGAACTAGAAGGGTGCAGGGTATCTGGAATTCGTATACGAAACACGACTTTCAAAGCATTCTTAGAGTTATGTTAGTTATGTTTTGCATTGTTTGTTGCTGCTGCTGCTTCATTTATGGCAAATTGACATTTGGAAAATGTCAAATTGCGGCCTTTATTTGCATTGTTTGTTGTGTCTGCTTATCAGTTGTTCGGCTTTTTTCTATGTGCCTGTTGCAATTGCCACAAGATGTGGCAGCAACGATTTATACATTGCATCAAAGCAACACCTTAAATTCAAATGTTGCATTGTCAGGCTCATACCGCTTTGTGGAGGTGGACCTACAGCTGGAGCTTAAGGCAACTTCAACACACTTCAACAACCTGCAAATTATGAGCAATTGCTGCGTGCCACAAGAATCGTTTGCAATTCTGTGCGTGGGCTCTGCGACACGAGTTGGCGTTGACGGTGGCGGCAGCTAGCAACATGCAACACCCACGCAGAGTGGACAGTGTGTGTTGCAAGTGTTGCCGCTACATTTTGCCCCAGGGGCAGCCAATTGTCAGACAAACTAGCATAAAAATTATTATAAAATATTGTCGCTATTCTATAGCATGTTGCTGGTGGGGGCAGTTGCTGCTACTGTTGTTGCTGTGCCACAGACCAACGCAGCTTGTGGAAGACTTTGCTAAATTTAGCGTCTAATGCGATTTGTAATATTTGCGCTAAATTGTGGACAATGTGGACGTTCCAGGAAATGTTTTCTGTGGCAACAACAACAACAACAACGACAACAACAATGAAAGTAATAATATTGTTGCTGCAGCGGGTGTGCTGTTGCTGCTGCTGCTGCTGCCGTTATTGTAGTTGTTGTCGTTGCAGGCTTTGCATGTTGCTCGTTGTTGTTTGCTTGCTGTTTTTTTTCATCCATATGACTTGAACATTTTCATGTTGCTCTCATGTTGCTGTCCAATGTTGCGGCTTGTCAACGCGTTTGCTGTTGTTGTTGCTGTTGCTGTTGTTGTCTGTGTCTGCGATATTGTCGCGCCATGCAGATTTGAGCTTGTTGCTGCTGTTGCTCTTGTAATTGGCGTTGTGCAAAAATTGTGGAATGTCGAATTTGAGAGTATCTTTTGGGCGTTAAAAATCACGTAAAACTTCATCAATTGATTATCTTTCACTCGCAGCATAAAAAACAACTTATTTTTCCTCTTAATTGCTTATCTTAAAAGATACTCGTAATACCCCAAGGTGAACTCTTTCAACTTCTTTCAAAAATTCGATTGGTTTCCATAAAATCTACATTCAATATTTCACCTCTCAGCAATCTACGTTTAGTTCCCATAATTGTTGTTGCTGCTGTGTGTTTAAGATTCAATATAGCAGTAGCATAAATATACATATATAATTTTCAGTTGCAGGTCACGTTTTTATTGCATGATAATTACACACCCAAAGCAAAAAGTTAGTAATAATAACCGTACTCGTATTATAAGTATGCTAATAGAGGTATCCCCCACATCGATGACATGAAAGCGTTTAGTGATAATTAAATGTTGGCGTGTGAGAAATTCATAATTTCAAACAACAAAGGGGCCATAAATAAATACGAAAAGTAATGTACGTATCGAAAGTAGACGAACATAAGATACCCTGTACTGAGAACCTATAATAAAAGACAGTTCTATAGGATTTAAGCAGAGTAATTGTTCCTATCTGAGCATTCAGCTTAGAAAGACTAAAGACTAAGGTATAAGGAATAAAGATTAGATTGATGTTGATCAAGAAAATATATATAGAAGTTAAGTATATATACTTTATAGAGGGTTCAAGAGCATAAGAATAGGGGATACTCTGTACTCAGATCTCTTAACAAAAGTCAAAGTACTTCTTCCACTTCTCAAACTAACAACGACTAAATTCCTTCGATATTGATCAAGAATATATATATACATATATATAACTGTAGTCTATAGGTTTCTTCTATCTGTTACATACTCAAGCACAAGCTTAGCATACCCTTTTAAGAGAATTGAAAATGGTCAAGGGGTAGATACTCGTTTAGGAAAAACGGTAGCCAAAGCCAAAGGCTTAGAAGAAACTCAAGTGTTTTTTTAATAAATATTCCCACACACTTATACACAAACACTTGTGTGCAACACACACACACACACACACACATACACATAGTATACATAATAAAAAGCCACAAAGACTTATCGAGCAATCGGATTTTGGAGTACTCAACATCGTTTGCTCCAAGGAAATAAAGTTCTCTAGAAAAAAATAAATAAAGAAATGAAACGAGAATTCTGACAGAGCGAGAGATTGCGTGTTGCTGTTGTTGTTGTTGTTGTTGTTGGTGTTGTTGTCGTGTACATGGCAGATGCTTATCGAGTACCTTTAAGCGAACCCTAATGTTAGTTAACCAGAGCAAGTTGTAAAGGAAACACACACACACACACACAGAGATAGACACGTACACAATGTATAGCTGTGAGCTTGGGGCTGATGACTGCAAATGAGGTGCTAAGCTGCCAACACGACAACAACGTCACGTGTCCAGCTGCAGTTGCCACGCCCCCAAACATACAAAGACATTGCCACAACGCCTCAATGTGAAGTTCGCGTGAAGTGCGTCGTCGAGATAAACTTGAAACTTAATTTCTAGTTAAAAGGCAGCAACAAAGGGAAACACCCGCCACCAACAACAACAACAGCAGCAACAACAACGTTGCAAGTTGCTCATTGCACGTTGCACGTTTCTCTTCCCTTGCGGGTTGAAAGTGGAAGGCGTTGCCGACTTTTGATGGGATCTCCAGCTGGTCGTCTGGCAAATGCATTTTGCATAATAAGTTCATAAATTGTGAGCAGCAGCAGCAGCAGCAGAAGCAACAACGGCAACGGCAACAAGAAAGATATCAAAGAAGAGCCAAGAATCAAGTGGGCAGAAACTATGCAAATGCAGAGGAAAGTCAGTGAGATAGATAGGTTAGTGGAAAGATGAGGCTGATGAGGAGGAGGAGGAGTAGGGAAACTAACTCCGAAACGAGGTTTAACGGCGCCGATTTGGATATTGGATTAAGAGTTGACCAAATGTTGCAGCATTTATCTGTTATGTTTTTCCTCTCATCTCGTTTGTATCTAAAGAAAGTGTTGTTACTTTTGTTGTTGTTGTTGGATATCCAGTTAGTTCAAATGTATCTCAATCTAAGTTAAAACTGTTTATGTGTTGTTTGAATTTTGTTTATCATCTCAAATGTTGTCTAGTGTCCATCTAGGGAACCATCTCTCACTGTCTGCTTGTCTGGCCCAGTTTCACCAGCTTTTCAACAGACACAAAGAAAAACTCAGTGGGAAAAACTAACGTCTTGTTTACCATAAACACACGCAGACCAATCAAAGAGGCGCCTCCAATAGCAGCGTTCATAACAGCGCCAATGACCCATAAATCATTCGTTTCCAAAGAGTTCGAAATGTTCTCGTACTTCCCCTTCCTACTCCCATCCATGTGCTGACCTTCAGAAGGCCTCGTCGATAGCATCTAATGGCTTTAGGGCGGGGCACTTAAGATTACGCAAATCCACTCAAACGCGAAACATGTGAAAGATATTTAAAAAGAATATTCGAACATTCCTATGAGGTAATATTGAAATTTTTAGTAAATTTTCTTATGAGCTGCTAAATGGAAACTATTTGGCTGTGAGGGTTAAGGGGCTAGGCTAAAACGCCTCAAGGTCAACTGGGGTTAAGATGCCAACAAGTTGGTATCCAAAAAAGCTAAACACACCAACAACACACTCAACACTTGTGTTTGCGTCTCTCAAGAGGGGGCGTCAAGGTCCGTTCACCCCTCTGGTCTCTGCCACCCACCCACATGATGTGTGCTTCTGCCCCCCTTTGCCACCTACTTCAATGGGGTACTATTATCTGTCATCTGTCTGGGCAGCAACTGTTTGTCTATTTTTCTTTTTGTTGTTGTCTTGTCTGTTTGTCTATTTGTCTGTTTCTCTGTTTGTCTGCCTCTTGGCCCCGTGCAATTGAAAGCAATTATAACATATATGAAGAAGGAAGCTCGAAGCTTGCAGCTTGCAGCTAGCAACTTGCAACTTGCAACTTGCAACTTGGAGCGATGGTTACGTGATGATGGCCAGCAGCAATAGCAGCAGCAAAGCGTTGGGAAAATTGTGAAAAATTGTGGAAATTTGTGGAAATGCGAGTGACCAACACACGATGGAGGCAACATTTATGTGTTTGTCTTTTGCTTTTCCTCAGATCCAAATCAAGTTGGCCAATTAAAAAACTGAAATTCATATTGTTACAGTAATAATAACTGAAATTTCAATCTAAACTTACATCCAGCCGAACTGTCACATACCCTATAAAGGCGTTGAATAAGTGTTGTGATTTCTACTTGATCAACAATCATATGAAGAATTGTCATTGACTTGACAAAGTTATCATAACTTTGTGAGTTTATTTAAGGAAGTTTTCATTCTGGTAAAGATCTTATATTATTATATCTGTATTAAATGATCTATGAATGGATTGAATGATATTAACATTATCAAATAGAGTCAAGACATAGGTTACAGTTGCGTTTGTTGTTTAAAACTTAACTGTACTACTATTTCTTTGAACAAAACTTTATATAAACAGATCAACTCTGATAGAAGTGTTTAGTTTACTTTAGTCTGTATGATCTATGAATTGAAATCATATAAAAGGCAATCTCAAGTGCACTACTATTTTTTTGAACATAACTATCTATACAGATAAATTTTAATAGAAGTGTTTAGTTTGCTTTAGTCTGTATGATCTATGAAAATAAGTTATATAAAAGTCAATCCCAAGTGCACTACTATTTTTCTGAACATATAAATTGATATAACCATTCTGCTGCATCTACAATCCCATTGTCAACTATTCTATAAACCACAACGAGAGTTGATTACCCTATTATTCCCACAAAAGTTTATATACTTCCAGTAATTGTAACTAGTTGACATATTCCATAGAGTAATCAGATATCTACATCTACTATATATATCATTATTTTCTTGTAATTTGTCCACAGAACGGCTTGGATGACGACGACGACACCGAAGACGATTCATTTGGATACGAGGGCGAAGGCGACGCTGCCACCGAAGACGATCTAAACGAGGTTGGCTCCGATTTGGATCTAGAGTGCGAGAGTGCACCGCCCAGTCACAATTCTGCAGAGCTCTTGCAACGCTGTCAGGTATCTGCCACAAAGATTGTCTCCGCCAACGTTCCACTCGAGGATCAGTCACGCGATTGTATCGCAATCCAAAAGGTACAATTTTCCCAAAAACCAAATCCATTTGCATATATGCCAAATTTGTGGCCTGTTTTGTTCTTCTTTTACTTCTACCTCTTTTATTTCTTGTATGTCTGTTAGTATGTAGTTTTTTTTTACGTATTGTTGTTGTTTTTGTTTGTTGATCAAATTATGCATGCCTTCTACAGTATTGTCAACTTTTTGAGCCTAAAAAAAAAAAACACAACCTAACCTCAACCGTTATCCCAAAGACCAAAAAATGAAAAAATGCACAAAGAGGCAACTGAAGCTAATGCTTACATTTCGATATATGACTCCCACAACCTTCCCCCCTTTCGCCCGAGTTGGCAGCACTGCAGCAGCATGTGAATGTGTGTGTGTGTGTGTGTCTGTGTGTGTGTCCAGTGTGTTGTCTGTGAACTTTTAACCTAACTGCCTGCCACTGCATTTGCCTAACCATTTTTTGTTCCCCCACACAACAAAACTCTTGCGACATTTGGAACCCCTGAAACTTGTTGAACTCTCAGCCTGGAGACGAGGCTGACGAGGAGCCAGAGGAGGAGGACGACGAGGACGTCGTTGATTTTGTTATATCGAAACGCGCCTGCTGGCGCCCATCGAAAATCAATAACAGTTCAGCCAACGCACCAGCGACGCTCACTGACTTTGAAGCCGATTCGGAGAGCAGCGATCTGGAGCAAGTGCAGCAACTGAGACGCGGCTGCGGAGGCGTAGGCATTAGCAGCAGCATTTCGAATCCACGTCGTGTTGTCTTGCCCATCGTAAGCAGCACACAGCAGCTGCACCATCAGCACCACAATCATAACCTCAACCATAACCTCACAGTGGGTCATGTAGATATGTCACAGGCCACCAGCAGCAGCTCCACGCCCAATTTAACAAATTTGTCGCTGTTGCAGACGCGACACGGCAACAAAATGTTGCCGCCACAATGCCACAACAATGCAAAGGCCAAGAGTATTGCCGTTGCCGTAATAACGCCCAATACCCATAACAATCATGCCCATCATAATGGTCATAATCATGGACATGGACATGGACATGGTCTTGGCCATGGACATGGACATGGTCATGGTCATGGTCACGAGCTGACCAAATCGCCAACGGTGCTGCGAAAGGCGACAACGCACCGCAGCCACAATGACACCTCCAAGTTCAATCGTTCCAATCGCAAATCCAAGAACTGCGCCATCTTCTACTTCAAGCATCTGGACACGGACAATGAGACGAGTGGCGCTGGCACCGATGCAGCTGCTGATGGCGAAAATGAATCCGTTGTACGCCACCATCAGCAACAACAGCAGCAGCACAGCCATCATCAACGGCAGTCCAGCGAAGTAAGTACCGTTATCCATGTGTGTTGTCTACAGGTGTTGGGTGCCTCGTGTCTGGTGTCTGGTGTTGGTCTTCGTATCCGCCTTGATGGCATCCACTCAGCTCAGCTCAGCTCAGCTCATCATCATACTCCATCGTCCATCGTCCATCATCAAGACAAACTCCACAAATTCGTTGCGGTTATCGGTTCGCGGCCTCGACGCATATCAAAGATCGGATCGCAGGCCACGATTGGTGGTGTCCATTGGCCATTGATTATACTCGTTATATTCGTTCGTTTCCATGCCGAATGTCTTGTGTGTCCCGCTTTGATGGCCTCGAATCTTCAAACAATTTTGCATGTTTTTGTTGTTTTGTTTTGCATCTGATATTTATACTAAACTATATACTATATATTTAATTAAACTAATCTAACATTATATATATATATATATAACCTATAATCGTATTGTACTCAAACATCTTTTGGCATGCCTCTAACAAATTTCTTAATTAACTTTGCTGCCCATCAGTTTCCATACTTCATACTCGTATTACTGGTAGTAATTATGCTGAATCATTAATCATTAAACGACTTTCATAAGGCTCAAGTTACAGCCCGACCCTGAGGCAGTAGTCGCTCCTCAGCGATGTCAAAGGTCAACAGTTCTTCGGCCCTGATCCCAACAGCCAGCGTATTTTCTCATATTATGCTAATGTCTGAACTTTAAAAAAATGTAATCAAATAAAGAGGTTGTGCGTGCATATCGAAAGTGAAAGAGCTGAAAAACTAGTTCGATAACAAGATCAAAAGTTCACTAGAAATTAAAACAAGCTCCACGATGAAAACTAATAAATTTATACAATAGTTGAGCAGAGCTTTAATAAACCAAAGAATGTTTTGATTCTCAGTCATAAAATGGATTCAGTTCGTGGATAAAAGAATCATCAGTTACTTCTAGTTATAAAAATATTTATCGATCTCACTTTTCCTTACTGCCTTTTTCCCATTTGCATCAATCTTGGATTGTTACTATGAAAGTTATTAAGGAAAAAGATAAAATAAATTCATATCAAAAGCTCAAACTAAAAGAATAAACACAAAGTTACTATTTGTATCGCAGTTCGAGATAACAGATTTCCTTTCGATATTCAATCTATATATATTCATATTCATATCAAGTCAACACACATTTAGACACTGAAAGTTGTCCGGTGTGGCACCATCTGTCACACCTGCACCATAGCTTCTGTTTTAGAACTCCTTTTCTTTTGTTTGCCAAAAGTGATCTCATTTAGAGACTATACAAAACGATAACCTAAAATTATCGATAACAACTGCAATATTGCATTGTTCTGACATCATTGTTGCAACTATTACTTAATGAAACTGAGTCAGAAAATGTATCTTAGAATTAGACGAACTACTTTGAGTGTCTATAAAGATTATAAAACAATGCGAAGCTACAGTAAGACTTACTATAAAAGAAAAGTTCTACACACAAAATTCTATGAGGGAGTCGCTTGTGCAACAGCTGAACGTGTTGCTACTCCTTAGGTTGCTGCTGGTGATGTTGTTGGTGCTGCAACACCCTCATTGACAAGTGCATTGGCAGCTGGCAAAGCCTAAGGTCGCCGCCTTGCCAACACAATCCAAACGTAACGTCTCAGCAATAATATAAATTGCAAACTGAGAGAAAACGACAGCAACAGGCACTGCAACTGGCAGCAACGTTTGGTAGGGGGCGGCACGGCGGCAACTCCTACTTGAATGGTGCTGCTGCTGCAACGTTGCAGCGTTGTATGCAACGCAAAAGGGGCTGCAACAGGCAAGCGGCATTCGAGACGAGCTCAAAAAGATTTTTGCTACTCATGCACGCCGCGCTGGTGCTGGTGCTGGTGCACACCAACAATTTGTACCTACAACTGTTGTTGCTGCAACTGCAAGTTACAATTTGCCATTTTGCGCAAGTAACGCTAATTAAACTTCATTTTCTACTACTTCATCTTCATCGCTTGGCATTGCCATTGCATCCAGCCAGCTACAGCTCGGGTTGCTGCTGCAGCTCCTCCAGCTGCGGTCTTCATCCTCAGCCCACACAGCTTTGTGTGTTATGTTGCTTGATTTTAATTTTTCATACAACATACTAACTTTTGTTTTCTCTCCCCTGCTTCAATCTTTAGATACTCAAATCGGCTGATGCCTCATCGGATGACGACGACGAGGGTTGGCTTTATACGGCAGCAGCAGCAACTGGTGGAACCACAGCAACAGCAGTAGAAGCAACATTAACGGTCGATGGCTTGCAGTCGGCTGCTATCTCATCGACAACCTCTGGCGCCGCACTGTCAGCAGTAACAGCAACATCAGCAACAGCAGCAACATCGGCAGCAGGAGGAGAAGGAACAAACTCTGCGCCTGGCGACGACTCTGATAAGGAGAACAAGGAGACGCTGGTAAGCACGTCGACAACAACCACAGCAACTATTGCTGCAACAGCGTCCAGTGTCGCTGTTGGTGTCGTGCTGGTTGGCAGTGGCAGTGGGAGTGGCAGCAGCAGCATCAACTACGACAGCAGCAGCGCTTGCTCCTCGTCCAACTCGAACGGTGTCCATACGGAGACCTCGGCCACCTCGCGAGTCACTCAAATGCAGCGCAGCGGCGTCGTCGTCGACATGGAAATGCAATTGCAAATCAATGGCAACGCCAGCGATGGCAACGGCAACAGCAACAACATTAGCAACAGCAACAGCAACAACATCAGTAACAGCAACACAAGACACATCATTAGCAACAATTGCTACAAACAACTGCAAAGTGACAACAACAACGGCAACGGCAACAGCAACATTCAGCAACAACATCAACTGAATGCCAACAACAATAACAACAATAATCACAAACATCAGCAACAGTCGCGCATTGACTCTAAACAGCAACAACAACAACAACAACAACAACTTAAAACTGGCGCGAATCTCGAAAACGCTGATGAGGCAACTATTGCTGATAATGCAAATGGAAATGCAGCACAGGTGAGTCTTAAGACTTTAAGCAGCTAAATATAGATTATATAGCTAATTATCGATAACAACCACTTGCAATTATTCTCAACTAAACGACTATTTGTGTTGATAGAATACAAAAGAAAGAAAGAAGGCTTAGAAGTGAGATGCGACATAAGCTAAAAGAATACTTAGGTGAGCTCTGACGCAAAAGTTATCGATTACATATCAAGAAGGACAGAACATAGAGTTATCGATAGGTCATTTCCTTGGGATATGTGAGAGAGAATTTGAATTAAGTGAAAGGATATTTACCAGATGATCTGGGAATTAGAATTTATAGTTATCGATAGGCCTTCTGTATTATATTATAGAATAGGAAGTTAGCCACATTATCGAATTGATGAGCTGTGGAATATAATCGATATAGTCTCTAGATGCTCTGGCAGTCCAAATTAAATGTTATCGATAATTTCATTATTGATAGAAGAGAATATGTTCTAGGTGATTTCTATCGAATATATACATACAATTCATGCTATTTCAATTAAATTTCCATAGCAAACGCTAAGTATTTAAAGTACGATACCTATCGATATCACATTCAATGCTTTTTAAAGCCATTTTATCCATATTAGCTCTAACTTTCGATAGAGGATTATACACATTTTCCCTATATTAGATAGTTGCAACATTTACTAAGTAGGCGATAATTGCTATCGACATTGTGCAGACGATAACGATAATGGCATCCAGCAATTGTTTAGCTTAATGAGACCTTGCCATACATATTTAATGTCAGATGCAGCATGATCATTAGCATAATAAGAGAACGTTGACTCTTTATCTAGCATCGGCAGGTCGTTGGCCAGTTTTTCCCTTAGATTCAGAGGTTGCCTAATGATATATCAACTAATAAGCTAGTCGAGAACTCGAGAGGTGCTTTGCCATTTATAGACCACAAAGCGAGCATGGAAGTATACAAATCAGAGAGACATGCACAGACAAGTCCGTTTCAAGTTGGGGTATTGCACAGGTTCCCACAGTTTGCCACTTGGAGTCGACTCTCAACTCTCAAGTCTCAAGCCGTTGAGTCTCCTCTTGTTTGATTTCATTTCGATTCGATCGCTGACTGTCTGGCAGGTCTCTGACTTGTGTCAATAATGTTGCCTGTTGGTTTCTTGGTTTGCCTGCAGTTGCCTTGGTCTGCTGCAACAGCAACAGCAGCAGCAACATTGTTACTTTGTTTGCCATTAGCCTAGTATCGAGAGGCTGGCGGTATGGACAGGCCTTTTAAATAAGGGGGGCACCTTTTCAATAAATGTCTACCGCCTCTATATCACCTCCTTCTCCTTCTCCTGCTGCTGCTGCTCCAGGTTAAGCTGCTGCTGATGTTGCCTCGTTGTTCGCTGTTCGTTTTCCCTCCACCTGATGATTAAGCAGTTGGGTTAATGAAAGCGAATCATGCACCGACTGCAAGCAACTCCCGGCAGCAACTGCCATTCAAAATTGGTACCAAACTACCAAAAGGTAGTCCGTCCCGTCCATCCATCCGTTCGACCAACTACTGCTGGGCTGCTGACTGACTCCTTAGACTAACTGACTAAACTGACTGACGGACAGACTGTCTGACTGATAGTCCAGGAAAAATGTTTGGTGCCTGGAAATTGAGCAGCGCACGTCAAAAATGGGAAAGTACGAAATTAACTAAAAACGTGTGATTTATTTCTTCATTGCGAGACAAAATGGCAAGAAATGGCAAACAGTTTGTACAATTGAAAGGGACTGAGACGGACACAATAACAACAACAACAACAACCACAACGGCAACGAGGACACGTTCGACTGGCCAAGATTTATGGGGATTGGCTTCGTTTGGTGGCACTCACATTGTAATAGAGCCATGCACACGAAATGCTGATGCTGCTGCTGCTGCTGTCTCTGCAGGAAATGCTCAGCTTCAGCTCCAGGTTTTAACTCCAGCTGATTGATTATGAGACCAGGCTAGACCATACCCAGCCAGGCTAGAGCCTGCGCTTTCCCGCTGTTTTCCCTTTTGGCATTGGCAATTTTTAATTAAACCAACCTTTTTTTTCTCACATACCCAATTTTTCACATTTTCCAGCTGCTGTCGTTGGGCAACAACAGTTTCTACAGTCGCGCCGACATCTGCAACATAAGCGTCTGGCCCAACGAGATGAGCAACTGCAGCAATGGAGCTGCCCATCAGAATGGCAATCCACGTTTGCCACCGCGATCACCAGCCAAGTCGTCCAAGTCGATCAAATCGCAGGCGAGCAGCAGCAATGCGACCATGTCGCCATCAAAGGTAAGTCTCAGTCTGTCTCACTCGCCCCTGCTCCCTCTCTCTATCACTCGCTATCGCTAAGGAAGCGGAAGCATTTCCTCCTCACATAATCGAGCAAAACTAAGAGGAATTTCTGGTCTTCTAGTCTACTTTCTCTGGGTTCCACGCTGACAAAATTTGATATGATTTATAAAAGATTTATACACTGAGAGAAAATGTCCAGCTCATTTTTAATAGTTCTCTACTTTTTGAGTTGTGGGAAATGTATAAGCTTAACAACTTCTTCAACTATAAACGTTGCCAGACACTATCGAGAGTTAACAGTTAATTTTTCCCAGTGTAGTAGCCACAGCTGAACCGTTTTCCCTTTCATCAGCAAACAAAATTCACGGCACTTGCAATTTGTCATCAGATGTTCAGTCTTCGCCTTGGACATTGCGTGTCGCACGTTTTAACAAGCCTGAGACCATGAGACCATATGAGCTGCAGCTGAGTCTGTGCCCAGAGCTGCGTCTCATATGTATAACGACGAATCGATGGATCGATGCTTCGATGGATATTGGACATCGAATCGCCAGCTGAATGCCGGCAGCTCGCCTTTGTTGTATTCGGGGGGACCTCTTTCGGTTTCAGTTTCGCTTGAAATGCACACGATTAAAGCTCGAACGAGATCCATCGATCCAATACCAACGGCAATGTTGGTGGTCTACTCTGGCAGTGGGTAAATGTTGTGTGTGTTGAGGTGTGTGTGAGGTGGTGTGATTCGTGCGTGTGGATTCGCCTTAAATTTCTCTAAACTCTTTTTGTGGCTTTTTCGTGTCAATTTGCTGGTAAACATGTCCCCAAACATGTCTACTGACAACTTGTTGATGTCTAATGGCCTGTAAACGATCGTCTCTGTAATTTAAGACATTGTTTTGACTTATTTGTGAACAAAATACAAAACAGCGGGTGGATTAAACATAATAATAATCGAAGGACAAAATGATCGATAAGTCTTGAGCTGGAAAACAGTTCTAGATTACCAAAGGTCAAATTAAAGCATGGAGTGAAATCTCAACTTAGACTTAACTTGTCTATAACCATAACCTTGGTCACAAGAATAATATTGATAGTATTTCGAAGATCTCTCTTTCTCCTTCTATGATTTCTACAATAGGAGAAGCTGCTCTCACATTTCTGACTCATATTCGCTTCTCAGGTAGCGCAATAATCTTGAACTCCCTTTCTTTGTCCCGTTTCCTGATGATGATCTCATGACATTCCCTTGAATCAACAGGGAGGGGGGATGGGTGGAGTTAACTGAACTTGTCGCTGTCGTCTTTGATTATTATTTCAGCAATTATAGACTGAGTGACTGAGTGAATAAGTGAATAAGTGACTAAATGGCAACTGGCTGGACATCATCAGAGTGTCTGGTTTTGTTACCCAACATGTTTGGCACTTATGTCGGAACTCTCACTTTCCTTTGGCCCCAATGGCCAGACGATTGGTAACATCAGCAACATGTTGCTCATGTGCTCGGATTGTTGCTCATGTTATGTTGTGTGCGTCATTTGCATTTGTCGCTGACAACTCGTACTACTCTCCCCCCTGCTTCCCCTCTCTATATACCCTAGCTCTAGAGTGCCCTCACCTGCCTGGCGAACAGACTGACTACACGCAGTTTTCACTGTCATCCACCCGAGGGCAGATCCAGCTACAGCTTCAGTTACGAGTCTACAGCTTCAGGACCAGCTTCCACTGGCAGTGCCATTGCCTGTGCCTGTGCCACTGACTCCTCCTGCCCAGTATCCGTTGCACATGCGTCGCGTCGCGTCGCATCGCATCGCATCGATTCGCATCGATTCGCATCGCATCGGATCGCAACGCGTTGCCGTCGCGTGCGTTGATTTATTTGGAGTGAAATTCGCGCAACTTTGATAAATCTTGACAAATTTCGCATTTGGGTATTTTCTTTTTGTTTTTCTGCTTAAATTTTGTTGATTTATGCGTTCGCAATGCATTTCAAGTCAAAAGTCGTTTATCAATTTGAATCGCCTGCGAGATAGAAAAACCTAACCTAACCTCAGCTCACCTGGCCACACCTCACCTAACCTCAAACAGTTGATGACGTTTGTCGCGGCAAATTTTCAATTAAATCGGAATAAAATGATATAGCAACATTATCTTATCGCAGCGCACTCAATGTCACATAAATAAAACTAAATCTAAATTGACTTGTCCAACAAAATCATTTAAAACCAGAAAAATATACAGCAAAGCGCACGACCACGAGTTACCCTGTATTCCTACAGCTTAAAGAAGATAAGAAGGTTTATCGGCTACTTAAACCATACAAGGTGATGTAGTAAAATATATAACTACCATAGGAATAATCAGTCGAAAACTGATTGTGTTCAGCTGCTGTTGTAAAAAAAAACCCATTTTGTGCTTGAAGCTGATCAAATCGAATAACTATTCCCAGACTACAGTACAGGGTATTGAAGCTATAAATAAAATATTTAAACAGATGAAAAGGCGCAAAGACAAGCACAAATAAATCGATGAGAGACGTTGACAATCGATCATCGATGACTGACAGACTGACAAAGATTTCGCATGCGATTCTTTCTTTTTTCATCGTTTTTGTTCGTTTTGCCGGCTTTTATCTTATCTGTGTGGTTGCTGCACCGCCCCGTTAGCCACCCACCGCATCAGCTTCGGGTGGTGTTTGCCATTATCAAACGCATTTGACTCTCAGGTTCATTTGAAACCAATCGAAGCAAAACTTTCAGTACGATTTGCGATGTCGTTGACAACGGTTGAGCCGCAATAGCAGTTACACACTTACCATTGAGTAGAAACAGATACAAAGCTACAGATACACAAATATGTATAGAAAACAACACAGTTATAGTAACAGTTAAAGATAAAGATACAGATACAGATACAAATACAGATAGAGATACAGATACAGATACAGATACACATACAAAAAACTGACAAACAATTGTAGCACAACAATAGAAAGCCAAAGCAGCATTCGCTCTATTGTTATTGTTTTTCCTTTGTTTTTGTTGTAGTTGTTGTTGATCGTTTTCGCGTAATTTGCATTTAACTCAAAAAGTGTAATTAAGTCCGCGCAGTGCTTGTCAAACTGTGCACACTCATTGAGATTACGAGTTACGATATATGGCAAATACGATATATATTCACAATTCGAGATGTGCGTGCCGCAGTGCAATTAAATTTGTTTGTTTAAACGGCGATTGTCAAGGCCCAAAGTTAAAGTTGTCCACACTCACTTCAAACACACTCGCAAACACACACTAAGCTCAACAGTTTGTTAGCCACTGTGTGACGATAGTCTCAACTAGAGATGGAACCGTGAGTGGCCACTATTTATTGATGAACAGCAATCCCCTCAAAAGGTATATATAATTTGTATATTCTGAAACTATCGTTAAATATATTTCAACTATCGCAATTATTAGACTTACTTTCGAATGTAAATCATTAATTTGAATGAAACTTTAGACAAAAGCTGCAACTTTCAAGCAATGTTTGACCTTATTTTTTAGCCAATATTTAACAAATATAACTATCGCATATGGAAGCTTTAGCTATCGCCTGATTCCACCTCACTTCTAGAACAAAAAATAAAGTAAACGTTGTGTCAGTCCCTTACAAGTATAGAAAACTATCGTTTGGATTCACTCAAACTTTTTTGATGCCAACTTTTCTTCGTGTTTGACTAAAACTATCGCATAGACCTACCTGATAATTAAACTTAATATGTGTCTTACAAACATTTGTTACTATAATTAACTCATTAGCAACAGCTTGAGTTAAGCTCAAAGCTGTTTACCTCTACAATAAAACTATCGTTATGTGTCAACACCAACTATCGTATAGTTTTTACCATTTTGTATGCGCCTCAACTCTTGTTTTGTGGTCAAAACTTAACCGTTTCCAGTTTTGCTTAATTGGCCAAGTGGCTAAACAAAAAGCCAAACTCATATAATTGCCTTTAATTATCGCAAACGCCCAATCGCAAAAGGCTTTTCAGTTGCTGTTGTTGTTGTTAGTTGAATTGTTGTTGTTGATATTTTGTGCAGTTTTCCAGTTGGTAAATGCTGCTTCAACTGCAACTGCTGCAAAGCCCATAAAACGTCAACGTTTTCCCCGGCGCGCAACATTTGAAAATTGTTTCCGTTGTGTGGTGTGTGTATATGTGTGTGTGTGAATGTGTGTGTGTGCTGCACACACGCAGTTTAGCAGCCACTGGCACGCCACAGGAAACCGTTAATTAAATTAAGCCAAAGATTAGCCAATAAATTTGAAGTCTCTTCAGACAGCCTGACCGACAACAAAAGTTGCGACTAAGTTTTTGAGCAAAACTTTTCGATAAAACTAAAGATATTCATGTCAGATTATGCCTGAAATCTCCACTTTACTACGTCATTAACCGAACCCAGCTCCAACCCTGAGACACCTTGGATTTGTTCAATTGTGCAATGCCCATTTGCAATTACAAATAAAAAACAAAAGCCCAACTATTCGTCGTCGTCGTCGTCTAATGCCTCTGTCAATAGGTTAATGCCAAGTTTTTCGTTTAACCAATTTTGGAGTAGGAAAACTTAACAAAATTACGTAAAAACAATCGAAACATTATGAACGCTTCGCTGGTTTTTGCCTTTCTTTTCTTTTGCCAGTTCTAAGTCGTTGGGTAATTAAGTTAATTATGTCAAATTTACATGGAATTATTGGGAAATGTTGCCTTTAAGGGATTGCGTAAATCTGGAGGGAAAAACGTACATTTTCCGGTGCTCAAAACTATCGAAAGGCACAAAATCAATTCTAGGTAGTTTGTGGTAAACCTTCATAAAGCCCAAATAGGGCTCTCCAGTCAGAAAAGCATTCAGCATAAAGTTTTACATATAATCTTTATAGAATATATATGCTTATTCACAAAAAATAACCCATTATTCCGATATCTTGTGCTTAGTTTTATTCAGTTTTCTGGTAAAAAGCAGATAGATATTTATAAATTTTCGATTAGAGTTTGTCGGAAAATGATATCACACTTATGTATAGCTACACTCGTATACAAGAAATTAGTTTTAGTTTTGTTTTGGGCCTTGAAGAGTTCTCCTCCACATGCGAACTGAAGAACAGATAAGAAGAAAGAAGCAATTAGGAAAGTAAGAAAGAAAGAAAGTGCGAATAGTCCAGAAAGATAAGCACAACAAATATAAGAAGAGACGAATAAGTGAGTAAGTGTCCGAGTGAGTGAGTGAGTGTTTGCGAACTTCTCGAGTGAATAAGACGAGTGCTCGCAATGACTTCACATGAATCTTGAATGGAACTAATGAATAGAACAGAAATTTAGCGATAAGCTGCATTTTCTTATTGGGTTTTCCGCGTATTCTCTCTCTGCATCGTTTTACACTAGCCCAAGATAAGCCTTGTCTCTCTCTCCGCGAGAGATATTCAAAGAGAAAAAGAGAGAAACTAACTGTTAACTGCAGTTACTCCTACGCCTCAATTTACTTTCAATGCGTCACTTCAGTAAAACGACCAAAGCGCTGCAGCGGTACTTCAATTTTCCATGCTCATTAATTTACAACCTACACCCTTCCCCCCTCTGCCCCCTTTTGTACACACTCTTTCGCTTTAGTTACTCATTTTAACTCTCTCATTCTCCCTCTCTCTCGCTCTCTCTCTCTCTGACAAGGTCTCGCATGATTCAATCAAGCAGCTTGTGCTCGACGCGGAGCATTTGGTGCGCGACGCTCAGGAGGCATCGTTGAAGACGCCAACGAAGCAGAAACATTCCATCATTAAGATTTCCTCGACGGTCAAGAAGCGCGAACCGATCATGCCCGGTCCCATCAAGCAGCGTGTCGAGGTATGCAACTCCACAGATTCCATCATATTAATAACTAACTAGCTCTAATCTCTTGGAATCCCCTACTCATTTGCAGGAATGGCTGGAGCATCAACCTTCAACTCCGCAGCTGCTGACGCGCGTACATCACAATCTTGAGGCACCCATTAAGCCGGATGATTGTGAAGCCTCTGGTGAGGCGTCCGAAACGGATTCGGTGCCACCAGCTGGCGGCGTCGTTTGTGGCGTTGGCTCAGACTCCTCGGAGGGATTCACTGACTCCATTGCCACTTGCATGCAGACGAGCACCAACTCGTATGGCAACTCGACGGAACGCATTGGTGGCTCCGCCGAGCCCATTGGCCAGCCGCCCACGCCCCTCGGCTTTGGCAGCAGCAATCAGAGCCTGAACATGAAGATTGTTAAGCGTCCGCAGACGCGTCGCAAGTCGGAACGTCCATGGTCGGTCTCTTGCCTCTCGCAGCTGACCACAGATGCCGCTCAGTTGACCACAACGATTACCACTGTGGGTCAGAGCTCACCCCCGGGTCTGGCCAGCCACTCGATCAGCGAGAGCGCCTTGGACTCGCTCTCACCGGGACCACGCGCCCGGGCTGCCTCCTCTTCGGGCACAGGCAGCAATGCCGCACGCAAGGCGGACAGCAAGGGATCCCTGCGACGTCGCCGGGCACGCAAGAAGCGCGTCTCGGCTGCTTCGGGAGGCAGGAAGTCCGACTCCGGCTCAGAGGCACACGGTGATCTCACACAGACACTGATGAAGTCCTGCGAGTCGATGTCAACACAACAGCTCCAGGAGTTCACCAATGCCCTGCTGAGCATACAGAAGGGTGGTTCACCCGTCACAAGTCCCAAGTCGGACGACAACATCCTCGATGGTGAGGCAGAATCCCATCTGATGGTGCCCAAGTTTCGTGTGGGCTCCTTTACCACCGCTGCCCTAATGGCCAGTGAGACGCGCTTGGGCGCTCTGGCTGCACTCTCCAACTATATGCATGAGGATGAGCAACAAGCAGGTAAGCTAATGGGTCCAACCAAATCTCAAAACCCACCACAAACTATCGATAAACAATCAAACTCCAAAACGGAGCAGGAAGAACGCTTTCGAAACGATGTAAGATCTATCTTTGACTTCTAAGTAAATCAAACTATAAAATAATGGTCGATTTATCACCTTATCTGAAGTATCGATTGAAAATGTGTATAGATTAATATAATCGATATGCTACTTTTACGTTATCGATATATGGTATTACACTATGTTTCTTGTTTATTGCTCATGAGTTTGAACAATTGATATATAGTGAATGGATAGTGTAATGCCTTGTCTCGAGTAACGATTAGTCATCGATATACTACGCTTAATTTATCGATAAATTAGACTGAGATTTCTAAATTTTAACCATGATTGTAAATAGTTTCTGGATAGTGTAAACCTTTATATAAATAATCGATTAATCATCTATATATATTGTACTATCGATACACTACACTTATCGAAAGATTTGCTTACTTTTTGTATATTAATCACAAGTAGAAAAGATACGAGAGCATATTCAAAGGCGTCAGTCACGCGATAGTCTATCGTATAACATGACTAATATCCGATACTTCAACGCCTTTTAAATAATCTATAAAGAGCCCAACCTATTCCATTTGGTATCTCATATTTTTCTGTAAAATTTCTTTATCTCAAGTTGAAATTGTTTCGAGAGCGCTTCGTTCCACACCTAGATCTAATCTTTATAACACTATTGTCTATGTCTTTTGTGTCTTTTGTGTCTTTTGTACAAATGTTTCTCTCACAAGCACGCACGCCAGTACCCGGGCAAAAAGGTACAACGAATGCACCCCTTGAGTAACCCACAATAGAACCACCTCCTCAGCTTAATATAGTTGTGCAATTCTTAATCGAATCATCTAATTTATAATTTTTGGCACAGAACTTAGTACTGAGGATCATCATAGCAGCATCTCGGAGACCGCATGGGATAATTACCAAGAGAAATACAACTCGGAGAACTATTCGGAGGGCTTTGATTCGGATGCAGCGCGTCGTCTTTTAGAATTTGGCGATGATTATCGGTGAGTCGATGCGCATCTTGATACTTGCTGACCTTCAGCACTATATTTAGAGATCGCTCATAAATCGGAACAAAAGTTTGATACGATAGCTAAAATATTCTTCTTTGTACTTTGTGCTTGCAGCAATTTCATCGACTCGCAGTCCGATTGCTGCAGTTCGTTGTCGGCGGCCAACAACTTGGACTCGTTCTCGCCACCGCGCATGGACTCGCTGCAGAAGCACGAGCTGAAGGCACTGCACATTAACCAGGATACGATTACCAGCAGCGTCGACCACGCCCGCCGCCAGCGCGCCCTCGAGCTGCAGTACGAGCGTCGTCGCAAGACTCTCGAAGTGAGACGTAAATCGTGTCAAGGTAAGCAACACCCTAGAGTATATCACATGAATATCTCATTAATCGATTTGATTCCTTCTTCAACTAGATATGGCTGAAGCTATCGGCTCACAGAAGGAGCAAAACCAGCAGGTGACCACTGCGAATCTAACATCGTCGACCACAGCGATTATGACGCCCAGGTTCCAAATGCCCACTAGAAATGATTCTGTGGGCCGAAAACTGGAGTTTGGAGCTGGCATGAGCCACTCGGCCCAGTCTCTGCTGCGTCGCACCTCTGAGAGCGACACATCGACCCGGCGTCGTCGCACTGTGACCGCCGATGAGCGCAGACGCTCCTCGCGTAATCTGGAGAAGTGCATTAAGCTTATACCAGCCACATCCTCCTCGAGCGGCGATGACTCTGAGGATGGCGAACAAGAGATGCGCTCACTCCTTAACCAGAGTCGCGATCGTCTCGAGGAGACACGTGCCCTGAAGATTCGCTGTCATCTGCTGCGACCCGAGGACTATGTAAGTGCTCAGATCTTATAAGAGATGCGAGGCATGCGTAAAGACTCTCAAAACAATTCTAACTCAATGACACTTGCTTAAGATTAATCCAATATGCTTAAGGCTAGACTCAGACAACAATTTGTCAGATAGTCCTAGTTGATGCATAGCATTTATCTGACTTTCATTTAATCTGAAGTTCTTAAAGCTTATTGGAAAATGTCAAATGAATCTCAAAACATTTAAAGCCTAATGACACTTACTTAAGATTAATTCAATCTGCATGAGACATAAGTCTGGCTTCCAATTCTGCTGACTTTGATACTCCTAGTTAATGCATAACATTTATCTGAAGTTCTTAAAGATTCTTGGACACTGCCAAATGAATCTCAAATCATAGCTTAATGCCACTTCCTAATAGTAGCATACGATTAAATCAAATGAGTTAAAGCTTTTTGATTAATAGTAATGATTTGAGCGAGTTGCATATAGCTTTGAATGCTCGATAAAGAATTGATTAAGCTACTCTTAAATTAATCCAATATTCCTGCAAGATTAATTCAATATTCCTATTCCTGTCAAGTCTGTCTATGCCCAGCTCTCTTTAGGATTAAAGGAAACCAAAAGATTTAAACTAATCGATTGTTCTTTTGCCCATATGCAGCACGAGATAATCAACACTTGCCGGGACAATATACGCTGCCTGGAGGCGGTGCTGAGGGGTCCACCTGGCACGGTGCTGTCGACACAGTGCGCCGGCCAGACAAAAGGTGAGTCCTTGCCAAGAACCTGCCGGCTGATTGTGCACATGGCCGGCACCGGCAACGCAACCGCAGCTGGTACCGCATCCGCAATCGCTACTCAGCCCATTCCCGAGTGCAAGTGTGCGCCCATAACGCGTTTTGTGGCCCGCATCATCGACTTTGTGTTGGATGTGGGCAATTTGCTGGAGCATTTTACGCTTTATAGATTCCTCGCCGGGACGCTGCGGTCGCTCTATGCGCTGGTCAATCGGCCCATAGGGCGGCTGGAGCGTTTATTTGGCGCCTTTAGAGGATTGCTTTAAAGCAAGAGCCAATAACAGAACAGTAAAGAAAAGAAAAGAAACGAAACGAAAAGAAGAAAATTGCCTTAATCCAGTTGCTCTAAAACTGTGTGCCTTCCGTTTGCCAAGTGAAGCTTTTAAAGCTATTTGATTTTGTATTATTTTGTACTATTCTGTATTATTTTGTATTATTATCATTATCCATTTTTTTTTTATCATAATTATTATGAATATTATTATTATTATTTGGAAAAATTTTGTTTTTGCATTTGACAAAACGCATTTTGCAACGAGTTTTTTTTGCTCAAATTTTTTTTCTTGCATTTGTTTAATATTATTTTTAAAATATTATTTATTTTGCGCATTGATTTCTTTTTTTTTGGCAAATAAAATATACCGTTTTTATATCAAGAAAACACCAAAGCATTTCAAATTGTTCGAGTTTTGATATCTGTTTCTGTTTTCTTACTCATATCGTCTATATCAATATATATTTATATTAAAATCTATTAATTGGTGTTTTTGTTTCGTTTAACTACACGTAATTTGTTAATTTTGCTTGTGTTTTTGTCAAATGTTTAACCAAAATTAATTTTATTTTCTTTATTCTGTTTAGTTTCATTGTGTAAACGTTAGCTTTACTAATTTAATCTCTATTATTTGAATTCTCTGATTAACTTTCGCACTTCTCAGGCGGTTACTGGGCCACACACTTGCACTTTATAAGAAAACCAATTCTAAATTTAATTTCTTAATTTATTTAATATTTTTTTACAAACATTTAAAGCAAAATTTGTTAAGACTTACAGTTTTGTTATATCCAAACACAGTTGGCGAGCCACTGTGCTACTGCTAAGGTTGCGAATGCACTGTGACAAACCAGATAAAATGGGACGCAGTATTTGTGTTAAAGAAAATTTAATTGAAATTTTCTGAATGGGCGTGTGATAAATTTACTTAATAATACGGATCGGCCCATTCAACGCAAACAAATTATTTTAGCAGCTGATGTCATTGCATCAGAAATATTAACAAAACGATTTCGACTGAAATCTTATAGTATAAGACGAAAGTTATAGTATATATTTGGCATCAACTGTTGATCTCATAATATTGAAATGAGAAATTCTTAAGCCCAAGCACGTGCTCGCGGCGAGAGTACTTAAAAGGGACACTAGATGGCGTTGACAACTGTGACTGTCCAACTGTAGCTTAAAGTTTGCTTGTGTTTGTATTTGCTTATGCTATGTCCACATATGTTTGTATTTGTATGTCTACGTCAACAGCTATTGTTGTTGGTGTTGTCTTCTGCTTTTGAAAATGACGTCGTCTCTTCTACATATTGTATGAGTATGTATGTGTGCATATATATGTACATATGTTGACGCCTGCGCTCTTGTTGTTGTTTTGGCAGTTGTCATACTGCGACGCCTAATGAGCAAGCCGATACAGAAGCATACAGGCACACATGCCCATACACACACACATGCCCATACACACACATGCGCACACACACACAGACACACACAGTAGCGTTGCGTATGAAGCCAAGTTCAAAAGTTGACGTCGCTCTCCGCTGCCTCTCCTTCGTCCACTGTCTCTGCCTCTCCCGCTGCCGTTCCCGCTCCCTCTTTCTCTCTCACTGGCCTGAGTTACTCTCTACCTGAAAGCTGCTGCGCCAAAAACAATTGAAACGGCCGTCGCTGTCGACGTCTCAGTTCATTTTTAGCGCGCGTTCCAAGCGGTTCTGCTTCCGTCGCCGTCGTCGTCGTCGTCGTTGTCGCCGCCGTCATTGCTTCTAACTGTTATTTAACGTAATTCCGCGCGCTTTGAAGAACTTACTGAATCTCCTAATAATTCTAAGAAAAACTAAAAACAACAACAACTAAAATAAGCACATGGGACTAATACAACTGTTAACTGTGATAGCAACAACAACAACAACAACAAACATCTCAATAAGCTCAACAAACGTCGTCAAACATCGAGACATTTGCCACCCATTCATAAAAGTCGCGTGCTTTTTTGGGACATTTTTTTTTTGTTTTTTGTCTCGTATAAGGGTGTAGAGTGTAAATGTATAAGAGTTTTGTATGAGTAATATATAATATAAGAGCCAATATTCATTGGGTTTTCTTATTGTTTACACTTTGAGTTTCCCAACATTTCGAGGTCGTCGCGTAGCGTGTAAACAAATCTCTAAAAGAAACTTGCCCAACGCTCCCCCACCCACTGCTCCACCCGCTCCAGCAGCTTCACCAGCTCCACGAGTCGCCCTGGGTATTTGGGTTTTTCGTGTGTGTTTTCGAAGTAAACAAATTGAAATGTTTAAAAACGCAAATTGATTACGAAAATTGATTTCAAGTGGCGCCGCCTGGGCGAAGCATCTGGCTGAGTAACCATAAGTGGGTCAAAGTAAGGGTTGCCGGTGGAGCACTAAGACTGAATTAGGAGCAAGAGAAAGAGAGACAGAGCTATAGAGAGACAAAGAGAAAAGCTCGCGACAACATGAGAAAAGTTAGTGTCGCCGTCCAAACGGACATCTCCGGCATGATGTCGGCCAGCACATCGGCCTCCTCATCGCGTTCCTCATCAGAGCAAGGTAAATACACACACAAACACACGCACATACACAAACAAACAAAAGCGATACCGTTATGTGCACAGAGATGAGCTTAGCCCAAGGCAAACGTAACCCAAAAAATGCAAAGGGAACTCCAGTAGAAAACATATCGTCGCTAATTGGAAACAGGTGTAAATGATACAGTTAAAAAGATGTTGACAGAGAAACGAGCAGAGAGAAAAAGATAGATAAATAGAGAGAGACAGAAAGATCGTACTCATCAGATAAGAAGCAAACGCATAAAAAGCTAATTGGACATTTAAACCAGACGAAAGTGAAATACTTTTGGGTGGTGGGAGAAAGAGAAAAACGCATTGGAAGATCAGTTAAAGAAAAAAGCTGTAAATCTAATGAATTCCTTAACAGATCTGATCCTTTTGATACTATATACAAGTATATAATCTCTTGATCTGCTAAAGCTGTGTCTGTCTGCCTGAGACAGAGACTCAACAACTCAAGATACAAATTGATGGATTTCAGTTGAAGTTTGCACTCCAGTTCTGGGCTTAGGGTATGCTTTAGTCGATTCGACTTGAACGAAATACTATTTTTTACGTATCGTGTGATATGTAGGGTACTTAATGTAAAGTAGCACAAAACACTTAAGTGAAGAGGCAGCTTTATGGTTTTAATGTGAAATATATGAAAGATTATACGATCTGAAAAGCCAGCAATAGTTATGCAATCTATATATAAATAGACAGGGGTATATAAAAAAGGAAAGATGAAACTCTTTAAGCTAAAAAGGCAGACTCAATTATGACTTCAAGTTTCAATTCTCATCTTAAGTATGCTCCATGAGTTGATGATCAGCCTCAATTACCTGTTCGCTGCACAATTTGTGCCACATTTGAGCGTTTGATGTGTGCAGACACTTTGACCGACTTTAGTGCTGGCAGCCACTTGTTGGCCAAATTGGGTTGGCCTGGCTCTCAGTTTGCCACCAGCTCCTCCTCCTCTTTGCTGATCTTTGCTGCATTGCTAATTATGTATTGCCTGCTCTCCCAACTATATTAAGTGGCAAATGAGGGGAAGTAGGTGAACAGAGAGGGGAGGGGGCGAGTAACAATTGCATTTTCAGGGCGTTGCATTATGGCTGAATGCTGACTGAATGCTTTATAGCCATCATCCAATGTATTCAACCCGTATTCACTTCGCATTCACGCTCAGCTTGGCACTCTCTCATTAACGGTACACTCGTACTCAGATTCGGACTCGCACTCATACTCATACTCCAACTCGGACTCGGACTGGGCTTTTATGGTCAATTGTTAGCGTTCCGCTTTGATGTTTTAGGGGCAGCATTAGAACTGCAGAAAGAACCGGAACCCAGTTGAACGTGGGTCAAAACATTAAAAATTAAACACAAATACGACGAAAATGATTCGTAAAAAATGGACCCAAGTTCAAGTTCTTAGCAACATTCGCTCATATACAATTCTCTGACGTCATTCATCTATCCATTATTTATAAGAAACGAACTGTTTTTTTTCGTTCTTGTGCGTTTTGTTTTTGCTTTTTTGCCCTCATTTGTGGCTGACCTTCAAATTGCTAGAAATGTGAAATCATTGAAATGCGCACACACAGAAATCGATGAATTTAATATTCAAATTGAAATTGAATTTGAAATCGAAATCGAAATCTTCTACTGCTGTTGTGGTTCCCACTGCGGTTGTAATCGAAAACCCTTTGGAACACACCTAACAAATGCGACGTCTGCTGCGGTTAGTCTGCTGTTACCTCAAACACCTTTTTGGTACACACCTAACAATTGCAATCCTCTCCCTCTAATCCCACCCCACAGCCTTCCATTTATAGCAGTCAGCACTATGTCTGCATTGGAGCATAAAGTCTGTTCCAAAATGTTCCCACTTTGCTGGAGGTTAACGACATTTTTCCTGTAACAATCTCATTTTCAGTTTTCTTCTCTTTCCCTTGTGCTAATCAGCAAAAACAGAAATATATATTTTTTTTCTTTTTTCAATCTCTATCTCCCTTTCTCTTTGCTAATTGTTCGGGTATATATATAATTGCTGGCATTGGCACATAATTATTCAAGATTATTTTGGCAAATATGTTGTCAGAGTCTCGACCCCAGAGAATATCTTTAAACTTAGTTCAGCGACCGTTTAGTTTCTGATGACAACTCTCTGTGCTTACCTCATCATTCATATTTGTATACCCTATAAAAATAGGCTTTAACGACCCTATAAAGCTTCTCTCTGCATTTCTACTGAGTCACACTTGAGACACGCAAACTTTGTTATGTACTTTGCTATTTGTCTTGTTTTTCTTCCTTTGTAGAGTATCTGCTGGTCGTCTTAGCTGTGTCTCCAAGCTTACTCCATTACTAAGTAAATACTCGCTATGTTATTTAGTTTCGTTTACATTCAGTTTTTATTTGGATAACAACAAAAAACAGAAAATAAAAAATAGAAAAGACAACGCGCCGTGCCTGGTAGCCGAATGGAACCGCCCCTTTTTGCACGCCCTTTGTCGCATTCTCATTAATATTAATAGGTCCTTGTCACGGAAGGCTCCTTGAGCCATTTACCTGGTTCTTTTTTGAGGTTACTTTTAGCTAATGGCTCTCAAAGGTAGCCGAAAAGCTAACTTAAAATTGATGCAATTCCTTCGTATATGAGAACGAGTATAGAAGAGAAATTCTGAGTGCCTTATCTCTGATTTAACTAGGCACTATGAATCGTAAGCTATATCTATAGTAATTCGAGTAAGATATCTGCTCATGACACACAGTACTTGAATCATATACATATGTATATAATTCAACAAAGATGGCAATGCCTATACTTAAAGAAGAAACTTACAGAATGAATTCCAAGATTTTTACAATGTTATTGACAGTATAAGACTTTGATCTTATCTCATCAAAGGGAAGAGAACTCTGTGCTAACAATGATTATTCCATAGAATAAACCAAAGAACCCTATTTACTATAACTAGGTTAGACTTGGGGTGAAGACTCAAACGTGTAGTTTATCCTGGCACTCTACTTAATGGTATAAGAGAAGAGTATAAGAACCAAAGATTTTATACCTTATCTGGCAAAGGAAACTTAGTGCAATCTGTGCATTAAGTGAAGCTGATCTTTGAAGCTTATAAAGAGTACAATTTAGGTAGTATAATCTAGATATAGTAGTCCGATTCTGTGACTGAACTATGTAAACTATAAATACTGTGAAATTGGTAGAGATAATTAGAAGAAAAACTCTTATACAGCTGCTTAGAAAGCTTTGAATATGTAACGTATATCGTATAACGCGTTGTCAGCCGTTATATACGATTTTAATTTATATATATAATGTATATTTATCATACCTGTAGCATAGAATTGATAATAAGTTAAGTCGATGTACCTTTAAAGCTGAAGCATTCCGATAGAGTAGAAGGAGAAAGGCAAACAAGCAAAGACTTTTGTCTGGTACAAGATATATACTATATATAGATTTGGAAAGATTCGAGTCAATGCATTACGTACAGCTTATCGGTATCAACCCTTTTTGGAAGGGTATATAGCTCCGTGTAGACCTCAACCAGACACAGAGAAAGCGGCAAGAGAGAACAAAGAAAGGAGAGTTTAAAGAATGAGAGAGAAAGAGAAAGCATATTTGCATTTGCTCAATGAATTCTTTTGGCAAGTGCAATTGACAGAGCAGCAGATGAGGCAACATTGATGGCATCTCCCAGCCGAGAAAGAGACAAAAACTGGCTGGGAGAAAGAGGGAAGGAAACACCCACAATAAATAGTTGCGCGAATTTCTCAGATTTGTTTGCCAACTTTTATACACTTATTTTTTTAAGTGCGAATGCGTCCATTGCCCTTGGCCAGTTTTGGATTTTGTTTTAGCGCTTTTTTTCCTTTTCGCTTGTGTTTTTTATGTGCAATTGCTGCATTTGCATTTTTTTCTTTTGTTTTGGGTTTTTTTTTATGTTATTTTTAATTTTCTGTTTATAATTTTTTTTTTAATTTCTTTTTGTTTTTTTCTGCTGCTGCGTGACGAAATGTAAACACAGCCAGCATTTTCACCTGTCAGCGAACAAATGTGAAATGTTGTTGTTGGGCCAAGATGAGCCTCAGCTGGTGGAGGGGGAGTAGGAGGAGGAGGTGGAATAGTATTAGTGGTAGCCGGAAGAGGTTTCTCTATGTCTCTCTGGCTGCCACTTTATTAAGAATTGAGAGTGTGCTGATTATTTTTACAATCTCCTGCCAAATTGCCAATTAATGATTAAAGTGAAAGTCCCCCTCCTTAACCCCCCGCCACCGCACCACCACCCCATCTGCCCATCCGTTGAAGCCAACATTTTGCACATTTCTCTACTCAAATGGTTAATCAATTTTATGTGCAGCCGCTGTTGCCGTTGCAGTTGCACTTGCCGTTGCCCCGGAGTCATTCATTAAGTTAGTTATCCAGCCGCGAGATTATTAAATGTACCCCCAGATACCCTCCCAACCACCCAGATGCCCCTCCAGATGCTTCATGGGATTACATTAAAGTGTGCAAATCATTTCAAGCGGCCAGGTTGTTGCCTGATAATGTTTTCCTGCACACCTTGCGCCAACTTCTCTCCTCTCCCCTTTACCCCCCCTGTCCACCCCACCATTATAGTCTTCTGCTGGAGAAACCTGAATGGACCTGATGTTGTGCAATCCGCCAAAGATTACGATAGTTGCTGGAAAGTGCGTAGATGCGTCTCCAACACGCACCCAAACTGGGCGATCATCTAACGTGCGAGGGATCTCACACGGCTGCGAGGGGAGAGCTGCTTATTACATATCCATATAGCAGTTGATTACCCCTACTCCGGCTCCAACCCCTGCTTGAGCTACTCCTCCCTTCCCTCGAGCTGCAGCCTACAGCTTATTGCTCGATCGTTTTGTTGCGCTCGAGTTGCTGCCAATTGTTGCTGCTGCTGCTGTTGTTGTGGGTTTGGCACGCTGCAACAATTTGCAGTATGGAGCTGAGCAAGTGAGCTGCCGCGAGCAGCCAGCAAGCCACAAGTTCAGTCAACCAGTTTCGGTTTGGCCGCCAACAAGTTCGGTTCGGTCTTTGGAGCTGATCCTCAACCACAGAAAAAAAACACAAATAGTGTCTCTGTTTTTGGTGTTCCAAGTGCATTGCATCAATCTCATCCTCAACCTCATCCAGCTGCTGTTCAAAAGCATTCTCCTGCTGGTTAAAGCTACTGTCTCAGTGTCAAGTGTCCAGTGTTCAGTGTCGAGTAAGTTCCTCGGTGAATCATTTGTCCAATCCACATATAAATCCACATCCAAAACCGTAACCAAATCCAGTCCTATACATGATCCCAATGCCAGTCCGCCCAATGTCTGCAATTAGTTGGGTCTTTCAAGTTTAAGAGCTGCTGCCCACCCGACATCAAAGTTGTCTCAAAATCCGTTGATACAAAAGTATTAGCTTAAAGATACCCTGTACAAAGTGCTCAATAATATAACAGCTGCTGGCCAAGGCTATAGTTCGATCTGAATGAAAGGTCTAACTATGATGAATCTATATAGAGTTGCATTGGTTATAATTATACATCGATCTTAAGATCATCTTAGGACGATCTTATACAAGAAATAAAGGTGTATCTTATATCCTTAGATGCAAATAGTATCTAAAAGATGAAGCAATCTTTAACATTCTTTAAAAGATCTTAGATATTGAAATGGAGATCGATATAGGAAGACTACCTATAACTCAGATCAGCCAACTCCTCGATAATATAACGAACTAATTACATATAAGCAACTTTATCGGGAGAATACAATATAATATAGATATATACTATATATAATAGAGTATATATAAGTTTAAGGAGTATATTCAGAGAAGAGTATACCAGGTTAATCCTGTGTGTTCCTCTATTCTCAGCTATAGATACACTTTCCCGAATGCAGAGTATCTCTAGTCTAATCAGCTCGTAAGTTAAACTACCCAACGTACGCCTAAACAGGGTATCTCTGGTTCTATGCCATTGGGCGTCGCCTGGGCTGCATTTTAGAGGCAATATTTTTGTTACAATTGAAAACGCTGCTCTCCCACACACAATCCCAGTTTCATATTACACTGACACACACACAATGACACACACACACATATATATAAATTTCCCCTCCCTTTAGCAGCTGTTCCACCCAGCAGCACACAAGGGAAATATTTTAAGCGTTTTGTTATTTTTTCCCTTTTTGTTTTTTTGGCTGGGTAAACAAATAAAAGTTTCACTTTGCGGTGTCGTTGGCATCAGCAAACCCGAAAAGGTATTCATTACCCCAAAGGGTTTGCCAAGCAGCGGCCAAATGGCCACATGGAAATGCGAATCTTCAATCCGAATCCGAATCTTGCAGTGCAAGAAAAGTGTTTGACTTTCTCCGCAAATTGCGCGCACTATTAACTCGAAATTTGTGGATTTCTTCTTCTCAGATCTGTTGGGTGCTTGGGAGGATTTGCTTAACTGGAGCGAGAATGCAGCAGCCGCACGCAAACTGCAGCAGGA
This sequence comes from Hirtodrosophila trivittata, assembly GCA_035045065.1. Lineage (NCBI taxonomy): Eukaryota > Metazoa > Arthropoda > Insecta > Diptera > Drosophilidae > Hirtodrosophila > Hirtodrosophila trivittata. The sequence continues at coordinate 10,712,348 of JAWNNK010000813.1, forward strand.
GATGAGCGCATTGAAGCATACACTGCGCCGTCTGGCCGATAAATCCACACCGGAGCTGCTGGACACGGAGCCGGCCATACAGATTGCCGTTGAGGCACTGAAGGTGAGTGACCTCTGCCTGCAGCAGCTGGAGCTGGCAGCTAAAGAGCTCAATTAACCGTATCCTCTCTCCTCTTCCTCTTTTATGTATATGCAGTTGGAGCAAACCCAATTGGGCAGCTATCGCACCAACATGTTGCGCCTCAATGCCTCGGTGCACAGCTGGTTGACGCGCCAGGAGCGACGTCTGCAACAGGAGCAGCAACAACAACTACAACAACAACAAGAGTCCGAACAACTACAAAAACAATTAAAGGAGATGAAGATGAAGCAGCAGGAGCAGGAGGCATCTACAAAGGAAGATGGTGCCAAAACTTCGGTTGCCATCACTGTGACCGATAGCAATGGCAACCAGGTGGTGGAGACACAAACCGAAGCATCCACTGGCACCTGGGATGTGCAGAGCCTGATGAGCGCCGAGCAGGAGTTCCACAAGCACCTCAAAGATGAGGTCAGCGACATGTACAGTGCCTGGGATGAGGCCGATGCCAGGTAAGTTCACACTTGCTCTTCCTCCATCTCCAATTGTAACTAATCAATCTTTCGCTTTGTCCACAGAATCAACTCGCAGCTGGAGATGCTGACCAATTCGCTGATTGCCTGGCGTCAGTTGGAGTGCGGATTGAGTGAGTTCCAATTGGCACTTGGACAGGATCGCGGCACACTGAAGGGCTTGGAGGGTGCCTTGGACAAGGGACAGGCAACGCCCGTTGAGCTGGCACAGAATGTCAAACTGGTGGCCAAGCTGCTGTCCGAGAAGGTCAATGTTAGCCAGGAGCAACTGCTGGCCGTCCAACAGCACTTGGATCCCAATCATATCTATCACATTGCCAAGTTCACCGCTTCGAATGGTTCACTGTCCGATTCGGGCATCTCTGACGGCGGCGCCACCTCAGACGGTGGTCTGTCGGAGCGTGAACGTCGCTTGGGTGTCCTGCGTCGTCTGGCCAAACAGCTGGAACTGGCTCTGGCGCCAGGCAGCGCAGCCATGCGCTCCATAGCAGCGCGCATGGAGAGCGCCGAGGCGGAACTGAAGCACTTGCAGAACACTTGCCGCGATCTTATCGTGCGCACTGCCGCCTCGCATCAACAGAAGCAACAGGAACAGCAACAGAAGCAACAGGACCAACAGCACCAACCACAAAAACCACAAAAGCCCTTGGAGCAACAGCTGGCCAATGGCCATGCCAAGCAGCTGTCCGTCAAGAAGCAGGCGCAGCCACAGCAATCGCCTGGCAAACGCCGCAATGGACGCAAATCGCGTCAGGCCGCCGAGAAACAGCAGCAGCAGCAACTGCTTAAGGATCAGGATCAACAGCAGGAGCTGGATCAGGATCTGGTGGATCAGCTGCAGCATATTGTAGCCGCTGGCGGTGGTGATGATCCACCCGAGGACCCAGCCGCTGATGCAGCATTGCAGGACAATTCCGATGATGATGATGAAACTGCATCGAAATCGAAGCGTCGCGGCTGGGCGTGGCGCATCGCGCGGGCGGCGGTGCCAATGCAATTGGCCCTGTTCACCTTCTTCTGTGCCGCGTGCATGATGCAGCCCAACTGCTGTGACAATCTCAACAATCTGTCCATGAGTTTTACGCCTCAGCTGCGCTATATACGCGGCCCGCCTCCAATTTGAGCGGCACGAGCTGCGCGTTTTGCACGCGACTCTCGCATTGAGCGACTTTCGCCGCTGATCGCGCGCGCGTTTTTAAGTAGGCATCAAATTTATTTACAAAATACGTTTACGAGTACGTTAATTCACATCTAGCTGAGAGTTGAGATTCCAGCGGATTCAATAGCCCCAATTCGGTGGGCGACCGACCCCTGACACAGTTCCCCCCAAAATAGTTGAGGCGAAAAACGCGCGCGATTTACGCGCGTCGCCCGCGCGACTCAATGTAAATTTTGAGCGCCTTTTGGCGCGTTTCTTAAAACGCGACCTGAAGCAACCGTCGTCAAATTCGGTTAATTACTCGTAGTTTTGGTTGTCTTTTATGAAATGGAAGCACTTAGTTATTTTCATACACATATGTAGTATATATGTATATGTGTGCAAAAACGGAATACTTAAGATATATATACATATATAGAGTTATTGATTTGATACGATTTGATTTGATTTGATTTGATTTGTCGTGTTAAGAGTTTAGTTACGACTTTTTTAACTGAGAAGCGTTTAAAATTTAAGTGCAAAAGTGCAAAAATCTTACAAGCTCAAACTTAAGCAACAAGCAAATGAGCAAATGAGCAAATGCGTAGAAGCAACAGCAGAGAATGAGATTGAGATTGGAATTGAGATCATCGCCTGGCAGGAGGATGATAGAAACCATAAAGAAAGGGTGTACTTAAACCAACTCTCTTCGTCCACATATCGAAGAAACCCATTAACAGTTTATATAGAAGATTTATACGATTTCGTTGCGTTCTCTTTTTTCCCATTTTGTTGGGAACTTTTCTGTTTAAAAAACACGTTAAGTGCCTGCAAAGACCCAACATGAAATGGGCAAGTAGTTAGACAAAATGAAAGAGAAAGAAAGCTGAAGAGTATATGATATGTTAAAGAAAGAGATGGAGCATGCAGAATGTAGAATGTAGAATGAAAAGGCGACATGGCAAACAGAAGCTAGAAGCCAATCGATTAATCAAAAGGCGCCACAGCCTAAACGGAAAAATCTGCAATATAAAAACCAGTTGAGAATTAGAGTTTCTATTTTTTATACGCATTGGAAACATTTACTGTCCACCTTACGCTATATACACTATATATATATATATATTAATAGATATATATTAATCAGTTTTATGTCTATTATATTAATAGGATAAATGCAATTAAAAAGTTAACAAGAAAAAGTAAAAAGTAAAACTAAAAAGGAACAGAATTCATTAAAAATCTTATTAAGTGTTACAATCTATAGAAAGGACCAACTAAAGGTTGCTATTATTAGGATCTATCCTTAAATTATATCTAATTTGGCAAACAGAACTAACTATATCCTTAAACTATATTCTATTTATAAGTTTCCTACATGAACGAATATATCCTTTGCGTTTTTTCACCCAACTTTCTGTATGAATATATATAAAGAATTTTTTTGTTTTTTTTTTTTTGATATAGAGTTTATAAATTATAAGGAACATTTATCAACCCCACTTAAAAGGCTATAAAATCATTTTTAATGCTAGTTTTTTGAATGCAAAAGCAAAACAACAAAATTATAATATTAATAAAAACAGAAAACTTTGTAAAAGGAACAAAAAAATAATAAAAGTATTAAAGAGCCGAAAGGATGTTTTAGTTTTTACTGGGAAAAAGAGCTGGTGAAAGCTGGAAATCTCTCAAATATATTTACAGTCTTAAAATGGAGTGGGAATTCTTCCAGGATTCGCAAGGATAAGGATTCTGTATACTAAATGGATTTGATTATGATATTAGCTCTAACTTTGCCATATCCTTTCAGATTTCCAAAAAACATGGTGCTTTAGGATCTCAAAAAACGCCTCTTTCGATTGACATTCAAGGACAATGGGGTCATCTAAGGACTATCGACCTAAAAATCTCAGTCGGAAGCGCGAATGAAATCTTGACAAAATACAAAAACCCTATGAACTCGGAAACTACAAGGACAATTAAAATGTCCTTTGGTCAGCTGATAGTCCTTATTAGCACAGTTAATTTGACATAAGTCTCGCAAGGATCGCTAAGGATACGGCTGAGATATATTGATTTTTCTGTATACACAAAAGTTCTTATAACTCGGCTGTTTTAAGGACTTTCGTCCTTTAAAAAACATAACATGCATTGGCAGGATAGGAACTATATTTTTGCCAAAGGGCTTTCAAATTGTCCTTGTAATGGCCGAGCAGAGGCTGTTTTTGTGATTTTTCAGCATATTTTGCACGGAGACCCTTTGTAAAAATTTGAGATGAACCTTTTTGAGAGATCCTTGAAATCCTTGAACGCCAATCGATAGTTGGGCTGCCTGGCAGTATGAATAGGCGACACTTTTTGACTTCATTGTAAAAGTAACTGAGTTATAACTAAAAAAAAGGATGTCCCTTTGCGCAAATTACCAAATTATTTCACCATTTGAGATGCCTTAAGGATCAAGTGCATTAGGATCTTAAAGGGCTTCTTTATTGATAGGTTTTTGAAGGATAATGGATTTTGAACAATTGTTCTCGCAGCGCATTCTTTAACGGCACACCTACGAGTATGCTACAGATTTTTACTTTTAACTTAAAATCGAACTGCTGCAATTTTTATAGAAAAACCTTTTGAAGCGACCTTCTGCTGATTCTGTTCGCCTGGTAAATAAAATTCGACGGCATCTATATATTTATACAAAATTTGGATGACAGTGTGCAACGAGAGGAAGGAAGACTGGGTCCATGCCACTTTAGAATTTCAAAATCAAATTATATTTAGTACAATATTTATATAATACAAATATATTGTTTTATTCTTAAACTTATTTATATTTATGTTGGTTTAATTGCTAGTCGTCTTTTAGTCGTCTAGCGTATTGGATCAAATTAAATAATCTAAGCATAGTATATATGTAGTTGATTTTCAAAAATGGGAAGGCGTGGCAACGCCTTTAGAAGACTAACACTTAATTTATCATACTCGTATCTCAGCTTCTATTTGACTCGAATAAATGAGTTTTGGCATACAGTCGTCTCAGGATATATACAGTAGACGTCCGGTTTGACGCACTCTCGGTTTAAGGAACTCGCGATTTGACGAACTTGTCTAATTTTTACATTCAGTACGTTATATAAAGAACTCTTATACTCAAATTAACGAACGAAAAGGGAAATGTATGTGAACATAACATAAAATCAACGCAAAACTGTAAAGCAACAATCCAATGATAGAATTTAATAATGTAATAGTAACAAACACGATCTTAGCATTTAGTTAGCTTAAGTACTTCATTTGAGAATCGAGCCGTTGATTCACTTAAAAAGGATTGCTTGTGATGTCGAAAAAATAGTAGTAGTAGATAAAGTTAAAGACAAAACGCATTTCTGTTGTGTAAAAGATAATTTTGAATAAAGAACAACAAGATATATTCCATATATTCAACTAATGATAATTATATGTATATAATAATGATATTTATAGCAAGTTTCACGTACACTCCGTTTAAGGGTCCTCAGTTGAGTACTCGAAATAACAAACTATTCGATTTAACGTACAGGGACTTCCATTTAATGGTTCGTTAAACCGGACTTCTACTGTATATGTATATACATTAAATGAATAAACACTAAATGTTCTATGTAGTATACACACCGGAATGAATTATCCAGACTTTATAGCAGATAATCTTTCCAAATAAAGACAATAAACTTAAAATTAAAACAAATGTATTTGGTATATAAAAATTATGCGTCAATCGAGTAAATGTCATATTAGCTCCACCAAACTTGGGATTATCCGTGTAATCGTAAGACTCAAATAAGTTATATGAAGTTATATGAAGATATTCAACGTTAAAGATCCTTTGGCATATATTGGTTTAAGGTGAAAGAAATCCTTTACTTTGCCAACAGGTGTCCTTTGTTGATCATATCTCGGTTTGTATATCAGTCAAATATAAATCGTTGCCTAGTTTGTCATTTCAAATAGAATCTTTCCATGATATAGATTTTAGAATCGGACCGTCTAAGGCCAGCCATGGATTCTGTATCCTGTGCTGAGTATTAGAACGTTCAATCAAAATTTTGGTGGAAACGCATAACCTTAGTTCAAATGCGCTGGACACAGTATGAACGTAGATCAATCCGAACCGAAGCTAAAGGCGGCTGCTGACCAATGGAAAAAACTGGCATCTAGTCGGCGTGCCGACGATGCCAGACGTGCTGGAGTCCCAAGGCAAAGTCTCACCTACGTGGATTACACAAATGAAAGAAGGACCTCTAGACGTTCCAAGCGAATATCGAACAACATGGCAAGACGTGACAACGGTTCGGAAGAGAAGGAAGCTCTCGGCTTAAGGGATGCTCGCAATAGTATGAGAGCCACGAGAATCAGCAGCCCCGGCCAAGGAATCGATATCTACTACCATGAACCCGTCAATGTTCGCTTTAAGGTCTCCGAACCAGCCACCACAAGCCAAGCTTTATAAATCTTATACGAATTAGATATCCTTATTTTAAATGATTTCATTTTATTTAAATATCATACATTTGTACAAAAACTTTCCATCTCTCTGTATAAGAAAACCGCCTTTTATTTTCATCTAAAATTGTATTATAATTAGAGTAGGGTGTACTCTAATCCCTGGTCTGTCTCTAGTATTCTTGAGGTAAAGCAGACGAGAGAGGATATTTTTGATATATTCTTTGCATGTGTTCAAATCAAAAAAGGAAAACCAGCAAATGGCAGTTTTAGAAGCCAAACAAGTCATATAGTGAAGTGTATACGACTAAGAGATACCCTAAGCCATATCCTGAAGTAGTCAATAGACGATCTAGAGATACGCTTAAATATCGACAGATATATCGTTAAAGAAAGATGAAGTTGCAAATATATATGCTGTACGTATTTAAATATAATTAGTTTCAATCTGAAAGAGTATTCGATTATATCAAACACAAAGTAACTTATGTCCCGTTTGTCTATATGAATCGATGTCTGCCAGAGGTTTATTCAGTTAAGTTTATTCTTTTCAATCCAAACAAAAAAAATGTCAAAATTTAAATATCAAAAATAAATGTAAAAAATACCTCAAAATGAGATCCGTAGCCCGTTAAAAAATTACCCTAGATGTGATTCGAGAGCCGCCGACAAAGTAGGATGTGAGCCAAGTGATTTGTCCGTTAAAAGCCATCTTCAAATGGACACCCAAAAGCACCGACCAGCTTTATACGAGTATGTGGATGTCAACACCGTTAAGCCCAGTCCTAACCATGATCAGAGAATTGACCACCAGGATTCCGATTAGTCGTCTGCACTGGAGGAGATTTGTGCAAGGCATCCGATTGAATTTGAGGCCTATGTTCTAGCCATGGATGTTACATCCTTTGGCGAACTTATTTATTTGGATCCAAATGCATCGCCCTCAGCCCAGCTACAAGACTGCCGAAAAGGAAACAGCTAGATATACAACAGTCTTGGATGGACAGGTAGACGCTAAGAGGCAAGGTCGTACGAGTAAGGACGGGCAGGAACCGGAAGATCAATCTGAGGTCACACTTGCAGAGAAGATTCGGAAAAGCAAAAAGGCCACAAGGATCAGCAGGCCCGACCAAGGCATAGACATCTACTACCATGAGCCCGTCAGGGTTCAATTTAGGGACGTCAAAGATGAGGACATAAAAATTATAAATAAACACATTAAATAAAAAGAGATCTCGCTTAATCTTAGGACTAAATATAAATATGCTAGCCTAAATAATGTTTTAGTTGGGTAGTTTTTTAATCAGGAATTAGTCTTAATTTCAATTTTGTTAAACTATAAACTATGTTTTCCAAAGAAAAGGAATGTTGCAGAACTGCTTTGAAAGGGGGAAAATTTTAATCCTGAAAGGGTTCCTTGCAGTAAGAGTACAGCTTCAAAATTGTTAACTGATTGTGTATGGCTAGGTTCTTGACAAAGGAGAAGCTTAGTAACCGCTCTTAATGAGTTGAAACTCTATTGAGTATCCACTCGATCAAAGATCGGGGGAGCCAAAGAAAATGACAAAATTAAGTTCGAGGAGAGGATGCATCCAAAGGAAAGAAGGATAATATAAAGATCTTGAATCTCTCAACCAGAAAATATGTGTCTTAAATATAAAATATGAGACTTATCATTCTAGGGCAAAGCTCCTTTAGAGTTAACTCATTCTTTCTCAATCCTTGAATACTCATCCTTTACTTCCCGAGAATTGCACGTCTTCATAGGTATCAATCAAATGCGTTTACGTATATTGCAGGGTATCTGCTAGTCGTGCATTCTACTTGATAACAAACAAGTAACAAGTTAAGCCTCATTTGTTACTTCAAATCGATGCCTGAAAAAAATATTTATTTCAGTTGTTTCCAATATCTGTTTCGAGCATCATGTTAAAATAAACCAAAAAAAAAATTTGTAAAAATTTGTATGTCCAAATTTTTGAGTGTCTGTCAAAAACTGTTGTCCATCTGATGAATACCATGGATCCGAGAAATCCGCCAATAATGAAGCACAAGCTGCCAGGCTTTGAAGACCCCAAGCCCGTGAAGAAGAAGCTCTACGCGGAGAGCAGCCAGCAGAGCATCCGGGAAGTCTTTCATAAGTGGCGTAGACTGTCCGCCGAGCAGCGTGAATCTCGCTCAAGTAACCACAGGTCACATGCAAGTCCACCTGCACCTCCACCTGTTCCAGTCAGCCATGTGCACGCCAGGAGCTCAACACGGTCCTCCAACGGCGAGCCCATAAGACGTCTGAGTAGCTTTGCACCACGCAGAGGATCAGAGTCGCAGGATGAAAAAGTTGGCCCAGTGAAAGTTACCAGCTATGAACAAGCTCCAACCAACACCAGGGCCAGCTGGAATGCCACCCGCATCAGCACCGATCAGGGTACATCTCTCTTTTATCATGAGCCAATCAATGCGCAGAAAATTGTTGCCGCAAATAGAGTAAAATCTCGTAAGTAAATCCAATGGATAATAAATAAAAAAGCCCATCTACTCATCAAATGATGGCAGCACTCAAAGTAATCGTATTCAAAGATTTGTTTTCTTATTGGGCACAAAATAAAAAGGGAAAAAGTATAATATAAAAAGAAGAGAAAAAAAGTACTCGTAAACCTCAAAGGATAATCCAATAATTGGTAATACGCATTATTCACACCCCGCAATACGCAATTTATGCATGGGCAAATGCATTACCAACACACAATTTTGATACTCGTAGTTCATAAATAATCTATGAACCGGTAGAAAAAAAAACATACAATATATATATAAAAAAAGTAAAGAAAACTCACAACCCTCCAATAAAAAGGGCAAATTTTATGCGTTTTTTTTTTGCTTTCTTGATTTCTGATACGAATATTTTAGTAAGGGTTGCTCAGGGTTCAGAAACTTGTAGTATCTATTGCCGCTAGGAGCCCACAGGTGTTCCTCTATATGCTCCGGTCCGTTATCAAATTGATGTCCTGCTCCTTATCGAGTGGACAGACACAATCTTCAAATCAAATCGTGTCTAACTCGAACGTCTGTTGACTATGATGGATTTGTGCAAAATGAGACGCATTTCCAGCGACAAAAGCACCCACATTCGAGTGGAGCTCGTCTGTGTGTGTATGTGTGCTGCTCTCTCTATGTGTGCGTGTGTGTGTATGTGTGTGTGTGTGTTGGGGGCTACTGCTTGGCTTTGGTGTACATAAGCAGGGCGCAGCAACCAATCAGAGCGCAGCTTCGTATATACACGAAAATATTTCCCCTTTACCTAAAATGTATTGTCTTCCTTGTCTTACATATTGATTGCGCAAGCTGCTCGCCAGCTATGAGTTGCATGCTGTTGTCTCTGTCTGGCGTGTGCACACAGTAGCATAGACACAAACCAAATGTTCATTGTCTAGACTCAAGCGACAAGAGTGCTCGACCCGAAGATAGCCTTTATTTGTTTAGGCATTACATATAGGATATATCTGATTTTAGCTATATATAATCATAGTCGTATATAGTGTCATGATTCAAGGAATGTTTTGATAGCATTGCTGGTTACCTAAGCTCTGAGCTTCCTCAATAACTGCGCTACTTTCGATGTGATCGCTTTGACATTTTCCTGGTAAGTAAACAACATTCCAAGGTATATTTGTGTCAATATTGGAAGTATTTTTAACTCGTCTTTAACGATTTTGTATATTCAGCTCAAGTTGCTGGATATATACATTATCTTAATACGTTGTATCGAGTTTCAGAGCTAAGTACAGGGTTACTTGTAGTCAATAAGTCTCCGCTAGAGATTTCTAAATTGTTTTCTACTGAAATTATCAATTTGAAATTGTGCATTTCTATAAATATCTTTATTATCTGTGTTCTGTATTCATTTATATTCAAAGACATATTCTCGAATAACTTTGTTGGATTTAGCTATCAATCGAAGACAGGTGATTATTGAATAGATTTTAATTGAGTTGCCAGACAGCCGATGAGACCCCCTTGGGTTTGAAATTCCTGTGACAATGAATAATAAAAAGGGTTGAGAATAAAATTAGCATTCTAACAATTAGTTGAGTGATGTTAAGGGTAACAGGGGGTGGCGGGGTTAAAAGGGGTTCAAGGCAATTTCCGCCAATGTAACTCCGACTCTCAGGAGATCATCAAGTGAGTATGAAACTCTCAACTGACATTCAATCATTAATCATATAGTCAAATGGTTGACACTTTCCAGAAGGGGCTTTACGAGTTGAAGAACAAATATATATAAATTTATATATATAGATATACTTATGCTTGGTCTGAAACATACCCCGAACAATGATAACATTACTTGTATTCTTAGCCTTAATTTGGGCCGATGATTCGAGTTTATCGTCGCCCGTTGAGAAGCTGGCAAAAAACAGAAACAGGGCTAATAATAATAAGGTTACTGCCAACAGCAAAAAAAGGGGGCGTGCCAGGGTAAACGGGAAAGAGAACTAAGAAATGTTCGCGTGCCAAAACGGAAGTGTCTCAAAATTGAATTTGCATAATTTTCCAAAAAAAAAGGCGAAAAGGAACACGTGGAACAGATGGAGGCGGAGGAGAAGGAGGAGTAAAAGGTCAGAAGTGTTAAGTTGATGAATGTTGATGGAATCAAGCAAATTTAAGAGCTGCACGTCACATGAATATGCGACTTTCTCTACAGGTATTCGATACATGAAGTCTGAGTTAAGTCAAGCAGTCGATAAGAATATAAAACGATATTGAATAAAGTTTTGAACCGATTATTCCTATGATGATATAGTAAACCGATTCTATATATATTTGTGGTTGAAAATACAACCCAAATGCGCTGAACATATCATGATTATTTATAATTATAATAAATTCTATAGAAGAAATCCTTTGATTTTGAATGTATATAGGACAGGGTATATCCTTTTGGCTATATTCAATTTAAGGTCACCATATTTTGTATGCGTCTACTTGTCCAAGACCTTAAGCATATATTCCGTTTGAAGAAACTCTTGAAAGATTTCGTACTTTCGATTTTTATCCGGGTTTTGTATCCGATTCGATTTCGGATTTAAAGTGAACTTTGACAGGCTCGTGGTAATAGAATTCTATGCCTTGCTCCGGCTTGCTGACCCGTGTAGCCATTGTGCTCTTACGAATCTTATCCGGATCGATGTGATGATCATCTTTCGTATCTACCTCCATGGCTTTCTTCTTCTCCGCTTTTGTGTCTTTCCCTACAGGAGCAGTGGCTTGCATGTCCACGCTCTTGTATTTGGCCAGGGGACGATGCATTTGGAGTGTGTGTGAATACCCACAGCAAACTCAAGCATCTAAACTTATATGTACGCCGCGGGACAGTCTTCATTATTACCGGAGGATTTCTCGTTTTGAAGCTCTTCTGCAGGAGACTCTCGAGATAGAGCTTATCCTTCACGGACTTTGGACAGACATTAAAATTTAGAATTTTTATTTATATTTTTGGGCTTTTCATGATATTTTTTTTGTTTGTTTTGACAAAAGGTCAATGCCTACGAGTTCAGGTCTTCAGTTAAGCGACCGATCGGGAAAGAATAGAATAATATTTATGAAAAACACCCTTTAGTTAGTAGAAGGTTTGCCAGGAGCTAACCGCCCCCCCTGAGCTGCTATATAGCCCTGGACTAATCCATTCATTAAACTTTGTGATTACACTGACCACAGAATGAAAAAATAGAAAAGGGGATGGCAAGGACACGCACGCCCAACCCCCTGAGCACCCGTTATACGCGCAACCCTCTCCACTTCATCCCCTTCCCTGTTGCCAGCTCGCAACTTGCTATGCAGGCAGCTGAGGCTGTTCAGCCAAGTGAATAAACTGACTGCTGACAGGCTCATTAAATGCCGCATTCAGTGGTCTTTTGACCGGTTGAGGTTGGAGGCTGGAGGCTGGAGGATACGGTGTCCGGCAGGACATGTTTGTTCAGCAACTGCGCCCTGTACTCAACTAAACTGAGCTGGCCAGAGGCCAAAGTCAACACGTCAAGTTGAATGCCTCAAATGAAGCAGCCACTGACAAGCCCCTGCCCCCAGCCTGCAGCCACCTTTCTGCCCCTGTTCTATGGTAAATGTTGTTATGAGTGTGCCACGCCTACACTCACACACCCACACCCACACCCACATAGAGCAGAGGCTAATTTTAGCAGGTTTCTTGTAGCTTTAAAAATGAGCTGGAAAAACTTCATAAATAATGCGAGGAAAATTGTTAGAAATTGCCAAAACAATTTATGTTGACATTATCTCAAGAGACATTTCTCTCCTCGCTGAGACCCCCAAAGAGCGTGGATGATTAATTACCACAGAGAAAGCACAGAGTACGGAGATATTTGAATACAAGTATGAAAAGCGATAAAGTCGTGATAAGTGAGAGACAGAAAATATGAAAAATATATAGAAAAGGCAAACAGAAGTTTTGCTCCTTATTGCTCCCAAGTTGGTGATAAACCAGCAAGAGGCTTTAATGAACTGAAGCATTTCATCATATCCGGCCAAGATTTCCATAGAACTTGTACTCTCATACAGGGTCCATAACTCAAGCTGTCCACACAGAGCTATGGTATGGGTTTTCCTATGAGTATGGGTAGATCTCATTTGTATGCCTGAGCATTGAGTTGACATTTGGGATTCCAATTGATTTTTCACTCGATTCGCTTGGTTTTCTCTTTTTCTGTGTGTTGTGTTTGCTTTGCTGATTTTCATTTCGCAGTTTGCATTTTGGTTTTTCTATTTGCTAAATTTTTGTACGTTTTGCGAATTTTCCAAATGAAAATCCTTGTGCGAAATGTATTCAAATGAGACTCTGCGAGTGAGAGAGGAGTAGTCCTATATTGACACTTGATTTGCATTTATAATGGCTACGTGATTTCAGTTCTTAGATTATTTCTGATTTCAGTTTTTCGATATTCAACTTAAGATTTCAGTTTTCCGTTCATCTCTCAGTGGATTGGATGGAAATTTTTGCTGCTGCTGCTGTTGCTGCATTCTGCATATTGTTGCTTATCTAATCAATCGCATCTCTCTCTATCTCACTTTCCCTCTCTCTATCTCGCTCTGTGTCTTTGTGGAACTTTTGAGACATATTGCGCATAAAAAATTGAACAACTCGGCCTCGGGCTGTTTTCACCATAAAATAATCTTTTTAAGCCGAAAACAAATTACAAATACGAGTAAGAGTACAATTTCGAGTACGGGAAGCCCCTCCATATAATTTGTACCCATTTTTTTCTTCTTTTTTCCTACTGCTTTGCATATTTTTGTTTTTTTTTTGTTTTGGTCCTTTCTTCCCTTCGATTTCGAGGGTTGCTCTCAAACACCAGACTCAGGTTCAGCTTCAGCTACAGCTCCTTGGTCTTTCTCTTAACAAATTATAATGTATTGAAAATTGACAGAATTATGTAATGAATAGAAAATTATGTAAATTACAGTGCAGTTACATTTAATGGTTAGACCTTTTCTTGGCTTCGTTAAGGGGCAAATCGAACGGCGACCCGAACGGTTTCCCGTACGGGAAAAATCGAATACCAATTTTATTGGCAGGTCGTAAGATGCCTTTGACTTTGTGACCAAAAACACCCAAAAAGGTAAGCACACACACGCAGCGAGAAAGGGAGAGGGAGAGAGAGTGAGAGAGAGTGGGAGGGGAGGGTTATAGAGAGGGCGAAAGAGAGAAACCTCTGTAACTGGGAGATTCCCTAATATTGCGAAAATAAAATAAAATTATATCGATAATAACTATATATATATCTTTTTATCATAACATAACCATATGTAACGCCTACTATCGAATGTAACGATAGTAATGGTACCTAAGCTCACGATAGTTTCTTACAAATTGTAAGCAACAACTCTTTGGCACAAACTTAACGGCTTTATTGTTATTTAATATAATTATAAGTTCATTTGGAATGAGCAGATCGAATATGAAGGGGCTTGAAACTCTTTCTAATGAAACTATCGGTTAGGACTATCACAACATCGATACCTTAGCTGGTAGCCGAATACAGGACTCTTTGAAGTGCTGTCTAAGTTACTTTGTTCGTCCTCCCAAGTCTCCCACATAATCTGCTATATATATCTTATCTTATATCAGAAAGATTATTAAACTTTCTGATATAAGTTATAGAAGATTATGTAAAATTCGATAGTATCGAAACATATCACGATAGTAGCTATTATAAGTATATCAACTAATATATTTTTGAGTATATAGGTTCTTCTTGTGATATAAACAAAGAACTTCTTTTGTCACTGGCTACTAAAGATAAGACATAGAAACTTAGCCAATAATACCCTAACCTTTCCTTAAAAGTCCTTAACCAAAACAGCATCTAATATAAACTTATCATATATCTATTATCCTTTAGAATGAGCTGATTCAGTACTAATTATTGATATTCATTATAAACATACCCATTCCTTAATGAGTGTAGCTTACGTTCCTTGAGCCTCGAACCACTCCTAATTATATATATTCTCTTCTGTCCTGTCCTGACAAAGTATGCTTTTATCTCAAGGACACTCGAAACTTGTAAATTTCCTTTATACCATAAACTAGGAGCACTCATTTGACTCTTCTTATGCTGGGATCTTACTAATTTCGGTCTCTTTGCAAGGTGTCAGCTTGTGAACTCTACGTGACGAGTGGCAACAAAGTAGTTTTTTCACTTGTACATCCCGAGACCTTAACCTCTGACCTATCCCCTCAGCTCTCTGTCTGTTCCCTGTATCCACCCAACGCCCAACTGCCGCCTCTCAGCTCTTAACTTAACTACTAATTAGCATTTGCAATGCGGCAAACTTCAAACTTTCGGGCAAAACGTTGCCAACTAGCAAAAAAAATAAAATTCACTGGAGATTACAAACAGAGCGAGACAGGAAGAGCGGCAGAAAGAGAGAGAGAGAGAGAAGAGAAGAAGGTGCATGTCATGATAGCGCTTGGTCCCAAGTCCCAAACTCCAAAGTGGAAACTTTGCCCGGCTGGTTAAATAAGTTGTCATGATAATTTGGAAGCCAGAAACTAAAAAAAAATATATATAAATATAAAAGAAGAATAAAAAAATAAATAAACCTGACTGGGCGCCGATTTATTAAAGGAAGGGAACAAAAATAAAAACAGAAACGTTTGATGCCCGTAACATGAGCTTTAATATTTTGTCGTCGCGAAATCGCCGAATGTGGATGCATTGGAGCATTGGGTCGGTCTCCCAGCCCATGTTCATTTGCATTCGTGACTGAAATCATGACAGGAGACAACGCGAGAGACGCGAGTCACGCGAATCGAATTGAATCGAAAGGGAGGAGGGAAGAAGAGAGGCAAAGGGAAAGGGCAGGGGAAAGTCAAGGCAAATACTTAAACATATTTTAAAGCCAAGAGCTTCTCATAACTCTACTCTGTCATATATAAATATGTGACTCTGTGTGTGTGAGCAAAAGGAGAAAAATTATGAATACCGCATTGAAGTATTTCAGCCAGGAGCTGCATCACTTGCCAACATCTTCATTATCATCATCATCATTATGATGTGTGCGTCATCATGTGTTGGCCTAATGGAAGACAAACATTTTATGACTGCTTCAAGAAGTCATGGCCTGACGTTGACCTTAGACCAGTTCCTGAAACGAATTCTCCAACCTGACTCCCTCGCCTCCCACTCCAACCCACCTCACCCCCAACTCGGCTCATTCCTTCATGTATTCATTCCTTCATTCATTCATTCAATTACATTTTTGCGCACACTCAGCACTAAAGGGACCTCATAAAGCGTCAAAATTTCAGCAAATGAGCAGCAGCATCGACACCCCCTAACCCATAACCCATGCACCACAGCCCCCCCACCCCCACACCCAAACACACAGCCGCCCATACACCACATCCCGATCGCAATACCATGCTAGTCCTGCTCAACCACTTCTGCTTGCCACCTTCCCGTTGTCCTTCATTAGAAACTGCTCCCGTGGGTATTGTGAATTTGCGCGTCCAAATCGATGACCGCTCGGTCACATACTCGCAACACCAACAACAACAACAAATGTGAAACATTCAACATTCAAAGCCATCAAAGTGTTCGCCTCTATTAAAACTGACAGTTGGCAGGACCCCAAAAAGCGTAAACATTGCGGCTGACACAATACCCGTAGAAGCTTATGCAATCCTAAGTATTCCGATGATGAGGAGTATGGGACATCCTCGTCTGCTGCAATTCCAAACTGCTGACCAAACGCATTTCCCTCGAGGAAAACCAAACACTTTGCCACCACACACGACGCTTCCTTCTCTTGAGCTTCAACCGGAACTGAAAGAACAATCAAGGAACTGCTCCATCTGTCCTCATATTTATGTGATATTAGATGATCTATATATATCTAGATATCTGTTGTATATCTGTTATCTATATCCTGTTGAACCTCGTCTGCTTTAAGATGCTTGAGACAAGATGTTGCATGTACAACTGCTATTTGCAGCCACTGTAAGTTGGAGACATTTTCTTAAATATCAACAAAATTTTATCACGTTTCAACCATTGCGGGATTAACTAATTTCGTCTTGTAATTTCACCAAGACGGGAGCACTTTCTCCCCTCTCTCTCTCTACTTCTGTCTATCTGTCTCTGTCTCGTCCATTTCTCACTTAACTCCTTCATTCATTTCAGGGAGTTTTCACTTCGTCACGCCTGAAATTGCACATAAAAATAAAAAGGAAGAAAATTTTTACGATATTCCTATGCAAATTTCGTTGCGTTTCCAAAAGGGGGCGGGGGTGGGTTGGGCTGGTGGCTGGACAAAGATTTTTGCCTTCTGCTCTTATATTCTTTTGGGGTATATTTCCAAGTTTTTTTTCCTGAGTTTTCTTTTCGCTTACAGGTGGATGATTTTAGAATGCATTTTATGGGCTGAGAAATGTTTTTCATTTGAGAAGAAATGCAATAGAAATGAACTTGTGAGTCGCATAAATTTTAAAGAAAAAAAGTCAATTAGAATTGTGGGAGGAAGTGGGGAGGGAGGGCAGAGAGGCTGAAGCTGGAGCTGTAGGTGGAGCGTATCCTGCGATAGCTGGCAGCAATCCTTACAGAACATGCCACACATTATCTGTGATAATAACGAAGCAAACTTAACCCTAATAAAGTACAAATGGGACCAATTCTATTTCATTACGTTGGCCCGAGTTATGCAAATGTGCAGGATGTGTGTGTGTGTGTGCGTGTATGGGACAAGGACAAAGACAAGGATAACACAAGAGTAGATGAGAGGTGGAAGGAAGATAAGGCCACTGTGAGCCATAAAATATGTCATATTTTAGCAAAATGTTGCAGCACAATTACAATAAACGCATTCGGCATGGCAAGGATTTGCCAGGACTCGCTTCTCATATGGGACAGATAACGAGGACGATGCCAACGAGTCTAGTAATTAACCCATTCCCAGTTAGGATACTCTTATGCTTGGCTGCTTTCTCAAAAGGTGGCGTGAAACCATTTGCCACACAAGTTTCCACATATATTCTACAATTATCCTTTGTAGTAGCTTTGTGCACATCCTCCCCCTCACACACATAGAAATACTCACACATGCATAGACACACATCGTTGATGGCACCCCGGCGTGTCCTGGCAAATAAAAAGAGAGCTCGCGCCTCAACTCAACTTAATGCTTTGCAAATTGACACTTGGCCCAAGTGGAGGCGCTCCTTGAAAGGACACAGAACAGAGAAAGAAGAAGTCCATCACAAAGTGATGAATGTGCAACTTCCTGGACTTGCTGGAATCGAGTGTCCAAGTTCATGTCCGGGTCGGTAAATTGGATTGCATATCATTATTTTGCACTTGTCTGAGCAAATTTTCACACTTGCCAACCGAAAAGAAAGGATAATTTATGCGCCTTGTCAGCCAACTCGCAAAGTTCTGCCATCGCCTTTGATGGACATTCCAAGCAAATGTCCTGGGACCTTGCCAGCTAAATTCCTCTTTCTTTTCCTTTTCCTATTCCTTTTCCTATATGTGTGTTTTTTTCTACCTTTCTCTTTTTTTAGTTGCAATTGAGCGAAATCCAATAAATAAAACTCAAAGCTACCAAAAATTTCAGCTTCTTGACGCTGTGTCATGTGTGTAAGATAATATTTGTCTGGCGTTAATCAAAAAGGATCTGCAACGAACCCTCACACCCCCACACACAATCCTTCGACCACTGAAAAAAAGAAAAAGCAAACAATAAAGAAAGAATAGCTAAACTTCTGTCAAATGTCGTTATGGTCTCTCTCGGAAAAGATACTTTAGACATTTGCCAAATATCAAAACAATAAAGTCCCGGAGAATGTTTAAACTAAAAGGGAAATACAAAGATATATTGCTGGGGGTCTAAGGATATAAATAAATGAGTTCTAAACTGTCTCTATTTGATTTTAGATATCGTCTGAAAGTGGTCTCTATTAAGCTGAAGATACTCTCCGTATTCTTTATTCTATGGGTAAAAGATATAAAAAGATACTTGAAATTTCTACATGGAAACTTTATGTTTGGTTAAGGAAATCATAGTTAAGTAGACTCTATTAGCCAAAACGCTATATATCCAGGTTCTCATGAACTGAATCTTCAGTTAAGAAAATCGTTCTTATAGTCATACTTTATCAAGGAGAAGCATGTGTTTCTATACTCCCATAAGATTAAAATGCATGCTCTATCTATCTATCTATATTTTCTCTAAGCTTCCTCTGCTAAGGAGACTTTTCAGGGATTGCGTATCTTGAAAGTCCAAGGAATCTTATGGTATATAGTTATATTTTAATTGTTGTTATTAGTTTCAATTGAGCTTAAAACTGTATTCGATTTTTCAGACTCTACCCCAACCATTCCCAAATCCTATCCCTATTCTCAGCTTACAGATTCGATTTATCATCCTTAAGATAAAAGGATATTAGATATTCAGAGATAATCATAGCAACAGCTTTAAATTTGTTGTAAAACAAATGAAATTAGCTCAGGGTACACCTTCTTTTCGCTAAGTGTAAATCCCATGCAAAGTAGTCGTAAACAATAAAAAAAGAAACGAATGAAAACAAGTTCAATTAACATAAAAAAGCGATTTATTTGCCTGGGGGGCTCGAACAAAGATTAATGGACTTCTCTTGACTTCTGACTCCTGGCCCGGCTGCGGATCCGTTTTTGCTTTGACATCGCCTTTGGAATTGGCATTTGGGCAGGTGTCAAAGTTTAAATGGTCGCTGCGGCATTTAATTGGTCGTGAAAGGACCTGCCTATAATTAATATGCTAATAAAATGTCTCATGACAGCTCGAACAAGAACTTTTGACAGTTGCCTCCTTCCACATCCACTCAACAGGCAACTGGCATCCAAACTGCTCTTCCCTCCCTTTCCCCCACCTCATTTACAGCCTGTGGAATGTTGTGCAATAAAGTTCTCGGCGTGTTTGACTGACATTCCATGCCACATATTGAGGCTGGCTGTAAATCATGATTATCTTTTTATTGCTGACATTTGCGGCCTCTTTATGAACTTTTCTTATATATTTTTGTTGTCGCTGTTTGCTGTTTGACACCACCCACATAACCCCCCCCCATCGTATTGGGATGTACTCGTAATTGAGGGGTACTACTCAGATATGGAGGATTGTACTACGCGTAAGCTGGCTAACGAGATTTGCAATGGTTTTGTTTGACCCTCTAATGGATATGATACTTGGCAATGGCTCAACTGAAAAGCGCTTTTGGTCACCCGAAGGACATTTTGAGTGGAGCATTCAATTGGCAGGCAGTGCATACCTTAAGGCGTACTCGCTAGTAACTGCCAAAAGGCATTCCAATCGAATGCCATTCGATGATAAAAATCGTGCCACACGTTAATCCAGTCAAACATTGAAGCACAATCCTGGCACACAAGAGTTCTGCTAGCAGCAGGACATCCCACCTAGTTCAGGCATGAAGCCAACTTTCAAGGATTAGTGCACAGTCTGAAGTGGAGTTAAGTTGAAGCCTGAGGCGTGGGTGTGCCAACAATTCCGCCCAAATGGACGTCCTGTCGTTGCCCAGGCTCAAAGTGCCATCCGGACGACAATGCAACATTACAATAATGTGCATTTTTATGGACAGTTAACGGCTGCAGATGCCATAAACGCATTATCCAACGCACATCAATGGAATGCCAATGTCCAACACATGACAGAGATAGAGATAGGGATAGGGATAGGGATAGGTATAGAAAGAGAGAGAGAGAGAGAGCCAAGCTGGATGCCAAGTTGAAGTCAAGTCACAAAAAAAAGAAGAAAATAAATATATAAATAAAAAAGACTTTAAGAGCTCCAAGCAAATATTTGTATAGGAGGTAAGGATTGTTGCTTGAAAGTAGATAATGCTAACGATACTATATAATTCCTATATATATATTTATACTCGTATATATATTATAAGGTAAATACAGATACTATCAAGTACAAAAGTATTCAATCAAATGCTAATCTAGGTTTAATATATCGCCCGCTTTTGTTGTATTTTGGTTTTCGTAGTAGAAAGTTTATCGGGAAACAAATTTAAATGCTGTATCTGGGTACCCTAATAATACATAAAGATATATATATAATCGTATATTGTATAAAGAAACCAATAAGTACAAAACTATCCAACCAAAACTTAAACTAAGTTTACTGAATCGAACTCTTATATAATATATTGTATTGTGGCTTTCGAAGGAGCGAGTTCTTATTTCCTGACAAAAACATATATAAATGGTGTATATGGTCACCCTAATTCTAGATTCCTATATCTTAAACATAATCGTACTGCTTTTATCTCTTTAAACTCTTATATATTTATATTTTCTACAAATCTAGTTCCTAAGATCATCCTAAGCTCTCACAAGTCGCATATCAAAATAATCGTGAGATCGTAGATCTCTGCAGATGCTGAATATGACTATATATACTTGACAGACATCTGCACAACTTTCTTTTTCACCTTCGTAACGGTTTCTATACCAGAAGTGACTCTTAAGTTCTCTATCAGTGACACTTCCC
Organism: Hirtodrosophila trivittata; assembly: GCA_035045065.1. Classification (NCBI taxonomy): domain Eukaryota; kingdom Metazoa; phylum Arthropoda; class Insecta; order Diptera; family Drosophilidae; genus Hirtodrosophila; species Hirtodrosophila trivittata. The sequence goes on from JAWNNK010000813.1 coordinate 10,733,646, forward strand.
GTCTAAACTAAATTCAATAACTATTCAAATGACCTGCAAAAGCTAAACAATGTTTTCTCTATAGCTATAAACTTGGCTAGAATCCACTCAATATTATTAGCCATATAACGAGTTAGCCACACAATTTCTCAATAGTTCCCTAGGCAATAAAATAGAATCTAATCTCGTATATCTAAATGGGGATACCTTTAGAGTCATGAATCTGACTCTTTCTGAAATTTTCTGCTCGGCGTGCCGAATGGTGACCACAAATCTTTCGCTCTTTCAGTGTTTCTGTGTCTGTTTCTGTGTCTGTGTCCTTGCAGAAGCAACAGTTAAGCTGGTCCCACAAGTGGAGCAGGAATAGATGGAGAGGCCATAAATAAGGAGTCAAAGACAAAACAACAATCTAAATTAATTATTTATAGGATAGGAGCCAACTGTGGTGCAATTGGCTTGAATAATAAAACGATTTGCAAGTCCGAACTGAACATGAATTATGACCAGATATAGCAGATATATACTGGAATACCAGAATACCGAATACCGGAATACTAAATAAAAATATTACCAGATAAGATATGAGTTTAAATTATGACGGTTAAATGTTAAATGGAGCCAAGACTCTATAGAAGTTTTGGGCTTTAAGTGGAGCGGCCACTTGGCTGAGAAAACAGAGCTAGAGCATAGGAATAGAGAAAGGGCAGGAGCAATAACAACAAGGACGACAAGGACGATGGGTACACTTATTTTTGAATGGGAGTAAATCTAATTTTAAGAGACGCACCCGCAGGCTCAAGGCAGCCAAGCAGCCGCACCCACCAATTATATTAATACAGTTACTCGAATTTATGACTCGAGTCAGCTCTCGCGGGGGGTGAAACAGGAACGGGATCAGAAACAGGAGCAGCAGCAGCAACAGGAACAGGAACTACAACTGGAGTGGTGCAGGGGTTGAGCAGGGGAGAAAAGTGTCGCCAAATTGAATTTGCATAATTTTAAAAGGCCGACTGCGGCTTCCAAGTGGCTAAGTGCGTTGTGCATATTGACAGGACACGGTGGGTGGAGCAGGAGCAGGAGCAGAAGGAGGAGGAGGAACACCAGCAGCTATGAGGCACGCAGCAATTGGAATGGAAATGATGTTTTTGATTTTGATTATGCAAATTTAAGTGTCGCAACAATGTTGCTCATTGGAGCTGAAAGTTGACGCTCCATGAACTTAACAAAGCCACTGCCAACGCCTTCGTCTCCATCCTCCATCCTCCATCCTGCAGCTTCCACCCTCTGGCTAAGTTTCAGACACAGCCTTTAAATGAAATCTGTGAACCATCAGTTCCAGGCTTAAGTTTACCATGTTAATTACAAAGTGGCCTGTCAAGATATTAGACAGCCAACCACAAGTTATAGATACTTCTATAGGATAGATATATGTATATATATTCACGATATCTGCGCTAATTAAGTCAACATTTGCAGATATTCTCTTCCAGCAATGTTTAATTGAATGTAGCTGACCCCTACAGTAAATACTCGTAAACCTCATACCCGGAAAATTCTCATCTTCAAGTGGACCGGAGCACGTTCATCTGTCAAGTTAAGAGACCTCTTCACTGGCGACAGTTGAGCTGTTTATGGTGAATGGTCTGCGTTGATATTAATCCATGATTTTCATATAAATTACTTCATTAGAAATGTCCCTTTGCAAATAAAATGAAGACATACTCCACATAGCACAAATAGTTTATAGGGAAAGTGTTGACATCATCGCAAATACTCAAAAGAACTTTCAAATGAGTCTGAAATTATTCCTAAGGCAAGGATATATATATATCTTCTTATATATCTTTCTTTAAGCTATACTTAGATATAGATAAGTCTCAAATGTATGCAATACTCGTCTTTATATATACTGCCACTTATACTTTATACAGATAACTTTGACATAAGTTAAAGTTCAAGTTTGGATGTCTTTGAAATTTAATGAGCATATTTTGTTGGCATTTCTATTATATAGCATACTTTATAAGCCTGTCTGTCTATCATATATCTTTCTTAGCTGATACACAATGAACTGCTCAGAGTTCGCATAAAAAGAGCATTCACCTTTGCCATTTGGCGAGTCAACGAAAAATTCTATTGTTAAGAAATGCTTAAATGCATTTTTATAGAGAGATCAAAATCGCAAATGCTGGGGTTGATGATGTTCCTTTCTTTTGTATGGACCGGAAAATGCTTAAAGTAAGACACACACACACACATGCCTCAATCAGATATTGGTGTGTACAAAAACTAGAATGGATAAAAATTGTTTGCATTTCGCATTGACAGATTTGCAAAAATATTCCACTGCCTTTTCTCTATCGCTCTCTCTCTGTCTCATCTTGTCTCTGTCTCTCCAGGGTCGCATCCTGGCCATAGTGGGTTATCCTGGCACGTTTTATACGAATTTGAACGGTAATAATCGATCCCTGTGGCACTTTTAAAATTTAAAAAAAATAAATCCGTTTCCAAATGCCGCTCTGAGCTCTCAGTCGATTGTTGCTGAGGGGTTGCTCGGTTCCTTGATGTCCTTGGGTTTCCTTAGAGCACAACTCTTAAAGTTGTGTTTAAAGTTTGATGTAAATCTGGAATTAGGAATCACAATGTTACCTAAAGCTATGCGCTGTGTGCTCTGTTGACTTCTCATTTAATGCAAATCCGCAAAGGATTAAAAACAAATCCACTCGAAATTGAATACGATTAAATTTCGAAATTGACCTCTGGCTGACCATATGCAAATCTTCTGTTACTCCTTTATCCTTCCTGTTTTATGTTTTTCCCTATGTTCGAGTATCCCTTTTGCTCATTTAATCGAGCTGTGAAAGTCACACAAACATTGCCCAGAGCCCATAGAGTCCATTGGGTTGGGGGAATTCCCTTTTTGTGCAACAATTTTAAAATCGAATTTCGAAAAGGTCTTTAAAAAGGGGTGTCTACTGGCTTTTTCTTCTTCTGGTACGGGTGCTCATCACATGGTCATGGAACACACCACAATCGACAGCACTTTTTTTTCCTGGTGTGTTGTGTGTATGTGTGTGTGTGTTTTTTATTGTCATGCAACAATTTTGTGGCAGGCGGTGTTGGGCGAAGGGTTGTCCTTTCGAGCAGGGCATGAGGGCTTGAGGCAAAGGATATAGCTAAGGGCCAGGGCCAGGGGCAGGGAGCAGGGCTGAAGGGTGCTCTCAAAACATAATTACGTGCATGTAAACAATAATTTAATTTCACACTAATGCAACAAATTTGTGGGCTGATTGCGGGTTTTTGTTTAACAAGAAAGACAGAAAGAGAGAGAGAGAGAGAATAAGTTACCATGTGGCAAGCTGTGTGTGTGCCAAGGTGTCTGCAACATCCAGTGGCATTGTCTATATTGTTATATATTGTATATTGTATATATATTTTTGAAGTTTTATTGGCGTACCCTGCCCGCCTTCTATGACAAATGCTGATTGCCTGTAACGAGATTTATAGTGCAACCCTTTCTAGGCTTTCTCTGTCTGCTTTCTCTGGCTACTTTCTCCTCCTTTTTTTCTGTTTGCGAATCAATTCCTTACCCTCATATTCGATCAATAAATTATGTCAGACGCATATATAGTATAAATCTTGACAGTTACATAAGAGTAAGTGAAAAAAGTATTGTCGATTGCTTTTTATGACAGGTGTTGGAAAATGCTTTAATCAGAAGCAGATACGTTCTATCAATGGTAGAAGTAGTTGTGGCAATGCTGTAACTGAAATTTTCCATATTATTTTCGGGCCTTGCACTGATTTTGGAAACTGATTTTTGTGGCAGGGGCGTGGCCAGGGGGCAGCGAGTTGAAAACGTCAATGCCAAAAGAAAGAGCAGAAAAGAAAAGCAAAAGAATTTCAATTGAAAGTCACTCAATTGAGCTAAATCGAGCCAGGGGGTGGAGTATGGAAATGGGTGGGGTCACACACACACACAAACACACACACACACACACCCATGCAGACACAAGTCGATAGTTTATCCATCACAATCAGCGGCAGGGAATCGCTTCTGCTTGAATTAAGCCAAATGAAGGAAGCATCAGGGCCGAGAACTTAATACACACAGCTAGTCACACACACACACACACACACACATGTGAGCACACACACAACAGGATGTTCATTAGGTTCGCTGCATTCTTGGTTATTAAATCTAGATATCGCACCAGCAAGTAGGAAATTAAAGAGAGAAAAAGAACTTTGATGAATAATACATGAAACGGTTAATAGAAGTGCATGGTTCCAGGATTAAATGATTATTCGAATGTGTGTATGTGTGTGTGTGTGTGTGTGGGTGTATGGCATTTAATTCCTAGTGACTGACCCAAAAGGGGACCACAACTCAAACTCAAACTCAAACTCGAACTCGTACGTAGCTCGTAATTACCCTGACCAACGTCCGCCAGCCTATGGTTCGTGGTTCGTGTTAATCAGTCGAGGGAACCGGAACTAGTTGTGGAGTTGGAACTTTTGCAAAATGATTTACTGCCTCATAATATTATATTAGAAATCGAGTGAAATTTGTGAAAATATTTGCACAAATTAGTGGCAACTGTCGACGTTTTACTTCGACTCGTATTTGCCCAATTCATCAGGCCACAAATTTGTTGGCCATTCTGGACCATTTGTCCATTTGTGTAACCGGATGCGGCACAGTGTCCTTTGCAGCCCCATGTCCTGTGCTGTGCTGTGCTGTCCTTGTGTCCTGCTGTCTCTTGCCTCACACATCAGCATACGTAATCCAATGAAACGAATGCTTTATTGGCTTAATGGAGCTGATGAGGATGCGGGCCAGCGCAGAGGCCTCCAGAGGATTCGAAAGTGTATCGAAATGAAAAAGGACAATTTAATTTAATTTTGCCGCAGCGGACAGCAGCGCTCCAATATGCAGAAAAAGGATATACGACTCCATATGTATATGTGTTATGCGATGCCAAAGGACTCGCCCATAATTCACACTTGTGGCCACACACATTTGTCCCCCCCAGACCCAGTTCCTCTCATATGTGTGGGTGTGCGCTTATTGCAGGGTGCGGAATGTAGAAGCTTAATTTATGGCCACTAATTACGTCGATGATAAATTTAATTTCGAATTATGACAACGAGAGGAAAAGCGACTGAATCGAAGCGATGTGCTCCTGCAGCCTTTTCGCATTTTAATCCCGCATTCAGTTCTGGCCAGGCAACTCCCCCTCACTCCCTTCTCCCTCTTTCTCTCTCTGTGTCTCCCCTCCAGAAATGTCAGCAATAAAAAGATAATCATGATTTACACAGAGAACATCAGCAGCATTTTTTCTGACATGCCATTCCGTACATGCCAAGCACTTTATTATACGAGCTGGATAAAATATATATAGGAATATGCTGGCAAATTTCAAATGTCAGATGTCCTTGTTCAACTGTCACGAGGACATTTTATTAGCATATTAATTATGCACCGAGCGAAACTGGAGACGTTCGAATTGAGCAATTAAATGCTCCAGCGACCCATTCTCATCTCCAGCCTTGACACCTTCAAATTCTCTCCGGGAATAAAGCGCAAACAACATGAAGGAAAACTTTTCATTTATTTACCTAGAGAAATCTCATTAATCTTTGTTGGCCTTTGACTCTGAGGCGAGAGGTGTAAACACAGACAAATCTCTTTTTTATGGTAATTACAACAAAAAGTTGTATATTTTTTATTGGTTTTACATACTCTGCTGAACGATTTTAGGGGTCGCTTCGAATTAGTTATCGATAACATTTAATTATTTCGACTTTGCAATACAAATAGAAAAACAAAACAGAAAATAGGAACGGAAAAACAAAACTAATTAAAATGAATTTGAATCTCGATTTCGTTTCAGAGTGTTCAACAAGGCGCACGGAGTGGGCGTGGTGCGAGTATTACACATGTCAGAGCTTGGGGAATACCCCAACTCAATATGAGGAACATGCAGAACTCCCGAGCGGGCGGTAAACTCATTTGTATAAACTAATTGAGAGATTTGTGCGGCAAACGAACTTTATTTTATGACGTGTCTCTCATTAGCAATTAAACCGAATCACACACACAAAATGGCACAATAAAATTTAGCTGATTTGCAAAAATTGGGGGGGAAACACGAACACATTAGGGGGCAGAGCGGAGGCTTAAGTAGAGCTAATTGCAAAGTTAAAATGATTTTCGTATTGGGCCAAGGTTAATAGCTTTCGGCAATATATATTGATTAAATGATGCAATATTTCTGTACTAAACAGTTTAATTTATCGATTCTTCTTTGTATCATTTTCGTTAACGTTTTACTGCCTGCATTCTCGTTTTCAGTTTCACTTATACAGAGCTCTCTTCTCGGTTTGAGGATTGATTATGGATTGAAATACGAAGCATATTTAACTTTAATTATCTCTCTCTCTTCTTTCTTCTGTGTGCTACATTCTTAAACAATCCTACTCCTTCAGCTTTTCATCCAACTATCTATCTTTCTACTTTCCTGAACGGTTATTTGACTCTTTACTCTTCTTCTAATCTGTATGCTTCTACTTTCTACACCTTTCCTACTCTACGCTTCTTTTACTCTTTAGGTAAGTTCTTCTACTCTCTTCTTTGTGCTATATTCTTAAACATTCGACTGATTGCTCTGCTTCTACTTAAGTTTGTAAGGGAAACTACTGATTCTTCAGATTGTTCTCTTTGTTCTATAAGTTTCGTCTTTTCATTTCATTCCTTTGCAAGTTTTTATAATTAAACTCTTTCAATTTTCTTTTCTTTTTTGTGTTTTATTCTTAATCAAATTACTGAATTCAATCAAGCTTTCTTTTTTTCTACACTCTATATCCTACTTTCTTCAGTGTACTCAGATGTGCAGAATGCTTTGCTCTTATTCAATAACGATATAAAGTATAACGACTTTCTTCTAACTTTCTATCTACTACTTACTATTTTTCCAACTTCTTTTGTGTTTAATTTATAAACGTCTTACTAAATGTTTAAGCTTCAACTCTTAAATCTCTTTATTTGTGAGACAATCCTTATTATCTATTCAACTGACCTTAAGCTATCTGTCTTCTTGTCTTTTACATTCATCCTCGTGCTTTATTTTTTAAGGGATCATAATATGAAACAAGTATAACTTCATATAATAGAAGATTATATTTCTCTTTACTAATCCATCAATAACTTACTTTCTGCCTTGTTCTACATTATAAAACGTTCTACTGACTGCTTTAGTTTACTAAACAACTGATGAACACTATTCACATTAGTTGATCAGGTTTGTCCTGCTTCTTCAAACTCATCTGCTCATAACCTTGCCCAAATAATAATTGACCACATTATGCAAACTGGTAGCAGCAGAAGTTAACCCACATTAAAGTAAGGGTATTTACAGTAAGTTGAGAACAAAGAAGACCTTTTGTGGCATCCGAGTATCTACATTTATGGACTAATAGATAATGGAAGTTTTGTAATTGTTTCACAGACAGGCAGCCAGCTCCAGCTCCAGCTCCAGCTCCAGCTCCACTCTCTGCTCTCCACTCTCTGCAGTCTTCATTAATTGCCGGCTGAGAGTGTCCTTGTTATCTCGTACTTGGAACGGAATGTGTCCCATATGGGAACCAGGCCAGGTGTTGGTGTACTCATAACACACTCGCTCATAGATGGTAACTGTGGTGGGCATGGCGAATGGGTTTATTGTAATTTTGTACATTTTGGTGGAACATTTTGTTAAAATATGACATATTTTATGGCTCAGAGAGATTTTATCTCTGGCCTCTCATGTGTAATTTGCATTTGCATTTAGCCAAAGACAAAGAAACTCGCAGCTGAAGTTAAATTACTTGAAGGGAAATGGAGATGGACCAGAATTGGTCCCATTTGTACTTTATTAGGGTTAAGTTTTGCCAGATAATGAGGCTGATTAGCAGCGAGTAAGGGGATACTTTGCCCGAAGAAGAACTCAACTAATTTCTGATGGCAATCGAGACACATTAAGAGTGAAGCAACTGTCCAGGGCATAACATACATATACATATATATATGTATATATATATATATAACTTATGTGGGGAGTTGGTTCGATCTGAAAGTTTGTCTGATTGATTTTGGGTTTTTGTGTGTGTGTCTTTTGTCCTTTGGCGGAGAACATTTCAAATTGCCAAAATATTTGAGGAATTTCTTGTACTCGTGGTACAAAAATCTCTTTTTATACTTATGCTACTTCGATTCTCGCTCGCTCTGCTGGCGTCTTTTTTGATGGAAAAACTCAAATATCTTTCAGTGAATTTTTTTGTCCAAATGTCTGCGTTGTCTTCTCTGTGTCTTCTCTGTGTTTTGTCTGTGTCTGCCCTGTGTGGACCTTTTGTGCCACTTTTGTCGAACGCTAAAAGCGTGTATATGCTGGGAGTCGTCGATAGTTAGTCCAAGGAGGCGGGGGTCTGTGCAGGTGAATCTGTTCAGAAAGTATCTCGATAAATTAAATCAAATTTTTTACATTTTTGTGCATGTTTAACGCGTGCAAGGAGTGAGGGCAACATACGACAATACGTTGCTTGAACTGAAGCCAAAAGAGTAAACTGAATAAATAAGAATGCTTCGGTTCTGTTCTGATCGACTCTGAGTTACCCTCAGAACACATCTGTCATATTAGAAAGAGACACAAGACAGAGAGAGAAGATATCTTCTTCTGATATGTCACATACTTAAGTTGAACTATAGTATACCCTTTAAGGCAGACTTCTTTGAGAGGAATCTTCCAGTGTATAAAAAGACTTTAGTGACTTTTTTGTTAGACATTAGACGATGACACACACAGTTTTGTGTATGTGTGTGTGTGTGTGTACCTGTTGAAATTGTCTTTAAGTTCTTCTTACTTATCCTACAATATATTCTGAATGTAGCTTGTATCCATTGCAACCCGAAAAGATTCCTTTCCGGCTCTATAAATAGCTCTTCCCATTTCTCATTAAATTTCTTGGCATATCCTTTCGTCCTTGTTCATAAATCCTTATCTGGCTGCCATCTCGACTCTCATCTCAATTGTACTCATAGTTGTTCTTTCTAATCAAATAATCTCTTCACACCAACACACACTTTAGCGCCTTCAACTTAAACTGTCCTTGGCTTCCGTCCCTTCTGCTCTGTTCTGCTCCTCCTGCCGCCTTTCAGGCTTCCTGCACAGGCGTTCGTTGGGTGATTATCCCCAGAGCGCAGGCTTTCATGTGTGTCATCGGAAATTGCTTTGGCAATTTCTTAACTCGTTCTTTCTACCTCCCCCTCCGCTCCCCCCACCCAAAATCGTGATGCTAACACGCCTTATGATTGCCGCTGCACGCGCTGCGTCCCGCTCGCTAATAATAAACCCGGTCTCTCTCTTGGAGGAGTAACACTTCAATGGGAAGGCCGGGCGAGCGGTTAGTCCGGGGGGGGGTGGTGGTCGGGCGTGTCTATAAGTCGTATCAGAGCATGTCATCGCTCAAATAAATGTGAAAATGCTAATTTAACCCTTTTTATTATTCATAGTCTTACAGTTGGGCGAGCGTTGAATCGTCTTCTAGATAGACTCATAGATGCCATGCAGACGATATCATCATGGGTGATAAATTCCTGGCTCCTTTTGCGACTCTATTTGCATTGCCTCTGGGAACTCTGTCGCCACAGGACCAGAGTATTAATATTATGTATTATTATTTTAGCTCATCTCGTGACAATGTTGCAGTATTTCTTATTAAGACATTTGTCAACTTAATGTCAACCCATTTAGTTAAGTTATTAAAGCTTCAGATCAAGGAATCAACTAATGAAATGCTGCCCTCTCTATCTATCTACATCTATCTCTTTCCATCTCATTCAGTGTTTTTTACGAGGATAAAGAAGAACATTTACCAAAACGATTCGTTCGCCTTGACTGCACAACTTAGAAAAAACTTCTCATACCTATACCCACATCCACACACATCTACACACACACACACACACACACACATTTATATAGAGAGCCCTAATAGAGTCGCACACACGCCCCCAACACGTGGCAGTCTCTGGGCATTTCAACCACAAAAATATCTGCCAATTTTTGCCTCGAATTTCATTCGAATTAGATGTGAATCAAATGAATCAAACGAATGCCACACCGACGCGTGTGTGTCAATCAAATAAAATCTATTGTGAATAATTTACTTATGACGTTGCCCAAAACTAACTTTGACATCTTTATTCAATTTAACTGCGGTTTATATAAGCTCAACTAATTTCTGAATACATTTCATTTGTAGTTTTCTACTTGGGGAAGATGCTTAAGACGGAATTCTGAGCATTTTATATATGTATGAAACTCACCTGCAGCTGTTCTCATATTTTGTTACTTTAAGCAGATTTTCAATTGAAGTTAATTAAACATCATTTTCAGAGCTATTTAATCACTATGGAATACCTTTTAAAACTAAATCAATTATCTTTTCAGTTGCTTTTCTTGTTGATAAAACAAATTTCATGCATAAATTCTTGAATACCAAAGATTATTCATAGCATATCAAATCAGGTTGGATAATAATAGCAAAGATTCTATTCAGAATAAATCATTTTTGGTACCTAGGCTTAGTTACTTAATAAAGCAACTTTCATATCAGGTTGACTCTCTTCTTAACAATATGATTTGCATATGTTAGCCTATAAATAGATATACTCCAATCGAGCTATATCTATCATCAACAGGTCTTCAATATACTATCTCATATGTTGTACCAGATACTCGCAGCACTATATTTAAAATCAATATTAATTGCAGTCAAGAAAGAAACTCTCTAAGTCTTCACTTAGCCTATGAGATGTTGGATAAAAACAAGTAAGACGAGTAGAGTCGACTGTGAAGGACTAGTAGGTACCCTTAACCAAGGTATGAAGTACGAAGAACATATTCGAACTGAACTTAGCACACATACATATAAATTTACTTATATTTAAAGCGATTCTGAGCCTTTTCGCTACAGTTTTACCTTGTGGTACCCTATTCTTGGAACCTTATGCAATTTACAGCACAAATTAAAAATAATCCAAAGAAATATACTAAAGTGCCAATAATCAAAGTAATCGGATGAAAATTATGCCTTTAAATCGTTTTTATCGTCATTTTGTGATGAGGGAGGAGAGAAATTCCAAGATTTCCATCAAATTTTGTGTCTTTAGCTTTTATAGTCTCTGACAAGCAACAAGTTTATACAGACAGATGCTTAAATCACCTGATCAATAATATATATACCTTATAGGGTCAGAGCTGCTTCCCTCTGCCTGTTCCATACATCTCCACACAATCAACACAACCCAATTTATGCAATTTGAATGGGTTAAGGATGTAAAGACGCTGTTCCACTTCATTTGTCGGCGATGAGTTGGCTTTTCAATGCCTACAAGGATTGCCCATTAAAAATGTTAATTAGTTGCACAAACATTGAGCATCGGTGATTGCAGCAACAGCAACAGCAACAGAAACTGCAACTGCAACAGGAACAGCAACAGCAACAGCAGCTGGATCTGTGGCAAAGTGTGTGGAATTTGGAAGACACACGACCAGAAGGCACAAAGCTCCTGGAGTTGAAGCTGCAGTTGGCACAGAAGCTGCCTATCTCCCTTCCACTCTCTCTCTCTCTCGCTCTGTCTCTGTCTGTACACAGGGACTGCCGACATCGCGTGTATGCAAATTGAATTCGCTGCTGTCGCTGAGACTGCGAGTCGCTGAGGTGTCCCCAATTGAATGGCAATTAAGATAAATGTTCGCAGCATGTCCGCACTTAAGCCCGGTTAGCAATACGAATAGGTGGAACAGTATACATTATAGAGGTGTGTGCCGGATACAGGGGAGATCGGACAGAGATGCCCTGGACGGAGGCAGGCCCAGTAGACGGCTTGACGACGCGGATTGCGAGTATCGCATCGAAAGTAAGTCCAAATAATTATTAACTAATTTCTTTGACACTTTGAACTTTTGTTTTGTTTTGTTTTTTTCTTTCTTTTGTTTCGTTTTTTTTTTTTTTTGGAGAGCAGCAACAACGGTTTCGGGAAATTTCAGGTTTTCCTGATGCTGAGACCCAGACACCCACCCATCGGAGTGAATGAAGCATCCAATTTGAAATGCGCGTCACGTTTGCGACGGCGTCTGAGCAAAAATCGATATGAATGCGACCGACCCGGCTGGACAGAGGCCAGGACACAGGGACCTGAACGCGGCTAAAACAGCTGCTGCACTTGGCTGGTTACTTCCCCCACACATCTTAAGGTGCAATGGACCCAGGAAGAAATAAAAATAAAGCCTAATGGTAAACTCTTCTATATATTTTACACACACTTTCCCATCATCATCATTCGTTTCCGTGTTTCTAGTTGACTTATACCAAAATGACATCCATTAATTTTCAAAAGATACGAGAAATTCGCAAAGCGTTGCAAAATTTTTATAATTCTCTCTGTTCTCTTTTTGCTTTTGGCAGTTTTTGATAAATCACAGAATTTCGTTTGAGGCGCATCATTTGTCAAAAAGAAATGGCAGCAAGTGCATATTGGAATCTCCAGAGTTGATAACATCCCCAGAACTATCCACCCAGCCTGGCAGCATCTCCTCTCTTCACATATGTCACTCTGGTAACTTTGGATAAGTTTGGGTCAAATGTGCGACACTTTCGTCATGGGTTACGACTAAAGTGGTTGTTGCTTCGGCACATAACAAATGACCTCTTTGCGCTCTTAAGGGGCCCCAATGATGAATTATGGTTCTTCTTATAGACCGAGGGGAGGGGGCTCTAATACCCCTAATACGCCCTCTGGGAGATATGGCTAATATGCCCAGCTAATATGCCAGGACACGCTTCTAAAATAAAACCCTTTCTTTAACTTGATTAGCTGCAATTTTAAGTACGAACTAAATAAATATAATCACACTTTTGGCTTTTAGTTTAATAAATCAACTGAACTATAAATAAGTTCCAGCAAATGGAATAAGTTCAGGGGTTACTATGAGGCAAACTTCTAATACTTAAAAGAGATTCCCAACAATTATTAGAATAAGATTTCATTGAGTGAGAATCAAAGATATATCTTAGGCATTCCTTAATGCGATTCTAAGACAAGTTCTTGAACTGAAACCTTAATTGGAACTCTAAGTTTATTATAAATTACAACAATTAGTATAAGTTGTGCCTGGAATACTTGTTCCTGGAACGAGTTCTGATATACTCGTTAATGCGTCGCAAATACAATATATTCTGGTAACATCTGAGAAATACTTTCAGTCTCCCCCTCAAGAAGTGTATGATATATCGATTCATGTATATACTATAACATATCGCAAGGAGGAAAAGAAAGCATTCGCATTGGATATTGCATCATTTGCAACCTGCTTCTAATTGTGCTGACAATTTTTATGGCTGTCATATAAAATATTGGAAAATTATGCAGAAATAATGCGTATGGCAAATGCTTCATGGAGTTTTTCCATCTGCTACCAGGAATTGCAATTCAACCTGAAATGGGACGGAGATGGGAGTAGCTTTTATCAAAAAATTAGAGCGTGAAATAAACCAAGCAAAACTCATACACACACACAGGGAAGCGGAATTTATTGGCAGTAATAAATCATAGCGGAAACTAAGAGACCTAACCTAACCTTGAGATTTCAAGGGGATGTATTCTATACGAACATATAGATAGATATCGTATCATATCAGAGAGAAGAGACAAGTATTAAATGCAACGAGGATTCGCTGGAAAACGGTTTTCAGTTTGAGGCAACGCTTTGGGCAAGCACTTCCTGGCCTGATAACTTCAACATTCAAGAGTTGTATTAATGAAATATATATATATATATATATAAGTATATATGTATATACATAGTGTATAGATATCTAAAAGTGTTTTTGTTTTCTGTTTTTTGTCTCACGTTGTTTCATTCATAAAATCTAAGGAGCTGGCAGCTTCTTAAAATGTGAAGCACGTGCAACGTCGCGCTATTTGCTATGGAAGTTGATAGCATCTCAGAAGGAGAAAACCGAGAAGGAGAAATGAACACCAAAAATACAAAAAACAAACCAGGAATCATAAATGAAACAGAATTTAAGATAGAAATTAAGAGAAACAGTCGAAAATGAGAAAAACTGAGTAAAAAGGTGCGGGCGTACGAGTATCGAGCACTCAAATTGAAATCTCAAGAAAAGTGAATGAAAACTTTGTCGTCGTTCTTTTCATTATTTTATACGGTAGGTGATATTCCGAGCGCGTGCTCCTCGACAAGATTGAAATCAGCATCAGCATCAGCATCGTTAGTGGTTCTCTGGCCCAGACTTGTTAATTGTCGCGCACTCAATCTGAATCTAAATCGGATTCGGAATCGAAATCGGAATCTGAATGTGCATCTGAATCCAAAGGGACTCATTCAGGTGTGGGAAAGGTGGGGGTGCTGCCTGCCTGCCTGATGGCTTCATTCATAAGAAATTTGTTTTTCAGCCAGGTAGACATACTGACTGACAGCCAGGTTAACTGGTATCAATGGAAATTAAACGAAATAATAATGATCTCCAGTGGCAGCGGAAACTGAACATTAGGGAAATCTTTTATTTCGAACGGATGTTATACAAATTTCAAGAAACTGTCTCTATAAATTAAAAACGTCCCAACTAAATCCTTAGATTCTTCTAGAGTTGGATTATATATTAGATATTAGATAGTAAGTCAATCATTCTGATGAACTGGGCTTGTGCTGATTAACTAGCTTCATTCTGAAACTAGCTTCTATTGAGACACCCCACAAACGATTCATAACTTAAAGATTTGTCATATCATAAAGAGTAAAGATCTATATAGAAATTACTGTAGAAGATACATGGCAAAAGTGACACGATCTGGACATAGTTAAGCGCTCAGATAACTCTAGTATAGCCCCGTGTGGACTGTCTCCATTTCAATTGTTGGCCACATTTGGCAACAAAATGCGTACGACGGGGCGGCTAGAGTTTCCATAAATTAAAATAGAATTCCAGGTATGATCGCTGGCATCCTTATAAGCTGATCGCCGTGCCCGAACCATTTAGGGATCTTTGGCAGCGACTCCGACACAGACGATGGCGACAACGACGACGACGACGACGACGATGATGACGATGACGACGACGACGACTAAATCTGGCGTCCAGATGATGGACACGTGCCTTGCCGCAGTTCTGTAATTTAAATTTTAATTTCCTTTTTAATTGCATTCAATTAGTGTGGAACTGCATTTGGTTCGCAACGGATCGCACTGCCAATCAGCGACATACGACAGCGAGTACGTTGTCATCGATCACCGATGGCTACTGGGATCATCAACTAATAAACTGTCATAATGCCTGTCAAATGGCATTAGGTAGCTCCTTCAAAGTCATCACTAGACATCATCATAATGATGATGATGATGATCATGTAATCGGAGTATAAAACGTTGAACGAAAGTTCATAAACTTTAATAGTAGTTCATCATATTTTTCGACATCTTCTGTGTGATCTTCAGCTTGTTTTTTTTTCTTACTTTGTATCTGTATCTGTAGCTGTTGCTGTTTGTAGCTGTAGCTGTAGCTGTTGCTGTATCTGTATCTTTTGTTGACTTGTCGCTGTGGGTTGTATCATTCTATTGACCATTTATGGCGTGAAACATGTTTTTGCCTTTGGTCGTGTAATGTGACTAATTGGAACTGCAGCAACTGGAATTGTTGCTCATTGTTCAACATAATTACCCAGCACTTGCCACATACAACTACGAACGCGAATACGAATACGAATGCGAATCCGAATACGAGTACCATCACATACATCAAGTTTTCAAGACTCACTTTGATGTTGATGTTGTCATCTCACAAAACTGAATCACAAATTAACTGAAGCCCGCCCCGCTGAAATCACTGAAATCTGTTCGTGTCAGTTCCTTTAGTTCCCGTTTAGTTCCTTGTCGTAACGCTCAGGTAGATCTTTTTGGCAGGTGTCCAAGTGGTCTGACATTTTATGAAATTTATGACATTATTGTCCACATTTGACCTTTCTGCGGAAAACCACTTCGGTGTGTTGGGTGTTCGGTGGCCATAACTGTACATTATGTACTAACAACAGCCTCACAGCATGGGTTACTTAACAGTCTTCCTCTTTCTTACTATCCTCGTTATAACTGTCATAATATTAACAATGCAACTATATTACCAACATAATAATCACATCGACTGCTGAAAACTACTTTATACCTTAACGCAACTCAGGTGCACAACAAAATAACTGTTTATCTTGAGGCGCCACCTTAAGAATCTGACGCGAACAAGTAACATTTGTTGACTGTTATTACATGGTATAGGAAATGTAATATGGAATATGACAAGTTATAATTTGAAATAGAAGTAATCGAGACGACTTAATTGACTTTTACTGTTTTATAATATTGTTAATTAGGTTTAAAGTTAAGTTAAGTTTTAGTTTAAGTTAATAATAACGACTAAGCACAACTTGGCCACAACGAACCGACGACTTAAGACCTTAACTTCTTCTGGCCAAGGTCTCAAGTAGTTGCCTACTTGATCTAAGTACGTATAAGACTCGACTTTGAGCTGATTTAATGCTTCTTCCTAATCGTATGCTGCCTTTAGCTATGAGAGAAATCGTTACTGTGGCTCCTCTTTACGTATGTGTGGAATATGAAGATGTGCATCTACAATAGCTAAATCGATCTGTGTGCATCTGTACAAGTAACTCAGAGACTATAAAAGATATTGAAAAGTAACTATGTAACTTGATCAGAACTATCTCTAGTGTATCTTATAGTCTCATAGGGGATTCAGTAAGAATAAATACAAGTAACTCAGACACTACAAAAGATATTAAAAAGTAACTATGTAACTCGATCAGAACTATCTCTAGGGTATATCATACTCTCATAGGGGATTCGAAATATGACATCTCAAGCTACTTTAAAATTGGCTACAAGGAATTCAAGTCTAGTAGCGATAGCTTGAACTGATTCAGCACTGTTCAAGCTAACGAAATGTTCACTTTATCGAAACAAACTTTGGTATGGGAAAATTTTAATCTCGAAATGTGTAAAATACACAAAATGCATAGAAATACACAATATAAACTTGTTGTACAAAATGTTTATGAATGTGTGTGAATATATGTAGAAAACAATATCTGTTCAAGTTATAGAGAACTTCCATTCAGGTTTTCGAGTACTAAAGAAGCAAAAACTTTTTGTATAAGTTCCAGAATGTGTTTAAGTTGTCTCAAGCTCGAACAATCTTGTTCTCTAATACATCTTTTAAATCCTTAAGCTAATATGAGTGTGATAAATATGCGGTGTATCCAGTCGAACATACATATTTATACCTATTCAACATATTTATACCTTTTTAGTAGCCGAGTTACTGAAGAGATTTTTGCCACAATTCTCTATTGTGTCGTTTCAATATGTTCAAAATTCGTTTCAAATTAAGTATTTGAATAATTTTTGTAAGAGAAACATATAAAATTTATGAGCAGGTTACCGTTTCCCATTGGACTAAGGCCCAGGCCGGACTCAGCTGTAGTTGAGTTACTGCCAAATTGCGTGCAAAATGTAAGAAACCTTTTCTTGAACCTCCCCCCACTTCTCCTCATCCTGCGCCCTTTTTAGCTATAAGCTTAGGCACTTTGCGAAAATGAAGTGTAGTTTATATGGAGTCAGATCCTTTTGTCAACATTTTAAATGCATTTTTATTGAGATTCATATCGCGAAATCGCAGCCTGTGCAAGAATTGAATGCGACTTTGAATTGACTTCAAATTCCTTAAATTATTGCCTACCCCTAACAGGCACACACACACACACAGCACAACAAGGTATACCTTAGAGGAACACATATGCTAAGGCTAAAACTGAACACTCCCACTCCAATTGTGATTCCGATTCCAATTCCATTTTCATTTCCGATACTGCTCCTGATTCTACTGCAAACTTCAATACAACCCCCCAACCCCACCCCCATCCCCATCTTCATACCCATCGCAATCCTTATACCAATAGCAATTCCTAGTACTGTCGTCTTTTGCTCTGCTCGAGTTTAAAATCGTTTTGGCAACTCGCACGTTTTATGCGAATTTGAACGGTAATAATCGATCCCTGCGGCATTTTAAAAAATAAATCCAAATGCGAACTGTGCTCCGAGTGGATATTTTCTGGGGGTTGGTAGCGCGACCAGATTCTAAAGGCGGGAAGGAGGGGCGTTTGAGTTATTGCACTTGGCTTAGTTTAGAGTGTGCACACACACACACAAACACACACGCACATACATATGGTACCCAAGGAACAGGCCAAGTTTTATGCGTTTCTTATCGGCATTTGATTTGGCAGCTAAATTGCAGTAAATTAAAAAGTGCAAACAAAACACTTTGATAAGCATGTCCCAAACTTTATGGGGCTCTTAAAACTGTAGACTGAAGCCAAAGGTAGTTAATTAGAAAGAGATGCCTGATACGAGCATTAAGCTATAAAGATCTCTTTCGCTTGAAAGGTAAAACATGTATGAATGTTGCAAATGTTGAAAAATTGGTCATAAAATTCGAACAATTGAAGTTATTCATAGGATTGATTACTGCTTTAGTTCCCATAAGAATCGAATAGATACTTTTTCGAGAGGATTGAGGTAAGGATCTATTGTATACTTAACATGGAAACTTAATTATAGTATATAATCTTGAGAACATAATAGAAATATGTAACGCAACAGAGTCTATCTATAAAGATATTAGAAACTAAGAATATCGAATAGATATAAATTGTTATAGATACAATATTATTGCCAGGAATAGTTAGGATTGGCAAGAGATACTATTTTTTTGTAATTTATCTAACATGTTTATATATAGTATATAAAATATATCTCTCATCTGCCTTTGAGACATGACTTAGAGTGTAAGTCTTAGACTTAAATTTAAGATTGGGAATCTCATAAAAGATTTGACATGTTTAGACTTTAGCTCTCGATATATATCGAGTTCAATGATTGTTAATTCAAAAGACTCCGAAATATCTGCTGGCCTTACACTGATAAGTTGAACTGTGAGTAGATATTGATAGGAAATTGAGAGAAGCTCAGGTTTAGGTATACTAAACTGAATAGTTGCCATCATTCCTCACCCTTTCATTTATCGAATGATTCAGTTGCAATCGATAATAGATACAGCATTGTTAGTATAACAAATACAAAGGAATCCTTTGTCTGCGAAAGGATTGTTTGTGTTTGTAATTAGTACGTACTTCAAACACAATGAGCAAAGTCAAAGTCACATTCAAAGCTAATGAACGTGCGGCGCAATCAGCAGCAGCAGCAGCAGCCGAACGGATCCAGTACCAGTTCCAGTTCCAGTTCCATTTATCCACCTTCGACCGCATGCAAATTCGCCTTTGTTCGCATATTGACACCCGAAGTCAGCCCAACCCTCTGGAGTGTGTGTCAACCCTTTTTTGGTGTTTTTGTCTCTGGCTGGTACAAATTAAGGGTATTCCCCACCCTTTAAATTTCTATTCAAAATCGAATTTCAAAAGGGGGCGGATACATACGGCGGGCGAGGAACAGATTCTTGCATAATTCTAAAGTGTGTAAACAATAATTTAATTTTGCACTAATGCTACAAATTAGTGGTTTCAAAAGGGGCAGACTAAGGGTGGGTGGGGGTGTGGTAGAGGGGTGGGAGGGTAGGGCGAGTCGACGCTGTCATCGTCTGAATGTTAATTCAATCAGGGAGCGTTGACAGAGTCAGAGAAGGAACTGCCTTTAGCTGGTCATAAATTAGAAGGACTTGTCATTAATGTCCTTTTGGCCTTTGCAATTAAAATCCTCACCCACACACACACACACACACACACACACAGACACATATACATGCACATGCAGATGCACAGAAATTGAACACGTTCGATTTGCAGTCATATATTAAAGATGATGATGTCGGGATGTAAATCATGATTATCATTTTATTGCTGACACATGTTTTCATTAACAGAGACGCCTCCGACTGTATGTATATACCCCCCTATAGTCCCGCCCCCTTGGAAAAGTCAGAGCAATACATGCTCGTAGTCGTACCATCCACCCGTTGCGCTATAGTTTTCCCAAAAACGATGACAAATGATGTCGTTTTGCCTGCCCAGTTGCCAATTTTCATAAATTCGCAATTCTGCACACTTGCGTTTTGGGCGTCCACTGGGCAGTGGGCAATGGGGCAAAGGGCAAAGGTCATTGGGATTTACATAATCTTGAATGGCCATGGACTGGCCATCAATCACACATTGCACTATGGCAGAGTCATAACAGCTGCCACGCCTTCAAATGGCATTTTAATGCGAACGCTTGCTGGAATTGGAATGGGACAAAAAGGAGATCCATAAAAATGTCCTTCGATGCGCTAATTAAACGTCGCTCGCGTTGCCAAATGTTGCAAGTTCAACGAATCGCAACCGAAAGGGGTTACCCAAGAAATTAGCATTAATTGGTCATTGGCAGTGAAAGGTAGCGGAAATTTACAGTGACTACAAAAGATGTTGCCCCAGGGAGAGAGGCCGAGTGGCTATCAAAACAAGTTAAAGAAACAGGGAATATAAAAAACTAAAGCATCCTTTTTAAGGATAAAAGATACAGAGAGAGAGGGAGGGATGTGTACAATAATTTGACAAGTCATAATATTGATTACATGACCAAAAGATTTATAGCCACATATGCGATTTGAGGGCCCTTTCAGGGTTTTAGCCTCGATTATGGCTTGTAATCGAACAGTTCGACAATGTCAGGCTATAAATCTTCAGTCGGCCTGCCTGTAACATTGGCGTGTTACATTTTAAATCGAAATGGAGGAAGATTTATTTCCAGCTACAAGTGTTCACTTTGCTAACCCCCTCGTGACCCCCTCCTAAAGCCATCCTACCATCCTACCATCCTACCATCCTGCCCACCTATCCATACCCATCATCAAATTCAAGTGGGTTTTCTAGGCAACATATGTGCGGGTTCTGTTCTGTTCAGCTCTGTTTTCTTTTCTATTTCTGTTTTCCTCTCCCTTAGCGAAAGGGTTGCTTCATTTTCCGAAAAGGGGGGTGTGGGCTGGCTCTGTTGGTTAGTTGAACTAATTTCGAGCATTTCTATTTCTATTTTTTATTTTAGAGTTTTTATTTGCTGCCTTCACAGACGATAAATTTAACGCAATTTCTCTACAATTGTTGGGTTCGCTTTATATTATTTTTTTCTCTTTCTTTCTCATTTTTTATTTTTTACTTGAACTTTTTTTTTCTTTCAGCTTTGGCCCGAAACGCCTTGGAATTTATGCAAATGCGCGTGAAATAGTCGAGAAATTGGTAGGTAAAAATGGTTGGAAATAAAAGAAATTAACAAACATAAAATTAATGTTTGCACCCAACAAAAATTTCGCAGCCAGGACTCGCATCCTGCGTCCCGTGTCCCTCTCTCCTCTGGCCTGTGTGCCTTGTGTTGCACGTGTTTTCATTTGCGCTTCGCTTCTGTTTTCCGATTCGATTCCATTTCGAACCCAACCCAACCCCTCTTCTCTCCCTCCCCCTGCCTAAGCCAGTTGGTTGACTTTTCTTTTGCTTTTTGCCTGGCATTAGCTGAAATTGTTCTTCCTCCTTCCTCGCTGTCTTCTCTTCTCTTTCTCTCTCTCAGTGCAGGTTTCTTAAACTGTCAACGATGTGTGTGATAGAAATCAGTAGGACACACACATATAGACACTCACACGCGAATCCTTATAGCTTTACCTGCAAGGAATAGAAATGCACATCGAAATGCAGAGATTGTTGCCAAGTGGCAATAAGAGTCAGTGGAATGGCCAAAATGTGCAGATAACCAGAAAATGAAGGCGATGCAGCAATAAGTAGATATGTGTGTATAAGTAGCTGTATCTATAAAAGTGAAGCGTCTAATAACGGTATCGCACAGTGTTGATGGGATTACTTTCGACTACTTTGCCAATCGATAAATTTGACCACTAATCGCGATAAACTACATACGACTACATCAACAGCAGCTTTAATTGCTCTGGTGTGAGGTGTCAAATGAAGGGGAAGGGGAAGGGTCAGCTATGATGGCCAGACTTAATCCTATCCCCCTCTCACTCTCTCGCTCTCTCGTATGTTCTGTCTTTCATTTCATCTTAAACAGGAAGTTCGTTAGTCCTGAGCAAAATCAGAAAACGTTGAGTTTTTCTTTATTAAATTTTTACTTGCTGACGCGCGCATACAAAAGGAAAGAAAAATTTTTGGGAAAAAGAAAATGAGGAAAAATGTGTGAGGCCATGTAATGAATAATGCATGAAATTGTTTCAACAAAGCCTTTTAAATGACACAGGGGGGAGGAGGCAGGCAGGCAGGCAGTGATTATCTGTCTACAAATGTGAGTGAATGAGCGTTGTGCGTGTAGGTCATTAAATGTCCCAATCTTTCTCTCTCCCTCTCTCTGCCTCTCTCATTCTATCGTTCCCCATGTGCTGTGCGTGTGTTTGTTTCTTTGAATGGTTGCAATTACCCAGCCCATAAGAAAATGCGAGAATTAAACAAACATACATACATACATTAATAAGCAGGTACATATATGTACATACATACGCAAGTGCATGCGAACGAACGTGAAGCGAAAGAATAAACAAAGTGTATAAGTCGCGCAAGAGAAATGATAATCGAAGATCAACAGTAAATCATAAGCTTTCCAATGTCTGACTTACCGTTCCCAGTTCCTCTCTTTTCGCTTCGCACCTCTGTCGCACTATTCTTATTACATTTATTTTCCAATACTCCCTTTTGTCCGTTTCTTCGTCTGAGCAAATCATAATTTCACAATTGCACTTGCACTTATGTATTCATATTTTAAATATTAAAACAATTAGCATTATTATATAACTTGTAATTTTTACTTTAACACAAAAACACAATAGAACCGCCGGCAGTTCCTGCAGGTAGAAAGCACGAACCGGCACTAGCATCAAAAAAATTATTGCAATGCAGATGACCCCAAAAACGTCTCACTCTCCCGCTCTTTCTAAAACTCACTCACACACACACGCATGCAATTAACTTGCGCTCATTTGTCTATGCATTGGACTAATCTTCTTCTTGAAGTCTTTGCGTATGAATAACTGTTGAATGCATATTTGATTGGTAATTCTGATTAGAATCCAACTAGATTGCCAACGCACCAACTATTTGATGCGGGAGAGTGGCAGTTGGACTTATTTGCTTCCCCACTATCTCCCCTACTCCTTCGTCTATTTGTATTTGCTATACTTGAACTCGTACCTTTCATTAATATTGTTTCTGCTTTCTCTTCAATTAGCCACAGAGCAGGTTCCGCTCATCATCTGAACGCTCTTTGTTTACCCAAATTGACTGACACTGATGTTTCCTCTCCCCATGCCGCCCCACCGTGGGACGCAATGACAGCAAACTGACACCAGTCGAACTTCTGTTCTCTCCTCCCACTCACGCACACACATGTTACCATCCCCGTACGTGGCAAATATATACGCAACATTTGCTTGGAGCTGGCCCTCCCTCCTTCCATCTACATATGCTTTATTAGTTTATCCGTGCCGGAAAGTGGGTGGGTGCTTGGATGCTGGACGAGAGCTAATATTAATTTATTGTCAATGTTGCCATCTGCCCCCGCCCCACGCTTACATCGTCCGCCTCGCTGATATGCATCAAAATGAAAAAGGACAATTTAATTTCATTTACCACCGCAACCACACGAGCCAGTGGCAACAGCAGCAGGAGGAGGATGTGAAGCAGGAAGAGGTGGAGAAGCACGAAGCAGGACAAATGCGCCATTATTAACACTTGCGACCACAAAAAGTCGGTCAAAAACTTGGCAACTGTTTGTGGAGCCAACTCTAATTATGAAATGATGAATCTCTCTACACCGGGGGCGGCGGGCAGCCAGCACATGTGGCGCCCGGTCAGAAGGCAAGGGAAATCCTGATCTCTGTCCCCCTCACCCGCCTCTCACCTCGCGCCCTAAGGCGGCCACTTTCATAATTCATTTTGAATACTTTTCGCTTATCGCTGAGGGAAAGATTTATGTCAGCCACTTTGGTAACTCGATACCTGAACGCGAACGGGCGCACCTCGGGGCACTCAAGGCTCAACTCCTTATCCGTTCGCAAATGATTTAATGCTCACTTACAGTGGCTACTGCTACTGCTGCCACAGCTACTGGTGAAGCTCCTTTTCCTGTTCCTGTTACGTTCCCAGCGGCGCCATTAAATCTCATTAAAAAGTTGCCTCCGACATGCAAATGCGCCACGGGCTGCGAATGGGAGCAATCACCGAAGCATCGGAGCACCGTAGCACCGTAGCACCAAGGCACCACGGAGCATCACGGCGCATCAGAGATGGGGCAGCATGCAAATTATAAATGTTGTCGCATTTCTTCGTGTCGAATGCAACAAAGCAGTGAAAAACTTGCAGACTTTTCACGCTTTTCAAGCATCTTAAAATTGATGTTCTACTTTTCGACTTTTCATCTCATACATTTGCATACGTGTGTGCGTATGTGTGTGTGTGTGTGTGTGTGTTGATTGTATGCATGAAATTGAAATGATGTGGAACGATAGCCATCTTTGATTTGGAAGTGACGAATGTGAAAAGCTTTCAATTTGCGGCGGAGCTGGGGTAATTGGAATTGAAATATGCGTCATACGTCACTGTAATTGGAATTGCAAACTGAATAAGCGTCAATTCAGTTGCTGTCCGGCTCAACGGCTGTACGGCCGTACTTATATTAATCATTAATAAATGTTTTCTTTATTATTAAAAACGCAGCGACAGCACATAAAATCAGCATAATAAATCCACGCACGTTCCCGCCAATCCTCGTTCCCTCTCTCCCTCTCTTCCTCTCTTCCTCTCTTCACTTAAACTCACACCTCTTCTCCCCCCACGCACTCTATAAGCGGCACAGAGACAAAAGCAAAGCAGAAAAACAAACAAAACTACATGCATACGAGTACTCGTCGACCACAAAGAGAGCGACACTGATAAGGAGCAAGAGAGAGAATTTTTGCATTAAAATTTCAGTCACATTTCAAACGAAGAAAAAAAAAACTGCAGACGGCCATATGTACATACGTATGTATGTATGATATGTATGTATGTGCATAGAAGTACTCGTACAGACAGACAAACAGACAGATAGACAGACGAACACAAAACAGACCGCCCGAAAGTAAATAAGTAAACAAGGAGTAGCATGGAAGAGAGAGCATGAACTGTGAAACAACGTGGGAGCCATGTTAACGCTACGCTTTACATAAGCAAATAGAATACAAAGTTTATGTGTGCATTCCAGCGAGGGGCAAACGGGCGAGAAAAGGACAGAGCTCTTCTTACATACGCCAGTCTATGTACACACATATATGTATGTACTAAGCGAACGTAAATAAATACAATCGCATATATGTATATGGTATATGTATATGTATATAAAGCTCAGTCACGTCCCGCCCATTCACTTGGAAAGTCGATGCTCGATGTGACTGATTACTGCGTCGGTAGTCGCTCTGTTGTTGCTGCTGTTACTGTTATTGAGCGGCTGCTGTTACGGACTGCAAGTACTGTTGCTGTTCCTGTTAATGACAAAAAATGTCTGCCATTTTGGCCATAGATCGAACATTTGCCAAAAATGGAAGCGTGTTTAGTCAGCCGCAGGTAGAAATTGTATAAATATAACTTGTACATACAGTAGACATATGTATATATGTACATACATCGAATGTATACATATCTATGCATATATTTAAGTGTTTTCACGGTGAACTTGCGAAAACCATAAAATGTTTATGAAGATGTTAAAGAAAAGATAGGCCTACATTTATACCTAATTTGCATTGAATTTATTACATATCTGTAAAAATAAAGAATTTATACGATCATTTGAGATTTGAGCTGATAAAGTGCTTCGATCCTATGGTATCGATACTAGCTGCATGAGTATATAGAAGATAGGTACCAAGTATCGTATTAACATAGTTTTTGTACTAAGAGATAGAGTTGCATAGAAAGAATCAGTTACATAGATCGAATCAGGTGGATGGATCGAACCAGGTCGAATCAGTTGGTACTAATGATGCAATATATATATCTATATATATGTATATACCTGATAAGCTGAATAATGTTAACTCTACAGTAACATTACGCTTCTTTAGAAATTTCGACCTAAGCGACCTATTTGAAAGCTTCTGCTTAAGTTCAATACCCAAATTCTCAGTACTTTTTCTTGGCATTATTTCTTCAGAGAACCCGTTAGCCGCTTTATAATTGTTTCTCTTTAATATGTGGGCCGCGTATGCCGATTGGGTTCTTCATTTGAATGTTTACTTTACTTTTATTTTCCTCTTTCTCTCTTTTCTTATAAGAAGTAATTTGACTGCGGATCAAAACAATTGTCGAATCAAATGCCGAAAAGTATATGTAACTGCACCTTGACAGAAGATGAGATGGAAAGGTGGGGGTGGAACAGGTGTATGGGTACGATTGTGATTGCGTTAATATGTTGGTTACTTATTCATCAGGCAGGCATCAGGCATCAGGCACTCGACACTAATCAACTAAAGTAACTCGGCAAGAGGAGTCCAATTTGAAGGAATGAACTTGGAGCTGCACGCATCGTTATCCTTTGCAGAGAAGAAGGAATTATGCACTCGGCACACACAGGCAGAGAAAGAGAGAGAGAGATGGCTGAGGAGCACATAAAACATTCCGCTGCATAATTGAACAAGTTGGCAGGGCAGGGCATAAGGATGAGGGCGGCCATAAAGCAGCCGCCGTGGCAGGCAGGATGCCAGGACGACGCCAAACGAATTTATGGCAGCACCCGCCCATATGTCTTTGGAGACTTATTTGTTGTATATGGTCTGGGTATTGTGTCGAGCGGGGCAATTGTCATCCATGGAGCAATGGCTGTGGCAGCTCCATGACAACTTCGCGTCCGACTCCTTTGCATTAAATATTTTTATGGCCTTTGCTACTTGAGCTTCATTGTTTTATTGTCCTGCCGCTCATCAGCGCCGGGCTTATATCATGAATATTTCAAAAATCTACGCCGCACTATGCCAGCACCGCCTCCTGCCTCCCGCCTACCCACGCCCATCCGGGCACTTGGATACTTGGATACTTGGGTAGTTGGTAACTCATACGAGACATGGATAGAAATTTTTGCATAGAAAAGTTAATCTTTTTAAGTAAATTCTTTGCTGAAATTAAAGTACAAGCCGCGGCATGAGGCATGGGCCATGGGGCATGCGGCATGGAGTATGGGGCATGCCACTGTCGGTTAGCTGTACTATCAACAAGCACACGCACTTCACAACTTGCATGCAACGCTCGTAGACGACGTCGATGGCGGCAGCTCCTTTGCCAGAGACAGAGTTAGCGGCAGCGGCAGCGGCTGTGGCAAGCGGCTGTGGCAGTGGCAGTGGCAGCGACAGTGGCAGCGGCAGAGACGGAGACAGAGACTAACGCTCCGCGCACGTGACGCGCATTTCCAATTAGATTTATGATTTTAATACTTCGTATTTTTTCATAAAGTCTCTCAAAGAAAAAGAAAGAAAACTGTTCATGAAGCAAAAGAAGCAGAAGAAGAAGAAGAGGCCAGAGTTTCAAGCCAGCAGCAAATGACTTTGGCTTGAAAATTATGGCCTGGTCTGTTGATAGTATGAAATTTCCTAGTTAAGCGTTCCAAGCCAAACAATTCAGTTAATGCGAATGGGTTAGGACTCTTTCGGAGTCTTCTTCTGATATGCAATGCTTGTCCAAAGTGCACTCAAATATGGCCACAACTATGGGAAGTATTACTTCCAAGCCCAATTCGGTTGACAACTCTGGCAAAACACGTATTCGGATAATATTTTACTTTTAACCCTAGGCCACAAACTAAACGCGTTAACCCCAGGGAAGTTATGGACTCTAACTACGTTTCGGCTTGTCTTCCTGTAGGAAACGAGTCCTTAAATGGAATATGTATCTTCCACTCAGAAAGATACACTCCTAATGTATATAGTTGTCACATCTGTAAGTACTTTCCATTCTATTAGAAGTACGAGTGTTTCCTAATGGTTTCGGAGTTGCTTTCGATTAGAATCTGTGGCCAGCGAATCAGGTAAGTTTATAGTTTATGTGTATATATCTCTGTCAAGCGATCCGTACGTCGACCCTCTTAATCATTGCCCTCACATCGAAGGGGCCATAAAATTTGTTAATTTTCCACAGCAAAACCCAGAAGAAAAAAACAAAAACCGAAATAAACCGAAAAATCGGGCCAAATCTAAACGAGAGCAGCTTTAAGTCTCAGTTTTTTTATATATATATTTTTAGTAGGTCTCTTGATGGGTTTTTACGTCGCACAGAAGCACCACGCTAAAGGGGAAGGGGAACAGAAACAGAGCTACGGATCGAGGGGCATACCGCACCTTATCTCAAATGGGAAATCATTACCGCGTTTTTATTGTTTTACAGTTTGCAGACAAATCACAGATCTCATAGTTGCTGCTTTAATGGCGCAACTTTTGCTGTAAAAATATTTTAACAACATTTCACGTAATTTCAACAACAAAATAATTACATTTTTAAGTGCACTTACAAAGTATTTCTCACATTTGGAACGTAAAGTAAAGAAATCATCGAGACAGAGAAAAAAACGGCACACGAATTACGAACTGTTTTACGAGTTCGAGCAACAACCACCTCCAAACATCATTTAACACAGACTCTAGGGTATTTAACAGACATCCTGCTTTGATAATGTTAACAATCGCATAACATTACATTAGCATTAACATTGCTAAATGCTTTCATACTCCCTCTTAGCTCATTTCAGCTTTTTCCATCTCAACCCAAATCGGAATCCGAGTAAGATCTGACCAATTTAGTGGGTAATCCATCAATTATCTCTTCTTATTTCACTTCATATAACACAGACTCTAGGATATTTAACAGACATCCTGGACTATCAATGTTACCAGTCACATAATATAACATTAACAGTGCCTTAACAGTTTTCACAGTTCGATCCTTAACCACCTCCAAACATCATTTAACACAGACTCTAGGGTATTTAACAGACATCCTGCTTTGAAAATGTTAACAATCGCATAACATAACATTTACATTGATAACAGTTTTCGTAGGTTGAGATAAATAACTCTTCTCAACCATCTCTTAACTCATTCCATATAAGATCTGGTCTATTTAGGGGTAAATTTTCAGCCATGTTAAATCACAATCATGTTAACGATCACTTAACATAACATTAGCAGTGCCGCAGCAACACTTTTCATAGATCGACCATAAATGATATCAACCCCCTCCACACTCTCTCCAGCTCTTTCCAGCTCTTTCCAGCTCAACCCAAATTAGAAACCGTTTAAGATCTGGCCTATTTAGTGGGTAATCCAATAACCAACTCCTAACTTCATTTAACACAGACTCTAGAGTATTTCCCGCTTTGCTAATGTTAACAATCGCATAACATAACATTTACATTGATAACAGTTTTCGTAGGTGGAGATGGATAAATGTTGTGAGCTACCTCTTAACTCAGTCCAGTTCAACCCAAGTCAGAGTCCAACATAACATAACATTCACAGTGCCTTAACAGTTTTAATAGGTCGCCCATCAGCCACCTCCAAACTCTACTTAACACAGTAAAGGGTATTTAACAGATATCCTGGTCTACTAATGTTAACATCTATATAACATAACATTAACATTAACATTGGTAACAGTTTTCATACTCAAACATAAACCCCCTCCTAGTTCATTCCAACTCAGTCCAACTACGTATAAGATCTGGCCAATTTAGTGGATAAACCCTAAAGCAACTCCTACTTCAAAGTATTTAACAGACAGCTCTGCTAATGTTAACAATCGCATAACATAACATTAACAGTGCCTTAACAGTTTTAATAGGTCGATCATTAACAACCTCCAAACATCATTTAACACAGACTCCTCTGCTAACATAACATTAACAGTGGCTTAACAGTTTTCCTAGATCGAAATGAATAAATGTAATCAACCCCCTGCAAACTGATTCCAGCTAATTCCAACTCAACCCAAATCAGAGTCCGTGTAAGATCTGGCCTATTTAGGGGGTAAATGTTAATAATCACATAACATCAAATTAACAGTGCTTCGGGGACAGTGAAGCCTCGGTAAGTCGATTGCAAACAGACAAATTGCACTTTTATTTAAATATCGCTCGAAAATTGCGAAACCTGAATAATACGCCGTGAAATTGTCAACTTCCTCTCCCTACACACACACACACATGCATAGATACAAATGTTTTATAAGGGGGCGGCAGCTTGTGGGTGGGGTTGTGTCTCGCTTTTGATTCGCGACTTGATAAATTTGCAACAATTTCGCACACTCGCGTCTCTCTGTCTTTTTTTATTTTATTTTATTTTGCTGTTTT
This sequence comes from Hirtodrosophila trivittata, assembly GCA_035045065.1. Lineage (NCBI taxonomy): Eukaryota > Metazoa > Arthropoda > Insecta > Diptera > Drosophilidae > Hirtodrosophila > Hirtodrosophila trivittata. The sequence continues at coordinate 10,764,161 of JAWNNK010000813.1, forward strand.
TTTTTTTTTTTTGTCAACAGTTGCCCGGCGGAAATTGGTGACAGTTGTTGTTTATTGACATGCCCGCAGCCACCGTGAAAACATTTTAAAATTTTGTAAAACATAAAACCAAATCACAGCTACGGGCGGCCCGAGAAGTACGGCAAAAAGCTGACACCCAAATAAAGGAAAAACAACAACACAAAATTCGCATAATATTTCACACCATTTACTTTTCAGCTCGAGGCTTGTTTCCCATTGTAATCGGCTTGCCCCGATGTGGCAGCAACTGCTGCGGCTCGGGGTGGCACTGGCAGTGGCAGAAACAAGTGCACATACAGATAGACAGACAGATAGATGGATCGAAGCATATGTCGCCGCTGGCAGCCAGACCCTTAACCAGCGGCAGCTCTCGACCGCAATTCTTGTATAAAATAAATGTCTTACATTTTTATTGAATAACTATTATAGTAGGGAAATATTGGAACTGGATAACGTTAGCCCAGATATCAAATATTGAATGCATATTCTTACTGAACACTGCGAACATTTATACTTATATTATCCTAAAGTTATATATACTCAACATATAGTGGGACTCTTTGGAGTCGTACCCAGATTTATATGTAGGATTTATACGCAGCAAAGCTCTGCCAACAATAGTTGTTGCTTTACTTAAGTCTTCGCTATGGGAATCTACCTAGAGAAAGGATAATGTGCCTTATATTAGAAGAAGATAATAAGCTATAACAGGTATATATATATTTATGATAAAGTGATGGTTTGTTTAACAGCTCCTCTCTGCGATTCACATAGTAAGACGCTAAATATAGGCAAATAACAGCTCTGCTCTAGAACTTTACAGAAGGAAAGACTCTTCTCTGCGCTTCTCATTGCTCATATTCAGCTAAATAAGGTATAAAATAAATAAAATGTAAATAAAAATAATAAAATATAAAAGTAAATATAATATATATAATCTAAAACTATAGATAGGAATCCTTTGAAGCTGACAGAATTAATATTTAAGTAATTTTATATGATTATTATTATTATTATTATTATTATTATTATTATTATTATTATTATTATTATTATTATTATTATTATTATTATTATTATTATTATTATTATTATTATTATTATTATTATTATTATTATTATTATTATTATTATTATTATTATTATTATTATTATTATTATTATTATTATTATTATTATTATTATATATATAATATAGAGTCTGTACCCAGTTTTTTCGGCACTTTTTTTGCTCGAAAATAAAATTTAATTTTTAACTTCAACGCGATAATTGCCTGAGGACTTTACAAATCTTTTCAAGACAACTTGTTCTAAGTCAGAAGGGACTTGCCTTGGACTCGACTTGGGTATTAAAACTGATCAAGAATATATACATAAATATAAATATATATATATCTGCTTTATATAAGTGAATTCTGAGCTTGTGACAGATATTTGCACAACTTACTTGAAGCAAAAATCGAGAGTTAAATGATAGGAACTTGTTTTATGAGATTCAAATGGTAAAAAGAAGACTAAAGGATTGGTTTCATCAGCTACTTATTGGTTTCAAGGACGAGTATACAAAACTATAACACTAAAATAGTAGATAATAAGGAAAACAATATACAGTAGACGTCCGGCTTAACTTAGCTTGAGAGCTCTTATACCAAGACTCTTGTCATTAACTTTTATAGACTCTTAGATCAATTAGGGTAGAGGTAGAATATGATATCTAATTTGAATGGAGAACTCATATATAGACTCTATACTTTCCATTTTGGTTAGAATTATCGTAAACTGTTTGAGATTCGAAAGAAATTTCTATGTTTTAAGCTGAAATATGTTTCTTTTGGTTACGGAGAAAGCATTAAAAACTCATTAAGCATAAGACATAAAGTTGAATTTTCTTCTAATGGAAAGGAAATTGCCTTTGTTACTTTGGCTTGTGAGAGTATTTTGTATCACATAATGGTTAGTCTGGAAACTTTCACCTAACTTGCGTGTACTTTTACTTGTAACTTCTTGTATTTTCATCTCAAGAATAAAACATTAAACTTTCCGTCTCACATGTCCGACAGCCTTTCAATTAGAAATTTGCGCAAACTCAGCACTAAAGGGACATTCCCATTCCCATTCCCAAAGTGATGCAACATCATCCTCTAACCTCCTGCTCATCAGACTCATCACCGAGGACGTCATAAAGCGTCAACTGGAGACAAGACAGGGACAAGGATGAAGATGAGTTTCAGCCCATGAAGAAGGCATCCGAGGCTGGCCTCAAAGTGCGTGACGAGTCGAGTCGAGGAGCTATGAAACAGTTCCCCAGGGTCCCCAGCTGTGACAAAAGCAAACCGAATAGTAAAACACAACTAATGGCCGGGGACAGGTTCGGGAGGGTTGCTTAAGGTCAATGCAAGTTCACAAAGGTCCACAGCTTGTTGAGAGCCGCTTCTGTCCTTCTCAGTTCTTCTTTCCTACTATTATGTCATATAAGGCATAACAATCATATCTTGGCTAAGAAAAATAACTATAAATTGCGTGTATGAAGAAAATATATAAACGATTAGCTATAATCAAACAAGACCAATAATTATTATCAATATTTTGTTGACCAGAAGAGTTGCTCCTTTCCATATAAACTTCTTTAGGCCTAAATGTGGTTATTAAGAAAGTTTTTGTGGAAGGTTCTTCCTTCCTTTTCCTCTTTGGATAAAAGTAGTTATAATTTATTTCAATATATATTTATTTGAATTATATTCATTTATACCAATAACTCATTATATATAAACTTCTTTAAGACAAATCTATCGACCAAGGCTTATGGCACTTCCATGCTCAGAATAATTCATATAGTAGAATGAATAAGCTGATAGATCGTCTTGGCGTTTGTTTTTTAGCCTGACTAAAATATAAAAATGTTTAAAAATTAAAAAAAAACATATAAATTTGTTTGTTCTACTGATCAGATATGTATATAGACTTTGTCAGGTCAGGAAATGCCTCTTAAAAATGAGAATCTTAAAATATTTCTCAAAAAATCACACGCAATGTTTACCGATTGTCCAATTTGTTATACAGTTGTTAAGATATTAAATGGTTACATATTATATCATAATGATTCAAATGTATATATTTAGTATACTGAATATATATGTCAGCATTTAATGAAGTTATTCATAGTTATTTCAATCCATATTTGATTATATTTAACCCCAACTTCCTTGCAGAGAATGAAAAGCCTGCAACAGTTGCTTGGCCAGGAAATCTTTTTCCTGGAGTCCTATATAGCCTTTAGTGTATAGTATATTAAAGTTAGTTCATATGTTTAGGATAAGGAATAGATAAGGTTAATTATTACTTCAGTTTATTATCAATATGTATTGGATACATCCTTTCCCAGCAACTCCTGCCGAGCACATCCAATGATCCTTTGATAGTTTTCTAAGTTCATTTTGTCTACATTCAAGGGTTGCTGCGAGTCCTTTAAACTTTCGATTGGACATCCTTCAGAGATGTACAACAAAGATTTGTTAACTTTCTATGCTCTGAATGCACTTCTGGTAACCTTTTCCTTTCCCTAGTATAAAATGTATTACACATAATTCAAGGATTGTCCTTGGATCGTCCAATAAATCGCTCCGGGGCGCTGGATAATTGCCTTGTAAATTTTTGGTTCTTATAAATAATTAATTTAAATGGTTCGAGCGTTCGTATGGTTAACTTCTCGGCTGGAATTGTTTATTGGAGTATCCAGAAGATAGAGAGAGAGAGAGGGAGGGAGAGGGAGTGAGAGAGGGAGAGAAATTCGAGTCTGATTTGTGGCTACTGTAAAGATTTGCGTTTTGCCTCTTGCGGTTTTCTCTCGGGACAGTGGCAAACAAAAGTCAGTGGACCGTAGCTGAGGTCATTTAGATGGAAGATTAGTTTTATTGCCCAAGTTCTTGCAAATTGTTCACATAATATGTAAATCGTGATGTTGGCCCTTTGACACGGCTTAAATGGGCCCTACAACCACTAAGAAGAACTTTGAATTATTTTAAACTATGATTTACGATTGGAAAGCCCCAGCTAGAAAAGTTCCTTAATAAAAAAATAGAAAACAGAAACAGAAAATATATTTCTAACCACGAATATTAATATAAACTAAGCCCAGAACTCTTCCCGGAGCTCCACACAATTTGCATATGTTGCCAGGGCAAATCAACTCGGTTCACTTTGATGTTGTTTGTTTTTGATGTGAAACGCCTTGAGAATGTTTAACAAGCTCAGTTCTCAGCTCTCAGCTGCTTCTCCTCCTGCCCAGTTCTCTAGAGGAAACACTGAAGCGTTGCAGGTTCTCTGCTCAGTTTTTTATTGCAGCAGATTAGTCAGATTATGTCTCAGAATGAAAGGCAGCTTTAACTTTTGCCCAATTTCATTTCTATTTCAGCAGACATTGATTGACCCCTGACCCCGGGTATAGCCAAAATAAACTCATATGTGCCAAGCGCTTGTCGAATTTCGCCAGAGGCATCGATTCGTGCAGACAAGTGAAGGTAATTTGCTTCCTGGCCAGCTTCGGGCCCCAGGCGAGAGACGCAGCGACTCTTCATGAAGCGAAGCTTAATGAAGCGGAAGACACAGGAGGACGACTGGAGGGCAGGCAGCGGGGGTTGAACCTCTGCCAATCTCTCTATTGGAATAACATTATTGTAAAGCAAAGCAAAACACTTTGACTGGCTCTTGATTAAATAATTATACCCTGTACCGAAAGGGTTAACATTAACTTGGGGTATATTGTTGCAAGGGGCAGAAAAGGGTTAATAAGTTAAGACTATAAAGCTATAAACTATATATAAACAGTTATTGTTTGATATCAGATATATATATACTTGTATATAGAAAAAGGGAGAAGCATACAAAAGAAATCTTTGTTTTATGAAGAAGTTTTCTTTATACTTGAGACGCCTCTCTTTAACTTAATATTATATTTAATTAAACTCTAAGAGACTGTAAATGTGATATATAGATAAACAATTGAATAGATTTATTATATACAAAAATAGTTAAAATACTTTTAAAATTTATAGCGTAGTTTTACCAACTGTTTCTAAGTCGCGACTGAGCCTTTCTTTTGACTCTGGCTAAATATTTTATGCCTCGATATGCACAGTGAAAGATGCCAGAAAAACAACTTAAAACTTGTCTTTATATAATGAAATCGTCTGATTTTAGATATTTTGATATATATATGGTATATGTAATAGTTATAACTCATAGTTGTCTAACTTTTAGGTATACTCAAAGGGTTTTCCATGGGGTTTGAATCAAGATAAATTGCAAAGAAATCTGATTCAGATAAATCTGTTCCCAGTTTTACCTCTAACCAGCTTTATTTTCACTTAAAACTACTTTCAAACTGTCATAAAATATACATATAAAGTTAATAAACCCCTTTGCTATAAAAGCTTGTACAGGGTATATAATATTGTATTAAAATTATTTTAATTATTTGAAGCAACAAAAGGGATTCAAGTTTTTTGCAGGAAATGGGTAACAAGTGACTGTTGAATGGTTACTGGTAACTGGTAGCTGATAGCCTTAACAGCGCCTCCAACTGCTGCTGTGCCAGTCACTATCACAGTCACAGTCACAGTCACAGTCACAGTCACAGTCACAGTCACAGTCATTGTCACTGTCACTGTCAGAGGCACTGTCAGTGGTAATATGACAAATTGAGTTATTCGCATCTACATACAAGGGGTACCAGGCTGAGTATGAGTATGAGTATGAGTATGAGTATGAGTGTGAGTGTGAGTGTGAGTATGAGTATGAGTATGAGTACTCGAACTCGTACTCGTTGCGAATATATTTACGAGTATATTTCATTAGTATTCGTGACGCTGATTGCATTTTAATTAACACGGGCGCCAGTTCATGGACCCTCCCCCCGCCTCCTCTCCCTTCCATTGGAAGAGCACCCCCTACCGGCGAGCGGCGACAACCCCAGAGAATCGGCCGAACCCGTTTGATTGAATTAAGCCCGATGCGATCCAAGCACACGAAAAATTGAAAGAATCTTTTAATAACTCAATTTGTGTGCTTTGTTTTTGTTGTTTTTCTGTTGTTTTCTGTAGCTGCTTATTAAATTGTTAGCGAACTAACAGAACAATTTGTACGTTAAGTGGATTTTAAGTTGAGGCTGTTGGAAACAAGTTTAAAGCGAAACAGTTACTAGTTACTACGATATGCAAATTGATTAAAAACTACAATCTTAATTACTGCATTAACTAAAGTTCTTCCGTTTTCCATTTTCCTTTTCATTTTCCTTTCTGTTTTGTTTCGATACGAAGTTCATTTTATTGGAATTCCCCACAGCTTGAAGCAACACAAGGGATGCTGTTGTGTCGATAAGTTAAGAATCTACTAACTTGGCTGGGAGTTTGTTCTTGTTTACTGTTATTGGACATTCACAGCTACCACTGATGACCACCAATACAATAACAACTCGGAGTGGAAATGTTCGAACTGGGAATTTCATCGATCATAAAAATAAAATGGAAATTGCTACTTCAATTTATTTGCGGCGTTGGCAAAATACATAAAACAGTCATGAATTATTAACAGGTATTCGTACTCAGACTCAAACTGATACTCGGACTTCGACTTCGACATCGACTCGGACGAAGGAGTGTCCAAGTGTTGATGGTCAATGAACCAAACCAGATGGAACTCTGGCCGGGAAAAGTTGCTGTTCCAACAAAAAAAGCAACAAAAGGTTACAACATATCGATTTTGAGGTAAACGAACGATATATATATATACATGTTATATATATATATATATATGCACATATGTGATTCAGAAATTGAACTGTCCTGAAACTGAAAGGCGCTAAATTCCATTCAGCTCAAATGCGAGTACAATGCGTTTATGGAAATGAGCAAAATAACTTTTATATGGAATGTCAGCAGCACAGAGCGAAGGGATTTTACTGTGAGGGAGGCAGAGGGATTCTAATTATTACATTAATTGATATGAAGTGGAGCTATAATATATATATATAGATTATAATATAGGATAATATATAATATATACTGTATAACTAGCTATCGAATACATCGGAAGATATTCATACTCTAGTCAAGAACTTGATGAGTCTTTTCACCAAAGGAACTTTTGAACTTTACAATTTAACCAAATATATTTATGGATATAGTATATTATACATATATTCCATTAACTCATATAAAGTATTTATCTCTATCAGTTATATAGGTATATCTTAAGTATAGAATCCAGCTATCGGAAGATATTCATATCCTAGTCAAAAAGTTACAGACTCCTTTCACTGAAGGTCTCTTTTACCTCAGCGCTTCATCCAGAGGATAAGTGCAACAATTGTTCGTCCTTCTATGGATATATTACATTTATTTATAGTATATATTTTATTTATACTCCATTCACGCATATTTAGTATATTTCTCTAAATAAGAAAAACTTAAGTTTAAGCTTAACATTCCGAAATCGAAAGAAAGTCATTCAAAAAGTTGAAGTCTCGTTTTGCTGAAGCACTTTTTAAACTAAACAATTCATCCGCACATCATGCTTATATATATATTCTACTATATATATTCCAAATACTCATATTTAGTATCATATTTATATTTATATTTATGAAAAAAGTATCTTTTAAGTTTTAGTTACAGATAGAAAGCAAATATCTAATAGATAATAGAGGCAGACCTAGGCTATAATTGCTAGTCCTTATTTTTATAGCTTTGCTTTGCTTAAACTTGTCTTAAAATTATAAAAAAATATTATAAATATATTATATTATATACAATAATTGAAATATTTGATAGATTAGTTAAAAATTGCATCATAAGTCGCAGCCAGATATAAATTTTATATAAATAAAATGTTAATATTTATTTAGAATCAACTAATGAAAGTTGACGAATTGATTAAAATTAATATGTATAATTAAAAATATATTAATATCAATATTAAATTCTATAAAAATTTAAAAAAAATATAAAAAATGTTTGTAAAATTAAAAGATTAAAATAGTTATAGATATATGTTCCTTAATTATCTTGATGAATCACCAACTGAATTTCAATCGAAACTCTCATATAAATTATCCTGGTGTAATTTCTTTAAATTTGAGTTGCGTTTCTCCCACAGCAGAAAAGAACTGTTTATCTTGCTCAACGGACAGATTTTCCAAGCAGGAAAAGAAAAACCAGAGCCCATTTTGATTGCATTTTGATAAAGGGCAAACGCCCCTATGGACACTCGTCTCTCTCTTTCTTTCTCTATCTCTGTCTCTGCGTGTTCAGGTGTTCCTTTTGACACTTTATGAAATTTATGACATTATTGGCCTTCTTTTTTTTCCACTTGCTTTCTTTAGAAAGTGAATCTCAGCGTCTAACTGTAAAACGAGGCTGGCCAGCGTCAAGGCCAAAAGGGCACTTGCAGGATAACGGGCAGGATAACAGGCAGGATAAGAGCCAAGCAGGCAAGCAGGCAGGCAGGCAGGCAGTCAGTCAACGATTGTGTCTGGCGATAAGAGTTGCCCTGTCCAAATACGATTATTACTCTCGTATACACTCGAGTGATATATTTCTCTATTACAAACGGCAACCGACCGCAACTGCCGTGTGGCAGCTGGAAATGGAAATGGACTTCAAGTTGAAGATCGCAGATCAGATCACAACTCTCAGACAGAGAGAGAGAGACGGAGAGAGGGGGGAGAGACAGTGGCAGTTGCAAAGCTCACCGCTTGTCGCAAGATCTTTTATCTACAAAAGCGCGCCCGCTTTACGAGCATATGACAACCCTAAATCAAAAGCGCCGTCGGCAACTTTCATGCAAAACCTGCGTCTCTGCCCCAAAAGCGGAAACTCCAGAGAAGCCGCATAAATTATCAGGCGGCATGAATCTAAATGAAACAACAACAGAAACAGCAGCAGAAACAAAAACATTTGACATTTGCCAGCGCAAATCCTTAAAACACAAACAAAACGCAGCCAGAGTCGATTTTCAATTTACCTTCAGCCAAAAGGGCGGACTATGGCAGGGGGAGGGGGCGTGCCGGGGTATTGAGCTCTGCCCGGGCATCTTACAAGGATTCACCATTAAAAATGTTAATTAGTTGCACAAACATTACAAACTCTGCGATTGAGCATCATCCGCAACTGTTGCCAACCATCGACAATGGCCACAAAATCACAAAATTCTAGACAAAAAATTTTGTGAATTTCATCGAATCAAGTGGAAAGTGGAAATTGAAGGTGTAGAATATAAGTGAGGAGGCTTGAACCTGGATACTAAGTAAGTGTTATACATAGTTCTGCTTGTTAGTGAGTTCAATAAGTTTCTGACATTAAATCGATTATAATCGATAATTATCGATACCTTTAAATACTCCGAAATTCTTCTATGTGCTTTTGAGTTTTGAGTTTGAGTAAGTTTTCACTATTGCCTGAGCTTGTACTCTATGAAGTCTAGGAACTAAGAACTCCTAAGAGCTCTATTGATATTGATCTATATATCTTTTGTGCTGTACAACTCTAGTCTAGAGCTGCCACCTACTACTTGTTACAACTTGTTCCTTTTAACTTTTATAAAACGCTGTTTAGGTCTTTGCAAGTAGGTGAAAAGTAAGAAAACTTAATGAAAACCGTTATAGATTGGTAGTATTATAGACATGCAAATGAAGTATAGAATTCATGAAATTAGCTAAGATGTATTCAAATCTGAAGATGTCTATATAAGATATATATATATAGTTTCCTTTAAGGTATTGCCTGCCTTGCCTCACTTGTATAAAAGTGGAAGCTTCAATTTTGATTCTAATATCCCAGAGACAACTTGAGCTCAGGTCAAGCTTTGAGTATTGAAAGAAGACTTTAGATAATATATATAAGATAGATATATGTATAATATATACAGACTTCCAGATATATATCTATGATACATTATATATAACAAAATAATGAATAACATTCCCAAGTTCAAGTTGATTTTCATCGAAAAGATCTGGTTTACAACAGGAAAATGCTGATAAACTCGTATATTTGTATACAATATATATCTATTTGAAAGTATCTAAGTTAAGACACAGGTTATAGGCTTAAATTGGACGGTGGATACCACAGTGCTGGCATTCGAGAACGTGGCCGTGGGACATGGGACATGGGCCGTGGGACGGAAGCATCGCGTGTATGCAAATTGCAGGCGGCTGCAAAGATTGAACGCCAATTAGGATGAATGTTTGGCTTTGGCGCACGCCGCTCTGCATCCAAACGCTCCACAGTCCAGACAGCATGACGCCGTGTGCCGCCTGGAGTATGTAAGAGAGAGAAAGAGAGAGAGAGGGAAGGAGGGGGGATATGCTCAAAGAACTGGCTCCCTGTCTTGCACGCTTTAGTTAATTGCTAAAAACTGTTCACACGTTCCGCAAACGCGACTTTTGCATACAACACCTGAGAGATTGAGACTGAGACTGCGACTGAGACTGCGACTGGAACTGAGCCTTAACCTGAACTTGAGCCTGTGTACCTGGAGGACCCGTTGACCGTCTGGTGGTCACTTAACACTTGCCATGCTGGTCACGTACTCATCAGCGCAAGACTCTTTCGGTGCAGGAAATCAATATGAACAAACGAAAAACGACGAAAGAAGCTCACTAGTTGTACCTTTTCCTTTGGATATAATGTATCTATCCTTTGGCTGGACTTCCGTTGCATCCCTTACAGATTAAAGTCGCATTTCTTTTTTCGAAAGTTTCGTTTCGTTTCAAAGTACTTGGAAATTAAACATGTACGCTATGTCAGAGACCCAGTTATGCAAATATCCAAACAAAAATCCAAACTCATAAATATTGACAATTCTACGAATTGTCTTCTGTTTCGTTTGAGTCGAGCAGTCTCAGGGTCTGGTGGATCTTGTGGGTCTGGTGGTCAGGTGTGCGCTTTAAATGCACGACGTCAACTACCGAAATTGTAGGCCCAACTGGGTAAACTCGGTAAACAACAATACCGGGTACTGAGGTACCGAGATACCAGGTATTATCCAAGTATTCCTCTCTCTTAATATGATAGGCACGTTCCCAGCAAAGCAACGATCCAACGATCCAGCGATCCAACGGTTTGGTCGTTAAAGCCGCGATTCGAGTTATTTGTTTATTTTTGTGTCCGTCTTTATAATTTCCATTTGAGTTTCAGTGAATCAATCAAAGTAACAGCGATCAACACCCAGAAGGAAGGTCTTCCAACATTCTGATCCCAATGATAAAGCCAACCTCAATGACAGGTGCATAAATCAAGCAGATATTCTCCTCTACCCCTCACAATACACTCTCTTCGATAGTTTTTTAAAGTTAACAAATTAAAATCGCACGAAAATTTTGATTAAGTTTGTGACCAAGAGGCTAAAAGGAAAATCAATACTCGCACTCCGACAAACTCAGCAAAGGATGAAGGCTTTCCTCGAGTACTGTAATCCTGGCGTAAAGCTCTTTGCTGTCCATCCACTTACCGTATGCTCATCACGTGCCACAAGACGTTGCCAAAGTTCCCAGCAAAATACGTGCAAAAGGACGAAAACAAGACGAGCACAGGACGAGCGCAGGACAAGTATTCCATCGAGAAGTTTTGTATACGTTTTTAGCACATATTTTCAGTTTGTCTACTCGTCGTTAGCTTACAGCCGATATGATAGATATATATACAGCCTTATACATAACATATAACCTGGTTGGTTATAGCCAGAGATTATAGCTTATATAATCTGTATATAAAGTTTCTTTCCTTGAGCTGATTTCATTTGTTTCCCATCAATAACTTTGTGTAAAAGCAGGAGCTTAAAGGTATCTGCATCTTTATCGAATGTATCTATGTATCTTTAGCTGTAAGGAATGTTTATAGAATGTATCTGAGTCTTTGAGGAATGGTCTTCCTATAGGATTTCATTTATTTCCCATCAACAACTTTGTCTAAATGCAGGAGCTAGAATCTATCTGTATCTGTATCGAATGTATCTATGTATCTTTAGCTGTATGGAATGTATATAAAATAAGTTTCTATTGGATTTCTGAATATCATTTTACGTATTTCAGTCAGAGATCATTCCTTAGCTCATCTAATTGATGTTGACTCAGTCACAGTTCTCAATGGATACTTTTGCTCTATTATCATATTTAGGCTCTAGCATCATCTTTAACCGCCCTAAAAGTATCTTTGAATCTTACAATCCAAAGCTGCAACTGCCTTCTATATCTTCTATATATATATATCTTTCGCTTAATCAATGCCAATTACGTTCAAAGTGTTTCCACTATAATTAAGATACACGAAATATACTTTGATCGCTGACAAATCAATAGAGATTTTGCAGCAAATCGATTAAGTTTTCATGTGATGTGGGAGTAGGACTCAGAGTAGGAGTAGAAGTAGGAGTATAATATGTACATGATGGCTGGAACGAGCGTTAGCAACCTTTATAGTCCGGCAAGTAAAGTAGAATATCATTTTCATTACAATAAAAGGTCAGAAACGATTCGGATGCTGGGGGCAAGGCCTCATTTTGTGCTCTGAGGCGCAGCAGCACGCTCCAAGTACATTTGCCATGTTTAGAATTAAGACTTAAGCATCGCCGTAGTAAACCAAACAACCAAACAACCAAACAACCAAACAACCAAAACAACCCAACAACCCAACCATTCCAAGTTGAAGTCGCAGTCGAAGTCGAAGTCGAAGTAGCCAACTTCGTCTCCATCTGCGTCTTCATCTTCGTCGCAGTTGCCGCAGCCGCAGCCGCTGCCGCTGCCGCTTGTTGAAGCAAGCCTCAGGCCGAGTCATGTTACTCACGTTCCAAACGAGCTTTTGTCAACTTGTCTAAATGATTTTTGCACACTGTAAACAAGCCAAGACAGTGGGACGACAGTGGGACAACAGTGGGACAACTGTTCGACCGGCGAGCGGACGGCAACGTTGTTCTGTATGGATGTTGACCCTGCACGATTGCGATTCAGAAGTTTTCTGTGTGTGTGGCTGTGTGTGTGCATGTGTGTGTGTGTGTGCCAAGGATTCTGGACCTCAGGCATCAGTCGTGTGTGCGATTGCCGTGCCAAGTAGCCCAGCCAAGAAGCTGCTGAATCAGAGCCAGAGGCAGAGACTCTGGCCAAGTCGACTCCACTAAACGCAGACGTTCCCCGTGGGAGTCTTTTGTTATTGTTGCTGATCTTCGATTTTCGTCGTCGTCGTCGTCGTCGTCGTCTTTCGATATTGTCGTGTAATCACGAATTTATTTTATTGAAAATCACTTGACAGGTGGCGCCTTATTTAACTAAGTTGTCATCAGATTGCATTGAGCTGGCGATCTGGGAGCTAAAAGCTGAAAGCTGCCTTTCAGTTCCTTCGCCTTTTGTATTGCTTATGAATATAAATGAATCTCTCTGAGTTGCGACCAGCTATGGGAATAGTTTGCATAAGATTTAACAATCAAATATAACAAATTTACAGAGTTGTCTTTTAGTTAATATTATATGTAGATATATGATTAAGATGAGCAACTGAATAATGTGAGGAATTAACTAATGTGGAAGTTGAGCTCTGAATGAAGAAATAAACTTGAGATTGACAGCTGGAAAAACCTCATTTAAAGGGAGTTTGAAAAAGATTCCATAGAAAATATGTTAGTATAAATTGAAGACAGATATGGATTTAGATAGCAGATAGATGTAAATGTTAGAAGGAATTGACTTTAGGTGGATACAAGGAAGCAGGTTCTGAAGCATCTTCCTCAAGAATATATACTCTCAGATTTCAAATACCTTCAAGGAGCTGCAAAGAAAGACGCTTTGAGGAAACTTAACAATGGCAAAGGTATGCTCGAAGTGCTTCCAAGTTTTCTCCAGGAAGTTGAGCTATGAATAAGAGGAAAGTATTTTGAATCTAATGAGAATTATCTGCTAAGGAAAACACTTTTCGATTGAGTTAAGGGAAGAAACGAAAGCAAAATTTGATTATTTTATATTTTTTTGTATACTAAAATAAACTCAAAACTAACTAAAGTACTTGAATTGATTACATACTTAAAATTGCAGATAAATTTACCATAAATTTCAATAAATTAAAAACTAATTTAAGCTTCATCTTCCCAGGCTAAATATCGCCTTTAAATCATCCTCCTGCCTTCCTCCCTGGCAACTCCCAGTTAACAATCAACGACCAAACCGCGATCTGCCCCATGCGAATCTGCTGTGGTCACAGCTCCCATCCTATGCATAGAATCTTGTCTGTGGTCCAAGCAGCTTCTCTAGCAAGAATACAGGAAAAACTACAGAAAAAAAAGGCTTAATAATATTTTATTAAGAGATGAGCAATTTAACATTTGTGCCATTAAGTTTCAATGCAATTCCCACAAAAGCCACAAAAAAATAAAAAAAAAGTAAAAAAAAAATATCCGCAATCGCACAAATGACTCCCCCAGTAGGTTTCCTTATCGCCAATCCTATGACGCAGACCAGGGAACAACACCAGCAACAACACCAGCAACAACAACAACAACTCGATGTTGTTTGCTTGTTGAACGTATGAAATCTCCAGAGGATGCTGCCTGCTGAGCTCTGTGGCAGCTTCCTTGGCTACCTGAAGACCTGAAGAGACAGGGAGACAGAGCGAGAGATAGAGAAGGCAAGAAGGATAGAGTGGGACAGAGACAGTGAGTGAGGAGAGAGAGTGTGTAGCCTGAGAGAGAGAGAGAGTGTGCACAGGTAAGTGGCAGGGGTGCTCCTCCTGTAGAAATGGGGGCAGGGGCATGCAACTCGAGAAGCTGCGAATGCGATTAAGCTGCTGCTGAGGCAGCAACAAAAGTTCTTCTTCATGTTGCCGTTGTTGTTGCTATTTCTGTTGTTGTTTGTATTGCCATAAACATGTGGCAAGTGTTGTTTTTGTTGCTGCTTTGGGGCTGCCGCTGCCGCCGCCGCTGCTGCGGCTGCCTGCTGCCTGCTGCTGTTGTCGGGAGAGTGTCTGCCGATTTGTGCAACACTTTGATGGCAAAAACAACAGCAAAACGCAAAAACAATAAACAAAGCCAAAAAGCCACTTGTGTGTGTGTGTGTGTGTGTGTGTGTGTGTGTGTGTGTGTGAGTGTATATATGAGCTGTGTGTGTGTGTGTTTGGATGCTGGATGCTGTTGTTGCTCCGCTGCTGTTGCTCCGCTGCCGACCTCGACGCAGCGGGGCCGGCCTGCCATTGCTCTCAGAGGCAGTTGGCTGCGCTCACTGGGGGCTCTGAAAACCTGCTCCACCACCATTTGCAGCTTGCAATGTGCTCCCCAAGAGCAGCAGCAGCAACAACAACAACAGCCGCAGCAATCGTTGCAGGCAGCGACAGAGGCAGCAACAGCAGCAGCAGCAGCCGTTTGGGAGCAGAGATGATGATGTTGAGGCAGTGGCAGTGGCAGAGGCTGACGCTGACGCTGAGGCTGAGGCTGAGCCAGACGCTCTGGCTGAGGCTGTGGCAGCGGGGCAATGGGTAAAGGCAACTGGCAAAAGGCGACCAACCAACAAGCCAACCGTCCAAGCGACCAAGCGACCATGTTTCCTGATGCGAGGCGATAGTTTATCGCCAATTTTCGTGCCGTGCAGAGGTGAACGCGGACCAAAAACGTGCGAAAACCCCGAGCAGCCAAAATCAGCCGAGAAGTCATCGGATTCATCGGATTCAACGAGTCATCGAGCAGCCCGAGCAATACGACAACGACCAAATAACCACGCGAAGATTCCCACAACAGTTCGTCCTGTTTTTGGGGGAACCTATTGCCAACTGTGTCTGTTCCGTCGGCACGCGAATCGCCTTTTCTTTTCACATCTTGCGACTATATACATACATATATACAAACATACATACACACACACACACACATATATATATATATATATATATATATATATCTTTTTATATATATATATAATATATTCTTTTTTTTTCAATTTACTGTGTGTGTGCGTGCGAGTGTGCCTGCCTGTCTGTGTGTGTGTGTGTGTGTGTGTGTGTGTTGGCGAATTCGCCGTCGGTTCGTTATCATCCTTATCGTCGCCGCGGCCATGCGCGTTAACGGTAAATAATGGCCGCCATCTTGGCGTGCTGCGTGTGTGCGACATCAAATCAAAGATAAATAGCCAACAGATATATATATATATATATATATACAGCAGATATATAATAGAGCGAGCGAGCGAGAGAGAGAGAGAGAGAGCGCGCGAAGGGAGTGTGAATAGTGTGAAGTAACGAGTGCCGATTACCGATTACCGATTACCAATTACCGTTTGTCGTACGCCGTTTCGCCGTTAGCCGAGTGTCTCGAGTGTCCTTTAAAGTAAAAAGCATCATGGAGCACCACGGCAGCGGATTTGTCGCCTCACCCTGGGCAGCGGTCTTGGGGCATCATACGATGGCATCGGATGCGGGCTTTGCGGCTGCAGCGGCTGCGGCGCATGTCCAGAATGTCGCTGCCGCACATCATACGCATCCCATGCACAGCCATCACCATCATCCGCATCCGCATACGCATCCGCATTCGCATCACCATCACGCACACTCGGCGCATCATCATCTGGCCGCTGCCAGCGGTGGGATGCCAATGGATTTGCATGTGCCCCAGGGATTTCCCTACTATAGGTAAATAGCTGAAGCCCCTACCTCCCACACACACACACAGACACACAACCCAAATGCACACTCACACACACACACATACTTATATTTACATACATACACAGGTGCACTCGATTTCCGTGTGTGTGCTTGGAGTTTGTCGCCTGACTTTTGTTTCGTGGGCGTTGCCATATTCAAATTGTCCTGCCAATGGCGCCGAGCCAGAGGAAGCCCCCATTGCACATAGGACATAATACCATTAAAATGCCTTTATATAACACTAATAGGGACACCTCCAGCCAAGAGCAGCTCTGGCTGGATATTAGACAAATGAGCGCAAATGGGGAATAGATTGCCATATAATTGATATGGGACAGAGATACTACAATATATGGCACATAGTATTAGTAATCGGAGTGCCAAAGTTCACATGGGGAGAGAGCGAGAGAAACTATACAAACTTTCTAGTATCTCTCTCTTTCTAACTGTCTCTCTCTCTTTTTAGTTTTAGGACAATATTTACTAGACAAAATTTTGAAAAATCTGCCAAAATTATTTAAAATTTCAGTTTTGATTTTTACTTTTCTCTCAGATAAAGTATAAATCTCTTACAATAATTTGTACCCATATTAATCGAATTATCGAGATTTGACTGTACCCTTATTATGTGCTGACTATATTATACAATATATTCAGTCGAATCGGGATAATTCAAAGTGGCAAGGGATCACATTTTATACGAATTTCAGGAGAATTTCATTTGTCGAGATTTGACTGAAAGGCGGCAAAAGTCACAGCAGTTCTTACAAATTACTGAGACTTTCGATATAGCGGGGTACTTTTTATCGGGGTTCTACTGTATATATAAAGTAATTCATGAAGTTGCTCAAAATGTTAGAAATGCTTTGGTTACCGAAGAGAGAGAGTGAGAAACTTACCAAATGATGAATCCTTTTTCCTTTTTTGCGTTGCAAATAACAAAATTTCCTCTGCACTTAACTTGGCAAATTGCTCTATTATCTTGGTATTTAAATACTATAATTAAACCTTAATTATGCACTTATAGTTTGTATTAGATCTCTAGAATATACTATAGAATATATATTGATCTATCTTTGTATACCAAGAGAATAGATGACTTTGATGAGAGTTTCTTCCGCAGTTTCTTCCTTTAAGATTTCACTATATAGCAAAAAAAATATAGAAAAGATTTCATATGCGAATACTAGGAAGTAAATGATGCAGTTCTTTGCTGTATTATATATTTTGTATATTAAAAAGGCTGTAAACTTCATTCCTTAAATATCAGTTCCTTTAGCCAAACACTCTTAAAGCAATCAAATTTGGAATCGAAGCTTCAAAAATGCTAAAAATCAGCGGATTCTTTTAGGTCAATCCAATAGAATAATATGTTCTGGTACTTCGAGTATTATCTTCTTTTTAAACTTATTATTCCATACTTATAATATCTTACTTAATATATCAATACTTATAACATCCTTTAGATATAATACCAATGCCTTATTTTATGCGGTATCTCCTTATGGAATATCTATTTGCATATTAATCGAATGATATTATTATTATTCCATGAAAAGCTTCCTCATTTTCTCAGATCTAATTCAATATTAATTTAATCTATTCATTTAAATATAATTGTTAATTTGTAGAAAATGATTTTATGTAACTATTTGTTTCTATTGAAGTTTCTAAATTGCATTTAACGTTGGGTTTAAGCCAAGTTTAGCATCCTAGGAAATATCTCAAAAACAAATAAATATGTCAAAGTAATTCTTGGAAATTGATTCATTATCATATATTATATTGCAATCATTGTTATATATTATATTCCTACATAAATTGAAATTATCATTATAATATCTTATAGACCAGTTTGAGTATCCGAATTGAAAGTTGAGAATCAGTTTGAGTGCAAGTAATAGTCGCTTTCTAGAGACAATCTCGTTTGTGGCTGGATGAAACGCAGTCAATTTCTGGCTCTTGATTAACTATTGAGTTGTTGGCAACCATTTGGTTGGGTTTTATTAAACTAAACTAGTAGTTGGCAACGTGACTATTAACTTATTTCACCCACAATCATAACCGTCCACTTTTCCTTTGAACCACTCACCAGAAGTTGAACCACCCAGCGTCCAATTTGTGGGCCGCGATAAACATAAAATTGAAATCCAAAACTTCATTTAAAATTACACAGAGAAAAAAGAAGGCGAGAAAAGGAAGGCAAGAAATGCATTTCGAAAGAGTTTTTGGAGGAGGAGGAGGAGGAGGCGGACAGACTACGGACCGTTACAAAGGTGCCAACATCGATGAAACTCATAATTAAACTAATTGAATTTACGTGACAATAACACTTTCAACGAGTATGAGTATGAGTATGAGTATGAGTACGTACTCATACTCATATTCTGAGTACTCGAAAGCTGAAAAAGAGTTGCAGGCATTGAAAGGGTAGCGAGCGATTTTGACGAGACGATAAGTTGAACTTCTCGCTTGGCCAGAGTCTCAGAGTCTCAGATTCTCTCTGGGTGTTAATTTTGGGATTGGGATTGGGATTTGCAATTGAGAGGGGGCTTTCCGATGGGTTGCTGTAAAGTTCAAGCTATATCATACTCGTAATGCATGGTTATTTTCAATATCGAAAAATGAAATCGGCATCAAAGAACATTTTGCCGCAACAAGGCTGAGAGAGAAGACATTCCCACAACAATATGGCAATGGGAATGGCGTTGGCTATGGCTATGGCAATGGATATGGCGATGGCGATGGCAATGTAATTCATGAGCTGTGATTGGTGGCGCGTCCATTAACTCCAGGGCCAGAGCCAGAGCCGAGACGGACCCCAAGAACCGAGACGAAGTAGCTTAGCTACCAGTCGAATCAAGACAAGACACAAATCCAACTGCTCCTCCATACGAGACCAGACCAGACCAGACCAGGCCAGAGACCCGACCAGAGACCCGACCAGAGACCCATCCAGACATTTGGACAGTTAGTCAATCTGCCGCTCACAGAGAGATCTCCCAGCCTCTCGTCTCTGCAACCCAACCAAGCCGAAGCAAGCTGAGACTTGACTCGACTCGACACAATCAGCGTCTATCAGCATTTTTCAATTATATCGAAATAGCGTTATCCGTGGCTGGATCGCGTCAGAACGCATAATTACTATAATCACCTGAGTTATTACCTTGGCGAATATTGGCGAAGACATACGAAAACGGCAAAGTAATATTAAAAGCAACAAGCAAAAGCCAAAGCCAATGCAGAGATTGAGGACGAGTGGAGGGAGGGTGGCGCGAGGGGAGTAAGAGAACTTAAGAGCTGCTCAAGTCGACTGTTGAAAACGGCAAAACTAAACTGTGATTGTTGTTGCCTGTAATCCCTCCTCTACCCCCCCTCGCCCTCCCCTTGCACCACCTTTGAATCTCCCCGCTTTTATTGTGGCTGCCTCAATTTCATTTTGGTCTTTTTCCCATTATTTTCATTTTATTTTGTTGCTGCTCTTGTCTTTTGTTTTGTTTTTGCACTTTTCTTTGCTCAATTCGTTAAAGTTGCACATTAAAAATTACACTCAGCGAAATGCAGGGCAGCTTCAGAAGAAAATTCTAACTTGCAGTTGCCAGTTTTGTTTTCCTTTTGTGTGATCTAACTGGAAAATTGGTGGGACGTTTGTTTTTCATTAAGACACTGGGTAACCCCAGAGCCAAAGTTGTAGCTTTAGTTGGAGCTGGAGCTGTGGCTGTAGCTTAAGCCGTAGCCGATGCCGGATTGAAGTTTGTGCCAGGAGCACGAACGGCATTTTCATTCCGCAAAGCGATCGCCGCGGCCCCAAAGTCGACAGCGCCACGCAATTTTCCACGGCGTTGCCCCCAAATGCTGGTCAGCATCTTTGCGGTTTCGAGGTCGTCTCATCCCATCCTGGTCCAGTAATGGCAGCGGGAACGGAGCAGCGGAGATACGCAATAGGAGCGGTGGGGAGGGAGGAGGGGAGGGTTACAACTGCGGCGAAAAACCATCATTTCCACAATTTATATTTCGAACGTGATTGGTGGAGCTTTAGTGCAGCGGCAGCGGGGCAGCGGGGAGGCAGCAGCGGTGCCACCGGGTGGAGAGCAGCAGCCAGGGGACAGCGGGGAGTGCTGCAAGTCGGCCATTAAGAAATTGCAGTAAAGCATAAAGAGCAAAATGAAACCGAACACAGAAATAATATCAAAAAGAAAGAAAAAAAAAAAAGAGAAAAAATAAAACATCGCGAGAAAATGAAATAAAATGCAGGAGATTATGATTGCGATTATGTTGGAAGCTCGCGAAATGAGGTTTCGAGGGAGTGCAGAGAGGCCTCATCAAGCTGATGGGAATGAACATATGCTCACACACACACACACACACACAGACACACATTGACCCTATGGGAAACATACAATTTGAAACTCGAACTGAAATCAGCCAAAAGTTTTCAATAAACTTGGAACTAATCAGAGGCTGCTGCAACTCCGAATCCTTGCAGGATATATAATCATAATTCCATCCTCTGATTATACATCCTTCAATCTCTGTTCCATTCGAGTTCAGCTTTCCGCTTTCTTCAATTGCAACCACTGATCGGTTTCTCCATTAGTTTCGAGGTGTTACAAGTGCTCCACCCCAATGCATTACCAGCTACACTTGTTCAGCTGCAGCGGGGCTGGGGCTGTGCCTCGCCCCAAGCCGCCAGGGCCAGCCCACGTCACATTCAATTAAATTATGTAAATGAAGCGCAACACTCTTGCCTTGGCCCAGGACGAGGTGAGGCACTGAAATTGCCCGTTGCCGCCAGATCGCAAAACGAAGACGAGAAGACGTTGGAAGACGTTGTGAGAAGACGCAGAGCAAAAGCCGTTGCCGATGCTGTGGCTATTGATGTGGCTGGTACTCCACCCACTCCGCCAAAGGCAGGCAGGCGAGGAGGCAGCCAACTTGCAGGTTGCCGTCAAGTAGAGTAAATTACAGCTTCAGCTTCACTTGTTGTTGTTTGTGTTGCATTTGCCGCGGTTGGGGCTTGATGAGCTTGATGTTCACACAGCCGCCAGGCATGAAGCTATTACGCACACACACACACACACAGACACACACATACACAGACTGATGTCCTTGCTGCCGGCAAATTCAAAGTGAGCCAACAATTTCATCAACGCCAAGCGACGATGGCAACGTCACCAGCCGCATCCTCTTTCTTCCGCCACCCTCTCGCCCAGCACAAGCTGCTCCTCATCCTACTCCACCTCCTCCTGCAGCTCCAGCTGCTGTTGTCTTCTGGTAGCGCGTAAAATTAATTGAAATTCATGCCGTGTTACAATAACAATGATTAAACGGCACACACATGTGTCCAGTGCACAAAGCACTGTGTCCAGTTGCCAGTTGCCAGTTGCCAGTGGCAGGGCTGGCCCTTGGTTTCTACTCCCCCTCTACACCCACTCCCCTTGTGAGGTGCGAGACACCACCTGGCCCCAGTTGCGATCCCCAGTTGCACTTTTTCTAACTGCAACTGACCAGAACGCACACACCCAAAGTGCAAAAGTACAAATCCCTGTCTGGAATACCAAATGGATTCGCTGTGATTAGCGCTGATTCATAAATCGATGCAACGATGCAGCGATCAACGGACATTGAACACTTACAACTTACTGCCACAGAGTTACGGCACAGCCATAAAGACCCCACTATAAAGATATTATATACCTGAAGTACTCCATGCAACGCGTACACTTACCCCAACCGAGCGGCACCACTTGCCCTTCAGCTACTTCCCTTGTGATCCTTGCGATCAAATAATTGAGATAAAAATTGAGAACCCCAAAATAAACCGCAAGCTCGCTGTGAAAAGAGGCTGCTCGGAGGATGAGGATTCTTAACATCGACTATATATACTCTAAGATCTGTTGGCAGAGATCTTTATGCTTGTCCGAAAGAAACGTTTCCCTTTTGTTGCCTGATAGAAATATTTCTAAGAAACCCTAGACAGATTTGAGTATTAGGAATAATAGGAAAAGTAGTAGAAGTAGAAGTAGTAGAAAAAGTAGAAGTAGAAGTAGAAGTAGTAGAAAAAGTAGAAGTAGAAGTAGAAGATGTACTAGAAGTGGTTGAAGTAGAAGTAGAAGTAGTAAGGGTAATAGAAGTAGTGGAAGCAGTAGAAGTAGCTGAAGAAGTATAAGTAGTAGAAGTACAAGAAATAGTAAAAGGCGTAGAAGTAGTAGAAAGAGTAGAACTATTCGGAGTAGTAGAAGTAGAAGTAGAAGTTGTAAATGGAATAGAAGTAGAAGTAATAGAAGTAGTTGAGATAGTAAAAGATGTATAAGTATTAGGAGTAGTAGAAGTAGTAAAAGGAGATATTTGAGTATAAGGAAGAATAGCGCAAGAAGTAGGCGAAGAAGTAGTAGAAGTAGCAGATGTTGTAGAACTAGAAGAAATAGTAGAAAAAGTTGAACTAATGGAAGAAGTAGTAGTAGATGTAGATATAGTAGAAGTATAAGTAGAGGTAGTAGAAGTAGTAAAAGTTGCGCAAGTAGTACAATGAGAAGTAGAACTAGAAGTAGTAGACTAAGTAGAAGTAATAGAAATAGTAGTAGAAGTAGCAGAGATATATAGAGTATGACCTGTGCCAGGCTGAAGCTATCATTCAGTTGTGTGTACCCAATGTGAGGGTATTCGACAGAAGAGTTGTGGGCAGAGCTTTACGCTTTTCGCAAAACTTTGCCAACTTATAAATATGTATGAGAAGTTTCGAAATTGTTGGAATCCCTGCCGACAAGCACCACCACCAACAACAACAACAGAAGAGCAGAAAAAAAAGAAGAGCAACAACAACAACAACACAAGGTCAGTAAGAAGACAGACGGCGATCGGTCGATGATCGGAAGAGTCGATCAGTCGGACAGTTCAGTTCAGAGAGCAGTTCGTCAGTCAACGACTTGGACTTCAAAAACCAAAACGACAGCCACTCAAATGTTCCGCGGACTTAAAAGAGGCTACAGAGGAGGGGTGTGGCAAACCGGAGGGGGGCAAGGGGTAAAGGGAGGCCCCGAGGAGTGTCAGGGTACGCGTCGATGCAGGAAGGCAAAAGGCAATCATTGATCAGCGGAATTTAGAGCGAAAATTTGATATTAAGGCCAAGAAATCGAAAAACAAAAAAATTACTTCAAAAAGGAAGCAGAAAAATAATACAACAAAATGAAAAAAAACTCGTACGAAATTGTTAAAATAAAATTAAGCAGAAATAAACGCCCCGAATATGAGCGAAGCGCGCTGACTTTGACGAACCCTCCAGTCGATTTATCGATGTTTATATTGCACTAGGCAATTCTCAGCTTAACAATTCGCATTTCTCAGTTTCTCTGTTCTATTCTCAAAAACTATTCCCCGATCGTTGCCTCTTTCGCTTTAATATAAATAATTGTTCACGGCTACCGCAAGTGGCGGGCCGCAAAGTGGATCGGCGACATTACGGGTGTGCGAGCTGTGTGTGCCGCATCTCTTTTGGGCACAATCAATAATGATAGATCAGTTCGATTCGTTGGTGAGAGCAGTGTACAGATTGGGAGGGGGTGATGGGGTGAGGGGGGTTGCCTGTCAACAGGGGCGCGCGTGCGATCAGTGTCCGACCGCAAATCGCTTTGGGGGCTTTGACAGCATCATTCAAAAATAAATGCGAGCTGTTGATCTTTCTGACGAGACACTAACAAGTTACAGTGGAGCAAAAGTGCAACAATTTAGACAAAAATATTAGTTTAAATAAGAAGAAGAAGAGGAAGTCCTAGACTTTATGTGAAGGCAAATTGATATAGGGATCTTATAAGAGAAATATGCGGTAAATTTGATACCCATTTTCGATTAGTTTTGAAACGCTGAGCGATTGATATTTACTCCGAATTTACTCCGAATCCACTCCGAATTCACTCCGAACTTACTCCGAATTTACTCCGAATTCCGAAAAAAGACAGTTTAGTATATGCTGATGTTAATAAGAACAGCTCGGTTATAGTCCGTATGGTTATCTTTCAAAATTCCCCATTTGAATTAACTTTTCACTCTACGAACCTAAGCGAAAATCCATCCAATAGTAAAAAATAGATATGTTTATCGAATGCTTCGATAGGAACTTCAAATGAGCACAGATCTGATACAGCTTTTTCCCCGTTTAATGATATGGAACAAGTCTTTATCTCAGAAATATCCAATATATTATTCAGAATGATTGAAGTAGAAAATATATTTCCCAAAAAGTGTCCTTTGTATGCAACGTCTTCATTTGAAAGAAATTGCTAGCAGACACTTGACATTCTACGACTTTATTGGAGTCCCTATGAATGTTTCCTAATGATTAAACTAGGCACACGTCATGTGTTCTTTATCCTATAGAAAATCTCGATTCGATCTGTTGACATAACCTAAATGAAGTCTTGCGTTGCCATTGCCTATTGAGAAATAAATGAAATTCAGAGCTCTGACAACTTCTCAAATAGCTTTTTAAGTATGTACAAACATTTGAGTAATCAGTCTGTAGCATCTTATGGAGCATATAAGGACAGCTGCCCACTGGAGCAGACGGGGTGGATGGCAGAGGGAGTGAGCTGCATACGATCGTCAGTTAATTGGCCGCACATCATTTTGTAGCCTAGTTAAATGTGCAGATTACACACCTTATTATTATGAAATATGTTCCATAATTATGGCCACTTTGGCTGTGCGCCGTGTTTGAGGCTGGAGTTGGAGTTGGAGCTGGAATCTGTGGGACAACCTCTTAATAGTCACTTGGTAGCCTTATGTAATTTTAACAGCCAGTCGCAGCCCTAGCCCTACTCCATACAGCGCCATATATTGACAATGCGGCGTCTGTGGCTTGGCGACAACGTCTCGACGACATCGCAGAGCTGTCGATGACGATGAAGACGACGATGACGTTGCCGTTCGTCTCTTGTCTCAGGTCTCAGGTCTCAGGTCTCACAGTTGCTCAATTCCTCAGTTGTTCAGTTGCTCAGTTGTTGGCCAGGTCTCTGACTGTCGCTGTTGCTGTGGCTCCTGTTTTCCTCATGCCAATTTATTTATGGTGCGGTACAAGTTTTTACGCACTCAAGTGCTCTGAGACTAATTGGGCACGAAACGCAATCAAAGTGACGACGACAACAACGATGTATTGGAGAGACGAGACGCAGACCAGGACCAGAACCAACATCAACATCAACACAAGCAGCAGCAGCAAAAAGCCCAATGCTCCATCGCCGTGTCCAGGTTGAGGTCCAAGCGATCGAATCGTATCGTGAATCGATCACCTGAACTTTATAACGCTGATGAGGCTTTGATTTGTGGCTGCGAGCAATACTCGTAGCTCGCAGCTTGTAGGAAGATCACATTCTGGCCAGGCCCAGGCCCAGGCCCAGGACAAGCCAGCAACTGTTTGGCCACATACTCGTAGTTGTGGCAAAATAGTTGGGCCATGTTCTACACAATTATCTGTTATTATCAGAGTTTTCATTGGTCTTTTTTTCTCTCCTTTTACCAACCCGCCGACCCCCCCGCCACCCCGCTATCCCGCTACCTCTGCTCTTCAGCGACAATGACATCTCATTGTTGACTCCCCCCCACAGCCTGCACAGCCCGCGCTGGCCCTTATCGAAGCAACCGTTTAGGCCAACTCTTAAAAATAGCTGCCTCTGGAGATTCTGCAATTCCTGTTACAAGCACAAGTACGAGGAGTATCCCCCATTCGATGGATCGATCAGTTGTTGAGGGAGAACACGTGTCTTTTCCTTTCCAAAGGCCACAGACAGCCACAGATCACATTCTACGAGTACAACAAGAATAGGCTGTGCCGGGGGCAACAGAAGAGGGGGAACTAACCCAGTAAACAGGCATTAAATATTTAATTAACTTATGAGGGAAGCTGGCAAAAGGATTCAATAAGCGCAACCGTTTAAAGCAAATAAACAATATTCAAAAAGGGAATAAGGACTCATGTTTTACCATAGATAGAAGAGAGATTTTAAGTGTAGATTATGATAAAGTTCAATCAATGGAAAACTGATTTTTCATATCTATTTTCAATTGATATTTAAGAGATAATACTCAAAATCTGAATATCTATAGAAGATAAAGGATAATGGTATATGACTCTAGCATAAAACAGACTAAATAATCGAAACAATTAAAGTTTCAGGAACATAAGAAATCGAAAAAGATATCCACAAAATATAAATGCAAATTCGGAATCAACTTCCCAAATTGTTTCTCGAACTTTGTTTCCGTTTCCTTTCGCTTCCTGCCCAAATCCTTAAGTAGTTCCTTTGAAAATTGTATGCTCGTATTTAGGCGATAATTGGCGTTGAAAGGAGCTTTGTAACCGCCTTCGAAAAAGACGTTAGCAAGTGCTTTTGGCTTGTTTGTATAAGTTTCGCATATCGTAAGATCAGAGAATTTAAGCCGAAAGGCATTAGCCGATAATTGCTTCCCCCTAAAGTATAAGCTGAGCTATGATTGATAAACTGCAACGAGCGAAACAAAGTATTGGGGGAAAGATGAAGAAAAGTAAGAGAAGAAAAAAAAGGGAAAACACAGAAACTTATGAATATTATTACAATTTTGATAATTGCCATGGCGCGTCGAAGACCCATTTCCTAACCTTCCACGTTCGAATTAAACCGCATCAAAAGTCGCTGAAACCGTTCGATGCGATCGATTTAGGGTCAGCCAATTCCGAAAACGGGACAACTTAAAAGGATACCTTGAACGTCTCCCCAACAACTCTCCAAGGGGGTCTCCCGGAGGTAACTCTCAATGCTGCTGCAGATTTCGGGGCTGATGATTTACGGGCTGTTCGCTTTGGGTATGACGAAAATTGTCTGGCGCTGTCCGCTTTCAGTTCGAAAGATACATACAATGTATGCATGCATGTGTGTGTGTGTGTGTGTGTGTGTGTGGATGTAGTGGTACCTCCTTGGCAGCGGTACAAATCAATAAATTTTATGGGACCGAGAGTGCACTTGATTATAAAGCTCGCTGATAATGCTCAACTCTTTTGGCAACTTCCCGACTGCAATTTGCCGCTGATTGTTGTTTATTATTAGATGATTTCAAACTTCCTGTTGACCTTGTCAAAAGGCACTGGGACTGGCATTGGAATTGAGAGAATTGAGTTTCAGAGAGAAAGTATTTGATCCATTGTTTTTTTCTTTACAATTCCAGATACCGCGAGGATGCACTTTGCTGGGGCGACAGGTGAGTTTTCTGCCACGCCAAGAGCCGATAGAGCCGACACATTTATCGGCTAATTTAATTTATTTAGAAAATGTCAACTTTTTCCCCAACGCGCTTCCTAATCGAATATTCAACAGGCCTCAGAGCTAAATGCTGTTTCTTTACTTTTTTCTTTTCATTTCATCTTTTTTTTTGTATCTGTATCTGTTTCTGTTTCTGTTTCTCTTCGCAGAAAGTCCATGGAGGAGATCGGTGCCGCTCAGTCCTCGGTGAATGCGCGGTAAGTGTTAATGTTACCGTAAACGATTCTACAATCCCCTCTACACCTACCTCCCGCGGCAGCCATAGGCTTAACCGTACCCCACCCAGCTGCTCGCCTCTGGAACAGCGCCACTTGGCGACGCATTTGTTAGCATAAAATTATTGAATGCCAAGCGAAGATGTCGCCAACATCGCCGCCAGACGTCAAAGGCGCATGTCGCATCTATGAGATACTCGTACTTGGACTCAGACTTAGACTTAGACACTGACTTCAAGTTGTATCTGTAGCTTAGTGGAAACCGTTGCTGACAGCCTTAATGTGTTGATCTACTCCTAACAAATAGTGCTCAAACTTTGTTACTCACTTTGCCAAGGCATAAAACATAAAGATTGAGTTTAACTTATATTATTTTCTAGCTACTTTCGTATCTTTAACTTAACAATAGGTTTATTTAACTCATAGATACTTTACCCAAGTTTAGCCTATCTATATCTTAAGCTCCTCTCAACTTGCTTGCCAAATTTTAACAAACTCGTTGGAAGATCGTTTGAGGCAGAAGCTTCGCCTGGTTCGATAAGTGTATTAATGATTCGGTTAAGCTCCGCTTTGTCTTTGTTGTTGTTGCTGTTGCTGCTGTCAGTTGCTGCTGTCGCTGCTGCTGCTGTTTGTCTGTTGTCTTGTTCTCGTTGTTATGACATTTTACATTTTTAATGGGAATTCTCACATAAAAAGTACAAATATCAGACTAATTGGATTTATCTCGAGGCTGTCGCGCGTTGTCACACTCTTTTTGCCATGCTTGGCTACTTGCCGGAAGATGTTGCAGGCATCAAACGATTCCTAGGACAAGTTTCTAGCCAAGATTTTCTAGCCAAGCCGCTGGGCTTGTTGGCAATTAGCACAGCCAAGCGGCCAACGAGGTGAGGAGGGGGTAGCGGGCGTGAGAGAAGGCCAAAGTCAAGTTACGCACCCAACCCAACCAATGCCAGTCCCAATTCCGAAACCAAAGGCACATTTCCAATGAATCGATCAACAACAACAAGCTGCAACAACAGCAACAACAACAACAACAACAATGCAACAATGCCGCAATGAGGCAAAGTTGCATTGCTTAAATTGATTTCTGCAATTAATTGAACAACGCAAATGACAAACTGAAAGCCAACAAAACAACTTACAAAAAAAACTCTGTACCATATTTACACCCCGCCCTTCTCTTCCACCAACAACAAGAACAACAAACAACAACAACTATAACAACATTCATCGAACGATGCCAGGAATGCACTTTGCTCCCGAACACACTTCCAGCTCGCTTCAGCAGCTCAGCAGAGTCCAAGAGCGAGAGAGAGAGGGCGATAGCCAGCAGGAGACCCCAATCGAAGCTTCCTTCCAGCTTTTTTTTTCCTCTCTCGTTTTCTGGTCATCCTTCGATCGTTTTTTTCTCCTTTTTTTGCTCCTTCAGCTGTCACGGTCATGACTGCCGCCGGTTGCCTCGGCTCCCATCACTTACACTGATTCAAGGCTCTAGGAAAAGTGCTACTATATATTATATAGAACTTCTTTTGAGGCTCAATATAACTAGACTGATCTCTAAACTGATCTCTCTACATTTGCACAAGTGTGTTTAATATTTGTTCAGAACAGAGAGACCGGAGGGTCTTTTTCGCTAGGAAAGAAATATATAGAGTTGAAAATTCAAGAGTATAACTATAATATTTGAAACAACTTTGAGATAGATCTCTCTATCTGATTGATCTGATGTCTTAGGTGTGATATGATTAGATTTGGCTTAAATTCATTTAGATTTTCTAATCTATTTCTTCTTTAAGAAGTATAAATATCTGCCTTGTTTTACAACCTAGCTATCAGCTTTTACTTGAGACTAATCAGTCTTCAGTTATCAATCAGATTCTATTATAGATACTTTCTAGTTTTCTTCTTTACTCTAAGGTAACCTTTTAACACTCTGGGGAGTTAAGATTTTAGTTCTTATTTCTATTATAAGAAGGCTTATTCCTGCTCTAGATAAGACGAGTCTATAAGCATTTATTTTTATTTATTTTCTTTTTAATATATTTTCCAATTATTTACTTTACTCCGAAAGTCTCTCATTGAGTCTTAAAATAAAGAGAGAGTAAGGAAATTTAGTTTTAAATTGAAGCAAAGACTTCCTTAAACATTCAGATAAAAATCTCTATATATTATATATAAAATCGATTTGTTATTGCTCAACTGTCTCGCTTGATGTTGACCCAGTGTGCAGCTTGGCCTGGTCTTGGTTGAATCTTCAGCGTCATCATTATCACCCTCATCATCATCATCATCATCATGATCATGATCATGATCATCATGAGCAGCGTAATCATCGCTGTGTTCTGCACTAGATTTACAGAGTTGAGGGGCGACACAGTTTCGGAAGGTGCAAGAATATTAATTAATAATTCCGATCACAACTGCGCACTTTGTGTCGCCGCAGTTAGCGCTACGGTTTGGCATGCGAATTATTTGCTAAATACCAGAAAACTGAGCGAACTCGACGCGGGCAGTTGCAGGTAGGCTCTAGAGGGGGAGGCGGCTTAAAGGGGGGTGGGGCGAGAGACATAGTGTGTGTGTGTTTGAGTTGCAAAGCTAATTTATGGCTCAATATAACGGCAGGTAAATACGAGTTCGAGCAAAGAGTCAACGATCGAGTTGCCGATCGCATTCAATCGATCAAACTAAGTGAAGGAAATATCTATGATATATCTATGATATATCAATGATATATGATCCATTATATATATTATATGAACTAGCTGCATTGACAGTATAAAATGTCTCAGATAACAATTCAAGTTAATTTCCTATTGTATCGAGTTCATGAAACTTGCAACAAAACTAATATAGTTATTAAGCTTGTATACTAAATTAATCAGATATATAGTTATTATATAGTATATAACTAACCAATTAACTAATGAATTAAGTGCTTAATAAAACACAACGATAAAACTGAAATATTTCAGTAATACTCAGAACTATTTTTTTGTATTCAACATTCAAATGAGAAAATCACTTTTTATTTTATCGCTTCAGATTTAAATCCATATCTCATTTTGTACTCTCATAGATATCCCTTGGATTTCATAGCTTTCAGTGACATAAATACTTAATTGAGACTTTAAAATCAACATAAAATCTATTATTAGTTATTATTTATTAAAGTAAAACGAAGTACAGTAACAACTTAAATCTTATGCTCTAACTTTCTCTATGCAATTTCTAACTCTTTTTTCTATCAAATTGATTTTTTGCACAAGTTCGTCAAAAGTTACTTAACTGAAATTTAAAGCTTTCATAAGTCTAAAGAGGAATAAAAAAGCAATAAAATATATGAAATCTTAATATATATTTAATAGAATTATTTGAGCTAGTTTTAGTTAAAGGTTTACTCTCTCATCTGATTACATTTGACACCAGAGCTTCGGGTTTTAAGTCTGAAATGAGGAAATGGACAAATGAGAAATAAAATTAAAGAAGAGATAGACATAAGCTCAAATAAATATCAATATTTAAGAGGTATATTCTATGGCTTCTCTATTTTATATAGCTTAGATCATGATATATATATTCTTATAAGCGTATTATCAAATCTAATGCTTTCAATAATATCTAGTAGAATCTAGTAGAGATCCAAGTAGCTTTTACTTAAGTGCAATAAACTTTCTAAAACATAGAAATAATTGTTTGTTTTGTGATTCAGTTTTTATTTGTTATAAGTCTTAAGACACTAGACAAATTGTTTAGAAAGTCAGTTAAACAGGATTTAGATTATGGTTTTTCATATTTTGTTTATTTATTTTTGGTTGAAGAACAACTCCATGTGGTAGAACCAGTATATGGTGTGTTCTTATGGGTCTTAAGTCCCTACTGTTACTGTTTAGGTTCAAATTCTAGTTAAAATTTAATAAGCATCAAAGTGTTCTTTACTCAAATACAATCAAACTTAATCCAATTATTAACTCTTTAAAGTATAGAAATAATCACACTTATTTGAAAGAGCTTTTCGGCTACCTAACTTCATTTTTAGATATCAGCTTCGCCAGCTGAAAGATAACATCCTCCTTTAACTAATATGCATCCAGTCAGCCTTTCTTATATAGCTAGCCATTATCCTGTGTATCTATGATCCTTCCAGCAGAATCAGTATGTCGTGATAGGGCAAGCTTCTGATGAAGATTCCATCATAAGAAGAATTATTACTCCCTTGGCAGAGGAGTCATTTAGTGGTAGCTGACCAAAGGGGAATGTTTCATCAGAAGCACACACATTCACGACTGGATAAAGATCTTTGAGCTGCTGCCTGCTCCCGAGCTGAGGTGTATCCAATTTCCAATGGTTGCCATCTCGCTTGCACGCGAACTTGTGATACATTCTCTTTATGCTATCTCTGTCTTGCAGCCTCTTTTTTTATATACTTTTTATATTTTTATTGCTTAATTGTTTGTTTGGGTTTGTGGTTGGGTTTTTGTTTTGTTTTGTTGTTTTTTTTGTGAATTATGAATCGTTTTGTGTTTCGATTGTGTAACAGGGCCCAAGAACAGTTATGGAACCTTTCACTGAGCCATAAAATCTTCGCCTGACAGATCCTACACGCTGATAACACGCATTTCTCTGCTACTCGAACTGCTCACAAAAAACAAAAGCAAAAACCAGACCAAAAGAAAAATACAAAACGAATCATCTCGTTGTGTTATTTTATCACCTGTGTCACTTTTATTGCTTTCTCCTGTGGGCTCGTACCCAGGCAACAGATCATGACAGATCAGCGATCGCGGTTAGTTTATTGCTTCCTCCTCAGCTGGCGCTGGCGCTGCCGTTGATAGCTGCAACTGGAAATAGATCTGAGACTCAAACTGGATCTAGACCAGGGATCTGCTGCATCCTTTAGCTATTAGGTTATAACATTATAGGCATTAGAAAGGATAGTTAAATCTATCATGAGCAGGTTCTAAACTCGACTAAATCGATTGCTTGCTTGGGATAAGAAATAGAATCAGGAATTGAAATCAAATCATATCCATTTGTTCTTGGATTAAACCTGCTGTGTCCTTATGCTGCCTGAAGTTCTTATACGCCAGAAGAAGAGTTGAGAATAGGAGTTGAAGGACTCGAACTGTTTGTTCCATAATTTCTTTCCCCATTTCTCATCCACTTTCGATTTGTTAAACGATCGACTGGAGCCAAAGCAGCCAATGCTTAACTCCATTTGCCTGCATCTACCCCTTGAGCTGCCTCTGTTAACTGTAAGCGGAACTTGAGGCTGTGAGTCGGCTATGGTTTGGTGGCATCCTTGGGTCAAGTGCGTAACAATGATTCTATCGATTTGCTTATCGATCGATCGGAGGCCACCTGACCAAAAACTTGGCCCAAAACGTTTTCTCAGCCGGTTTGTTTTGATTTTTCGCAAATCACGTTGGCGCTGGCTATTTGAAATGGATGCCTCGTGTGTCCGAGAAAACGTGATGGATAACTGTCAAGTGGTTCTCTCTCTACCACACTCCATACAAAACACTCTAGCTCTTGACCAGACCCACTCTCTTTGTGGTTCTTCCTGTGTGTGCTGGCATGAGGATAACGGCGGGTGGTAAGAGGCAAGAGGCGGGCGAGGAAAGAGGCAAGAGGCAAGAGGCAAGAGGGTTGCCAACTGATTAGAGAGAGGCACTTGCATACGTGCCGGCACCACGGCACTACGGACAGCCCATTCATAAAGTCATGCAACAATTGGCAGCCGGGGCGGCGGCTCCTGACTGGAATACACATTTCATGTGGCGATATATACTCGTACAAGTATTTTGCCGCTGTCGTCGGTTGGTGGGTTTTTGAAAAACCAAAACAGAAACTGAAACTGAAACCGAAACCGAAACCAAAACCAAAATGAAAACTCAAACTCATGTCCAATAGGTCCATCAACAGCCGCAGCACGCACTCGGCCCGGCACGCACCTTTATATGGCAACTGGCACTGGGTGTTACTCAGACGCTGCCTCCGATTGGGATTCAGTCTAGTCGAAGGTTAGAAGGAGATAGGGTAGACGAGCAGGGGGGAGATGGGGACGGTCGGCGCCCCGCACGCATCGTTGCACGTCCACGTCGACGAGTCCACGTTCACGTCCAAGTCCACGTCCACGTCCATGGCCATTGTCCTCGAGGCATCTCCACACGCATCAATTTCCGACCTACGAGTACACTGGCTCTGCCACTGGCAATGGCACTGGCACTGGCACAGCTCCAGTGTCAGCCCAATTACAATGTCTGGATGATGGTCTGCCCGCTGTCTGCACGTGGAATTGTGGGTCGGTTCAACTCCTAACCGGAAACGCTTCGGCTGAGCGGGCCACGTTCACGTTCGATTTTTATGGCAAACGGCAACTCTGGCGTTGAATTTTAGTTCCTCATTCATTGTCTACGCCTTCACCTACATACTCGCAACACCCACATCCATAGCGCCACCCTCGACCCCAACCCCAACCCCAACCCCAACCCCAACCCCATCCATATACCTAACCTAACTCTTAAGCTGCGTCCCGCGACTGGCACTTGGCACGTTTCCTTTTTAAAATTCACAATTGCCGCCAGCGACGCGTAATTGTGGGAGAATTCGCTACGCCAACTTGTCTGCCTCTGCCCTCTCTCTCTCTCCCTCTCTCACTCTCTCTCTATCCTTCTATATATGTTTGTCACGTTGTCTCTTTTTATCTGCAACTCTGCAAATTGTCTCAAGAAATCGATCACGTTTCTACACATGTTCCACTTTACGTTACGTTGCGCTTACGTAATGCCCCTACAGCTGCACGAGGATATACCAAAAGGCCAACAACAAAAACAACAACAACAGAAAATATAAAATAAAAACAAAGAAGAAACTGCAAGTCATTGGGTGCTCCAATTAGTCTAGCAAACTAATCGATAACCACGCCGCTTATCGTCCCACAAAACAAGTACAAATTCAGCGAAAGTGCTCCAATTTCTGATTGGAAGCTTGTTTTCATTTTCCACATCTTAGCGTTGGATTTTCCTTTCCCAGGATATACACGCATATGGGATTTTCTTTGGGTATATGCAAGGATATTAGCATATTTATAAGAGGTCAGTTTACAATCCTTTATATTGCAGGCTAACAGAGCCTTGCCCAAAGTAGAAGACCTCGTGAGGTTCTTCAGTTGACAAAATAATTATACGTCTTTTATATAAATAAATTAATCTTTTAACAAATAAATGAATTAAATAAAATTATAATAAACAATATTTAATAAATTAGAAATAAATAATATAAAATAAATACATATCAAATAAAAAATAATAATAATAATAATAATAATAATTAAATAAAAATAAATAGTTAATAATAATAAATAAATAAATAAAATAAATTATAAAAAATTGTATTTAATATTACATTATTTTTAAGAAATAACTTTGAATTAGTCTATTTTAAACTGAAGAAAAATATATGATTCTTCTTAAACGATTCCGAACCATCTAAAATTATATAAAAACTCACAGAAAAGTTAGAAATTTGTTCTTTGTTCTTAAAAATAAACAAATTAAAAGGTTCTTGTAAGGGTGTCACATACTTTCTTAACATTTTGCGAATGAAACATATTTCAAATATAAAACCTCTGTTATTTGAAAGTAGAAATAGTACTTTAAAGGTGAGTAAGAAGCTCAGATGGTAGCTGGTATATGCTGGCAATAAATAGGAGCTGAAAAACTATTAGTAAAAAATATACACTTAATAAATATAAAATATATATTTATGTTATATATTGTATTATAATTTATGTATTGTATATATATTGCTCTAAATCGCAGCCGTGATTGCTTAACTTTTGTTGTAGTTGAGAGGTCAAGCTAGTATACGCTAAGGATATCCCACAGTTTATCAAGGATTAGCAAAGATTTCACAAAAGGTTTCTGCGTAAACTTCGATTTGACTCCAACGAAACACATTCCTTCTATATGAAGGACTCAACCCACTCGTCTAGTACTCGTACATTCATTGGTTACAAACATATCCTGAAAAAGTCAATATCTCTGTAAATCGCCGTTTATTTTCGATATTTTTTCTGTATTTTCTGCTGGGATTAAAGCTTTCGCCGAAAAAAAAAAAACCGAAAGAAAAGGAAAATGGCGACGACGACTTTCACATTTTGTGGTCGTGTGTCCATTGATGAAATTAAACAATTTCTGGGATTGCTTGAAAATTATTATAAACGCATAAAAAGCCAGGCGAAAGAAAAAAAAAAAAGAAGTAAAATTCAAGGCGGGCGCTGTCTGTGCGAGTCCGGAATAATAATACGCCTCCACAGTACCCCAAATGCCAGCGATTTGTTGTAAGGCTCAGTACCCTGGCCAGGTATGCCTCAGATGCCTGTGACCCGACCCTGTCCAACTCCACTCCCTCCATCTATCATAGTGTACAGTGTACAGTGTGAACACGCACGCAGGAAGGGCTCGTTATTCCTCCAGCTCCTGGCCAGGTTTCGAGTTGAGCTCGTCGTAGTCGTGGTCGTGGTCGTGGTTGGAGTCCGGGCTTTGGGGCTCAGTTTGTTGGCTTTGGCCTGGTCCACCATTGGCATTTTGTCATTGGCATTTCAGTCACATACACAAACACACATAAAAAGCGAACGACAGACAAAACTCCCACACACACACACACACACGCGCACACAACTACAATGCGTATGCGTGTATAAGCGTGAGCGAGAGGAAAATAGCGAAAGAGCCGCTAAACAAATTCCCAAATGTGTAAAGAAGTAAACTAATTGCTGCGCGTGACGCAGCCCCAACAAAAGTGGGGATCCACTCGAAGTATATAAAAGAGTGAGAAAGCGAGTTGCGGCGCGTACCAGCTGCCTTGCGAACGCGTGTGCCTGAGCGAGAGAGCAGGCGAAACCAGTTTTAGTTTACAATACGCTGTCTGCACGTACACTAACGTTCACACACACACACACACAGAGACAGTTTTATATATGCTAACAGTTGCGCTCTCTTGCTCTTGGCATATCGCTCGCCCGCTCGCACACACTGCTGTACTCATTTGGTATGCGCGCTATGTTGATTCCGATTCGACGGCAGTCACGTCCCGCCCATTTGCACGCACACACATGCACAACACCCACACAGAGGCGCAGCGGCAGCGGCAACGGCGAAGCGAGAGAGCTTGCGGCGAATTGGAGCGTGAGGCTGCTTAAAATGCTACTGGTGCGCCCTGTACATGACCAGGCGGTGTGTCAGGTGCTCACACACACACACACACATACACACTCACACGCACGCTGGCGCCGCCGTTGCCGTTGCCTTTGCCTTTGCCTTTGCCTTTGCCTTTGCTGTGGCCTGGGCATGCTCACGTTCGTTGGCCGTTGTCGTTCGTCGTCTTCGTCTTCGTCGTCGTTGTCGTTCGTCGCTGCTTCGTGTCGAGTCAAAGATGTCACCCCCAAAAATTGTCTAGCTGTGTGCGTGACACACACAAACTCACACACAATGTCTCTCTCTCTCTCGCTCGCTCTCTCTTATTGCGAGGGGGTCTCTATGTCCATACGGCTCGGGCAGCGCTGCCTTTTTTTGCCTTACTTTGGTTTTGTTCGTGACGTGAACGTGACTCTGAATTATTCTGCACGTATTCGTCGCCCGCAACGGACGTACTCGTACAACGTAAACAGACTCTCTCGTGGCGCGCGTAGTTCTGGTTCTTCTTCATCATTTACGTTATTTTCATCATCATCATCATCGTCGTTGTCGTCGTCGTCGTCATCATCATCGATGCAGTTTTCACGTACGCTGCCCGGCCGTGCAACTGTAGCCGTATTCGTATCCGTATCCGTATCCGTGTCTATCTGTATTCCAAGTGTGTGGTGCGGCGGGTGCCGCCCTGTGCGTGCGTAATTGGCGCCCATTTGTTTGCAGCCCGCGACGCGACGACTCTTTAGCTACACCAGCATCAGCTCCAGCTACAGCTTCAGCCCCAAACCTGAAACTGAACACGAACCCAATCACAATCACAGTTCCAGCAGTTTCAGTTGGATGCTGCAATTTGGACAGCGACGTGCCAAACGCGTCTGACGTGCTCGCCCAACGTGCAACCCATCGACACACAGAAAAGAAACAAAAAAACAAAAAAAAAACAGAATTAACTGGCCAAAAGTCGATTGCTCGCTAATTTGAATGCCAATCGAAGCTGGGAGAGCAGCACTCAGACTGACAGTCGAACTGACGCGGACGTTAGTTTTCCGTGCGTGATTCGCCCACGCGTCGATCCCCGCTTAATGTGTGCCTTTCCATCTGTGTGTGTGTGCATGTGTGTGTGTGCGTTCGTTCAAGGATAATTGAAGACAGCAACTGACACGTACGCGTGTTCCAATTGCCAGACAGACAGACAATCACACACTATACGCCACACTCCCAACACACCCAAAAGGGATGCGTCGTTGACCTCCAGTTGGCAAAAGAGATAACTGTGCCAAAAGAAAACAAA
This sequence comes from Hirtodrosophila trivittata, assembly GCA_035045065.1. NCBI lineage: Eukaryota > Metazoa > Arthropoda > Insecta > Diptera > Drosophilidae > Hirtodrosophila > Hirtodrosophila trivittata. The sequence goes on from JAWNNK010000813.1 coordinate 10,802,837, forward strand.
AGAAAAGAAAAGAAAGGCAAAACAAACCCAACAACAACAACAACAACAACCAAGTGCAATAACAAATACTCATATTGAAAATGTGCCAGTGCTAGTTACGCTTAAGCGTTAAGTGTTACGATTATTAGACACCAAAACTCTAGGAGAATCCTCTTTCATCCAAAGTGCAAAGATGATGCCCTATCAGGCGGTTGCCATGGACTATGCCGGCTATCAGCGCCAGCCGACGCCAGGACATCCTGGCAGTCATATGGTTGGCTCGCTGGGCATGCCAGCGGTACCGTTCACCCACTCATGGATGGTGCCCACACAGGACCTCTGTGGCATGCCACCGTACAACAAAATGCCCAATCAACATCAGCCCGGAGCACCAGGAATGCACGTCCAACAGCAACCCATCGAACCAGGGTTAGTTGACACGGGGTAAATGAGCTAAATTACTTAATCTATTACGAAACAAGTGTTCAAACTAATCATAATTCCGGCTATTACACCCGTAACCTGACACCGTAATTATATACTCGTTATATAATTGCGCTGATATCGCATAACATGTGATTATTCCACACGTTTCGCACTTTGAACACATATGGCCAAGCATCGAATTCTATGTGACATTTGTTTAAGAGTCTTTTAGGATAGATCAGGATACTAATACGAGGGATTAGCTCTACTTGATTCCTTATATATCATATGATCTATATAGTATACAGAAGTAACACTAGAAACTCCTCTTTGAAGTAGGATTTTAATAGTTTACTTTAGTCATATATCATTATATAGTTATATACGATATATATTATATATATAGTATACTAATATACTTCAGATATTCAAAGGATACGTAGTATATAGAAACTGCTTTGATTTCTTGTCTATATCCTTATGAAGTGACTGAAGTTTTCTTTATGTGAAACTCAAATTTTTTCCCTCTTTTAAATCTCCAACTAAATACAAAAGATAATCCCATCGTAGCACATACATATATATCATAAGAAATCAGTAGCTTTAAGTCTACTAAACCCTCTGGTAGTACATCAATAACTTATCAAATCAGCAACTTTCAGTATAGAAAACCCTTTTCCTAGTTCAAGCAAGACTTTCCTCAATTATCGCACATTTTTCGTTTGCCACTTTTCACTATCAATTAGACACTTTTTACGTGTTTTTTCTATTTGTTATTTTTGGTTTTGCTGCATTCCACGAATTCCGATTACATAATGTTAGTTAGAAGATAGTTAGAGGTACTGTTATCCCGCTGGGTCCGACAACAAAGCAAACGAGGAGTACATAAAAATAACTGATAATGCCATAACGGTACTTCTCACAGCCCATAAACAATGCCCTGATACAGTCTTATCCTTTTATGTTGACAGTTGTTTTCTCTCTCTGTTTGTGTGTGTGTGTGAACCTTAGAAAACAAAAAGAAAATTGCAGCAGTTTTTCCTTTTTTGCTTTGTTTTCCTCTTACCCTTATCGAGATGCAATAGTTTGATTGGCAAAAAGTTAAAAAAAAAACCGCAATAGTGACATTAGGTCCTTGTAATCCGCTTAGGATCTTAATTCGGCTGCGTATTAAGCCCTTAATCAAACGACAATATTGAGTCCTAATACCCACAAAGTACCCTAACAATAACCAATCAAGTGGAAACTCTCTTGCCAAAGTGCAACTGAAGCAAACAGGGCTCAGACTGGAGGGGAAAGCTCGCGAATACAGAGACAAGTTTTCTGGTCTCGCGTGTCTCATCATCATCTCCAGCTCCGGCTTCAGCTTCAGCTCCAGCTCCTTACGGTCATTTTGCTAATGACGTGCAATTTACACGCCCGTTAGTAGCCAAATTGCAGCCCCTGTTTTTCTTGCCAATTTTTTTTCGTTGTGTTCTGTTTCTTGCGAAATTAAAAGAGCGCAAAAATCATTTATCAAGGCGACACCTTGACAAATGTTAAGGGATCATTCTCTCTCTATATATATATATTGAGGACTAATTTAAATGGTGTTGATATTGTTGGTCTGAAGATTGATGCTTCTCTCAGAAATTTAATGTTCCTGTTCGACGCGTGTCAAATTATCGCGCAGAATTCAATTTGAGCAAGAAATAGTCGCGAGTTCCTTAGGTTGGGTTCTTCTATAGGTTTTTTGAACCACGGCTTTATTAGGAAACCAGGTAAAATCTTTAAACGTAATTTCAACACACACAAACAACAAGCAGATTTAACAAACTAATTAAAAATCTTGTTGTACTCTGTACAGAAAGCAAGTGGGGAATATTTATATATAAAATATAATAATAAAAAAAAGCCCAAAAACTGGCTTGGCCCGTGGCAGACGCATGTTGTACGGGTTTCGTATATATGCGCTCTTTACGCCGGTTTCATTTTAATTATCAAAAATATTTTTATGATCCAACAACGTAGGCAGATAAGCATCAGAGATGAGCAGAAGCAACTACACACACACACACACACACAACAAATCCCGTCCAGAAATGGTCGAGAGCAGAAGCCGCCGCGGCTCAAATAAAGTTACACAAAACGAGGCTCGAGAGCTTGTGATGAGCGCATTTACAGATGCCCCACAGACATTAAAATAAATTTAAAAGGCCACAAAATGTTCAAAAATGAACAAAGTCGCATGCGAACCGACAGATCACCTACTGCAATTAAAGAACACTGAATACCCTACAGTTTATGGCTGAAAATGAGTGAAAGATCAAACTGAAAGTGGGTTTGAAGTCTACAGAATTATCTGAGTATTTATATTCAAAAGTCAATATAAGGTCTTAAAATTATATGTATTATATCCATAGGATGTTATATCTGATTTTAAGTATAACTTATACCAAGACTTTGCTATAAAATAGGCATAAATTAAGCCTAAAATTCCATATACAAATCTGCTTTGAGAAGTCTGGAATTACACGATATCTAAATGTATATCAAATCTTTCTATAAACTCTTATGAAAAGTAATTCTCATATATCGTATACAAAACCTGACTTTAGTTTCATAGAAAACATTAGAAGGGGGAAACAAAACTTGCCTATAAGTTTTCCACTGAATATATTCAAACTATTCAATTGATTCGCAACCCTTTCCCATTTTATTATCCATTTCATTCTCTATACAAACAAACTGCTTAAACATTGTCAGTTACCCTTTAAACGCTTAGAGTATAAAAAATTTCACAAAAATATGAAAGAAACGACGAAAGCGCGACGACAACAAAGATGACAACAAACTTAAATTATGAACGCTTAAAGCCAAGTTTCTGGCGAAGATGATGGCCAGATGCTTGCTCTCTGATAGCAGACAGATCCGAGTCCAGTTCCCGCGGCAGGGCTTTGAGCTGCTGCATTGCAGCAACATCGCAGTTAGTGAATGAAAACTCTGTGCATTAAGGGAAATAAAGCTGCGGTCTCTGGTCTCTGGTCTCAGATCGAATCAGTATCAGAGAGTCGGCATCTCCGGGTCGGGCCAGATGCAGACGAACTGCGACTGAGACGAGACGAGACTCATATAAATGTGAGCCAGTGGCAAGAAGATCGGAACCGGACCGATGGGAACTCTCTGATCTCGGACTCTTGTTGGGTTGGGCTTGGTTTAGGGAGGGGAATTGTCCTATTGTCAGAGGAATGTATACTCGTAATACAAATATCAACGGCTAACTTTATGGACAATGGAAAATCTGTAGCGCATAGAGAATGAGGCAATTTTTCTAGCTAGAAGCAAGAGAAACCAATTGTCAAGTGTGAGAACAATTGTGTTGGACAGAGTCTCCGTCTTTTGGACTCGCCCTCGTTCCACCAGTTGTTGAAAGACTGACAAATGGCTGGCAATTAGTTGTCGAACAGCTCTGACACCATTCCATCACAATGGTGCAGCGTGGGCAGCACCAGAGATACACAGAGTTGCAGCTAAAAAGTAAACAAATTGCCAAATTGACTGTGAGACAGGTGAGAGCTAGATGTGAGACTAGATGCGAAGGATCCTCTTTGGTCTCTCTAGCTCTTTGGCTCTGGCCATTCGTCAGTGTCTACTTATAGCTTATATCAATATTTATTGCCACGTATTGTTGCTAATGGCTCCATTTATTTTCATTTCATTTCAATTCTTGCAGCATTCTGGAGCTGCGCAAGGAGAAGTCAAGGGACGCGGCGCGTTCGAGACGCGGCAAGGAAAACTATGAGTTCTATGAGCTGGCCAAGATGCTGCCACTGCCGGCAGCCATTACCAGTCAGCTGGATAAGGCTTCCATTATAAGACTGACCATAAGCTATTTGAAATTGAGAGACTTTTCCGGTCACGGAGATCCGCCATGGACTCGCGAGGCATCCAGCAGCAGTAAGCTCAAAAGTGAGTATCCAAATATCATATAGTAACTGATCTTTAATAGAATTGATAGATTTTCATATATATTTTATATAGTTCTCTATATTTGATCAGTTTTGCTAGATTTGGATTCGATTTTCATAGCTTCTGAAGCAATTGAAATAGGAATAGCTAGCATAGATTGTTGATTTATTGAGCAAATAGTTTCTGCTTTTGAATAATGACATTGTATACATAATTTACTATAATAATTAACATTATTTAAAGGTCGATAAGTTTAGGAATATATACTATATAGTATATATACGAGTACTTAGGCCATACTTCAAAGGCCAAGACTACGTTTTACTAGAAATCTCATTGAATCAAAGCTGCATTTTCAAGGCTAGTTAGAGCTATGATATATATATATATATAATATCGATATAATATACTATTATATATGTATATTTATAGGTATATAAAAGATATACATATGTGATAGTATAATTTGAAATACTTTGGAAAACAATTTTATATTTTTCAATGTTTTCTGGGTTCAAGTTAAACTGCTTAACAATTTCTTTCGTTTTTCTAATGTTGAGACCTTTGCTGCGAATTTAGTTTCTACATCGAAGCAGGTGTGAATAGTTGTTGTTTGTCTATAATTCATCTTATATAAATGCTAGATTATATCAAAGATATAGACAAAGTTCGATTTGATATTGAGTAAAGCAGATTTCAGCTAAACGATTTATTTATGGCGTTCAGTAAAAAAACATTTAAAAATTTTATTACTTTCATTAAAAGTTGCGTACAGCTACTTCCTTCTATATGTGGGTGAGCCTGTGTGTGTGTATACTGGTGTGTGTGTGTGTGTGTGTGTATGTCTGTATGTTGTCAACTTGCATGACATGCTTATCATAGAGTTTAAAGCTGAGGCCTCGATCGCAGTGCAGTGAAATTTCCGAGCTAATTTGCATAGAGTCGTCGTCAGCGAGCGAGCGACTGTACAGCGATCGTGGGCGGCCATATTGGACGCCATTGGCGAAGCGAGTGCGAAGCGGGGAGCACAATAAATACGGCAAGAATGAGCAATAAAAACCGAAAGCAGGAAACACATTTGCCTACATTACGATACGACGGCTCTTTATGGATGCCTTCAGTGAAATCAAAATTTTGTCAACTTTTCTATGCCAAAAATAAGCTCGTAAAAAAGAAAAAGCAAAATGCAAAAGAAAGAGAAACAAATGGAAAAGAAAAAGAAAAGGAGAGGAGAAACAAAAGTACAATATATATGTGCGCGCGCACCTTAAAAACTGTTTAAAGCCAACAATTTATTGGTATTACTCGTATTTGTTTTTGGGCTTTTGGCCCAAACCCGAGCCATAGCTCGAGCTCAAATCTGAAACTGAATCTGAATCCGAATCCATATCCAAATCGAAGTCGAAGTCGAAGTCCATGTTGCCAGGGCTCTGGCATGGGGCCTCGACTTACCGATTTGCATAAAATATCGCTATTAAGCGCAATTTATTTTATTCGCTTTGCGCATGCGCAGCCATTTTTTATTATTGTTTTTTACATTTTTGTTTTCTTTTTTTTGTTTTAAATTTAAATTTTATTTGTGTTGCTGTTGCTTTGCTCACGTCACTGGAGCATTTTTATTGTCATTGTCACATTTGCCGTGTGTCATAGCTGCCATTGTGGAATTTCAGAAGGCCAATCCAAAGGGGGCCACACCAGACAGACACTTGGCCAATACGATATTATGAGTATATTATAGAGCCTATAAACTGATACTCAATTTGGGGGCTCTCCAAATGGCCCATTAGGCAAAACTATCGGTAAATGTGTTCGCATATAATACTCAATATAAAATCGAATAAGTCGTGACAAGCTATCGATTATATATATATTGAATTATTATGTTAAAGATCTAAAAAACTAAAAAAGGCTCAAAGCGTCGATTAACCTAGGCTATTTGATATCTAAACTGCTTTATAGAAATGTAATTGAATGAAAATTCATGTGATATATCCAAAATTACATTAAAATCTTTCAGAAGTTGGTTTTGTATATGAGTTTATCGGTTCTATAAGTAGAAGTAGCCTAAAGAATAGTGAAGTCTTATTCATTTCTAAATTTGTTCAGCCTCTTCAAGGATAGTTTAGATATCAAATATGAGATTTATAAGCTTCGATGGCTATAGATTCCATATTGAGCAGCTCTTTCGTATATTTTCAGCTGTTTTCCCTAGACTATATTAAGACTATATTAAACTAACTTAGCTTAGACTATCTGTATAAGCATCGAGGCATTCAGAGCCAAGCTTCGAATTCAGGGATTGATCTGGCAATATTACTTATTATACTTAGTATACAATTTGTTAAAAAGATCTCTTTACAACTTGGTGATACTTAAGAGATCCATTCCAAATTCCAACCTATACTTAATCTAACTTTCCAGGTGCCTAAGTTCCCCCTAAGGCTGCTTTATTACCTTTTGAATATCACTTACCCATATTTATAGATACTTACAGTAAAAATTAGTCAATTTGATATCTAAAAGATAGTATTTTTAGCTCCATATAATTCATTTTGTATAGCTTCACTCATTTCTCTCATAACCTAAAGAAACTCAGTTCTTCTGATAGAGTATAGATTGCTCTTTTATAGAATTATTTCTGACACTCGCTGATCAATTTATCTACCTATGTTAAAGTTGCCAGCTCTTCACTTAACCATATAATTTGAGGGCTTTAAAATGGCTTAAGAAGCCAACATTGAAACTCAATTTGTGGCTGAGTCAAGTGAACTGGCAGTAGCACTAGTTTAACGACAGCCCGTAGCCATTCCAATGCCACGTCATGCATCGCGCTTGGTTGGCCACGTCCAAGTCGAGTTATTGTCACGTCAAAAGCATTCCAAGCGAGACATTGTGACGATGACGATGACGTTGAACTCGTCACCCGGACTACGAGTTGGGCTATTGAATGCCAACTGGCAAATGCATTGGCAACTGTCGAGTGGTAACTGGCAAGGCTGGAAAAAAAAGGTAGAGACTGGGCACTAAAAAATAATCCAAAATCAATGGGGCGTTATGTATGGTCAAAGGTGGTGCTGGGCGGGGCTGGGCTGAGTGTATGGCATCCACTGAATTGGATTATTATGCGAAACTAAACCCAAAAGGCAGCAACAAGCTGCGGGCAATAAAAAGCACTTCAATTTGACCCACAGTCACAAAAAAAAAATGGAAAGAAGAAAAACCTCCTCAAATGCTCGACAAAAAATATTATTGAATTGGGCAAGAAACGCGGTGGTGTCGGCTGTGGCTGTGGCTGTGGCTGTGGCTGTGGCTGGGGTATCTCCGAAGGTCATTATAGCCACAGTTGTTATATAGGGCTGTGCCCCAGCCCCTCCCATCCACCCACCTACCTACGGCTAACGCCTTCACCACATATGGCCAGCGGAAGCGGAAACTGTTTGCCAACTTAGCGACTCGACGTCGAGGCATAGAAATCGCTGGGGATTTGCAGCAGGGCACGAGAAACGGGAATGGGATACGGTCTGAGTATGGTTATGGGTCTAGTTCTTAGTATGGACTGGGGAGAGGGGGAGGGGGGAGACTAAAGCGATTTGCACTTGTGCGAATTATGACCTGAAGTTGGTCAGTCTTGGGGTTGCTCTGGCCCGACCATAATCGTAAAATTCTATAATTGAATTAAATAAATATGGTCAAATGGGCATCAGCTGAGAAAATATTGAACTCTCCTCATATTTATGACACTGCGGTTCTCTCCTCTTGTTGTTGTTTCTATGTCTTCTTTTCCTCCTTCTCCTTTCTGTGTGCTGCCTCCTTTTTTGTCTTTCTGTCTGCGAGAATTATTGGATTGGATTGAGGGGAAAAACAGCACTTGAGCTTCATTTATGAGTTTCGGGTTAGCAATATTATCATTACAGATGAGTACTCGAACTCGTACTTCAACCAGTATACAGAGGTTACTGACTATGTAATCAAGTTAACATAGCAGAGCGAAACCCAAATTGAAGAAAATATAAGCTTAGAAGGCGGAGAATTGTAAGAGAATAGTCGAAGATTATTTCCAGTTCAGTTTTATGAGAAGTTTCCAGCTTGAAAGGATTGAAGTTTGGCTTTGATTATCTGAGCTGTTTATTTCTTAAGTTTCTCTTCGAGTTATCTTTTTAGCTAACAGTTAAATTCTAGGCTATATTTATCTGAAAGATAAGCATACTTAAAAGATATTATTCGATCACATCGAAGTCTTCGAATTGAGCAGCTTTTCAGTTTAACGTTTCTTCAAAGCAGACTTCACTTTATATCTAAGAATAGTTTATTGATTCGAGGCATATTTCTTAAGTTTATCTTTAAGATATATTTTTAACCATTAGTTAAACTCTATATTTAACTTATCTCAAAGATAAACATAGTCAAAGGCATTTATTCGCTTCCTTTTAATAATAAAATCGAAGTCTTCGAATTTGGCAACTTTTCAGTTTATCTTTGCTTCAGAGAAGCTTTCTTTTATCTAAGAATAGTATATTGATTCCATGTATAGTTTCTTAAGTCTATCTTCAAGTTATCTTTATAACCAACAGCTAAATTTATCTCCAAGATAAAAGTTAGTTAGGTGAACTTATTCGCTTCCTTTTAATAATAAAATCGAAGTCTCCGAAGTTGAAACCCTTTCAGTTTATCTTTTCTCCAGAGAAGACTTTCTTTATCTAAGCATAGTTCATGGACTCCACTGCCAGTTAGTGTATACACTGTGTCTGGTTCTTACTCTACATTTACCTCTATTTACCGAACACTCAATATAAACATCACTTGACATTCATTTATGCTTCCAGGTGCAGCCATTCGACGCAGTCCCGCCGTTGATTTGTTCGAGCAACATCAGGGCACCCACATACTGCAGGTAAGTCGCTTGCCCGAGAGGGACAGGCACACACAGAGAGAGAGATAGAGTGTGTGTGTGCGTGTGTGCGAGGGAGTGCGGTAGCTGGCAGACACACAGCCATTTTGGTGAAGCCATTCCGAACGCACCCAATACGAATATGCAAATGCTTCAATACGGAATTTTGTTATTGTTTTTCTTTGTAGTCGCTGGACGGGTTCGCTTTGGCGGTGGCAGCGGATGGGCGCTTCCTGTATATATCGGAAACGGTGTCCATTTATCTGGGACTGTCGCAGGTGGAGATGACTGGCAGCAGCATATTCGATTATATCCACCAGGCGGATCATGCGGAAATCGCTGAGCAGCTGGGCCTCAGCCTGACCAGCGGTGCGGGCGGCGGTGGCGGCGGCGGCGGCGGTGGCAGTGGCGGCAGCGGTGCTGCAGGCATGGCATCGCCCACATCGGGCGCCTCCGATGACGGCAGTGGCACACACGGTACGAACAATCCTGACGGTGAGTCGAGTCCGAGTTGTTGTTCCGCCTATAAACTGGGTGTGGCCCAGATGTCCCGATCCCGAGAGAGAGTAATCTTCTCAAGCTCTTGGAGTAAACTTTGTACTAACCTCAAAACCCTTCTTCCTACTTGCAGTGGCTGCCTCCATGACGCAGGCCTCCACCAGCGGCTACAAGGGCTACGATCGCAGCTTCTGCATTCGCATGAAGTCCACCCTGACGAAGCGTGGCTGCCACTTCAAGTCCTCCGGCTATCGGGTAAGTCCAGAATAGGAGCTCTCCCTATATTCCTCCGTTGTAGGCTGTACTCGTAGCCGTAACCGGTGCCTTGTAGTGTAGTGTGAATTGCGACGTTTTTGTAGTGTAAACTAGAAATGTTTTTTTTTATTTATAATTTTAATTATAATTTCTTTTACTTTGTTGTTATTTTTTTGTTTTTTGGTTTTATTTTGTGTTTTTTTTTTTTGTGTGTTTCGGTTCGATTTCGTAGTGCTGCTAACATTTGAATTGTTTGTTCGATTGGTCCGGTTTTTGGGGGCGTTGAGGGGCACACGTAGACTAACCTTATTTGGTTGATTGTCTGTAAGGATTATTGTGCATTATGTATACGTATTACCATCCCATCCACTGCTTATCTACAGGCCAGCGATGCAACCAGCAATTGCAACGGTAACAATAACAATGGTAAAAATGTTAAGAACCCGGCCTCAAACTATTCGGTACGTATCAATTGAAATCAGTCCAAAAACGCAAGGCAAAAAAATATATAAAAAAAATATATAAAAAATATATATTAAAAAAATACAAAAAAATTGCTAGAAAATTATAATGAAAATTTAAAAAAAAAAACAAAATTCCATTTTAAGTTTATTAAGCTTTAATTTTAATTCAAAAAAATGTATATATACATATATATATATATATATCTCGATCGATCAGTTTTTATATTTCGAATTTCGGCCAAAGTTTCGTAAGGCAATGCTAAACTGATTTTAGATTGATCAGTATCGAATATAACATGGCTCCAGCCAGCTCCCTCCCATCGGCAACATCATCTATACCTTCATCAACATCAGCATCAACATCATCTATACATCATTTATACATCATCATCAACATCCGCTTTCAACTCAAGCATAGCAAATCGTTGCAGCGTTTGTCCTTCTACCAAGAAAAGCTAAGTTTAAGTGAAAGCTTTTAATAGTTATCCCAAAGCTTCCTATCTGTGAGTTGTGTCTGTCTGTGTGCCTAAGAGAAAGCTTCCGTGTAGACTGGCAAACGCTTCCATATACTCTCTAAGCCGCATTTATCTCTAGGTCATAAGTTTTAGTTGTCACCTGCGTGTGGTCTAACCCTCTCTTGGTTGTTGTCTTGGAACCTTTGCAGGTCGTCCTGCTGCTCTGCAAGCTGCGTCCCCAGTACACATTCTCACACACACGCAAGTCGCAGCCGCCTCTGCTGGGCATGGTCGCCCTGGCCATTGCTCTGCCGCCGCCCTCGGTGCACGAGATTCGCTTGGAGTGCGACATGTTCGTCACTCGCGTCAACTTTGATCTGCGCGTGGCCCACTGTGAGCCCAGGTATGTCCATCTTCTCCTCCAAAATCCACTGAAGACTCTTCTCTAACTGGAATCTTCCCTTAGGGTATCTGAATTGCTGGACTACACACCCGAAGATCTTGTCAACAAGAGCCTCTATTCGCTGTGCCATGCCGAGGATGCCAATCGCCTGCGCAAGAGTCACACAGATTGTAAGTTGCATCTTTGCACTCTACCTTCGATCGTAGCTAATCCTCTAATCCTCTGCCCATTTCAGTGATCGAAAAGGGTCAGGTCCTGACGGGCTACTATCGACTGATGAACAAGAGCGGCGGCTACACCTGGCTGCAAACCTGCGCCACAGTCGTCTGCAGCACCAAGAACGCCGACGAGCAGAACATCATCTGCGTCAACTATGTCATAAGGTGAGTGCCACTGCACAGTGGTTCAAAAGCAGTGGAACCCTCTATAACTGTTCCCTCTCTCCTTTAGCAATCGCGAGAACGAGAACCTTATATTGGACTGCTGCCAGCTGGAGCCGAGCGTGGATAGCATCAAGCATGAGGAGGGACTGGGCAATGACAAGAGCAGCGGCTCACCTGGTGGCGATGCAGCCGGCGAGGGCAGCGCTCACCTCAGCTCGGACATGAAGCTGGGCATCAGCTCGCCCAAGACAGACCCGGATGGTCACTCGCAGCGCGGACGCGGACGCAATGCAGCCGCCGCCCATGGCAATAATCTCAACAACATGGCGCTGATCAAGGACAGTCCCACGCCGCTGGGCGTGGAGGTGGACGGCGTGCTGCCCGCCACTGTGGCCACACCCGTGCCGACGCCGACGCCCAGCAGCGGCACAACCACCAAGCGCAAGCGTAAGAGCAAAGCGGCCCAGCAGGCCGAGGAGCAGGCGGAGCAGCAGCAGGCGGAGCAACAGCAGCAGCCGCTGAGCAAGCTGCCCGCCCTGGAGCAGCAGCAGCAGCGGGATGGCAACAATGTGCAGCAGCCGCGCAGTCGTCTGCCCTCGATTGTTGATGAGCAGCCGGCGGGCGGCGCCGACTCTGCTGTCAAGGATCTGGAGCATGCCATGTCCAAGCATCTGCCCTCGCCCACGGCCAACAACAACAACAACCAGCCAACCAGCACGGATTTCAGCGCAGACGCTCTGATCAAGCAGCAGCAGCACGATCCCAACGAGAAGAGCAGCACCATCCAGTGGATCGGAGCACCCTATCAGCAGCCGGCGCCCATGCCGGCCACGGCGCTGCTGCGTCAGTTGTACGCCAACCGGGAGAGCGTTATACGGGCCACGGCTCGACAGACGCCCACTGGCGTGGGCGTGGGAGCAGGCGTGTTCTATGGGGAGCAGCAGGGCGGACCACTGCCCACGCCGCCGGGCAGCGAATCCTCCTATGAGAATCAATATCTGCAGCTGCACTCGGCGGCGGCGGCGGCATCGGTGACGCATCCGGGCAGCCAGAAGGTGGGCAATTCGGCCGATGCATTCACCAATCTGGTGTCCACCTACGGTGGCTATCACAGCTCCATTGACTACCACAACGCGATGACGCCGCCCAGCTCCGTGTCGCCGCGCGACAGCAACAACTCGGCCAAGGCACCGCCGACGGCAGCACCACCCGGTCTGGTGGTGAGCAGCAACGGTGGCTACGATTACGCTGATCCTCTGCGTAGCCAGTACGCCACGCCCGTCGATGGCTCAGCGCCCACATCGCTGCCACTGAAGCCGCAGGCATACTCGGCTGCAATGCATCCGCATGCTGGACATGCAACGACCACAACCGAAGGCGGCGTCACCTACAGCAATCTCGACCAGCCGCAGTACTTTGCGCCACACTCGAGCTTCCATCTGTACCACAAGGGCAGCCCGGCAAGCGGCTGGTACTCTACACCCTCCTAGGTCCTGGACGAACAGACGCCGCCAACGCTGCCCGACTGCCAGCATAACCACCAGCAGCAGCAGGAGCAACAGGAGCGCTGGGATTTTGTGGGTGCACTGGGCAAGGTGGCGCGCATGTTCTTCAGCGCACGCAAGGGCAACCACTGAGCCGGAGGCAGATGGAACGGGCTGTCGGGATGGGAAGCAATTAGCAGCTAAACGACTTCTGCGTCTGGCGAGGATTAGGCGAGTACATTAAGTGACAACTAGGCCAGGGTTTGGGAGCCAGACACTCCTGGATTAGCGCTCCTAACTTTTCTGACTTCCTCCCCCACCCCCCTGAATACTCCTCCCCCTCCACCCACAATGAGGCCTAGTACTGTAAATAAAACTAAGAGAAAATATTGAAAACATAATTTAAAGCATAATTTAAAAATATTTCATAGATTTTTTTTTTAAATAATATATTTTTTTTTTGAGAATAATTTTTTTTTTCTTGGCTAAATGCAAATGTTAAAACATTCAATGTTGTTAAATAATTTTTAAGCTTGTAAATTAATAAAAAAAAAAAAAGGAAAAAACAAAAGAAAAGGGAAAATATTCGATAAATTCCAATTACACGGCAAACCCATTGAAATTAATTTAAAAAATAAAAAAAAAAATACTCGGCAAATATGCAATTAACTAATTAAACTTAAAACATACTTAAAACCTCTTGCATAAGACTTTGATAGTGTGCCAGCAACAGCAGAAAATTAATAATAATAATACAAATAATATATGATACTTTTTTTTTCTTAACTATAATTATTATAATTATATATATATATATATGATTACTACAATAATTAAAAATAAAAACAAATATAAAGCACTCGGAATGAAATCAAAATGCTTATTACATAAATCTAATTGTTATTAATTATTTAAATTGTACTGTACATTTTTTTAACGAAAACACAAAAAAAAACAAACAAACTTAATAACAATGGCATACACCTATACATACATATTTATATACCATATATGTATGTGTGTGTATGTATATATATTTAACATTTTTACAACATATCAAATGCTTCCTCTTCTAGATTATGATAACGCATTCAAGAACTTTAGAGCCCAAAAACAAAACTCGATTAATCCAATTCTTTTGTACACTCAAAATATAATTCTGATTTTTCAGTTGTATCATAAAAAAAATTGTACTTAAAGATAAATGAACAAATATATATATATATATATATGATATGAAAGATATATATAAATGATAACAAAAAAAAAAATACCTCTAAGAGTTCTGCTAATGTATTCGCCTAACTTAAAAGTGAACAAGATACTATATGTATAATACTTAAACGAGTCTATCAAATTTTAAGCTATAATGTGTAATAAATAATTTTTTTTTTAAACAACATCAAAATACATTTTCTATTAATGGCTTTAAAATTAAATGTGAACATAAACAAAACATACCCTAAACATTTCTATCACATTTACGAATACTCTATAAACTATATGAATATTATAGAGTATATGAGTTAGACGGTTCTCCTACGATTCTATCGATAGGAAAGTCAGTTTGATTCTCTTCAGAGCGAGAAACACGCACATATTGTGCTTCATTTGTGTCGATTCCTCTTTATGCGTTATCCTTAAACGTTTTACTCTTCCAACAAAAACTGTTTCAGGAAGCGGGAGGGAGCTAACACATAGTTCCTCTTTCCCTCTCTCTCTTTCTCTCTCTGTATCTTTATCTCTAGGGTTTTCAATTTCTCTTTTTTGTTATGCCTAAGCGCTTTACTCTCCTTATGAAAATTAGATTTCAAAAGCAGAAGACAGTTAACACACAGCTCGTATCTCTCTCTCTCGTATTTCTCTCTCTCTCGTATTTCTCTCTCTCTCTCTCTCTCTCTCTCTCTCTCTCTCTCTCTCTCTCTCTCTCTCTCTCTCTCTCTCTCTCTCTCTCTTTCTCTTCTCTCTCTTTCTCTTTCTCTTTCTCTTTCTCTTTCTCTTTCTCTTTCTCTTTCTCTTTCTCTTTCTCTTTCTCTCTCTCTCTCTTCTCTTTCTTTCTAGGGTTTCTCAATACTGTTTCTTGTCTTATCCCTAAGCGTTTTACACGCCTTATTAAAATCAGCTTTAAAAGGCAGAAGAGAGTTCAACTCCTCTTTTCCTCTCTCTCTCTCTTCTCTCTCTCTCTCTCTCTCTCTCTGTATCCCTCTCAATCTCTTTTTCCTTATTATGTTAGCTTCCCAATACATTCTCATTGAGTTTCTCAATACTTCCTAGTACTTTGTCCTTAAGTGTTTTACTCTCTTAACAAAATCTGCATTAAGAGGCAGGAGAAAGGTAGCACATTGCTCCTCTTACTCTCACTCTCTCTCTCCCTTTTTCTCTCACACACTCCCTTTTCTCTCTTACTTTAACTTCTAAATACATACTCATTGCGTTCAATATGACTTAATAGGTTATCCTTAAGCGTTTTGCTCTCTCAGAAAAAGTCCTTTAAAAGCTGGGAGAATGGGAGAACATATGCAGCTGCTCTTTCTCCCTCCCTCTCTCTCTCATGTTTGGGGCTTCTCAATAGTCTTTTCTGCATTATTCTCAAGTGTTTACTCTTCTCACAAAGTCAGGCTTAATAGCCGGAAGAATCGTAGCACATACCTCCTCTTTTTCCCTCTCTTTCTATCTCAAGAATGTGCATTTTTCTTAAGCGTTTTACTTTCCTTCGACCCATAAGCTGCAGCAGGCGAACACAGGCAATTATATAACTCCTATGATACTATGACAAAGCTGAGAAAGAGAGGACTATGACATAAAATCGGATCATCATATGATTAATATGTTACAGCAGCACATGTCCTGCTCTGACAGCGTCACATCAGGCAGAATGTCCATTAAGTTTTTGATTAACATAAAAAACGCATAAAATTCCAATTTACCGCATTTGTTGCGCCCAATTCCCGTGTCCGGTTTTGTCCGGTGCCTTTTTTTAGCACTAATACTGGCCATAAAGCCCGCCGGGTGACTGCATGTCACATTTTTGTGATGGCTTTTTAAGCGAACTGATTGCTTGACCACCGCCTTCACCGACTTCACCGCTGACCACTGGCAATTAATCATCATCCAAGTTTGTAATATGGAATCTAACTCAATTTATTGCAGCACAAGACAAGAGCAAACATTTATCATAACTACTCATATATACATACATATATATATGTATATATATATTGTTTTATTACTATTCTTGGGCAGTCAGAGAAATTTCATTTGCCACCCTTTTTGCCAGCTTTTGGAGCCGCCTTCTGCTTGGCCGCTTCGAGCGCCTTTTGCTGCTCCTTTTGCTTCTGTTTGTGTGCCAAATCCTGTTCGTCTAACTCCTTGACATCCTTCTTGGGTGCCTTCAAGGGCTTCTTCTTGCCACCCTCACGATTGGACATCTTTAAATATTTCTGATAATTTACACAATGTTAAGCAAAGATACTAGAAATTCTCTCAAACTAAAACAAGGCCTACTACGAATATAATCCTATGCCTATTTTATATTCATATTGAGTTGGAAAGGTCTTCTAAAGATTAACTACCCAATAAATAGAGCATCTTTATTTCTCATACTTCTTACAGGCGGAAGTTCTATAACATATATGGACTTAACCTGAAGCTATATTTTGGGCTTCTGATAGCTTTTTAATTCTTGGTCGAAAGCGCTTTAAAATTTCATTTGCAAGTAAAATATATATTGTATTTAAACCCATATTACAAAGGAAAATTAAACACACTCAAATCTTATTCTTATTGCTGTTTATTTAAGGTAAAAGGATTCAGAAAACAGTTGCATTTGGTCGAATGCATTTCTGTTGGCAACTGACCAAAGTGCAGTAGCGATTGTTGTTACCACCACAGCCCTTATAGGCCAGCCTCAGGCAGGATCGAGTTCCTTGGTCGAAGTACCACATCTTCTTGTTAGCTTGTCTTCTGCAGCGGCGCCTGTTCTTACGGCCTTCATCCTTACCGCCAACGCATACTTGCCGGGCTGCAGATAGATATATATATGGGTATATAGTATTCATGGATCAGAAATAGTGAGCTCCAAGTACTTACCAGGTGCAACTGATCCACGACAACCTCTCTGCCTCTGCCTGTGCCTCTGTGCCTCAGTGTGAGCCACGTAGAGCGAAATAAAAATCAAGAGCAGAACAAGTTTCATTTCGATTATCCAATTCCTACTACTTCGATATTCTGAATATGAACTCTTATATACTTAATTCCAGGATGTACATTCAGACCACAAATAAAAGAAATGTGTTTCTGAATTCCATTCATGATTTCAATTATCTATTTAAAGAAGGTTCACTTATGTCCAGAAACAACTTGGTAAATAAGGAAGAAGAGTTATTTTGGAATGACTCCGAGACTCTACTGACCAGGAACTGTTATAGCAGCAGCATTTAACAGCTGTTGGCGTTCGAAAGGTGTTCAAGATATATCGAAAACTATATCAAAGTTAAGACTTACTCGGAAAGGCTCTGGTGCAGCCTACTTGTGAGCATAGGACATCAAATTGTATGGTGTGTTGTCCAGTTACTTTATTGTGGAAAGAATTACAAGTCTTAGAAAGTACAATAACAGAAAAATATATGGTTCTATTCCAAGCTCGGATATGTCTCAATTTGGGACTCGACCAGCGATCACCTCTGCGCCGGACTCGCAGGATTCTCTTACAAATACATAATGTTTTTAGGTATTATTATGTTTCATCAGTCGGATGAACACACAGAGACTTCGCTGGAGAGTCTTCGGGGAGAAGGCCCCGGTTACGTTAGCAGGACCAAGTCACCAGAGCTCAGGCGGGTCTTGGTGTTGACAATTGGAGAAGACGCGGACAGGATAGAGATGCGTGGAGGCAAAGCGTGCATCAGGCTGTGACCCGATTGGGTTGTTAAATGCCATATAATAATGATAATGTGTCATCAGCGCTGATGATCCCCTTCTCTACTCTTTTTAAGGCTTAAGATCTATCTTAAACTATCCTTGTTCCACGCGCCTGACACTTTCTTAGCTCTAGTTAATCGATTAAGTACAGGGTATAGGAAAGTCCTGGTGTTCCTTGGAAAATATATATATATATATATATATATATATATATATATATATATATATACAAAGTTATATTGAATGCCCAGTTAGTATCCAATTTTTCAATTGCTCTTCAATTGAACTACTTCTTTTAGATACTCTTTGTACAGGTGTCCACATTGTATAGTTGACAGTGCAAAAGATCCATTCAAAACTGAAATATGTTTAAATTTAACCCTTTTGTTACTGTCATTAATTGTGTTACAGCACGTGCCGAACCACCTGTCGCCCTATTAATGATCTTGGCATATATTTTCTGGTTCTATCCACTATATAAGAGCTGATTAATTCAGTTCCAAATCAGTTCGAACTGAGTTAAGTTTTGCTACAATCATCAAAATGAAATTCGTCCTTATCCTGGCTTGTCTGGTGCTTTGTGTGGTCCTTATTGAGGGTCAGCGCGGAAAGTGTCTTGAGAACCATCTCGTAAGTAACCGCAAATCTAAATTTTTGATACAATTTTCTGATCAATTATTTCTCTAACAGGTCGCTTACAGAATTGTCTTGGGGGTAGGCAGAATGGTCGTACTGGCCGTGGCTGCCAGAGGAACCGCAATGCAAGAATGTGGTACTACAACCGGAGAAGTAATACCTGTATAGTTTTTGCCTACACCGGATGTGGTGGCAACAACAACCGTTATTGTAGTAAGGCTCAATGCGATGCGAAATGCGTACGTCGATGAAGTCCAGGAAATGGAAAATATTGAATTGAAAATGTTAAAATAAACTTTAGAAACTTTGCATTATAATTTATTTTGTGGTTTCATTTGGTTGGATAAAAATACTGAGAATAGCACTTCGGATATATTTATATAAATGAATGATATGGGTTTCCTCTTGTAGAATTCGGATAACATATTCTTTATATATCGCCTAAAGTCGAATTGTCCAGAGCCAAGATAGCCCGATTGCAACCTGGCTCTGAGACTGATTCCATCAAAATGCAGCCCGACAACACGAGAGGGACATTTCGCCCGTTTAAGCGGTAGCTTAAACCGATTCAACACAAATCAGTTTGCTTTAAAACGTATTCAATACTATGGCATAAGGATATTGAAGAGTTACCAACTGATAAACCGCTTACAAGAGCTTAGATCAAGGGAAAAAATAGGTCTATGATATGGTCTTAACGTTACCTGATTGATTGCAGATCAAACTAAGTAAATATACTTTTAAGGAAAAGAACAATTAATATTCTTAAGTCTGCCCTTGTAAATATGTTATAATACTTGTAGACGACTCCCAACTGCTGTTCAATTGAACCAGTTCTTCTCGTTAACAAAATACCAGCTGGAACTGTTCAAGATCCATTCAGAACTTAAATTTAACTCCTTTGTTATTTTGCTTGTTGTATTTAAACACGTTTCGAAACAGCTGTCTCTTAGTTGTGTTCTTGGCATATATTTTCCTGTTCCATCTGCTATATAAGAACTAGTGAATTCAGTTTCAAATCAGTTCGCACTGAGTAAAGTTTTGTTACAAGTCATCGAAATGAAATTCATCATAATCCTGGCTTGCCTGCTGCTTTGGGTGGTCCTTATTGAGGGTCAGCGCTTTAGGTGCCGTGGGGAGCCAATTCGTAAATAAACGAATATTTACTTAATAATAGTTACATTTTCTTACTGATCAATCAATTTAATTACAGGTCAGGATTGCAATGGAGGTAGAAATTCTGGTCGTGGTGGTCGTAACTGCCGCAGGCACCCAAGTATGTGGTACTACAACCAGAGAACTAGAAACTGTGAGAGATTCACCTATTTGGGATGTGGTGGCAACAATAACCGTTATTGTAGAAGGGAAGATTGCGTTAGAAAATGCGTCCGTCGTTTAACATAGAGTACAAAATATTGAACTCATGATGCTAAAATAAACTTAAGAAACTCTGCATTATAATTTATTTTGTGGTTTTATTTGTTAACATAAAAATATTTAATAGTATCTCAGATAGAGTTACATAAATCGATGATATGAGTCTGTTGAAACAGGTCCTAGATTCATGCATTCTATTTCTCTATTGCTTGTAGACCTACTAGAAAGTTTTCTCTATCTTCTCCTTATTGTACCTTTGTCTGAGCGTTGAGCAATACTCTTCGTGTTTTTTATTTTCTGTCACGCTTGGGTGATTCCTAAATAAATAAATAAATGAAATAAATACTTAATAATTGAATAAATAAATGAATTAATTAATTAATAAGTAATTAAATATATAAACAGTAAATAAATAAATTAATAAATTAATTAGTAAATTAATAAATAAATAAATAGAAATAAAAAATATTAATTAATTAAAAAATAATTAAATAAATAACTAGTAAATAAATGAGTTAATTAATTAATAAATAATTAAATATATAAATAGTAAATAAATAAATTAATTAATTAATTGTATAATCGATAAATAGGATTAAAATAAATAAATTAATTAAAAAATAAATAAAAAAATAATAGTAAATAAATAAAAAAGTTAATTAATTTATTAATAAATAAATAGTAAATAAATAAGTAAATAAATTAATAAATAATAAAATAAATAAATAATAAAAATATTAAATAATAAAATAAATAAATAATAAAAATATTAAATAATTTAATAATTAAAAAATTAAAAAAATTTAATTAATAAATAATTAAATAAATCAAAAGTATGGTAAGGTAACTCTGAAACCCGCTGTTTAAAACAGTAATAAAATAATTTACAGTACTTAATTATTGACGTTATCTGATTGATTGCATATCAAACTAAGCTTTAAGGAAATAAATTATATTTTTAAGTCCCTCAATTGCTGGTCAATTGAACCAGTTCTTTATAATCGCTTTAACAATAGTTGATACTGCTCTAGGTCCACGCAGACAATAAAATTTAACTCTTTTCTTATTTTGCTTATTGTATTTAAACACGTTTCGAAACAGCTGTCTCTTAGTTATGTTCTTGGCATATACTTTCCTATTCCTTTTGCTATAAAAAAACTTGTGAATTCAGTTTTAAATCCGTTCGCACTGAGTAAAGTTTTCATCATCATCAAAATGAGATTCATCCTAATCCTGGCTTGCCTGGTGCTTTCCGTGGTCCTCATTGAGGGTCAGCGGTGGAAGTGTCCTCAGGAACCTAGTCAGTAATCCAATATCTAAAGCAGAGTTCTCTCTAACGGATCAATCAATTTTGTAACAGGGGGCTTACAAGACTGCATTGGACCTATGAATCCTGGTCGTAGTGGCCCTCGCTGTGAGAGGAGCTCCAATATGTGGTACTTCAACCAGAGGAGTAGAACCTGTATAAGATTTGCCTATTTGGGATGTGGTGGCAACAACAACCGTTATTGCAAAAAGATTCACTGCCAAAGGGCTTGCGTAAGTCCAGGAATATTGATTTGAGAATGATAAAATAAACAATGGCAATATAATATATCTTGTACACTTGTTTGATATTTGAATAGAAAAGGGAAATGCAGAACGAAATCAATCAAATCAATTGGATATCAAAAGAGTAAATATTCTTTTGGGGTAAACGAATAATATTATTATATTTATAAGTTTACACAATTCTCCATTCCCCCTATAAATGACCGGTTAGGTCTGAAATATAGACTCTATAGTGACTGGGATAAAGAAAAGAACATTGTTGAGCTGTCGCCTGGCAAACAGCAACAAAATACTAGAAATTTGTTCGAGCATATATCACGAGTCGAGATCGCAGTGCAAAAAAATAGCAACCAGCATGCATATGTATGTACACTGAGAAAAAAGAAACAGAAAACTAAAAACCTTCAAAAGTTTGCATTAAAATATTTTTCGGTATTAACTTTTTATGGCTCTCAGATCCCAGCAGCTATGTTTGTTGTAAATTTTGTTGAAACTGATTCTAGATAACTGCTCAAAGTATATTGTGGAATCGCATTTTATCTCTAGATTTAACTACTACCAATTTTCCTATTCCTATGCTAATTCAATATACATCCAACAACAACCAATCATCCATCAATTAACTGACCTGTAAGTAATATAATAAACCCCTTTTACAAAGGACAGTCAAACACACTCAAATCGTACTCTTATTGCTGTTTATTTAAAGTATAAGGATTCAGAAAACAGTTGCATTTGGTCGAATGCATTTCTGTTGGCAACTGACCAAAGTGCAGTAGCGATTGTTGTTACCACCACAGCCCTTATAGGCCAGCCTCAGGCAGGATCGAGTTCCTTGGTCGAAGTACCACATCTTCTTGTTAGCTTGTCTTCTGCAGCGGCGCCTGTTCTTACGGCCTTCATCCTTACCGCCAACGCATACTTGCCGGGCTGCAGATACATATATATAGGGGTATATAGTATTCATGGATCAGAAATAGGTATATCCAAGTACTTACCAGGTGCAACTGATCCACGACAACCTCTCTGCCTCTGCCTGTGCCTCTGTGCCTCAGTGTGGGCCACGTAGAGCGAAATAAAGATCAAGAGCAGAACAAGTTTCATTTCGATTATCCAATTCCTACTACTTCGATATTCTGAATATGAACTCTTATATACTTAATTCCAGGATGTACATTCAGACCACAAATAAAAGAAATGTGTTTCTGAATTCTATTCATGATCCAATTTAAAGAAGGTTCACTTATGTCCAGAAACAACTTGGTAAATAAGGAAGAGGAGTTATTTTGGAATGACTCTGACACTCTACTGACCAGGAACTGTTATAGCAGCAGCATTTAACAGCTGTTGGCGTTCAAAAGCTGTTCGAGATATATCGAAAAGTATATCAAAGTTAAGTCTTACTTGGAAAGGCGCTGGTGTAACCTACTTGTGGGCTGTAGGAACTATAAATATTTAAAAGTTGTGTAGACTTCTCCAATTCAATTGAACCAGTTCTTTTAGATACTCTTTGTACAGGTGTTCACATTGTATAGTTGACAGTGCAAAAGATCCATTCAGAACTGAAATATGTTTTAAATTTAACCCTTTTGTTACTGTCATTAATTGTGTTAAAACACGCGCAGAACCACCTGTCGCCGTATTAATGATCTGGGCATATATTTTCTGGTTCTATCCACTATATAAGAGCTGATTAATTCAGTTCCAAATCAGTTCGAACTGAGTTAAGTTTTGCTACAATCATCAAAATGAAATTCGTCTTAATCCTGGCTTGCCTGGTGCTTTGTGTGGTCCTTATTGAGGGTCAGCGCAGGAAGTGTCCTGGAGAACCATCTCGTAAGTAGTCGCATATATATATATATAATACTAACATTATAGTATAATATTCTTATTAATAAATTTTATTACAGGTCGCTTACAGAATTGCACTGGAGGTAGGCGGAATGGTACTCCTGGGCGTCGCTGTCAAAGGAGAACCATGTGGTACTACAACCAGAGAAGTAGAACCTGTGTAAGTTTTCCCTACACCGGATGTGGTGGCAACAACAACCGTTATTGTACTAAGGCTCAATGCGATGCGAAATGCGTTCGTCGTCGTCCGACCGAATAGAATGGGAATATTGAAATGAAAAATACATACTTCAGATATACAGTCGACCCTCGGCTAACGAACTTAATTCGTTCCAGAAACTTGTTCGCAATATAAAAAAAGTCATATAAAACATAAACAAATTATTGATTTAATGAATTCAATGTAAAAATAGAAACAAATTAAAATTTAATGGTCCGTACATAAAAGTAAAGCATATATACTTAGTCCCTTTTCAAGAAGAATCTATCCAATGTCTGTTGCTTCTGGCGAAGCCTTCAAATCTGCTGAAAATAAGACACAGCATTATCGTCAAATAGGTCTGTGGCGCGATTTGCAATTATTGAATCAGACTGGATCTCTTCGTTGGGACGATATTCTCGAAACTCCTTTGGAAGCAGTAAGGTCCACAATTTTGTGCTTATTTTTAAGAATTGTGGCAATCGCCTTGCCCAATCACAATTTTGCGAAGGATGTCTGGAGCTGCATGCAACAAAGATATTGAAAACGAACTCCAGATTGCCAGAATCGGAGATACGATCAACCGCCAAGCTGCTGTATACCTGGAAAGACTTGCACATCATCCGAACCAAATAGCACGAAGACTCCTGAGAGGGAGACGGCACTTCAGAGTGAGGCTTATCAGGAGGCTCCTGAGAGTTCACCCAACTGACTAACTTGGCAGAAAAATCTAAGTCAGATTATCTAACTCTCTCTTTCTTTCTTCCTCAGTCATGTATCCTATTATCTAGGCTTAAGTATGTACAGCTGTATATATTAAGTATATATTAAGTTGAATATTTATAGTTTCACTATAGTATAAGTTACTATTAAAAGTAGCAATTATAAATATATGTAAATAAAAATATATAAAAAGAAAATAAAAAGAAGTGCGAACCGTTGCCTTGATAGGCTAACTACACGCCCAATATCAGTTATTGTTAATATTGTTCTTTAAGTCAAATCTTTGCTTGAAGACATTTTTTTTATATGTAATATGATCAATTTTTAAAAAATATATTATATTATTATTATTATATATATATATATTTTTTTTCATTTCTCATTTAATTTTTCTGTCATTGTTTACAATAACTCAAATTAACTTATACTAAAAGTTTATATTACAACTCTAAAGGCTGATACAATATTATATATTGGATAGTGCTTACAATTGTCTTGAGGCAAAATGTACAGGGTGATTCGTTTCTGATTAAGGTGCGCCAGTTTGGCAGTCGTCGTGCTAGAGGGCTTATGTCAACTATTAACAATCGACCAAAATTTGAAAGTAACATTAAAATATTAAATATAAATTAAAACTGAAATAAGATTATTTAAATTTAAAATGAAATATTTAAGCAAAAAATTAAAGTTAATATCTGGGGTGTTCAAAATGAGAATATTAAATGATCCAAAATTTGTTGCGAGGATTGGGAAAATCCCAATCAGATCACTTTGATTAGTAAAGCAATTAACACTAATTACTCCGTGCTAAAAAGTTAAGAATATGGTTTTTAGAGTTGTATCAAAAGGGGACTCTGAGTTGAAGACTCGGAAAAGTCTGTTATAGTCAACACAGAGAACTCGACAAGGTTCGTGCAGAGAGTAGTTAGAATTAAAAGTATTTAGAGAAAGTGGTGTAAAGTTACAGAAAAGGTTATTTCGCTCAATAGCAGAGTCAATTTTGCCAATTATTAATTTATGTAAAAGTAGAACTCCCAGCACCATGCGACGGTTAGTAAGAGATGGGAGGTTAATCAATTGCAATCTGCTGTGGTATGGAGGCAAATCAGTATCTGAAACCCAGTTAAAGCCACGAAGAGCAACAAGAAATGGTTTTCCAGTCGCTGAAAGTACTGGGATGTTTGTGCTTGGGGATGTCCATTCCCAATTTTAGTTATTCCCAGATCTTTTTCGATATTGGCTGTGCTTATGTACCAAGAAGCAGCACATATTAAGCGAAGGGTTTTGGCTTGCAATACTCGGATTTTTCCTAGATGGAAGCCATACCTCAGGAGGGAGTGATACACGTCTTTAATATCTTATCTGAGTTTCACTGACAGCTTTTTATTATCCAGGAGCCATCTCATTTTGTTTATCCTGGCAAAGTGTACGCCCAAGTACTTGTAGCTACTCGGTTGCTCCAACATCTGACCCTGCAAGAGAACGCCTGGACAATACTTGTAGACTCTCCCAACTGCTGTTCAATTGAACCAGTTCTTCTCTTTAACAATTTACCAGCTGGAACTGTTCAAGATCCATTCAGAACTTAAATTTAACTTCTTTGTTAGTTTGCTTATTGTATTGAAACACGTTTCGAAACAGCTGTCTCTTAGTTGTGTTCTTGGCATATATTTTCCTGTTCCATCTGCTATATAAGAACTAGTGTATTCGGCTTGAAATCAGTTCGCACTGAGTAAAGTTTTGCTACAAATCATCAAAATGAAATTCGTCCTAATCCTGGCTTGCCTGGTGCTTTGCGTGGTCCTTATTGAGGGTCAGCGTTTTAGGTGCCGTGGGGACCCAATTCGTAAATAAACGAATATTTACTAAATAATAGTTACATTTTCTTACTGATCAATCAATTTAAAATTACAGGTCAGGATTGCAATGGAGGTAGAAATTCTGGTCGTGGTGGGCGTAACTGCCGCAGGCACCCAAATATGTGGTACTACAACCAGAGAACTAGAACCTGTGTTAGATTCACCTATTTGGGATGTGGTGGCAACAATAACCGTTATTGTAGAAAGGAAGATTGCGATAGGAATTGCGTCCGTCGTTAAACATAGAGTACAAAATATTGAACTCAGGATGTTAAAATAAACTAAAGAAACTCTGTATTATAATTTATTTTGTGGTTTTATTTGTTAAGATAAAAATACTTAATATATAAAACCTCAGATATAGTTATCTCAATTGATGAAATCAGTTTCCTGTTTCTGTCTGTAGAAGTAAGTCCTAAATTCATGCAATACCCCTGAAAAGTTTCTTAAGACTTCTGAATTTCTCTATTGCTTGTAGACCTACTAGGAAGCTTCCTCTATCTCTTCCAATTGCACCTCTGACTATGAGGTCAACAATTCTCTACGTAGATTATATTTTTATTTATTTTCTTCTGAATTTGTTTTCTTTAAGTGATCTCCACTAATACTTTAATAAATAAACAAAACATATAACAAACAATATTAATTAATTCATTAAAAAATGAATTAATATAATAAAGCCATAATTATTGATTTAATGAATAATTGTTTAAGAAATTAGCAAATAAGAAAATAAATAATCAAATTATTAAGTAAATAAATAAATACAAAATAAAATTAATAACAATACTAAATTAAGTTAAATTATAGATCGATCGAATCAATCAAACTAACAAGTATACTTTTAAGGGAAAAACAAAATTATATTTTAGAGTCGCTCAATTGCTGATCAATTGAACCAGTTCTTTATATTCTCCTTAACAATAAGATTGACACAGCTCAAGATCCATTCATTATTTCAATTTAACACGTTTGTTATTCCGCTTATTGTATTTAAACACCTGTCTCATAATAATGTTATTCACAAGTTTTCTTGTTCCATTTGCTATAAAAGAGCTCAAATATTCAGCTACAAATCAGTTGGAACTTTTAGTAGAATCATCAAAATGAAATTCATCCTAATCTTGGCCTGCCTGGTAGCTTTTGTGGCTCTTGCTCAGGGTCAGCGCAGGAAATGTGTTGGAGAGCCACAGCCTCGTAAGTAATCGAATAATCGAATATCTAAAGGTGTATATTAAATATTTGGTATATCGTTCAATCCGATCAATCAATTCTGTTACAGGTGGCTTACAGAGTTGCACTGGAGGTAGGGATTCGGGTTTTGGTAGGCGCGGCTGCCAGCGGAATCCCAGTATGTGGTACTACAACCAGAGAAGCAGATCCTGTGTCAGATTCGTCTATTTTGGATGTGGTGGCAACTGGAACCGTTATTGTACCAAGGCTCAATGCGATAGGAGATGCTTGCGTCGAGAAACGAATTAAGCTGGGAATACTTAAATGAGAACTCAATTAAAGAAACTTTGCGCTATAATCTTGTATTATTTTAATTGATATTTAGATTTGGCAACTATGATATAGTTATATAAAATGATAATAGGACTTTCCTCTTGGATACTTTGTTATGGGCTCAACTGTCTGTATGACCAAGTCGATTTCTTATGTGTCAAAGTAGATTTGGCAGTTGATCAAATCTACCTGCTATCTAACATTATGAGTTCCTACTCTTTTTGGGTATAGTTAAAAGTAACATAAAAAGTAGCGATAAAGTGTATTGGGAAATAAATATACTTTTCATATATTCAGCATATTTTATTTATATTCAGGCTCCAGTTGCTATATATAAGTTCACCGTCATCAGTTTGCGTTCAGCATATGGACTATTATCATCAAAATAAAATGCCTTCCAAACTTGGCTATAAAATTATATATTATATTATATTAAGCATTTTAATTAAGTCGTAACTTTATGCTATCCGAAACGAAACAAAAAGTGAACTACAATTATTGTTATCCATTCAATAAATTTACATTTTAATATCTTTATATATCAGTTCATCTCCGAGCACACTTCCTCATACAATCCCGGAAGCTGCAGTACCGATTACCGTTCCCTCCGCAACCTCTATAGGACACTCGCCCACATTGTCGTTGTCCTTGGTTGTAGTAGTACATCCATGAGTTGGAGTATTGATTACAATGCCGAAACAGAGCATGGCCCGAATTAGCGGAGCCACTGCATGTTTGGACAGCTGACAAAAAGTTTGGGATTAGTTTATGTATTTTCTTGCATTTTCGAAAACATACCAGGACGTCCACGACAAGTGGTCTCTGCCTCACTGTACAGAACGAGGCAGGCCAAGATCAAAATCAATTTCATTTCGAACGAGCTTCTGAAAGTAGCTTCAAACTGAGTGAAAGCTGAAGTAGGAAACCCTTTTATAGCAATTCAATAGAGAAAACATAGCGACAGGTGTTCCAATGTTAATAAAGAGAAAGTCACAATAAAAGATTGGTTCGAAGTACTATTTTAAATTGATCGACTTAATGGAATCGAGTAGAGGAAACAGCATTATCTTATTGTCTGTTACAATACGTCTCTCAATACTCTTTTCCCATTGCTCTTCAGTTGAACCAACTATTTTGTATACTCTTTGTTGTGTTCGATAAGCCCCTTTTACAAAGGACAATCAAACACACTCAAATCTTATTCTTATTGCTGTTTATTTAAGGTATAAGGATTCAGAAAACAGTTGCATTTGGTCGAATGCATTTCTGTTGGCAACTGACCAAAGTGCAGTAGCGATTGTTGTTACCACCACAGCCCTTATAGGCCAGCCTCAGGCAGGATCGAGTTCCTTGGTCGAAGTACCACATCTTCTTGTTAGCTTGTCTTCTGCAGCGGCGCCTGTTCTTACGGCCTTCATCCTTACCGCCAACGCATACTTGCCGGGCTGCAGATAGATATATATAGGAGTATATAGTATTCATGGATCAGAAATAGGTATCTCCAAGTACTTACCAGGTGCAACTGATCCACGACAACCTCTCTGCCTCTGCCTGTGCCTCTGTGCCTCAGTGTGAGCCACGTAGAGCGAAATAAAGATCAAGAGTAGAACAAGTTTCATTTCGATTATCCAGTTCCTACTACTTCGATATTTTGAATATGAACTCTTATATACTTAATTCCAGGATGTACATTCAGACCACAAATAAAAGAAATGTGTTTCTGAATTCCATTCATGATTTCAATTATCTATTTGAAGAAGGTTCACTTATGTCCAGAAACAACTTGGTAAATAAGGAAGAAGAGTTATTTTGGACTGACTCTGAGACTCTACTGACCAGGAACTGTTATAGCAGCAGCATTTAACAGCTGTTGGCGTTCAAAAGCTGTTCGAGATATATCGAAAATTATATCAAAGTGAAGACTTACTTGGAAAGGCGCTGGTGTAACCTACTTGTGGGCTGTAGGAACTATAAATATTTAAAAGTTGTGTAGACTTCTCCAATTCAATTGAACCAGTTCTTTTAGATACTCTTTGTACAGGTGTTCACATTGTATAGTTGACAGTGCATAAGATCCATTCAGAACTGAAATATGTTTTAAATTTAACCCTTTTGTTACTGTCATTAATTGTGTTAAAACACGCGTCGAACCACCTGTCGCCGTATTAATGATCTGGGCATATATTTTCTGGTTCTATCCACTATATAAGAGCTGATTAATTCAGTTCCAAATCAGTTCGAACTGAGTTAAGTTTTGCTACAATCATCAAAATGAAATTCGTCTTAATCCTGGCTTGTCTGGTGCTTTGTGTGGTCCTTATTGAGGGTCAGCGCAGGAAGTGTCCTGGAGAACCATCTCGTAAGTAGTCGCATATATATATATATAATACTAACATTGTAGTATAATATTCTTATTAATAAATTTTATTACAGGTCGCGTACAGAATTGCACTGGAGGTAGGCGGAATGGTACTCCTGGGCGTCGCTGTCAAAGGAGAACCATGTGGTACTACAACCAGAGAAGTAGAACCTGTGTAAGTTTTCCCTACACCGGATGTGGTGGCAACAACAACCGTTATTGTACTAAGGCTCAATGCGATGCGAAATGCGTTCGTCGTCGTCCGACCGAATAGAATGGGAATATTGAAATGTTATATTGGAAAATAAAATCATTAAGGAACTCTGCAATTAAATCTATCTTTTATTATTTTTTGGTAAAGTTCAGATAGATATAGTACTTCGGATTTTTAATAGATTGATTTAGTCCTAACCAAATGTGGAATAACATCTTGGTGATCCATTTGTATAAATGAAGCTATATACGAGTTGATGTTAAACTATCCAAGTTTAAAGATATAAGAGTTCTATTAAAAGAGTATTATAATCTCTATTATAATGAGTAATTTATATTTTTGCTATACCTTTCCTAGGTATATGGCACGTTAGTTATATATAAATATATATATCCTTAACTTCGCCAAGTGTCCTGCCTTTATTGACTTGCTCCTCGGATCCAAGAGCAAGAGAAATTCTCAACAATTGCCAGAACCAAGAATTATGTACTACAATATATAAGCCTGAAATAATAGTTCTCTGGACGATTGCCTAGAAGCATATTAAAATCACGATTTTTAATTTTTCTGTATTAAAAATGTATTTGAATATTAACAGAATAATTAACAACAATTAAAGCATTAATTTTTTTTTTAACTAAGTATTAAAAGGTGGTAAAAACTCTAGGTTAAAGTAAGAAAAAAATATGTTTAATTTTTTATGTTTTTATTTTTTGTTTTCTATATATTGAGCTCAAAAAACTATTATATAATAAAAAAAAATTATTTGGATACCAAAACTAAACTCAACTTCGGGAAACACGACCGTAAATTTGACTTCATAAAATGATTTCCTTTTTTTTTAACTGACAAACTCTACAATTATTTTTGTTTAAAAATATAACACCGTGTGACTAAATTAATACAACAAATTATTTATTAAAATATATCAAATTTTTCTTCAGCTAACAATAAGAAATATGAAAATAATTTTTTTATAAAATATAAAATATTAATTAAGTATAAATCTATTTCTGAAAGGTCTGAAAGAGCCTTCTGATATCTTAAGAGTAGATCATTTGCCTTATATATTATATCTGATTTATCTGTGAAAGGAGTTGGAGTAGCAACTCGAGATATGAAAAGATAGTTACAATTATTCAATAATATATATTATAAGGTATATCGTTATTATCGTATGCATATAGTATATATTTCCGATCCGATATTAGAATGAGCGCCAGCAAGCAATCCTGCAATCGTCCAAGGTGCAATAGCGATTCTGGTTGCCTCCGCAACCTCTGTAGATCATAAAGAAACAGGCCCTGCTGACCTGGTCGTAGTACCACATCCTCCGGTTGCCGTTTCTCCGACAGAAGGGAAAACGATTGTGGCCCTCCACGACAACTGCACTGTGGAACTGTTCAAGATCCATTCAGAACCTAAATTTAACTCCTTTGTTATTTTTCTTATTGTATTTAAACACATATCGAAACACCTGTCTCATGATTATATTACTCACAAGTTTTCTTGTTCCATTTACTATTTAAGAGCTCAAATATTCAGGTACAAATCAGTTGGAACTTTTGGTTGTATCATCAAAATGAAATCCATCCTAATCCTGGCTTGCCTTGTGCTTTGTGTGGTCCTCATTGAGGGTCAACAGAGGTGCTCTGCAGAACCAATTCGTAAATAATCGAATAGCTTTTAAATAATAGTTACTTTTTCGGACTGATCAATCGATTTTGTTACAGGTCAGGATTGCCTTGGAGGTAGAGATCCTGGTCGAGGTGGGCGTGGATGTCAGAGGCATCCAAGTATGTGGTACTACAGCTGGAGAAATAGATCCTGTATACAATTCACCTATTTGGGATGTGGTGGCAACAATAACCGTTATTGTCGAAAGCAAGATTGCGATAACAATTGCGGACGTCGGCCTAGTTAGAATGGGAAATATTGCACTGAGAATGTTAAAATAAACTTAAGAAACTCTGCATTATTATTTATGTTATATTCTTTTCTTAGGTGTGGGTAGAGTTGCTTTAGATACAATGCATTTAATAGTATTTAAAAGGAATTTCACTAAAAATCAAAGTTAGTTCTACCGAAAATGTAAGAGCTTTCCCTATAAACTCCTTATTCGTCGATCGATTTATCTGTCTGTGCATAAGTTGATCTAAAAGTGTGGCATATGCACAGCTGAAGTCTACTTTTCAATTTAAAGGATATACGAATATGTCAAGTTTATTCTCTAATCAACAAACTCTAGAAATATGGTTTAAAATATTAAATTCAAAACAATTCCACAACTAAATGAAAACTAGCTTCAAGCAGGATAATGTAAAGGTCTGGCTTAGTCTTCCATCCTCTGGAGCTTCAGGGCATTCCTCTACTTTGGGCTTCCATACACAACCAATCTTTGAATTTCTTATATTAACTTATCCCCTATGTATGTGGCTTACAGGAAGATATGAACTTGATATACCTAAAAGATACTCGAGACTTATTTTTTATGGGAATGTGAAATCGTTTGTCGTTTATTTGTTTTTAATATCAATTTCGACGATCGCAGAGCCAACGGCAATCAACCAGTGTGCAATGGCGATTGCTGTTGCCCCCACAGCCCTTGTATCTCATCCTCAAACAGGATCTGGCAGTCCTGTCAAAATACCACATATTGTCATTGGCATTCGCGTTGCATCCACGGAAGAAGTTGTGCCCCTCATTCTTATTCCCCGAGCAATTTGGTCGAGCTGTAGGCATAATCAGTGAATCTCTACTTGTATTTAGTTATATATGCAATTAGTTACCAGGACGTCCTCGACATCTTATTTGGGCCTCACTGTGGGCCACGTACAGCGCCAGGCAAGCCAAGACCAATATAAATTTCATCTCTAAGGAGCTTTTCAAGGAAGCTTGCCTCAAACTGAGTGAAACCGAAGAAGGAAACCCTTTTATAGCAGTTAAATAAAGCAAACGTAGCGACAGGTGTTTCAATGTTAATAAAGAGAAAGTCACAATAAAAGATGGGTTCGAAGTACTGGTTTAAATTGATCGACTTAATGGAATCGAGTAGAGGAAATAGCATTATCTTATTGTCTGTTACAATACGTCTCTCAATACTCTCTTCTTAGTGCTCTTCAGTTGAACCAATTATCTTCTATACTCTTTGTTTTATACACAAATCGATGTGTCTATTTTGGGCAATAACAATTACAAAATGGGGTTCATTGTTTGAAAACACCTGTCATCGAATTGCAACAGGTAACAGCCAAATTTTAAATAAAAAATAAGTTTATGAATCCATTTTAATTCACTTTAAGTTTTTTGCCTATTCAATGACTCCTTATTAAGACTTGTTCTTTTAGTCTCAGGTCTTTGAGCAAAATTCAGTAGCTAAAGCCGAAAGCTGATTGAAAGGCTTAGCGTTACTTTCAATTAAAAAACACGCCGTAATGATACGGGTCTTAAAATTTGAATCCACCTGTTAAATTTTTATAAGTCAAAGGTCAAAGGTGATTCATACGGAATTATATATTCAATCATAGTGTAAAAAGCTCATAAGTTAAAACAAGTAAAGCTTAGATTGAAATTATCCGATGAGGGTCCCATGTAGACTCTCCATATTGCTGTTCAATTGAACCAGTTCTTTTATATACTGCTTGTTCTTTATACGAGTACAGGTGTCCGCTTTGTATGTGGAACATCACATGTTTTAAATTTAACTCTTTTGTAATTTCTAGCTTATTTTAATAAAAACAACGGCCCCTTAATATATAATCTAGGTATACATATACTGGTTCTATCCACTATATAAGAGCTGATTAATTCAGTTTTAAATCATTTCGAACTGAGTTAAGTTTTGCTACAATCATTAAAATGAAATTCATCCTAATCCTGGCTTGTCTGGTGCTTTGTGTGGTCCTTATTGAGGGTCAGGGCAGGAAGTGTCCTGGAGAACCACCTCGTACGTAATCGAATATCTACAACATAATTCTCTCCAACTGATCAATCAAATTTGTTACAGGTCGCGTACAGAACTGCACTGGAGGTAGAAATCCTGGTCGTGGTGGGCGTGGCTGTGAGAGGAACCGCAATCCAAGTATGTGGTACTACAACCAGAGAAGTAGAACCTGTATAAGATTTGCCTATTTGGGATGTGGTGGCAACGGCAACCGTTATTGTACTAAGGACCAATGCGAAAGGGGCTGCGGACGTCGAAGAGATGTATAGGGAATATTGATTTGAGAATGTTTAAATAAAGAATGGCATTATAATTTATCTTGTACTCTTTTTTGATATTTCAATAGAAAAGGGAAATGCAGAAAGAAAATAGAAGAATTATATAACCTGAACTTGCCTTCTGTAACCAAAGAAATATCCAGGGCTAGCAGAAGAGAGGGGGACACAAAGGGTTAAGCCACAATATAAACTATGTTCCTGAATAGGGTCATCGCTTATCCACTCCTATAGTCCTACTTTATATCTCTATAACCATGTACTTGTCTGGTACTTATCCCCGATAATTTATATAATCAACTAATCCACAAAAAGTCATACAATAGAATCAGGATCACCTACACAACAGTATAAAAGAATTTATATAAAATTGGTATAGCTGATAGGCATCCTCTTCTCTCTATCCAATATTTCAGTTCCTTAAAATAAATAATAATAAAATATATCCCCGAGTTATGAATAAATGTGTTCAAATAAAACAATCAGATTTAGATTGTATGTGTGGTCCTTATTGATATGTCTTAGGATATATATTAGGAAATCTCTTAGGATATCTCTTAGGATATCTCTTAGGATATATTTTAAGTTATATATTAGGATATCTCTTAGGATATATATTAGGGTATTTATTAGGATATCTATTAGGATATCTATTAGGATATAAGTTATATATTACGATATCTCTTGGGATATCTATTGTATTAGGATATATTTTAGAATATCTATCTCTTATCGGACAGAACAAATTAAAGTTGTAAGATCCTGAAGGATATATTTAAACTTGTATACAAGCTCATTACCCTATAACCTTTTGAAGCCCACTGAGTTAATAAAGATATATAATATCTGTGGAATCATATCTATCTCAACTTTACCAATACCAACTGAAATAAAACAAGATAGATTTTAATGCAGAGATCCTCAAATTTATTATTTCCCAATATAACATTTCGATATTCCGATTCTATTCAGGTCGACGACGTATGCATCTGGCTTCACATTGAGCCTTAGTACAATAACGGTTGTTGTTGCCCCCACATCCGGCGTAGGCAAACTTTATACAGGATCTACTTCTCCCGTTGTAGTACCACATACTGCGATTTCTCCGGCAGTTACGCCCAGGACGACCAGAATGAAAGCCTCCAGTGCAGTTCTGTACGTCACCTGTTACCAAATTGATTGTTCAGTTAGTTAGTGCTACCTTTAAGATATTGGATATTCGATAACTTACGCGGCTGTGGTTCTCCGGAGCACTTCGGTTGCTGAGCCTCAATAAGGACCACACAAAGCACCAGGCAAGCCAGTATTAGGACGAATTTCATTTTAAGGATTGTAGCAAAGCTTAACTCAGTTCCAACTGATTTACTACTGAATTTATAAGCTCTTATATGGTAGCTATGGAACAGATGGAAAATATATGCCAAGATCTTTCATCAAGCAACAGGTGTTAGCACAATTAAAAGCAGTAACAAAAGAGTTAAATTTAAAACATATTTAGCTTCTGAATGGATCCTATCCAGTATCAACTATTACAATGTTCCATATACAATGTGAACACCTGTGCTCGTATATAGAACAGCTGCTTCAATTGAACAGCAAAGGGGAGAGTCTATACGTATTGTATATATTGTATATAACTTGAATGTATAATAACGTTTTCAACATTTGTTTCCCAATCAAGTAAAATCAGGATTATACCCATATTATGCATACCCTGTACTTAATCTTCAAACTAGAGCTAAGAAAGAAATTTAAATATCCTTAAGCCTGGGTGTAAATAGAGCTAGAGCTTTCCTTACTTTTCCTTCCATGCACCTGAAATCAAATACTTTTCATACATACAGAAGTCCTTTGTTATAAATAGTCCTCGTCTGGAAAGCAAGAACATATTTTGTGTATATCTTTTGCTAGGGAACTTTATTGTGTATCTCTCTCTTTATTAACGCTGGAACACCTGTCGCTATCTTTCCTTTTATTAACTTACTATATAAGGCTTCTCTTTTCCACGTTTCGATAAGTTTGAAGCTAGCTTCAAAAGCTTCTTCGAAATGAAATTGATTTTGATCTTGGCCTGCCTGGCGCTCTACGTGGCCCACAGTCAGGCACAGAGCAGTTGTCGTGGACGTCCTGGTAAGTTATATGATTATATTCCTGATCCTTATCCTTAGGAAGTCTAATAAATAACTTCTCTTAAGCTGTTCAAACTTGCGTTAACGGCTTGAATGAGGGCCACAATCGTTTTCCCTTCTGTCGGAGAAACGCCAACCGGAGGATGTGGTACTACGACCAGGTCAGCAGGTCCTGTTTCTTTATGATCTACAGAGGTTGCGGAGGCAACCAGAATCGCTATTGCACCTTGGACGATTGCAGGATTGCTTGCTGGCGCTCATTTTAATATCGAATCGGAAATATACACTATATGCATACGATATTAACGATATACCTTATAATATATATTATTGAATAATTGTAACTATCTTTTCATAACTCCAGTTAAACTTCAACTAGGCAGTTCCTTTAACAGATATATCAGATATAATTTTTAAATCAAATGATCTACTTTTAAGATATCACAGGGCTCTTTCAGACCTTTCAGAAATAGATTAATATTTAATTTATATTTTATATTTTATAAATTAAAATTATTTTGATATTTTTTATTGATAGCTGAAGAATAAATTGATATATTTTAATAAATAATTCGCTGTATTAATTTAGTCACACGGTTTTATATTTTTAAACAAATTGACGAGTTTGTCAAATTAAAAAAAAAAAGGAAATCATTTTATGAAGTCAAATTTACGGTCGTGTTTCTCGAAGTTAAGTTTAGTTTTGGTATCCAAATAATTTTTTTTTTATTATATAATAGTTCTTTGAGCTCAATATATAGAAAACAAAAAATAAGGACACAAAAATTAAATATATTTTTTACTTTAACTTAGAATTTTTACCACTTTTTAATATTTGATTTCAAATACAAAATAAATGTTTGCGTATGTGTTTCATTTTTGTTAATTATTCCGTGAATATTGAAATACATTTTTAATAAAGAAAAAATAAAAATCGTGATTTTAATATGCTTCTAGGCAATCGTCCAGAGAACTATTATTTCAGGCTTATATATTGTAGTACAATACATAGTTCTTGATCCGAGGAGCAAGTCAATATAGGCAGGACACTTGGCGGAGTTGAAGATATATTTATATATATATAACTAACATGCCCTATACCTAAGAAAGGTATAGCAAAGATATAAATTACTCATTATACAATAATAGAGCTTATAATACTCTTTTAATAGAACTCTTATATCTTTAAACTTGGATAGTTTAACATCAACTCGTATATAACATATTATACAGATAATCTATACAAAATTCGAAGTACTTTATCTATCTGAACGTTACCAATACCAACTAAAATAATAGAAGATAGATTTAATTGCAGAGTTCCTTTAATATTTTATTTTACAATATAAGATTTCAATATTCCCATTCTATTCGGTCGGACGACGACGAAGGCATTTCGCATCGCATTGAGCCTTAGTACAATAACGGTTGTTGTTGCCACCACATCCCAAATAGGCAAATCTCACACAGGTTCTACTTCTCTGGTTGTAGTACCACATACTTTGATTGCGGTTCCTCTGGCAGCCACGCCCCCCACGACCAGAATCCCTACCTCCAGTGCAGTTCTGCAAGCGACCTGTAACAAATTTGATTGATCAGTTGGAGAGAATTATGTTGTAAATATTTGATTACTTACGAGATGGTTCTCCAGGACACCCCCTGCGCTGACCCTCAATAAGGACCACACAAAGCACCAGGCAAGCCAGGATTAAGACGAATTTCATTTTGATGATTGTAGCAAAACTTAACTCAGTTCGAACTGATTTGGAACTGAATTAATCAGCTCTTATATAGTAAGTGTGGAGGAGGAAAATATATGCCAAGATCATTCATTACGCAACAGGTGTTGGCACAATTAAAAACAGTAACAAAAGAGTTAAATTTAAAACATATTTAACTTCGAAATGGATCTTCTGCAGTATCATCTATTATTAGGTTCCATAAACAATGGCAACAGCTGTGCTCGTATATAAAACAAAGAGTATATAAAAGGTCTAGTTTAATTGAACAGAAGTGGGAGAGAGTGTGCACTTATTTAAGGACACTTACTGAGGCACTTTAAAATGTTTTTATATTGTTCAAACCTGATCGTGATAATTGAAGAACAAGATCAAAGGATTCGAAGGATATGAAATTGGGATACTGCCTAATAAATATTTATTATAAAAATCAAATTCGAAATTAATTTTCTATTGAAATATCTCTTTAGTCAAATAAGCAAAGAAGAACTTTGCTTCACCTGGTAATAAAAATAGAAACAAATAAAACATGTAAATGACCACATTTATCATGTTTTTCATCAAAATATAATAACAATCAAATGAATCATAATAATAGTATGGAGCATGAATAAAATTTAATCACAATTTTGCCAAACAAAAATATTTAACATTTTTGTTACGAAAAACCTGAAGAGATTTATAAAAATAAAAAATTTAAATTAAAAGTGATTAATTATAAAATAAAAAGCGTGCTAAATTATAAATCAAAAGGTACCTGGACACAAATTATTTATTTTAAATTTAATATTGTTGATTACATTTTATTTATTATCTTGAATATTTTAGATATTATCTTAAAGAATATATCATATTTTAATTTGCATATGAATGAAGCCAAGGGAGTCCTTCGATTTATTAAACGTTGGTCAAAGGACTTCAATGATCCTTTTGCCACAAAAATCCTTTACATTTCTCTTGTTCAGCCGATTCTGGATTACTCTTCGTGCGTCTGGCGCCCTCAGCATAGTTTCACCCAGGATCGAATTGAAACCGTTCACAAGCAATTCCTGCTGTACGCTTTACTTGGACTAAACTGGGACCCCAATCCAGTAGGCTTCTTCTTCTTAATCTTCCTTCACTTGTTAATCGCAGAAAAACTCTTAATGCTGTTTTTCTACATAAACCGAGTATAGGCAATATTGAGTCGCCTTCCTTTTAGGTAGTCTTAGTTCGCTGTACTAGGAACTAAATCCCATTGTCCCTTTCTACTTGCACATAGATGACGCATTACACAGCTCCTTCCACGCTTTATGTGTTAATTACAATAATCTACACAACGCGATCTCCAAAGCATCTTCTCTTTCTTCCCTAAAAACTTCTCTTTCCTATATCTTAGTAGAAACAATTAACCTCCTTTCCAGCTACGCTACGTTTATATACTATCACTTCTTATAGTATATTAATTAGTTACAGTGTAGGCCCTATTTACTAATTCTCTTATACATTAATACCTAATATAATATGCTTCTATATACTATTGCTCCTAATAGTATATACTTAAGTAATAGTTTATTGTCAATATTCTAACACTCCTTTATTCTGGGTTTTTCTGGGTTCTCCCCAATCGTTGCAACAAATGTTGCATCGATTTAAATAAATCAATTTTTCTTATACTTTCTTATACTAAATTTAAATTTGTTTGAATTTATATTTTAATTTTATATTTTTAATGCTTTATTTGTTTTTAACTTAATTTCGTAGTCAGTGGCTTTTAGTTGACTTAAATAAGCAAATAAATATAATCAAATCGATCGTCTCGAGGAATATTTATAGTAATTCACGACCTGCAAGAGGAAACTTTGCCAGAACAATTAGCTGTATGCACATATATCTGCGGCATTATATATATAAATTTTAATCTTTACAATACCAAATAATTTAATAGAATATAGATTTCAATGCAGAGTTCCTTTAATATTTTATTTTCCAATATAACATTTCAATATTCCCATTCTATTCGGTCGGACGACGACGAATGCATTTCGCATCGCATTGAGCCTTGGTGCAATAACGGTTATTGTTGCCACCACATCCCAAATAGGTCGAATCTCACGCACGTTCTAGTTCTCTGGTTGTAGTACCACATATTGCGATTCCTTTGACAGCCACGCCCACCACGACCAGCATCCCTACCTCCAGTGCAGTTCTGCAAGCGACCTGTAACAAATTTGATTGATCAGTTGGAGAGAATTATGTTGTAGATATTCGATTACTTACGAGGTGGTTCTCCAGGACACTTCCTGCGCTGACCCTCAATAAGGACCACACAAAGCACCAGACAAGCCAGGATTAGAGCGAATTTCATTTTGATGATTGTAGCAAAACTTAACTCAGTTCGAACTGATTTAAAACTCAATTGATCAGCTTTTATATAGTAGCTATGGAACAGGGAAATATATATTATTTATAGATATAAGATCATTAATTAAACTGCAGATGTTCCGAACGTGATGTAGCACAATATATAAGTACAACAAAGGAGTTATATTTAAACCATATTTCAGCTCTGAATGGATCTTA
The DNA here is from genome assembly GCA_035045065.1 of Hirtodrosophila trivittata. NCBI lineage: Eukaryota > Metazoa > Arthropoda > Insecta > Diptera > Drosophilidae > Hirtodrosophila > Hirtodrosophila trivittata. Next base: position 10,843,863 of record JAWNNK010000813.1, read on the forward strand.
TCCAGTGTCAATAATATAATATTATATAATGTTCCATGTACAATGTGGACAGCTGTGCTGTGCTTATTTAAAGAAGCCGTGGAATACGATTTATTGTGAAAGAAATATTGAAATATTTCTTAAGTTAAATATTGAATAATGAATATTGTTTCACCTGGAAATTACAATACATAAATAAACATATTATAAACAGCATATTAATACTAATAAAGAATTATCACAATTTGGCAAACTGAGCAACTCCATTTTAATGATATATTAATTTATATTGTATTATTTTTAATGATACACCCAACTCTCTTTTTTACACGGTAGATACGTTCCTCAGAAATCCGTGTAAAAATAAACCGTGTAAAAAGAGGTGTTTCCTATAGGAAAATGGGGGATACGTTCCATGTGATTTGAAAACCGTGTAAGATGAAATAAAGAACTATATTTACTTCGAAAAACCGTGTAAAAAATGTTGAAAACTATAAAATTTTAGATATGCATACAAATTGTATGTTCATATGGCATTTTATTGAGCATTAAAACTTAAAATACATAATTCATACTGGTGAAAAATTGGTAGAGCAAGCAAAAAACAAAAGAAATCTGTTAATCCAGAATTAAGAACAGAAAATTAGAATAGAAATAAAGAAAAAATATTTACATAGCATTTCAGCAATGGTGCCAAGTGTTGTAAAAGCAAACATAATTACAAAACAGTGATTTTGAAACCGTACTAGATAAAACTATTTTTACAAAAAAAATTTTTTCAACCGTGTAACTTCCAATCCGTGTAAAAAGAGAGTTGAGTGTATATTAATTTATATTTAATTTATACAATATTTTAATACTACAGCCGACATTTTTGTTTACGAAAACGTACAAGAGTTTATAATACACATTTTTATTAAAAAATCATTTAATATATTTATATATATATTGTTTTTATATGCATTTTTATTGAAATTCGTATTAAAGTTGGCTTTTCAGAAAAAGCTCTTTAATTATAAAATTTATTTATTTATTCTAAAATTCAAAAATTTTAATGTTACTTTCAAATCGACTGGTCGACTGTTAAAAGTTGACATTAAATTAAAAAAATAAATAAATAAACCCTCTCGCACGACGACTGCCAAACTGGAGGGGAAGGTCATCTTAAGGGGAAGGCCAATGAGAAACGAATCACCCTGTGATTGCCTCAAGACAATTGTTAGTACTATCAATCTATACTATTGTATCAGCCTTTAGAGTTGTAATAGAAATTTCGAGTATAAGTTTCATTTAAATTATTGTAAATTAAATAAGAAATAAAGAAATATATATATATATTATATAATATATTATATAGTATAAAATATATTATATAATATAAATATATATTAGAAACTTTATTAGAGATAATTCACAAATTTCTATAAAGTTAATTCAAATAATTTAATTTAAATATTTATCTTAAGTCAAATAAATCGATTTTAAGTGGAAAAAGCAATTAACAACCAGCAATAGAAAACTCTTGGTAGAACAGTAAGCCATATATCGGGTTATTGATGACGTGGCACAGAACTTTAAGTTGGCATTTCTGTTCAAGATGGCGACCGATTTAACAGCTGTCAAGTGATTTATTCTCGGTTTGGCTTGGCAATTCATCATGAATAGACTCACGCCTTGCAAATAGGGCCAAAACGAGATTGTCGTTGTTCCCGATTTTCATAGGCGAATTTTGTTTAGCGATGAAACCACTTCTGGTTGAATGGCTACGTCAACAAACAAAACTGCCGCATTTGGAGTGAAGCTAATCCTCTAGTGTATGTCGAAATCATCAACATATAGAAAAAGATGATGGCTAGAACGTTACAGTCAACGGTGATCGGTATAGAGCCATGATTACTAACATTTTCATTCCTGAATTAAACAACCTTGTTGTCCAGGATCTGTGGTTCCAACAAGACGGCGCAACATGTCCCACAACTCGTGCCACAATCGATTGTTTTATTGCAATTGAAAGTTATACCTCTAAAAAGAACACCCTTTACTTATCATATTTTGCAATCACTTTATAAATATATATCTGACGCATTATATATAGAATATAAACCTCAACTTTTCCAATACCAAATAGTTTAATACAATTTAGATTTTAATGGAAAGTTCCTTTTTCAAAATAACATTTCAACATTCTGAACTTATTAGCGCTTATATAGTAGCTATGGAAGAGGAAAATATATACCAAGATCTTTAATTAAACAGCAGAAGTTCGGAACGTGATGTAACAATATAAAAGTATTACAAAGGAGATATATTTAGAATATATTTCAATATGTCAATAATAAATTATTATAATTTTCCATACACAATGTGAAACAGCTGCGATTAGAGGTTCAGTTAACTGACAAGGGTTAGTCTACACTTAAAAAAAAAAAGAAAAAATCAGATTTATTTTGAAACGAATATTTGAGGGTTCAGTTGAAATATGTCTTAAGCCAAATATACAACGATGAACCTAAATCCACCTGGACCTTAATCGTATCTCTTATCAAAACATAAAACAACGTATTAATATTAATAGATACTTATCACAATTATATAAAGTATATAAAAATATATTGGAGATTATTCATAAATCTCTATAAAAAAAATAGAAATAATTGAATTTTAATTCTTATCATAAATCAAATGAATCGCGTTTATGGGGAAAAAGTTTAAAGAAAATTGTTGGTTGAACAATAAGCTATATACTTATCATATCTTGCGATCAATATATAAACAAATATCTGACGCATTATATATTTATTTTTTATTTATTTAGAGTCAACTACAAGCAGTCGACTATATAAAAAATTAAAAAGGAACAGATTTATATTATATATAAACAAGTAATTGAATAGAATAAAGATTTTAATGCAAAGTTCGTTTAATTTTTTATATTTCAATTTAAGACTTCAATATTCCCATTCTATGCAGAACCACGACGCAAGCATTTCCTGTCGCATTGAGCCTTGGTGCAATAACGGTTGTTGTTGCCATCACACCCGAAATAGACGAACTGGACACAGGATCTACTTCTCGCATTGTAGTACCACATTCTGGGGTTCCACTGGCAACGAGCCCCAAAGCGACCTGCCTCCACGCCGCCAATGCAGTTCTGTCGACTACCTGTAAAGCATTGATTAATCAGTAGATTATATAGAACAATAGTATTCTTATTATAGAGATATTCGATTACTTACGTGGAAACACCTCCCCACGACACTTCCGCTGACCCTCAGCAAGGACTACAAAGAACACCAGACAAGCCAATATAAGAATAAATTTCATTTTGATGAAAGTAGCCGAACTTTACTCAGTTCGAACTGACTCTTAAATTATATGGTTAGCTTTTATATAGGGAATTGATAAGAAAGGGAATTTTTGTTAAGATTTTTGCTGAAAAAACAGCTTTTTCCAAAGAAAAGATTAATTTCTTACTGTCTTGTTCAGTTATTTTATTTAACTATAACTGAAAGGTTCGCGCGCAGCCAACAACTGTTATTGCAGCTGAGTTCTCTTTGAAGTCCCTTGACTATTATATACATTATGTTACAAGGAAGCATCACATAGAGTATATATGTATATACTTGTTCAATAGCCAATCAATAGCCAAGTCGATCTAGCTTTATCCATCTGATGTCTGTCAGTCTCATGTCTGTCCGTCTGATGTCTGTTCGTCTATCTGTATAAGCGCGACGATCTCAGATAAAATTGCTTGAGGCTTAGACTTGCTGGGAACGTGTGTGTTTGTGTGTGTGTGTGGAGGTTAGTAAGTGTGTCAGTGAAGGTATTTCTCAACTGGATTAAAGTTTCCGTAATTACCTACGAATATTACTTAACTATTATTGCGAATCAGCTAACGGGAAAGGCTCTAATAAGAGAAAGCTGGAGGATATCGCAGCCGTTAGGACAACTTTGAAAATGATCTGTAAGGACACATTATCATTAGAGCTTGAGTATTTAAAGAACAAAGCTTTAGCAGCAAACTTATCTATCTATCTATCTACCTATCTATCTATCTATCTATCTATCTATCTATCTATCTATCTATCTACCTATAGATAGATAGATTATCTATCTATCTATCTATCTATCTATCTATCTATCTATCTATCTATCTATCTACCTATCTATCTATCTATCTATCTATCTATCTATCTCTTCTCAGACTCATTCAGAGGTTGACAAAACTTTTAAAGAGGCTGTGCAACCAACTCTTGGGCCAGGGAGAGGCTTTTGATTAAAGAATTTGTATCTCTTATAGAGACTTAGACTTACTTATAATAATATCTGTAATTATAAATATTATTTAAGACCCATTAATCTATTAAAAGTTTAAAAAAGCAATTGATTAGTATTCAGGATTATCAATCTGGATTACATTCATATCTTATTATATTATTAGAACTGTCGACAGGAGCTGGAATTAAAGGGATTTCTTCGAGGCAGAAGATAGATTTGAAACTAATTATTTTTACCAAAAAGTTTATTCGAAAGTTGAAAAAATTAAAGAATCTTAGAAATTGTATTGGTTTTAAGTACTAGATGTAAAGATGAAAAGATACTCTAGTAAATATTTTCTGTTACCTGGAAATCTTCGAGCTTAGGACACAACTTATATCATCAGTTTATATATCTAAACATAAGCATAAGCAAATAAAACTTCAAGATAAATTATAATGCACAGTTTCTTAAGTTTATTTTAACATTCTCAGTTCAATATTTCCCATTCTATCTAGGACGCAAGCACCTCCGCTCGCATTGAACCCTAGTACAATATCGGTTCATGTTTCCACCACATCCCCAATAGTCAAAACTCAGACAGGCTCGTCTCCTTTGGCTATAGTACCACATGTTGGGGATCCTCTGGCAGTCGGGGCCAGCGGTACCCCTATTCCTGCCACCAATGCAATTCTGGTCACTACCTGCAAAGGATCGATCAGAAAGTTATATGAAAAAATAGGTATTATGTTTTATATATACGACTACTTACGAGGCTCAGGCTCTCCAATGCACTTCCGCTGACCCTGGGCAAGGGCCACAAAGAGCACCAAACAGGCCAGGATTAGGATGAATTTCATTTTGACGATACTAGTAAAACTTTGCTCAGCTCGAACTGATTTAACACTGAATTTACCAGCTCTTATATAGCAAATGGAACAAGGAACCTGCAACACAATGAACAAGTATAACAAAGGAGTTAAACTCAAAACATATTTAAGTTCTGAATGGATCCTATCCAGTGTCAAGTATAATACTGTTCCAAACACAATGTGGCCACCTGTGCTCCTATATAACACAAAGAGTATATTCTATTAAAGAACTGGTTCAATTGAACAGAAGTGGGGGAGAGTCCACACTTATTCAAGGATACTTACTGAGAAAACTTAAAATGTTGTTGAGTTGTTAAAAAACTGATCGGGGTTGTTGATGAAGTAGAAATCGGATGAGGCTTGAAATATGGTGAGATATATTCTTTTTTTGTATCTATTTAGAACTAAAAGAAACGTTTATTTAATAAATAATTAATTTTGTAATATATATTAAAAACAAATTAAAAATATGTCTTAAAAATCAAGCTTTATTAGAAAATAAACTCAAATTCTATCGAAGTACTTCTTGGACTTGCAAAAAATGCTTAATAAAAATAAATTATACTTTGCGATAGTCTAGGATTTTATTAAATAACTTTACGGTATACTCCGTTGTTAGGTTTTATAGTAGGTAAATAATACTAAGTTAATAATACTAGGCTAATAATACTACAGAAGACTCTCACAAACTCGATTTAAAACCGAGAAATTTTAATGAATTTCATTTTGAACTTTTGGCTCTACTCTTCGAGTGCATTTTTTTTTTAGTTTGAAATAAATTTAAAATTTATATATATAGAAAGAAAGAGTTCAACAAATATAACTTTTAACGGGTTGAGCTGAACTGAAAAACCAAACCCAACCAGTTGTAAAGTGTAAGAGTCTACTACAGTATGATTTATGATAGTGGACGATCTGTAGGATACAACTTATTATATATTATACATCTTTATTTGAGCTATTTATTATTATTATTTATATTTATATATTGTATATATCAAATAAAATAATACAATATAGATTATAATTTATAGCTAATTTTATTTATTTATTTATATTTTTTCAATATTCTCATTCCATTAAACGCCTCGACTCACACATTCCTCTCACAATTATTTCTAGAGCAACTTCGGTTATGGTTGCCGCCACATCCCAAATAGCTGAATCTCACACAGGATCTACTTCTCCTGTTGTAGTACCACATTTTGGTGTTCCGCTGACAGGCGCTCCCCCAACGACTTGGATTCATATCGCCATAGCACATCTCTAATCCTGCAAAGAAAATTAAGTATCAGTAGTTTTACCAAAGGGAAATTATTAATTAAAGTTCATCGATTACTTACCCTACTTAACCTCTTAAGGACACCTCCTGAACTGACTCTGAATAAGTACCACAAAAGGACGAATTTCATTTTGCTGATAGTAACTAAAATTCAATTCGAACTGGTTTTAAATTGAAACGATTAGCTTTTATATAGGAAATTTTACCTAAGAAACAGATTTTTCTAAATAAAATATAAATTTTATTTATGAATAATTTGTTTAATTATATATAATATGAATATCTTGGCCAATATTAACCAGTAGCCAGTACAAACCTGTTCAAAAGAACAACCACATGTGTTTTTTATTGTTATTTATAAGATATATATAAGCTATCAGAAAGTATCTCCGACTATACAAACATTCTTTATCAAATCAAAGACTTTAGAAGCTGTAGTGGATTTAGGTAAATATATATACAATAGATACTTTAGTATCTAATACATATATATTTATAACTGAGAATATAGGAAGTATGCTTAGGGCCACTGGATTATACTTTCCTTATGAAGGCCTCATTTAGATATATAGCTAAGAAAGGTATACGATACATATATATACCATATATTATCGGTTCATTGAAATCGACTTGTTAATACAGATAGATATAGCAGATACGAAGAAGTTATGCGAGTTCTGTAAGAGGAAACTTATATACATCTGGGTCAATTCATAATCAGAAGTACTACATCTACCTCAACTAAACTATAACCAAATAAAAGTACACGATAAATTATAATGCAGAGTTCGTTTAATTTAATTTCATATTTTAGTTTCCAATTTCTTTCGTCCTTGTTTGAGTGTTAACGCCTTACGCATTTTCTCACGCATTGCTCCCTAGTACAATAACGATTTCTGTTTCCACGACATCCAAAATAGGCAAATCGGACACAGGATCTGAATCTCTGACTGTAGTAGTACATGTTGTTGTTCCTCTGGCAGCCACGCCCACCTCGACCTGAATCAATACTTCCAAGGCAATTCTCCTCACCTGTAAAGGAGTCAAAGCTCAGAAGGTTAAGCAAAAAAGGATTACATTTTGAGATATTCGACTACTTACGAGGGTCCAGGCCTCCAACACACTTCCGCTGACCCTGGGCGAGCGCCACAAAAAGCACGAGGCAAACCAAGATTAGGATGAATTTCATTTTGATGATTGTAACTGGACTTCAACTCAGTTCCAACTGACTTGAAAAAGGAAATGTTGAACTTTTATAAGGAAAATCAGAAAGAAAACGAATCGTTTATTATGATTTTTACTGAAGAAAAAGCTGTTTGCCAATGTGTTTAATGAAAAGTTTAAAATGTGTTGTTTATTTTTGAATATAAATGTTATATATTATGTTTATTTATAACATGAAGGTGCACGTGTATCCAATTTACACGTGTGCCAAAAAGACAACTGTCATTTCACTTCTACTTTTTTCATTGTCATCGAGAATACGTTCTGGGTTATTCAAGCTGTCTTATATACCAAAAAGGTGTGCAAACTTGTGGATTTTAAGTAATTAAATAAGATAATTATATTATGATTAATCTGATTATTATTAAAAGAAAAGTCTAAGTTGCAGGGCTTTGGTAAGTAGAACTTGCGGCAATTTCCGAAAGAATTATATCCATCAGTCTGTATGTTGGTATTTAAATAATGCTATTTAAGGTTAAAAGATAAGAGAACATATAATATATATAAATCCATTTATATATTCAAATTTGCTGCATTTGAACCCAAGTATTATTTTGTTTAATGTTCCGTAGCATCGAGCTTTGGTCTTGCTGCATTCCATCGACTGTGAGGTTACCAACACTATTCGTAATCGATGTCTACGTATCGTGTAACATGTCGTGTACAAATATCGTTAAAAATATCGACACGCTGCAATCTTTAACATATCGCAGTTCTCACATCACCAGTTTGTCGCTGCTCGCCTTTCGGTTTCGCTCGCGGTTCGGTAAAGAATTAGTTTTATTTTTTTGTTAGTTTTGTTCATTTATTGAATGCACAATTGCTTACAACAAAATAACAAGAACATTACGTTCATGGTTCGCGTATAGCAATAACTAACGTCTATCAGTTATTTTCGTTTGCGGCTTCGTATTCAGCCGTTCCTGTTTTTTTTTTTGTTTTATTGTTTTCTTTTCAACTGGCTGCCGTGTGCGTTTGTGGCGGTGTTTTTTGTGACCAGTCAATGTACGTTTGCATGTGTGTGCGTCTTATACTTTTGTAAAATAACGAAGGAGCATCTAGTGAAAAAGTCAGCTGAATTTGTTGTACCAGGAATTGCAACAAAATATGCTCAAAGCGCCAGCGAAACAAGGTGAGCAGAACGCATTCGTTTAACTCTTTTCCTTATTTTTTTTTTGTGTTCTTTATGGTTGATGTTGCTTTGTGAGTTTATGTGTGTGTGTGAGCGTGTGGTTTTGTGTGCACGCTTATCTCCAGCCGCAGGCAGCATCAACGCCACAGCGCTGTTGCCCTTTGATTATTATTATTATTCTCTCTTCCCGTATGTTCGCCGATGTTTCTCGCTCTCACTCACACACACAAAACAGGGACAACTCAAGATGCCGCCTACTCAACGCAGCGTCTGTCTGATTTGCTTGAAAATCAAAGTCTTTTATGGAGAGCGTGTACTTACACTTACACATTTACAAAGGCACATGCACAGACACACACACAAACACACATAGGCGCATCCTACATTAATCCGAACAAGAAAAAAGCAATGCTGCAATGAGGAGACAGACAGCCTGCATGTATGGTACACATATGTATGTATGTTCATATGTACATACATACATACATATTTCTGTTTGTGCAATTAATCATTGCATTGTGTTTACAAATCGTTTAATTAATTAAACTAGTCTTGTTCCTCTTGTCGCCGTTCTCATTAAACCACATCTTTGTTTCCCTATTCGTCCCTCACGATCCCTCTCTCTCTTTTTCTGTCCGTCTCTTTCTCAATCTTGCTTTCTTGCGGCGCAGCAAGCTTAGCACAGTTTCCAACCAAAGTCAACTCAAGTGGGGGTAGTTGCCTTTAATCCCCATTAGTGTGAAGCGGCATGGTTGGGTGGGGAATGAGGAGGTAAACAGTGGGAATAGTTTAGTAGACAAATTTCTATGAGCTGTAGGTTTCTTCTTCTACTTTTTTCCCTTAACATTTAACGGTAAAAGGAAAATGTAAAGAGCGCTGAGCATTAAGAATATCGCAAGAAACGAAGCGTAAACAACCAAAGACCTGTGCGTGTGTCTTTGTGCTCACATATGTACAGGCATACATACATATGTATGTGTGCCTGTACATGTGAGCGCAGACACACGCACAGGTCTTTGGTTGTTTACGCTTCGTTTCTTGCGTGCTCGGCGCTCTTGTTACACAGTTAAATATTAAGGGAAAAAGTAGAAGAACCTACGCTCATAGAAATTTGTCTACTAAACTATTCCCACTGTTCCCCACCCCTGCATTCCCACCCAACCATGCCGTAATAGGGATTAGGCAACTACCCCACTGAGTTGACTTTGGTTGGAAACTGTGCTAAGCTTGCTGCGCCGCAAGAAAGCAAGATTGAGAAAGAGACGGACAGAAAAAGAGAGAGAGGGATCGTGAGGGACGAATAGGGAAACAAAGATGTGGTTTAATGAGAACGGCGACAAGAGGAACAAGACTAGTTTAATTAATTAAACGATTTGTAAACACAATGCAATGATTAATTGCACAAACAGAAATATGTATGTATGTATGTACATATGAACATACATACATATGTGTACCATACATGCAGGCTGTCTGTCTCCTCATTGCAGCATTGCTTTTTTCTTGTTCGGATTAATGTAGGATGCGCCTATGTGTGTTTGTGTGTGTGTCTGTGCATGTATTTGTAAATGTGTAAGTGTAAGCTCTCCATAAGAACTTTGATTTTCAAGCAAATCGAACGAACTGCTGGGCGGCATCTTGGTTGTCCCTGGCTGTGTGTGTGAAGGAGCAGCGCGAGAGAGAGAATAATAATAATAATCAAAGAACGGCAACGCACAACAACGTTGATGCTGGAGATAAGCGTGCACACACAAAGCTGGGGACAACTCAAGATGCCGCCTACTCAACGCAGCGTCTGTCTGATTTGCTTGAAAATCAAAGTCTTTTATGGAGAGCGTGTACTTACACTTACACATTTACAAAGGCACATGCACAGACACACACACAAACACACATAGGCGCATCCTACATTAATCCGAACAAGAAAAAAGCAATGCTGCAATGAGGAGACAGACAGCCTGCATGTATGGTACACATATGTATGTATGTTCATATGTACATACATACATACATATTTCTGTTTGTGCAATTAATCATTGCATTGTGTTTACAAATCGTTTAATTAATTAAACTAGTCTTGTTCCTCTTGTCGCCGTTCTCATTAAACCACATCTTTGTTTCCCTATTCGTCCCTCACGATCCCTCTCTCTCTTTTTCTGTCCGTCTCTTTCTCAATCTTGCTTTCTTGCGGCGCAGCAAGCTTAGCACAGTTTCCAACCAAAGTCAACTCAAGTGGGGGTAGTTGCCTTTAATCCCCATTAGTGTGAAGCGGCATGGTTGGGTGGGAATGGGGGTAAAGCGAGTAAGAATAGTTTAGTAGACAAATTTCTATGAGCTGTAGGTTTCTTCTTCTACTTTTTTCCCTTAACATTTAACGGTAAAAGGAAAATGTAAAGAGCGCTGAGCATTAAGAATATCGCAAGAAACGAAGCGTAAACAACCAAAGACCTGTGCGTGTGTCTTTGTGCTCACATATGTACAGGCATACATACATATGTATGTGTGCGTGCAGCCCGGGACAACTTGGGTCTCTTTGCCTGGGGGCTGCTGCTGCTGGTGCTCTTGTTGTTGTTGTTGTTGTTCTTGCTGCTGTTGCATGTGAAATATGAACACAAAAATAGCATAAGAATTTCGTTGTCGGGGTTGCGCGCCGGTTGTCAGAAGCAATAGAAATTAAAAGGCAAGCAGCGATAAGCGGCGCCCCCTAAACGCTCAGCTCAGCCCCAGCCGGGCCTGGCCATGCCGTGCCTTGCCTTGCCCTGCTGCGTACACATGGTAACCCTGACGCATAACGGTGGTAAAGCCCATAAAACCAAACAAATGCAAATGCAATAGAAATAACAGTTATTGATGCGTCTCTGTCACGGCAATTTCAATTGCACATCTTCACGGTATGCCCATCTCAGAGCTTTTTCCTATTCTTCCTTCGGCTCTGTTCTGCCTTCTTTGACTTTGATTAGGGTTGTCACACAGCCATAAATAACACATACCTCCATAGCTCCTGAACCTCTTCGATGGACACGAGTAGGAAAAAAAACAATTTGAGTGATGTGCCCCTAATTGAAATTGAGTGGCACATCCACCACCCCATCCAATTCTACCCCACTTTTACACCCCTATTTTACCTTCTTTATTTTATGTTATGTGGTTTTTGCAGTCTCATATTTCGTTTTCCTTGACAAGTTCAACGCCTGCGGTTTCAATTACGGCTTGCCATTTACGGAGTTGAGAGTACAAAGACCGTTCCATTAGTGGGTTCTATTTTTGCCTCTGCCTCTGCCTGTGCTTCTTGTTCTAAAGAGCCTCTACCACTCGCCCTTACCCCACCTTCCAATTATATTTTGAGAGCACAATGTGACCTCTAAAGAGGTTCACAGCTCTGTGTTAGCTACGAGTATTTATCAGATTGACTCATCTCAAAACTTCGCTTTATCTACACAAAATCTATGTGAGTGACCAACTGAGACCCATCCAAAGTTCTCAATTTGAAGTTGCGGCTGGCTTTTCGCTGGATGGCAGAATCTCAACCGGTTTGAAGTCGCGTCACCATCAGCTCCCCTTTCGACCGTGTTCCCCTTCTTGAATCCATCATGTCCGTCAGCATCTGCAGGCAAATTGGATTTGCTTACGTATCCATTTCCCCCATTTGCTCAGCGGGTCACGCGAACAAAGGAAAAGCACAAGTCGCACAGTGGTTCCAAAACAATTTCAAATAAAAACAATACTACGCTTCAGTTTATAAGATTTATTAATTAGAATTTATTTCTATCCATATCTAATTTTATATAAGAAATGTATGCTTACTTATTTATATATATTTTATTATTTAGCTTTTCCTGAAACGCAATGAAATATTTTTTATCTAAGGCAGTTTTCTTAAACTTTTTCTTCTCCTCATATACAAAATGTCCCAAGCAAATTGCTTTCGTACCACTGTTCGCCTCAACGGAAGCTGCCGCAATGGTGCTTCTAGTCGCCGAATTGCTTCAGTAAAGAAAAGCAAATCAAATTGCATCTAAAATAAAAAAAGAAAATCATATGAACAAAGCGAGTACATATATATTTACATATTATTATATATAAACATACTCAGATTATACAAATTTTGCATCGTGCTCCCATTTCCGTAGAACACAGGAAAATGGTAAAACAAAAAAACAAAAACTCGGTCAACGAACCAAAAGTTTTTTCTTTTATTTTTTTGCTGCCAGGCGAATTGCATTCAAACTATGAATTTGTTTATATATATATAAACATATATATACTTTTTTTGTGTGCTTTTGTTGACGCAATTTAAACAATAGAACTGGTTAACCAGAAAGATTTATTGTGTTTATCATATCCAGAACCCATTTAAGTGTGCAAACATAATATAATAAAATTGTAAAAATGTTTGCAGCAGGCGGAAAACAACAGACCCCATTCAGTATATATAGTAACTATTCACAACTATCCGCAACTATTTTTATGAATACAACTCGACCATCTTACATACTATAAAAGTTAGATTTACAGTAATATCTAGGTAATACGGACACCTTAAATCTGAACACATTAATTTCTGTAGTGAAAATCAGATCAACTACAGTAAACTCAAATTATTCACACTCCTGAGCTAGATCAACGATCAATACTTATATATAATATAAAACTTGTTAGTTTCAAGAATGTAACATAAAAAAAATGTAAAGTTAAGCAGACACAAGTTTTAGCCTTAATAAAAACAAGTTAGGATATACACAAAAACTTGTTAATCCAAGCAAAAATGAAATTAATTGAATATGATAAATTCAACTATGATCAATAAAAGCTTAAGAGGAAATTTACTTAGGTTTTCGTAGAGTTTTCCAATCTGGAGAATCTATCAACTCTGACACTACCTGGTCTGTATCATATTATTGAGATGGTATTAAGTTGCAGCTTGTATACGCTGATCGAGTGCGATTACAGGGTATCTTGATGTCGATCATGACCGATTTAAGCACTCTTACTCTTGCTCTTGTTCATTTCGTTTTCAATTAATGGCAATAAGCTGAACGAAGCAGAACAAAATTTGTAATGAATACAAACAAACTTTGAGCACTTACATATACCTCTCTATCCATCTATCAGTCTTTCTCCCTCTGTCCCCCTATCCAGAACCCGATCCAGTGAAGTTGCATTGTCCATATAAAGAAGGTAACTTAACTACATGACGGCTGGTTTGCAAAAGCCGTCATAGCTCACAACATAAGTCTATAAGGCTTCCGTTTAAATATGGCCAGCGGCCGATATCCGAGTTGTCGTTTCGTTTTGATACCCTGAAATGGATGATGATGTTGCCCTCCCTCCCATGTGGGCGACATCAACATAAACAGCAACATCGTCATTATCATCATTGTCATCAACATCATAGTAAATGACGTAATCTCATTTCAGTATCTACTCTTCTACCTGTTGAGTGCAATCTACACAAATTATCGACCCATAACAATATGTACTTTGGTGTGTCTGAGTGTGTGTGCGAGTGTCTATGTGTGTGTTTACCTAACAAATTTGCATTAATTTGCTGATAACGAAACGTAATCAAAAGCAGAATACACAAAAGCGTTAGTCTAATCGGTTTAACCTACTAAGCAACTGCAAAGGGTCAGAAATGGGGCTTAGATTAAATTCAAATTGGACGAGGTCTTCTCTAATTGGAAAACTGGAAATTTTAGTTTTATCTAGTCGAATTTCAATTGTTAGATTTAGCTTCTTAATTGATGGAATTCAAAGAATTTTAAGTCAAAACAAAGTACTGTTAAACTTTTGATGAGTTTTTTATGCATTTGTATAGATGTTCTTCCTATTTACCATATATATCTGGAATAATAACATTATATAATATGCTTGATACTCCTTGAAATCACTCTAATGTGTGCACTTTCTTCCTCATTTTATAGCCCCTTTTCTAGTCATGTTCTACGTAACGTTTTGTTCGGCAATTTGCCATAAAATTCGCACACAAAAGTTGCCATAAACTAATCTATAAAAATTCTTATTGGATGTTTATAACACATACCTGAAATACTTCCTGTATTTATATCAAATTACAAGTATTTCTCATGAATTTGAAACTTAATAGTTAACAACTAAAGTTTCAACTGGTAAGATTATTTAACAGTATATATATATATATATATATATATATATATACATATATGTTTTACGACTTATTCGATATCTAAATTGTACTAGAAAAGGCTTTTCTGAGGTATTATAAATAGTGTTTTAAGACCATTGATACGAGTATTGCGCTCTAATATTTATATATAATTATATATATATATATATATATATTTTTTTGATATATTTAATTTTTTTTTTTGGTTTTTTTTTGTACTTGACTTTCCCCATTTGGTCGACTTGTCTTTCGGCTGGCTGCCGGCCGGAAATTGTGTGTTAATATAGAACTGAAAAGAACAAAAATATCTTTATCTGTCACATGTATAGCAGCAACATTTGTATTTGCTATAACTAATAGCATATATGTACACATGTATACATATGTATGTGTATATAAATATATATATATATATTCATTTATATATAAATGAGTGTGTGGTGTGGGTTTAATAAATATAACACAAGTGCATAATCTTAGTCTAAGTGTTGGCATTTCAATTTCAAGAACTGTTGTTTTCATCTTTGTAAACCTAAACGCACACACGCTTTAGGCAGTATCCATGCAGCACTGCGTAGCGATTATATTGTGGTTAAAAGAATTCTTTGTTTATGCATTAATTGTTGAGATACGCCAAGTATATGTATACGTTAACTATATCTATATATATATAATAGCTTGCTTAGATATACAGTGGGCCTTCAATATGAACAACTATATCCTGAACTGCAGCAAAGTTGTAATTCTTTTTTGTTTTATTCTTGCTTGAAATTAAGATGTAGGTCGATTTACTTTTAATCTTAATTAATTTAAGTGTGTAGAAAAAGGAAACTCTACTTTCAACAATCAGATCCGTTGGTCGATCGAAGCTGATTACCGTAGGTCCATGCATAAGCTACGTTATCCGAAGGCGTACTGTACTTGGATATAGATTTTGTAGTTTGTTTTTAGTAAGTACTCTATGGATATACGAGTAATCTTTGCAATGTCCTATATGCTCCAGCATGTCCTATATGCCAACTCAGGAAGTGCGAGCTCCTATTAGAAACTTTGTACATAAATATAATCGATAAAAAGATCAAGAATATATACGCAATGTACAATTTATATCCGTTAGAAATGAAATTACGAGTAACTACGAATCGAATTATTAAATTTCATTGGTGCATCAAGTAATTTCCCAGCTCATAAAACGAAAAGATGACAATTAAAAAAAAAATAAAAACGAAGCAAAGCAAAACAAAGCAAAGAGAAGAGGGAAAAAGAAAGAGAAAGAGAAAGGAAATATAATTTGATATTTATAACTAGTTCGTATATAAAATTTGAAAAGCTCTTAAGCCAATTACACGGTGCATCAATCATCGGTGTGTGTGTGTGGCAGTGTGCGTGTGTGTGTGTGTGTCGCATATCACACACATATTAATATCTATGTGTATGTGTGTCACTGTCGTATCTGCATGCACACACATACACACATAGATTCCTACATATCTGTGTTTATTATGGGGGCTCTGACAAAGTTCCATTGGATCCAATTGCGGGAAATGTAGAAAGGAGAGTCAGCGAAGACGCAGACAAAGACAGAGGCTTTAACGATATTAGTCACTCTACACTTGTAGTTGCTTGTTCCACACCTTTTTTGTGTATGTGTGTGTGTGTGTGGGTCTTATTTGCCAGCGCGTGAAAATATGTGCCGCTTGTGGCCTTTGGGCCCAGTGAAGACCTTTAGGCCAACATTGAACATTGTCATGTGAAGTGTGTTTTTCCCTTGCTCAACTCAACAAAGTAAACAATCGCAAAAGAAAAGAGAGAGAGAGAGCGGGAAAGAAAGAAAGAAAGAGATAGAAATGCAAATTTGTCAACAACTCATAAAAAATAGTCTAGAGAAGTATAAGATTACCAGAATCAATACTAAGCCTGAGGTAAATCGTAAGATTTAACTCCTTAACAGCTGTTAGTATGAATAACATAAGTCTGTTAAGTTAACATAATTAAGCATTTGCAATATCATCCAATAAACCGTTTTATATACGAATTGTTTACCTTCTGCATAATCTAATCTCTTTATTTATATTTATTATATTGCAGAAAACAAACCGTCTGAAGAAATGATATCATCCAGCTAATAATTGCAGTGTATTGCAGAGTATCCGCCCAACAGTCTTAGCCAAAAAGTAATAAACTAAAAGAACGCGTCCACAAGTCAAAGTCTTGCGATTTTTATCGAATAAACAAACAAACTGCCAGCCAAAAGGAGCCTTTCATCAGTTAGAAGCAACTGGAGCACACACGCACACACACACACACACACTTATACACAGGTATTAAAATTAATTGGAGGCAGTATGGAGCTGGGCCATGTTTGAACGCTTTCGTTTGAGCAACCTGAGCAGAAACTACCGACTACGCGGAGGCTCCACAGAACTGGCGCGCGACAAGAAACAGCAGCGGCAGCAATGCGTCACCGTTCTGTTCCTAGATGACATCACGCACACCTTTCGGATCGAGGTGAGTCTTTGAACTCTACTAAGACCTAAGCACACACGCACACCCACACACCCACAAACCCAAACCCACCTAACACCCACTACAACTCCAGCTGGGATAATCAATAGTTGCGCTCAGCTTGAAAACACAAGCAAACTCATTAAATTGCGCATTTTTAATTGTTATTGCGAATTGTGTAAACAATTCATAGACCCCATCCGTAGATAGATCCATAGAAAGTCGCCTCCTCGTGCGTTACGTGCATTAATCCCCAACCATTGTTTTCTTACTACGTTTCCATCTTTGCACTTGAAATCGATAGGTGCATCGCATCACATCACATTCCAAATGAAAATCCATATCTCACTTTCATCTGCGAGTCGGAAAATGCTCACAAGACATTTTCATAGTTAGACACGCACTTTGACGACTTGTTTTTGTGCTTCCACTTAAGATGGAAAACTCAGTTATAGTTAAGATCTGTCTAACGGATACTTCGTCTAGCACTCAAATTAACGTTGAAATCTTTGAAGATTGGCGAAATCTTTTTAAGTTTCTTTATTTAAGACCATGAAAAGGATAAGTAGAATTCGGATACAGTTAAAAACTTTCCATAATAGTAGAACAGTTTCCAGTATAGGGAAATATAATCCAGACTAGTAGGAAAATATATATTCCAATACAGTAGCATTCATTTCAAAAAAGGTGTAATATATATTCTAAAATAGTAGCATAATATATTCCAGAATAATTGTAGAATACATTCCAATCTCGTAGAACAGTTTCCTGTACAACAGAATATGTTACCATATATGTTTATGACAGCATAGTAGGAAAGTTAGAACATACTCCAGACTAGTGCTAAAATATATTCCGGAATAGTAGTAGAACATATAGTATAATCCATATTGGGAAATATTCGATTGGGAAATATCAAAAAGTTTATCTGGGGATAACTTTTATAATTGGTTATTTAACTTGTCTTCAGGATTGTCTTATTTCCGACTTTCCTACCTGGACTAAAGCTTCTGCCCTGGAGCATGTGGTAGTCTTGGTACTCACCTTGCCGTATTCTAATATTTTGGTTCCTCAAAGTTTTTCATTCACCCTGAAGTTATATCCTTTATACTCGTTTATATCATTGTTGAAAGTATTTTGTTTATTTCCATTAGCGATATATATATATAGAAATCGATAGTATAAATAAAATATTAATACTCTCTGTTTAACTTTATTTGTTTTATAGAAACGTGCGAAAGGCTCTGAGCTTTTAGATCAAGTCTTTCAATATCTCGAGCTATCCGAAAGGGATTACTTCGGTCTATTATTTCCACAGAAGCCAGGTGATGTTGTGGTAAGTGAATAAACGAATAATCAAATAGCTTACAATGTGAATAATCATTTGGAAATTGTATTTTATAGAGATGGGTGGACGCCCAGAAGCAATTCAAGAAGCAATGCAGCAGCGTCTCGCTCGACAACGATGCCGTTCCATTATTAGAGTTTAGAGTTAAGGTATGTCCACAGTATATAGATATATATATATCTGTATCTTAACATTCGTTTGATTTGCAGTTCTATGTAAGCGATCCCAGTCGGTTGCAGGAGGAGTTCACACGCTACCAGTTCTATCTGCAGATCAAGCGCAACATTCTGCTGGCCCAACTGCCATGTTCCAGCAACACCCAGTGCCTGCTTGCCAGTTATACGGTGCAGTGTGAGTGTCCAACAAGCTACAACTTGCAATGGGTTGAACTAACGGATTCATTTAACTTTTAGCGGAGCTCGGCGACTTTAATGCCGTGGAACACCAGCCGGGCTATTTGAGTGGGCTGCAACTGCTGGCGGAACAGACGCCGGAGGCGGAGCGTAAGATCTGTGAGCTGCACAAGCTACATCGCGGGCAGCTGCCTGCAGATGCGGAGTACAATTATCTGGAGCATGGAAAGCGCTTGGAACTGTATGGCATTGATCTGCATAAGGCCACAGACTCCAATGGCAAGGATCTGCAGCTGGGTGTCTCCGCAGTGGGTCTGCTGGTGTTTCAACATGCGTTGCGCATCAACACCTTCTCGTGGAGCAAAATGGTTAAGGTCTCATTCAAGCGCAAGGACTTCTTCATACAGCTGCGCCGGGAGCCGAGCGAAAGCTACGACACACTGCTCGGTTTTGGCATGAATAGTCATAAGCATGCCAAGGCACTGTGGAAGTCCTGCGTGGAGCACCATAGCTTTTTCCGACTGAAACGACCCCATCGCCTGTCGCGCTTCCTTAACATCAGTCTGGGCAGTAAATTTTACTACTCGGGCCGCACGGAACTGCAGGCGGTGCAGGAGTCGAAGCAACGTGGACGCATCCATAAGGTTTTCGTGCGCTCCCCCAGCAAGCGTCTGCTTGCTGCCGGGTCAGGAGCCGGCTGTGGCAGCTCAATTGATGGCACGCCACAGCAGCTGCAGAACGGCACCGTCAGCGGCTCCGATAGCGCCGCCTCGCACAACGGCAAACCATCCGCTTCCACAATACTGACCATCACAAAAACGAGCCGTCCACATGATACGTCCAAGGTTACGTCCAAGCAGGCCGATGCTATACCCCGCAAGGCCTGGGAACAGCACAGCGACGAGTACGATATACAACTGTAAGTGAATATTTCTGGATAACTGAAAGATCCAGAACTAATCCGAATGTCCTTTGCAGTGACGTTGGCACTGACTGAGCAGTGTACGGCCTTTGACGCTCTGGCAGCGCCCTCTCCCATGCCGCCCGCTTACAGCTCGGGCCAGCACAGCCCGCTGCTGTTGCCCACCACCATAGCCGATGCAGTGGGTCAACAGCAGCCGGATAGTGGCAGCGATTTGATCACGATGCGTCTACTGGCAGATGAGCAGGGCCGCTACGGCTTCAATGTAAAGGGTGGCGTTGATCTGGGTCTTCCCGTGCAGGTGTCCAAGGTGGTGCCGCACACACCAGCCGATCGCTGCACACCGCGTGTCTGCGAGGGCGACGAGGTGCTTATGATCAATGGTCGCGATGTGCATGGTCTGCGACACGATCAAGTGGTGGCCATGATACGCGACTGTAGGCATCAATCCAGCGGTGAGCTACTGCTGACTGTGCGGCCCAAGCGTTCGGCGCCGCTGCTGCTCGAGGAGGAGCCCCTGTATCAGTATGTGCCGGAGAGCGATGAGATTGGCTCCCATTCAAATCTGCTCGATGGCGATGCTCTCTTCACGCAGAGCCTGCTGCTGCTCAGCGATGGCCTCGCCTCTGGTGCTTTGCTCGCCCAATACGAGCTGATGTACCGTAAAAATCCCGATCTGGCCATCACGGAGGCGCGCAAGCCGGCGAATGCACCCAAGAATCGCTACCGTGATATCTCGCCTTGTAAGTACATTGAATGGAAGCAGGGAGTAGCTTGTTACTAATCCTGGATAATTGTCAGATGACTGCACACGCGTCTCGCTGGTTAATTCACTGACCGGTGACTATATTAACGCCAACTACGTTAACATGGAGATACCAGGTGGCGTTGTGAATCGTTATATAGCCACACAGGGTCACTCTGGCCAGCGCTACAACGGACTTTTTTGGCGCATGGTGCAGCAGGAGAGCAGCCATTTGCTGGTCATGCTCACCACTGTCATGGAGGCGGGACGTCAGAAGTGTCATCAGTACTGGCCCGTTACTGGGGATGAGCTGCAGCTTGGCGATGGCTTCTCCGGTGCGTTGCCTCGGTGAGAAGCCGAGATGAAGTTTCCGGTAGCTTTGTCTTCCGTGAGTTTGTGCTGCGGGATAAGCACGAACAGCGGCATATGCATCACATGCAGTATCTCGCCTGGCCAGGACCATTATGTGCTGCCATCCGATCCGAATCTCTTCCTTGAGTTCACGGAGCGCGTTCGCGCCGCCCGCAATCGCACGTTGCTGCAGGAGATTGAAGAAAGTCTGAAGCAGGTGCGCCTGCTCGACGCCGATGCCGATGAGAACGGCGGCCTCATGAGTGAACGCAAATGCGCGGCCAGCAATGGCGCGACACCCGAGGACGAGACGCCAGTCTCCACCAGTGTGCATCAGTATGTATAACAATCTCTCACGAGGAGTAGAGACTAAAATTCTTGGTATACTCTTGCAGATGCATCAGCGCCGCCAATCCACCGGTGATTGTACACTGCTCGGCGGGCATTGGACGCACTGGTGTGCTTATCCTCATGGATACGGCCCTGGCGCTGATGGAGGCACGCGAGCCTGTCTATCCACTGGATATAGTACGCACCATGCGTGACCAACGCGCCTGCATGGTTCAGAATGTGGTACGTAGATGTAACTCATCGACTACAAACAAATCGTTAATGTCTTAATCTCGTCTCCAACTTTGCAGAGTCAGTACCGCTTTGTTTGCGAATGCATCTGCGCTGCGTACATGAAGATCTCGCGCAGCAGTGCGGCCGTCAGCGATGACGATGACTAGCCGGCTACCCTTTACCTTCCCTCCCCTCCAAGTTCTACTAGCGGACAATCTAAATATAAATCTTCCTCCCTATATCCCGTCTTACATGACGCCTTCCGATTCTTCTTAATCTTTATCAATTACTATACATATACATATAAACAACTTAATTATGGAATCAATCTTATTGTTAGTACTCGTACTCGTACACCCGTAGGACATACCATTACCCGTACAAAAAATGTACGTACGCTTGGAACCATTATGTATATCATAACGATTACGGTTACGATTATAATTATCATTATTGTCTCTTTATGTATATGTACATATGTATATATGTGTGTATGCTTATTGTATAATCAACTCTGTATATCGCATATGGGCAATAATCCACGCAAGTGCTGCTGAGGAATCTATGGAATCAATTCTAAATTTTACACAAACAACAAAGAGAGAACAAAACTACCTAATTCAAGTATACAAAAAGCGAAAGGAAAATATAATAAATCTATATATATACAGTATAAATATATATATGTATACATATATATATACATGTATATATATATATATATCGCCTATTTATTTACCCAAAATGACAAATACAGAGAATATATATATATACCTTATATTAACAATCAAGAAGAGAAAACGAAATGAAAGTGAAAATGAGAAGAAAAACTGTTAGTATTTTAGCACCAAATCCAATACGTATACATATGTATTTATGCTGAAACAGAATTAAATAAACATTAAAAAACGGACATCATAATACTGTTATACATAGTATAACTTTGGGCCTACTTTTTGGCCATTGTTTTGTTCTCTTTGGAAATATACGGAGTTATCTGATGGCATCAGGAAGATTATGCACTTCAAACTCAACAGCAAGCGGCTCCTGAGGATAAGAAACTTTGTTTAGAAGACTCAGTAGCAGCAGTTAAACTATTTGAAGGAGTCGTCGTTAGTTTAGTCTGACGGCTGGTACCCACATAGGACTAATGATATCCTGCCAATCAATGGCTAATCCTTGAATAGTCAGACGACGATAATCAATTAGAACCGGTAGGAGATGAACA
The DNA here is from genome assembly GCA_035045065.1 of Hirtodrosophila trivittata. NCBI lineage: Eukaryota > Metazoa > Arthropoda > Insecta > Diptera > Drosophilidae > Hirtodrosophila > Hirtodrosophila trivittata. The sequence goes on from JAWNNK010000813.1 coordinate 10,866,770, forward strand.
TAATTTGTGTAGTGAAATGAAAAAGGAAGGGCGCAGTTTATATCTAAAAAGGATTTCAAGGATCAGGAGACCATAGAATACTCCCACGTAAGTCTTATTTAATCCTTGACCGTTTGTAGTGGTTTTGATTGTGTTGGATATGGACAAGGGTAACTTTTCAATTGCTTTCTAGGTCAGCTATAGTTAAATTTATTGAAATTAAAAAGGAAGGGCGCAGTTTATATCTAAAAAGGATAACAAGGATCAGGAGACCATAGAATACTCCCACGTAAGTCTTATTTAATCCTTGTATAGTTATAATGGTTTTGATTGTGTTGGATATGGACGAGGGTAACTTTTCAATTGATTTCTAGGTCAGGTAAGAAGTTTCAGTAACTGGTAAATCTTTCCTTCCCTTAAAGATTTGTCTATATCGACAATAAAAAGAGTCTAGCCTAGTTATTATCCTGTTTGAATAAGCAAAGATATATATTTGAATATTGGATGTGTAGCTTGAATAGTACTCGTAAAGCTGGCGTTGAAATCTTTTTTCTAGTTATACAAAGGCCAAGAGGAAGCACCCAAATTGAGATGTGGTACCAAATTAGGAATATTATATCTAAATCCTTTGCAAAAAATCATACTGTGAAAATAGACAAAAAAAAAAATAATAAAACAATAACAAAAATATAAACAAAAAAAGAAACGTGAAATGGAAACTTCTAACAAAACTGAATCATTGGCCGAAGAAATGGAAGTGGATGAAACAGAGGATTTTCATGACCTTGAAGAGTTCAATGAGGACGATGTGGCCTCGAAGGAAGTGCTGGTCACAAAAAGGAGGAACGCTTTGTTGTCAAGAAGTGGGTGGCCCATGCACATTGGTCATGGGATGTGGCGGTTGATAATTGCGCCATCTGTCGCAATCATATCATGAATCTGTGCATCGAATGCCAGGCGGATCCCAATGCCAACAAGGATGAATGCACTGTGGCCTGGGGTGAATGCAATCACGCCTTCCACTACCACTGCATTGCACGCTGGCTAAAGACGCGCCACGTCTGCCCGCTGGACAACAAGGAGTGGGTCTACCAGAAATATGGTCACTAAACAAATTCTGGCAACAAGCAAATTTTATGCGTATTTGTATTTAATCCTTTGAATAATATATATATATACTTTAGTGTTGTTCAACTACAGCCGCATCTCGTGGTCATGTCATAGCTTATGCATCTTCTTATCCGTAATCCATGCGGCCGTGTTTAGTTGATGTCGTTTGTCCCTCTCGCACATATCTTCCCTCTCGCATTTCATGGCTACTCCTACTGCGCAGTCGCAAAAAGTATGGGAAGGAGATGCATCAACTGGCATCTCCTTCCAGCAGGAAAGGATTCTGATTATAAGTGGAAAATGCTTTCTTAATTCAATCTTTATGAATTAATGTACTTTATTGATTCTGGAAATGAACTGCGAGGGCGATAGATTTGCTTTTTAGGAGTCTACGTGGTTGTGTATATCGTTTTGGATGTGGTTGTGGACGCCGTTTTGCATGTGGCTGTGTAAGTCGTTCATAATGTGGTTTTGGATGTAGTTTTGGATGTGGTTTTGCAGCTCGCCCTCATGGTTGTGATTGTGGTTCTGGATCTCGTGGTTATTATGGTTGTGGTTCTGGATCTCGATCTCGTGGTTTTCACCGAGCAACTGCTGTGCCCTGGGCCGCACGCCAGTCATTAGCTCGATTTGGAAAAACAATGAGTCGCGCTGCTCGGCCAGATTGGCATATTTCAGCTGCAGTTCCTTTTCACGATCCATTTGACGTCGCACATCTTCGTGCAGCGACCTGAGGCGTCGAGGGACGGCGATGGCTTCCTGTTCACCCAGAAAGCGGAACGTGGAGAGGGACACGGTGCTCTGCTCAATCTGGGATTGTATGTGTCCTGGAGCTGTTTAATCAATACTTGGGCACGTGCTTGGTAGCCGCCAGTGAGAATCTTTAGTTTCTTCTCAATTTTGCCGCGGCGTTTGGCTTCACTTGGCCATGTGGCGGCGATTTTGCTCAAGTCGCTTCTCTGCTGATTCCAGACGATCCTTTTTGCTGGCCAAATTCGCGCGCGTAAAGCGATGCTGAGAGGGCAGGTAGAGCACCTGACCAAGACATTCCTGCCACACCTGGCCATAGACCTCCAGCGGCAGGTCTCCATGGGACATGCGCTCTTTCACCACTTCCATTTCTTCGGCCAGTATTTGCTTGGCATCGGCTAGCTCTTCTGCTGATATCTCCTCATAAGGATTGGCCTTGAAATAGCTCTGCAGCTGTTCCAGCTTGTGCTGCGACTGTCCCGCTACCGGATCCTTCACAGAATCATAGACTAAAAAAGAAAATAGGATTAGACTGATTTGATTCTCGAGTATTTGTTATTGCTCTTACGCTGCATGGTAATCATTTCATGCTTGATCAACTCCTCCGCCTGCTGCTGCTCGGTAAGATTCTGTTTCTCGGACTGCGGCCGCAGTATCTTGGTGTTCACCTCTGTGGGACGTGGCAGGCCCCGCTGTATGACTTGTGAGCGTTTGGCCAGCTCACGCCTGCGGTGCGCCTCCCGTTCGGCCAGTATGCGAGCATCCACATCCGCTTGGTCCTCAATTGTGGGCTCTGTACTTATATCCATAGGCTCGTTATCCTCCTGCTCTGGCACCACAATCTCGTAATCATTGCGTGGTGCGGGTAAAGTATTAAGGCCTTCGCGCAGCGATGACTTCAGCTGTTTCTGGTAATTTTTGAATAAAGTTGGTGTCTCTGTGATACCCAAATTGTCCTCCGCATTGATGCTAAGTTTATCTCGGACTAAGGCTGGCGTTGTAATGGAACCACCAAGAATATTTTTGTTTACTAACACCAGCGAGACTCGACGCAGGGGTCAAGAGCCCTGGAGTTCCAGCGGCACCACCGTCACGCTGGGTGCGAAATGGTGTGGAAATGACAGTGTTGGGAGTGGCAGCCATTGCTCCTTTGGGCAGTACACCTGAGAAATCAGACTCGTGGAGCGGCGTATTGAGTCCTCCTTTAAGCGGCGTCTCTGTGTGGGTGAGAGCCATCATGTTGTGGGCCTCCTGCATAATGCGGTCCGTGTAGGGCGCTGGCGTGCGAGGCGTAGCCGATATTTGGGGCGTGATGGAGTAATCAGCAAGAAGGGCATCCGTTGTCTCGATACCGCTCTCCCCGACTATCTCCTTGGCTATCTCACTGGCCCGACCCAACTTGACCACTTGCTGCAGCTCCATATCAGAGATCTGTGGCGTGGGCAGCACCAACTTGGAACGCTTACGTTCCGGCTCCAAGCTCTGCATCATAGCCGAAGGCACTTCGTTCTCTTTGCGCTGCTTGAGCTTTTGCTTGTCTCGCTTGCGTTCTCGTTCCTCTTTTTCGGAGCGAAGCTCTCCGTCAAGATCCTGTTGTCGCATCTTATTGAAGTCAGGCTCCTGCTTTTGCAGGTGCTCCTCGGAAGTATCATAGAACCCAGAAGCAGGACGCTTCTCGAAGGGTATCTCTGCATTGTAGTCTATGCCCTTAATGCGCTTGCGAATGCCGCTGCCGATGCCAGCTGCGCGCAACTCGCGACGCTTTTGTAGCGTAGCCAAGCGACGAGCCTCCTCCAGCTGCTTCTCGCGTGCCTTGCGCTTGGCTTTCTTGCCCTGGGTGTTGGCAAGACGAGCACGCGCTTCTGAGAGCATCTCCAGCTCATCTTCATCCATATCTTTGGGATCGGGGCGAGCCGGCTTTGTTTCCGGATTGGGATCAATTTCACCGGGCTTCAACTTGCGCGGATCGTCGTTTGCGTCTTCCCCATCCTCTCTGCGTTGTGCCTGGTCACTATAATGAATTCAGTCAAATCACAATTAGAAATAGTTCTCCAGTATATCAACAAAAAGACCTGTGCTAAGTGCCGATTCCAATCAAATAAGTATACCAATACGTATGTTTCCATATGTCCTTAATCATACCAATACCACCCAAAGGCTATAAAGTCAGTCAGCATAAATAAAAAAAAGCAGCAGAGCAGAAGACACCATTTTTTGGTGAGGTAGAGAGAAAGCTCTTGAGTATTTCTGGAAACTTATTAATCTATTTAACTTACAGTAGATACTCATAACGCT